>CM059810.1:38859210-40059210 GCA_030435695.1 Brachymystax lenok tsinlingensis
ATGGAGCACCCCTCAGGAAAACTCCAATTACTCGTTTGTTGTTCAAGAAACAAGCCTGAAACCTTGCATAAAGACTTGACATCTATAGGAAGCCATAGGTACTGCAATCTAGGAGACGGAAATACATATGAGCAAAAGCTTTGCATTGGAAGATCTTGGGAGCTCAACAAAAAAAAAGTTTTGGGTTGCTGCCTGCCATGTCAATTCTGTTATACTCACAGACATTGTTTAACAGTTTTAGAAACTTCAAAGTGTTTTCTATCCAATGCTACCAATTATATGCATATCCTAGCTTCTGGGCCTGAGTAACAGGCAGTTTACTTTGAGCACGTCAGACAGGCAGAAATTCAGGAAACTAGACCCTATGATATCACTGCCTCTATCTCTCTGTGTCTGTTTGTTTCTGTCTCCCTTCGCCTTTCTCTGTGTCATCCGTGTCTCTGTCTGTGAACCCCATAGGGAAGTTTCAAAAGCAGAAAGTTGAGCAACAAATGACATGGGTAGTTGTAGCATCTTTTCATTTTTTACATTTTTATCTGATTCCTGAGTAGTGTGTGTGCACTTATCAGGAGTCTAATTGTGTCTCTCCTCAGCTAGGTTGATGTAACTGGTCTGTAGCTGGTCTCTCTGCAGTTGCGTTAGTCTTATAAATGGAAAAACTCCAAGTTGTTCCTTTTATCCTCAGAGTATGAATACATAGTTATTAGCTAAAACTTAACGTAAGTAGTAACCATCTCTTACAACTAAGGGATAAGCAATGAACATATGGCACAAATATTAAACTTACATTCGAAAGACAGGCCAATGATCTCAGAGGAGGAAGGGGCGGACCATCCAAAGAATTTTATAAAATTTAAATAGGCAGACTCGACAGCCTTGGTTTCTCAAATGTTTGCCTCGCCTGGTTCACCAACTACTTCTCTGATAGAGTGTAGTGTGTCAAATCGGAGGGCCTGTTGTCCGGACATCTGGAAGTCTCTATCATGGTGCTACAGGGTTCAATTCTCGGTCCGACTCTCTTCTTTGGATACATCAATGATGTCGCTCTTGCTGCTGGTGATTCTCTGATCCACCTCTACGCAGACAATACCATTCTGTATAACTCTGGCCCTTCTTTGGACACTGGACACTAACCTCCAGATGAGCTTCAATGCCATACAACTCTCCTTCCGTGGCCTCCAGCTGCTCTTAAATGCAAGTAAAACTAAATGCATGCTCTTCAACAGATCGCTGCCCGCCCGTCCGGCATCACTACTCTGGATGGTTCTCACTTAGAATATGTGGACAACTACAAATACCTAGGTGTCTGGTTTGACTGTAAACTCTCTTTCCAGACTCACATTAAGCATCTCCAAAATTAAATCTGGAATCGGCTTCCTATTTTGCAACAAAGCATCCTTCACTCATGCTGCCAAACATTCCCCTGGTTATACTGACCATCCTACCGATCCTCGACTTCCGGCGATGTCATTTACAAAATAGCCTCCAACACTCTACTCAACAAATTGGATGCAGTCTATCACAGTGCCATCCGTTTTGTCACAAAATCCCCATATACAACCCACCACTGCGACCTGTGCACTCTCATTGGCTGGCCCTCGCTTCATACTCGTCACCAATCCCACTGGCTCCAGGTCATCTACAAGTCTCTGCTAGGTAAAGCCCCGCCTTATCTCAGCTCACTGGTCACCATAGCAGCACCCACCCGTAGCACGCGTTCCAGCAGGTATATATCACTGGTCAAAGCCAATTCTTCCTTTGGCCGCCTTTCCATCCAGTTCTCTGCTGCCAATGACTGGAACAAACTGCAAAATCACTGAAGCTGGAGACTCATATCTCCCTCTCTAGCTTTAAGCACCAGCTGTCAGAGCAGCTCACAGATCACTGCACCTGTACATAGCCCATCTGTAAATAGCCCATCCAACTACCTCATCCCCATATTATATTTATTTATTTATTTATCTTGCTCCTTTGCACCCCAGTATCTCTACATGCACATTCATCTTCTGCACATTTACCATTCCAGTGTTTAATTTCTATATTGTAATTACTTCACCACCATGGCCTATTTATTGCCTTACTTCCCTTATCCTACCTCATTTGCACATACTGTATGCTGTTTTTTTCTACTGTATTATTGACTGTATGTTTGTTTATTCCATGTGTTGAACTGCTTTGCTTAATCTTGGCCAGGTCGCAGTTGCAAATGAGAACTTGTTCTCAACTAGCATACATAGTTAAATAAAAAAATATATATAATAATTGAAAGCTGAACTGTGGTCTACACTCCAGTCCAGTTGGTGGTGGTAATGCACCTTCAAGTTGGTTGCCAATCGCCCAAATTAAGTCCACAAAAAGTCCACAGTCCAGCCTGTCCTGATGACGTCTGGTGTGGATGGACAAAATCAACATGCGCACGATGGCGAGCCGGTGTAGTCAGCATGTTAAAGTATGCAAGACAATTTCACTGGTTCAGGAGAGAATCTCTGCTGTGTGTCAGTGTCTGAAACGAATAGCTTTTGACCTTGTTGAAGGTAAAGTAACAAATATCAAAGGAAGACAAAACAAACACGTCCTGGCTGGTTATACAGTAACATGTCCTGGCTGGTTATATTTGGGTCACCTTCTTCTTCTATTCCCCTTGTTATCTGATTCCTGAGTAACTTCCTGGTTCCACCCACATACACCAAGCTCACACATCTTCTTATATGGTCTACTCTATTGGCAATTGACCCATTCCAACATGCATTTAACAGACTCCTATTTGTGTCATCTCAAGCCTTCAAACGGAGGTCACATTATGGCTTGCACCATGGCCGTTTAGGGGCCTTTTTATTTTACCTACAGTATGCTGTGTGTGACATCAGTTTGAGGAGTTATTCAGAAGTGTGCATTGGATATTGATCTGCATTGGATATTGATCTGCAAGGGGAACTTGACGTGAGTCCGTGTCTGCCTGTGTGCAGCGTGTTCTCTTACTACTGTTCTGCCCTCTGTCTATGTCCATCTACAGGTGAATCTGTTTTGAATGTGATTGGATCATTAATCAGGAAGCTGGGAAATCTGCCAGGACATTTTCCCTTTTTTACTTAATCTGTGCCTTAATTTTTCTTATTAAAGCAATTCACGTAATAATTGATTATGAAAAAAGCATAAGACTGACAAATCACATAACATGTTTCTATTAAAAACAATGAATACAAGCATTTTACAGATTACAGTATGTCTACACACTCTCTAACTAGAGAGCATTGACTTCACCAGCCCTGGCCTTCGTGGTTTTGGCTCAGTCCAGAGTCTCTTTCCCTTTTTGGGATGGTGCAAAACAAACTAGGTTAAACTGCTTCACACACTGCAATAAATACTCCAACCATGAGCCCCAGCCTGGCCTGACTGTTCATTCTCATGAGAGCGCAAAGAGGAGAAGGACAACCTGAGGTAAACTTTGTTAGCTTGCTGCTACTATTGCTAGCTACTTTTATTAGCCCATGATGAGGCTATTCAGAGTTATTGACCTCACAGTACGGCAGATTTGAGTTATTTAGCTACATTTTAACTCAAAAGCTGCACAATCAGATAACTTTAAGCTAGCTAATTAATGTTAGGGACTACCCAGTCTAAATCCAACTGCTGGAACTCTGTTCACCACCCCAAAAGTATCACTAACAAACCAATTACTGTCTAATCAATTACTGTTCAAATATGCAAAAAAACGCTAATAAAGCAAGTTAGCTAGCTATCTTGAGGGGCATCAATGACTAAAATGACGTTAGCTACTTTTTGTAACGTCAGCTCATTAATCTGTTGAAAAAACAAAGCTGGATAGCTGCGTTAACATTGTTTTCCCAACTTATAGAAGATGGACATACAGAATTTCGTATTGAGAAAGAGGGTGAGAGATGCAGCTCAGCAAACACAGAGACGGTTGTTCTATTTGCAGGAGTAAGTTAATCTATTTTGTGGGTATTTGTGTTTACTGTACATTTGCAAATGCACTAATATTATTCTGCATCTACATAGAGAGCCAGAGGTACACAGGATAGACAGAGGAGCGTACAGGAGAACAGAGAGACAAGGTATTTGTGGTTAGTGACAGTGGCAAGAAAGTATGTGAACCCTTTGGAATTACCTGGACTTCTGCATAAATTGGTCATCAAATCTGATCTTCATCTATGTCACAACAATAGACAATATTCTATGGTTTTACCGACCACAATCCATTGAAAGAATATTAAAAGGTGTTGTTATTTAGTGTCAGGAGAGCACAGTGCATTGAAGAAAGTAGTGAGATATACAACATGGAGTTATGTTTCTGCTAAATGTTCACTGCTATGCCCAGAGTGTGAGGCTCTTCATTTTGGCCACGCAGGTATCTGTGTTACAGTATGGTGTCATGCAGAGGAGGCTGGTGGGAGGAGCTATAGGAGGATGGGCTCATTGTAATGGCTGGAATGGAATTCATGGAACTGAGTCAAACGTGTTTTAGATATATTTTATGTGTTTGATACCGTTCCATATATTCCAATCCAGTCATTACAATGAGCCCGCCCTCCCTGTGTTGTTAAACCCTTTTTTCACAAATCCAGTGACGATTGTCTTCACATGACTGGTCATTCCATGTCTTTACAGGACGCCATGTTGCTGTGTTCAGCTCAACATAGTCCTCCTCCCCATTTGCTGGGTTGTCACCACCATTACCAGGCTGCTGTGAGTACCAGTCACTACAGGGTAAACAAGGCAGGTTAAATAAAATAATAATCATTTGATTTGTCACATGCTCCGAATACAACAGGTGTAGTCTTTACCGTGAAATGCTTACTTACGGGTCCTTTCCCAACAATGCAGAGTTAAAATGTCAGATAAAAATACAAAATTAGCTAAATAGAAAAAGGAAAATAGTAACACAATAAAACAACAACGAGGCTATATACAAGGAATACCGGTACCGAGTCAATGTGTAAGGGTACGAGGTAGTTGAGGTAATTGGGGTTAAAGGGACTAGGCAATCAGGATAGATATTAAACAGAGTAAAGTGTGAAGCTGTGTATGTATGTGTGTGTGGCATCAATGTGTGTGTGTGTGTGTGTGTGGGTAGAGTCTGGAGAGTGTAGGTAGAATCTAGTGAGTGTTGGGGTAGAGTCTAGTGAGTGTGTGGGTCCAGTGAGCGTGTGGGTAGAGTCCAGTGAGCGTGTGGGTAGAGTGGGGTGGTCAGTGGTGTGCCGTCCACCCATTTCCAGTTCCCCTCAGTAACAAAGTTAGTCAGACCAATCCAGGCTCTCTTATTGAGGCCAAAGAGAAACTCCTGTTGGTGAGAAAGAAACTGATATATTCAACTACTTTAGACTACATGTGTTAAATACTGGAAGATACATTACTGACCAAGAGATGTTTGATTCTCACTCACTCTCTCACCTGTTCATCTCTGCTGTTTATTTTCACCAGGTATGCTCCTCTCATCAGACAATCCAGTCTGCTCTCCTCTCAGGTTTTCATCTCACTAGACAGGAAGTAACAGCTGGATCCCCACAGCCTCCAATCCTCTGGACAAGTTTTCCCAATATTATGACAAATGTTTATCCCTGTTGAAGAAATGTACATAATATATATAACACTTGTTTATTGTATTGAATATTTTTTTTACATTGTCATTTAACTATTGGTGAATCCATGATTGGTGTGTACTGCACACAGTGTCCAAGTGCACACTGCAAGTTCCAACCTGGACTCAGGAACAAATGTAACATGTTAACATAAATCTGTTTCCCTCCATTTAGTATGATATGTTACATTTCACATGGTTTGTATTCATTTGTGGATGTCTATCATCAGTTTCTTAAGTATATTGTGACAAAGTAGTTAAAAAGCGGCAAGTTGTTGCTAATAAGTTACAGATACTGAAGTCGTCCATGACATGATTAGAACATGCAACCTTTGGGTTGCTAGACGTTCGCATCATATGGCCTCCCTCTTTCTGTTTTTGCCTTAAGTAACCATACCTAACATACAGTGGGGAAAAAAAGTATTTAGTCAGCCACCAATTGTGCAAGTTCTCTCACTTAAAAAGATGAGAGAGGCCTGTAATTTTCATTATAGGTACACTTCAACTATGACAGACAAAATGAGGAAAAGAAATTAAGAAAATCATATTGTAGGATTTTTTATGAATTTATTTGCAAATTATGGTGGAAAATAAGTATTTGGTCACATACAAACAAGCAAGATTTCTGGCTCTCACAGACCTGTAACTTCTTCTTTAAGAGGCTCCTCTGTCCTCCACTCATTACCTGTATTAATGGCACCTGTTTGAACTTGTTATCAGTATAAAAGACACCTGTCCACAACCTCAAACAGTCACACTCCAAACTCCACTATGGCTAAAGACCAAAGAGCTGTCAAAGGACACCAGAAACAAAATTGTAGACCTGCACCAGGTTGGGAAGACTGAATCTGCAATAGGTAAGCAGCTTGGTTTGAAGAAATCAACTGTGGGAGCAATTATTAGGAAATGGAAGACATACAAGACCACTGATAATCTTCCTCGATCTGGGGCTCCACGCAAGATCTCACCCCGTGGGGTCAAAATGATCACAAGAACGGTGAGCAAAAATCCCAGAACCACACGGGGGGACCTAGTGAATGACCTGCAGAGAGCTGGGACCAAAGTAACAAAGCCTACCATCAGTAACACACTACGCCCACCAGGGACTCAAATCCTGCAGTGCCAGACGTGTCCCCCTGCTTAAGCCAGTACATGTTCAGGCCCGTCTAAAGTTTGCTAGAGAGCATTTGGATGATCCAGATGAGGATTGGGAGAATGTCAGATGAAACCAAAATAGAACTTTTTGGTAAAAAAAAAGGACAAAGAATGCTGAGTTGCATCCAAAGAACACCATACCTACTGTGAAGCATGGGGGTGGAAACATCATGCTTTGGGGCTGTTTTTCTGCAAAGGGACCAGGACGACTGATCCGTGTAAAGGAAAGAATGAATGGGGCCATGTATCGTGAGATTTTGAGTGAAAACCTCCTTCCATCAGCAAGGGCATTGAAGATGAAACGTGGCTGGGTCTTTCAGCATGACAATGATCCCAAACACACCGCCTGGGCAACGAAGGAGTGGCTTCGTAAGAAGCATTTCAAGGTCCTGGAGTGGCCTAGCCAGTCTCCAGATCTCAACCCCATAGAAAATCTTTGGAGGGAGTTGAAAGTCCGTGTTGCCCAGCGACAGCCCCAAAACATCACTGCTCTAGAGGAGATCTGCATGGAGGAATGGGCCAAAGTACCAGCAACAGTGTGTGAAAACCTTGTGAAGACTTACAGAAAACATTTGACCTCTGTCATTGCCAACAAAGGGTATATAACAAAGTACTGAGAAACTTTTGTTTTTGACCAAATACTTATTTTCCACCATAATTTGCAAATAAATTCATAAAAAATCCTACAATGTGATTTTCTTTCCTCATTTTGTCTGTCATAGTTGAAGTGTACCTATGATGAAAATTACAGGCCTCTCTCATCTTTTTAAGTGAGAGAACTTGCACAATTGGTGGCTGACTAAATACTTTTTTCCCCCCACTGTATCATACTATTCTGAGTGTCACAGATTTACGTTTACTATCTTTGAGGTCAGGCTGCAAATTCACCCTTCAGGAGAATGAAAGGTAGAGAAGAGGGATGCAGCCCTAGTGACTGACTTGACTACTTACCACGCTCAGAGAGCCTCTTCTCCAGCACCACCTTCTCATTGGTCAGGACACTGATCCTGTTTCTCAACATGTCCCTGTCTTTAGTCACGGCATTATAACGCTCCTGTAACTGGTTTTTGTCCTCTGTATTCTCTGACTGGCCTCTCTCCTTCTCTAGCTGGTTCATGTTCTTCCTACACTGGTCTATCTCCTCCTGCAACTGGTCTCTGACTGTACACAGGTCAATGATACCAATACTGGTCTCTGTCCCTCAGTAACTGGTTCATGTTCTTCCCGACACTGGTCTCTCTCTTTCTGCAGCTGGTCTCTGTCTGTACACAGGTCAATGATACCACTACTGGTATCTGGCTGGTCTCTGTCTTGCCTCAGACCAGTGGTGTTGTAACAGGTCTCTAACTGGTTTCTCTCTTCATTAGAGCCGGCTGAAAAACAGAGGTTCCAGCATGTGATGCGTCCCAAATGACACCCTATGCCTGCTATAGTCCACTACCATGGATCAAAGCCCTTTGTGCCCTGGTCAAAAGTAGTGCCCTTTAAAGAGGATAGGGTGCTATTTGGGACACAGTCCTGGTTGTGGTGTTTACAATGTCGCCATGACTTAGTGACTTACACAAGTCCAAGGGCACCAGTCACAGTAGTTACTCAATTCTCTGTGGACGATGTCAACATTATTTTTTGTGTGTCAACAATATTGACAAACTACTGGTCCCACAAGCTATGCAAAGTCAAGTCTGTATTGTACTCCTTGCTTTGTGAGAACAGAACTATAGTGTGATAATGAAATACAGATCTGTCCTATGGGAACATGGTCAAAAGTATTGCATTACAGTGCATTCGGAATGTATTCTGACCCCTTTTCAACATTTTGTTACGTTACAGCCTTATTCTAAATGTATTAAATTAATGTTTTTCCTCATCAATCTACACCCAATACCCCATATTGACAAAGTGAAAACAGGTTTTTAGAAATGTTGTACATTTATTTATATGTTACACATACCTTATTTACAATAAGTAGTCAGACCCTTTGCTATGAGTCTCACAATTGAGCTCTGGTGCATCCTGTTTCCATTGTTCATCCTTGATGTTTCAACAGAATTTCAGTAAGCATTTCTCTACAGCTGGCCATGCTTTCCTCCTGGCTACCCCAACCCCGGCAAACAGCTCTGCACCCCCCGCAGCTACTTGCCCAAGCCTCCCCAGCTTCTCCTTCACTCAAATCCAGATAGCAGATGTTCTGAAATAGCTACAAAACCTGGACCCGTACAAATCAGCTGGGCTAGACAATCTGGACCCTCTCTTTCTAAGATTATCCGCCGCCATTGTTGCAACCTCTATTACCAGTCTGTTCAGCCTCTCGTTTGTATCGTCCAAGATCTCTAAAGATTGGAAATCTGCTGCGGTCATCCCCCTCTTCAAAGGGGGTGACACTAGACCCAACCTGTTATAGACCTATATCCATCCTGCCCTGTCTTTCTAAAGTCTTTGAAAGCCAAGTCAATAAACCGATCACTGACCATTTCGAATCACACTGTACCTTCTCCTCCAGTTTCCGGGCTGGTCACCGGTGCACCTCAGCCACGCTCAAGGTACTAAAAGATATCACAACCGCCATCGAGAAAAGACAGTACTGTGCAGCCTAGGTTTCTCAAATGACTGCCTTGCCTGGTTCACCAACTACAGAGTTCAGTGTGTCATTTCGGAGGGTCTTTTGTCCGAACCTCTGGCAGTCTCTATGGGGGTGCCACAAGGTTCAAATCTCGGGCCGACTCTTTTCTCTCTATATATCAACGATGTCGCTCTTTCTGCGGGTGATTCCCTGATCCACCTCTACGCAGACGACACCATTCTATATACATCTGGCCCTTCTTTGGACACTGTGTTAACAAACCTCCAAACAAGCTTCAATGCCATACAACACTCCTTCCGTGGCCTCTAACTGCTCTTAAACGCTAGTAAAACTAAATGCATGCTTTTCAACCATTCACTACTCTGGACGGTTCTGACTTAGGTATTTGTAGTTGTCTACATTATTCTAGGTGTCTGGCTACACTGTAAACTCTCCTTCCAGATTCATATTAAACTTCTCCAATCCAAAATTAAATCAAGAATCGGCTTCCTATTTCGCAACAAAGCCTCCTTCACTCACACCACCAAACATACCCTCGTAAAAATGACTATCCTACTGATTCTCGACTTTGGCGATGTCATTTACAAAATAGCCTCCAACACTCTACTCAGCAAAATGGATGCAGTCTATCACAGTGCCATTCGTTTTGTCACCAAAGCCCCATATACCACCCACCACTGCGACCTGTATTCTCTAGTCGGCTGGCCCTCGCTACATATTCGTCACCAGACCCACTGGCTCCAGGTCATCTTTGCTAGGTAAAGCTCCACCTTATCTCAGCTCACTGGTCATGATAACAACACCCATCCGTAGCACGCGCTCCAGCAGGTATATCTCACTGGTCATCCCCAAAGCCAACACCATCTTTGGCCGCCTTTCCTTCCAGTTCTCTGCTGCCAATGACTGAAACTAATAGCAAAAATCTCTGAAGCTGGAAGCTTCTATTTCCCTCACTAACTTTAAACAAGGGGATATCTGAACAGCTAACCGATCGTTGCAGCTGTACATAGCCCATCTAATCGACCTACCTCATTCCCATATTGTTTTTATTCACTTTTATGCTCTTTTTCACACCAGTATTTCTTCTTGCACATCATCTGCACATCTATCACTCCCAGTGTTAATTTGCTAAATTGTAATTACTTCGCTACTATGGCCTATTTATTGCCTTAACTCCTCAAGCCATTTGCACACACTGTACATAGACTTTCTTTTTTCTATTGTGTTATTGACTGTACGCTTGTTTATTCCACGTGTAACTCTGTGTTGTTTGTGTTGCACTGCTTTGCTTTATCTTGGCCAGGTCGCAGTTGTAAATGAGAACTTGTTCTCAACTAGCCAACCTGGTTAAATAATGGTGAAATAAAACAATTACATTTTTTTTAAACTTGATTGGAGTCCACTTGTGGTAAATTCAATTGATTGGGAAAGGCACACACCTGGCTACATAAGGTTCAACAGTTGACAGTGCATGTCAGAGCAAAAACCAAGCCATCGGTCGAAGGTATAATTAGAGCTCCGAAACATGATTGTGTTGAGGAACAGATCTAGGGAAGGGTAGCAAAACATTTCTGCAGCATTGAAAGCCCCCAAGAACACAGTGGCCTAGATCATTCTTAAATTGAAGAAGTTTGGAACCACCAAGACTCTTCCTAGAGCTGGTCACCTCGCAAAACTGAGCTATCAGGGGAGAAGGGCCTTGGTCAGTGAGGTGGCCAAGGACCCAGAGTTCCTCTGGAGTTCAGAGAAGCTTCCAGAAAGACAATCATCTCAGCAGCACTCCACCAATCAGGCCTTTATGGTAGAGTGGCCAGACAGATGGCAACTGAAGGACTCTCAGTCCATAAGAAGCCAGATTATCTGGCCTGATAAAACTAAGGTTGAACTTTTTGGCCTGAATGTCAAGCGTCACGACTGGAGGAAACCCGGCACCAAGATGAGTAATGAACAACTTGGCTATTTCAATCTACTGTAGTACAAAAAAATCTATTCTTGTCGTTCGGTGTGAGAAATAAATATTCCAGATTCTGGGACAGTTGTGGGAGATAGATCCCAAATTCATACATCAAAACAACTTTTAAATCAATGAGGCTGCAACAGATCAGAAAATGTATCTTAATGTTAAACTATTAGGATATTTCTTCACATTTTAAGCACAACAATGCACACACAGCAGTAGGCTAAAAGCAGGATTGTTCCAATATGCTAATTATGTATGACCTTTACATAGACGTTTTTCTTAACAGAATGGCTAGTGTTTTCTAAATCAATGTAACTGGCTATTTTGGTTCATGGCCATGGTGCACTAGTAGATGGCCTTGGTGCCCGTGGCAGATTGAGCACCTCTTGAAGGCCAAATGGCCTTGCTCCTAAAATCACGAAATTCAAGGTCTGGTGCGCATATGTGCGTGTTTGTGTGTTTATAGAGAGTTTTCTTAGTTCTTACCTGAGCGATGGGTCTGTCTGTCACGACTTCCACCGACGGTGGCTCCTCTGCCTGTTCGGGCGGCGTTCGGCGGTCGTCGTCACCGGCCTATTAGCTGTCACCGATCCTCGTTTCCTTTCTGTTGATTGTTCTATTGTTTGCACCTGTTTTGTGTTTTTATTCTAGGGCTATTTAAGCCGGTCAAGCCCGCCTCCTTTTGTGCGGGCTTGTCTCTCTGTTTTGGTGGACGTTCGTGCATGTCGTCATTTTGTGCCCGTGTTTCTGTTTTGAGCGCCTGTTTGTTTGTGCGCCTGCTGTGTATTGGGCATTGTATTCACACGCCAAATTAAAGAGGAGCGTTTTTCCCTACACCGTGCTCTCTGCGTCTGACTCCACACCCACCACTTCTAGCTGATTGTGACAGAAGCCCGCACCATCTTCATGGAGTCAGCAGGAGCAGCGACTCCCCCTCTCCCATCTATGGAGGAGCGTGTCCTCCACCACACCACCGTCCTCCACCGGATCGGGTCGGCAATGGACCAGATGATGGAGAGAATGGACCGATGGGAGAGGGGTGGTCTCCTTCCTCGCCCACTCAACCTTCCCGCCTCAACAGACTCCTTCGGGCGGCGTCCGGATCCAGCACGCCCGCCTCGCCCCTAGGAGTACGATGGGACGGCGGCTGGATGTAAGGGGTTCCTGCTCCAGTTGGAGTTGTACCTGGCCACCGTCCGCCCGACGCCCTCTGGGGAGGAGAGCATGAGCGCCCTCGTCTCTTGTCTGACGGGTAGAGCCCTGGAATGGGCCAACACAGTATGGGATGGCCCAGACTCCGCCATGGACAACTACCCGGAGTTCGCCCGCCGTTTCTGGGCCGTGTTCGACCACCCACCAGAGGGCCGAGCGGCGGGTGAACGGCTGTTTCACCTTAGACAGGAGACGAGGAGTGCGCAGGACTTTGCTCTAGAGTTTCGGACCCTGGCTGCTGGAGCGGGGTGGAACGACCGGGCCCTGATCGACCACTACCGTTGTAGTCTCCGGGAGGATGTCCGCTGGGAGTTGGCGTGTCGAGACGCTACCCTCTCCCTCGATGAGCTGATAGACATGTCCATACGACTGGACAACCTGCTGGCGGCTCGCGGACGGTCGGGAAGGGCCCTGTTTGTTCCACCTTCCGAACCTTCCGCTCCTATCCCTATGGAGTTAGGGGGGGCAGCATCGAGGGGAACCGGAGGAGGAGGCTCCTCCTGCACCAGTTGTGGTTGGAGAGGACACACTGCCGATCGGTGCTCGGGGAGTCCCTCTGGGAATTGAGAGGGCAGGCGGAGCACTGCTCGGCCACCCCAGGTGAGTCGGCACCAGACTCACTCAGAGCTCCCTGTTGGTCACATGTTTGTATTAATCTCTTTCCCTGAGTTTTTTCCCTCTCTCCAGCATAAGGCGCTAGTCGATTCAGGCGCAGCTGGGAACTTTATTGATCGCGGACTCGCCTCGAGACTAGGTATTCCGCTAGTATCGATAGATCAACCCATCCCCGTTCACTCCCTAGATAGCAGACCATTAGGGTCAGGGCTGGTCAGGGAGGCCACGGTTCCGCTGGACATGGTAATACAGGGGGGTCATGGGGAGCGGATTAGTCTATACCTCATTGATGCGCCTGCGTTTCCAGTGGTGCTGGGGATTCCCTGGCTGGCTAAGCACAACCCTATGATTTCGTGGAAACAGGGGGCTCTCCAGGGGTGGTCAGAGGAGTGTTCAGGTAGGTGTGACGGAGTTTCCATCGGTGCCACAACGGTGGAGAGTCCAGACCAGGTTTCCACTGTGCGCATTCCCTCTGAATATGACGATTTGGCTATCGCCTTCTGTAAAAAGAGGGCGACCAAATTACCACCTCATCGACGAGGGGATTGCGCGATAAACCTCCAGGTAAACGCAACACTTCCCAGGAGTCACGTGTACCCGTTGTCACAGGAGGAGACAGTGGCTATGGAGACCTATATCACTGAATCTCTGCGACAGGGGTACATTCGGCCCTCCGTATCACCCGTCTCCTCGAGTTTCTTTTTTGTGAAGAAAAAGGAGGGTGGTCTGCGCCTGTGCATTGATTACAGAGGTCTAAATGCCATCACAGTGGGATTTAGTTACCCGCTACCTCTCATTGCTACGGCGGTTGAATCATTTCACGGGGCGCGTTTTTTCACAAAACTGGACCTCAGGAGTGCTTATAATCTGGTGCGTATCCGGGAGGGAGATGAGTGGATGACAGCGTTTAGTACTACATCTGGTCATTATGAGTACCTCGTTATGACGTATGGGTTGAAGAATGCTCCAGCCGTCTTTCAATCTTTCGTGGACGAGATTCTCAGGGACTTGCACGGGCAGGGTGTGGTGGTGTATATAGATGATATATTGATCTATTCCGCCACACGCGCCGCGCATGTGTCTCTGGTGCGCAAAGTACTTGAGCGACCGCTGGAGCATGACCTGTACGTCAAAGCGGAGAAATGTGTGTTTTCCAAACGAGCCGTTTCCTTCCTGGGATATCGCATTTCCACTTCTGGGGTGGTGATGGAGTGTGACCGCACTACAGACGTACGTAATTGGCCGACTCCGACCACGGTAAAGGAGGTGCAGCGGTTTTTAGGGTTTTGCCAATTACTACCGGAGGTTTATCCGGGGTTTTGGTCAGGTGGCTGCTCCCATTACCTCACTGCTGAAGGGGGCCGCTCGTTGCGGTGGTCGGCGGAGGCGGACAGAGCTTTCAGTAGGTTGAAGGAGCTGTTTACTAACGCGCCCTTGCTGGCTCATCCGACCCCTCTTTGGCGTTCATAGTGGAGGTGGACGCGCCTGAGGCTGGTGTTGGAGCCGTGCTATCACAGCGCTCAGGCACGCCACCGGAACGCCGTCCCTGCGCTTTCTTTTCAAGGAAGCTCGGCCCGGCGGAGCGTAACTATGACGTGGGGGACCGGGAGTTGTTAGCTGTGGTCAGAGCCCTGAAGGTGTGGAGACATTGGCTTGAGGGGGCTAAGCACCCTTTCCTCATCTGGACTGACCACCGTAATCTGGAGTATATCCGGGCAGCGACGAGACTGAATCCGCGGCAGGCTAGGTGGGCCATGTTTTTTACCCGCTTTCAGTTCAAGATCTCCTATAGGCCAGGTTCCCAGAATACTAAGGCCGACGCGCTGTCCCGTCTCTATGACACCGAGGAGCGGTCCATCGAGCCTACTCCCATACTTCCTGCTTCGTGCCTGGTGGCACCGGTGGTATGGGAGGTGGACGCGGACATCGAGCGGGCACGGCGGTTGGAACCTGCGCCTCCTCAGTGTCCTACAGGTCGCCAGTACGTGCCGCTCGGTGTTCGTGACAAATTGATTCGATGGGCTCATGTGCTACCCTCTTCGGGTCATCCTGGTATTGAGAGGACAGTGCGGGGTCTTAAGGGGAAATACTGGTGGCCCACGTTGGCTAAGGACGTGAGGTTTTATGTCTCCTCCTGTTCGGTGTGTGCTCAGAGTAAGGCTCCTAGACACCTGCCTAGAGGGAAGTTACAGCCCCTCCCCGTTCCACAATGGCCGTGGTCTCACCTGTCGGTGGATTTCCTCACGGATCTTCCTCCGTCCCAGGGGAACACCACGATCCTGGTCATTGTGGATCGGTTCTCTAAGTCCTGTCGTCTCATCCCGTTGCCCGGTCTCCCTACGGCCCTACAGACTGTGGAGGCCCTGTTTACCCACGTCTTCCGGCACTACGGGGTGCCTGAGGACATCGTTTCTGATCGGGGCCCCCAGTTCACGTCCCGAGGGTGGAGGGCGTTTATGGAGCGTCTGGGGTTCTCGATCAGCCTGACCTCAGATTTCCACCCTGAGAGTAATGGGCAGGTGGAGAGAGTGAACCAGGAGGTGGGTAGGTTTCTGCGGTCGTATTGCCAGGACCGGCCCGGGGAGTGGGCGAGGTACGTCCCATGGGCGGAGGTGGCGCAGAACTCACTCCGTCACTCCTCTACCAACATGTCACCATTCCAGTGCGTGTTGGGCTACCAGCCGGTCCTGGCACCATTCCATCAGAGCCAGACTGAAGCTCCTGCGGTGGAGGAGTGGGTGCAGCGCTCAAAGGAGACATGGAGAGCCGTCCAGGAATCATTAAAACAGGCTGGTGGGCTACAGAAGAGGAGCGCTGACCGTCACCGCAGTGAGGCGGTGGTCTGGCTCTCGACCCGGAACCTGCCCCTCCGCTTGCCCTGCCGGAAGCTGGGGCCGCAGTGTGTGGGGCCATTTCAAGTCCTGAGGAGGATAAACGAGGTGTGTTATAGGCTACAGCTTCCATCTTACAGAGAGGGAAGGCTGCCATGCCGTATAGGGCAAGAGACACATTAGACTTACAGTTGAGGGCACTAAAAGTACAGGTTTCTGTGACAAACTAATGCTAGGAAACGATAGAGCGTTGTGCTACATATGCATTAAAACATTTCTGTCAATACCACGGCTCAACCTAACTTCTTAGTACCTGCAACCTTAAAAACTTATTGGGGATCAGTGGGGGGCTAGCGGGCTCCTCCCGACACTACCAGGTAAAATGTAAAGCGCCAAATTCAAAATCCAAAAGTTGAATTATTAAACATCCACCAATATACAAGTGTTCCATACTCATCAAAAGCTCTGTTTCTTGGCAATGTCACAGCGTTGTCAGATTTCAAAAAGGCTTTACGGCGAAAGCAGCACATTTGATTGTTTGAGAGTAGCACCTCGCATTTTTCCTATAGCCATGTATCGATTAGCCATCATGGCACACACATAACACATTTCACAGCGAAAACAAATCAATTACCTGTTGAAGAACTTCTGCTGAGGTCATCCTAAGTGTCCAACGAAGACAATCCATGGTTCTTTTGTTAGAAAAAGTAACGTATTTTATCCATAAATCCTCCATTTGGTTTGCGCGTTATTATCAGAAACGACAGCGTCCACTAGTCCATTGAAACGTGACGCGAACTCATTCATCTTATACCTATAAACTTGTCCAAGAACAATCAAACATAGTTTTAAATGTATCCTTAGGAACACTTTTACGTATATTTACTATTATAAATCAACCGGAATATAAACTGATCGATAACGACGGTAAAAAAGACACTGCACGCTTTCACGGGGACGCGCCCAGCCTACTGTTGTCATCAAGGGGGGACTTCCTTGTTTGGTCTTGTTCTCTGGTCTTACTCATCCAAAATGAAAAAAATACACTGTCTCGAGACTGTTGACATCATAAGGAAGCGACGGGTACTGCATTCATATGCCCTTATATGGTCATTTTCATTAGGGAGGGGTTCCCAAATGAGCAATGTGTCAAAATCACTTTTTCCAGGACAGAAATTCCTCTGGGTTTTGCCTGCCATATGCGTTCTGTTTCACTCACAGACAAATGGTTAACAGTTTTGGAAAATTCAGAGTGTTTCCTATCCAATGGTACCAAATATCCTATTCTGCATATCCTATTTTCTGGGCCTGAATGGGAGGCATTTTACTTTGGGCACGCCAGGCTCTCCAAAACCGACCCCTCAGCAGCCACTCCCTAACAAGTTAACCCCTCGTTTCACGTGTCTCTCCTCAGGCCGGTGGTAGCTGGTCCCCTGCAGGAAGGTGAGGTGCCAGAGGCCCCCTTGGACATCGAGGGTCCCGGCGTACACAGTCCGCTCCATTCTGGACTCTAGGCGCCGGGTGAGGGGCCTGCAGTACCTCGTGGACTGGGAGGGGTACGGTCCGGAGGCGAGGTGCTGGGTACCGGTGACGGACATCTTGGATCCGTCACTACTGGCGGAGTTTCACCGCCTTCACCCGGATCGCCCTGCGCCTCGCCCTCCGGGTCGTCCTCGAGGCCGCTGTCGGCGCGCTGCGGGAGCCGCGCGTCAGGAGGGGGGTACTGTCACGACTTCCACCGATGGTGGCTCCTCTGCCTGTTTGGGCGGCGTCGCGGTCGCCGCCACCGCCTATTAGCTGCCACCGATCCTCGTTTCCTTTCTGTTGATTGTTCTATTGTTTGCACCTGTTTTGTGTTTTTATTCTAGGGCTATTTAAGCCGGTCAAGCCCGCCTCCTTTTGTGCGGGCTTGTTTCTCTGTTTTGGTGGACGTTCGTGCATGTCGTCATTTTGTGCCCGTGTTTCTGTTTTGAGCGCCTGTTTGTTTGTGCGCCTGCTGTGTATTGGGCATTGTATTCACACGCCGAATTAAAGAGGAGCGTTTTTCCGTACACCGTGCTCTCTGCGTCTGATTCCACACCCACCACTTCTAGCTGATCGTGACACCGTCTTCATTTTCCTCGTTGCTCTTCTCGTTTTCTTCAATAACCTGTTGCCATAGTCGTCCATCTTAACTATGATTACCTTTCTAACTGACTCCTAATGGTAATATCTACTGTATGATTCCCTTTCTAACTGACTCCTAATGGTAATATCTACTGTATGATTACCTTTCTAACAGACTCCTAATGGTAATATTTATATTTTTTATTTCACCTTTATTTAACCAGGTAGGCAAGTTGAGAACAAGTTCTCATTTACAACTGCGACCTGGCCAAGATAAAGCAAAGCAGTTCAACACATACAACAACACATAGTTACACATTGGAGTAAACAAACACTCAGTCAATAATACAGTATGGAAAAAACAAATCTATATACAATGTGTGCAAATGAGGTAGGATAAGGAACATAAGGCAATAAATAGGCCATGGTGGCAAAGTAACTACAGTATAGCAATTTAACACTGGAATGGTAAATGTGCAGTAGATGAATGTGCAAAGTAAAAATACTGGGGTGCAAAGGAGCAAGATAAATAAATGACTACGGTAGGGGATGAGGTAGTTGGTTGGGCTATGTACAGGTGCAGTGATCTGTGAGCTTCTCTGACAGCTGGTGCTTAAAACTAGTGAGGGACATAAGTGTCTCCAGTTTCTACGATTTTTGTAGTTCGTTCCAGTCATTGGCAGCAGAGAACTGGAAGGAAAGGCGGCCAAAACGAGGAATTGGCTTTGGGGGTGACAAGTGAGATATACCTGCTGGAGCGAGTGCTACGGGTGGGTGCTGCTATGGTTACCAGCGAGCTGAGATAAGGCGGGGCTTTACCTAGCAGGGACTTGTAGATGACCTGGAGCCAGTGGGTCTGGAGACGAGTATGTAGCGAGGGCCAGCCGACTAGAGCATACAGGTCGCAGTGGTTGGTGATATAAGGGGCTTTGGTGACAAAGCGGATGGCACTGTGATAGACTGCATCCAGTTTGCTGAGTAGAGTATTGGAAGCTGTTTTGTAGATGACATCGCCGAAGTCGAGGATCGGTAGGATAGTCAGTTTTACTAGTGCAAGTTTGGCAGCATGAGTGAAGGAGGCTTTGTTGCGAAATAGAAAGCCAATTCTAGATTTAATTTTGGATTGGAGATGTTTAATGTGAGTCTGGAAGGAGAGTTTACAGTCTAGCCAGACACCTAGGTATTTGTAGTTGTCCACGTATTCTAGGTCAGAGCCATCCAGGGTAGTGATGCTAGTCGGGCGGGCGGGTGCAGGCAGCGATTGGTTGAAAAGCATGCATTTGGTTTTACTAGCGTTTAAGAGCAGTTGGAGGCCAATATCTACTGTATGATTACCTTTCTAACTGACTCCTAATGGTAATATCTACTGTATGATTACTTTTCTGAATCCTAATGGTAATATCTACTGTAGGATTCTAACTTCAGTGACAAGTAGTTTAAGTAGTTGCTCTGATGTGCATCTCCACCAGGTACCTCTCTGATCTCTGTCTGTTGCCCACTACAATTGATCACTCAGGAAGTTAAACATGACAGGATATTCTAAACAGAGTGATATAACATGATAGCTTTTTGACAACAAGTAGTGACGAGTGCAGCCTTTCATCCTATCACTTGACTGGCCTGTTTGTGGCTTCCCCAGCCTTCAAATGGAGCTCACATTACGTATCTTACTGTCTCTATGCCTGCGATGGACATATAGGTGCCCTTTAATTGTGTCTATGCTGTCTGTGTGTGACATCAGCGTGAAGAGTTATTCAGAGGTGTGTGTGGGACATCTGTCTGCATCATTATCAGAAAAGGGGAGCTTTACACGTGTGTCTGTGTGTGCGTCTGCCTGCGTGCAGCGTGTATCCTCTCAGTACTGTTCTGCCTTCGGTCTGTGTCCAACTGCAAGTCACAATCCAATCGCATTCAATCAGGAAGGGTCCTTACTTACTTAATCTGAGCCTAAGTTCATCTTCTTACTAAAGAGATTCATGCTAATAATTGATTATGAAAAAAAGCACAAGCCTATGGCAAATCACATAACATGTTTCTATTTAAAACAATGAATACAAGCATTTTACAGATGACAGTATGTCTACAAACTGTTTAACTAGAGAGAGAGAGAGAGATGTTCAGCCTACATTTATTAGCACTGTAGCAACGCTATATAATGAGCTACTGTATAACTCTTCACAAATCCAGTTATGTTGAGAGGTAAACTATATGTCAGAATATTTATCTACATGCTTAGAATACCAATATTAACCTCAGCACAGTCCTAGTTACAGTATATCCTGGTATACCACCACTATCATGTTGTTTTGCCCCCCAGTACAGTACCTACAGTGTGTTGGTGTGTCAGAGAGAGAATGAAGTTGTGTGCACTGTAGGGTGCTGTATGTGTGTGTGTTCTCCCACCAGCCTCCTGTTGTCATGGTGTTGTTTAACCACTTTCTCACAAATCCAGTAACGATTGTCTTCATATGACAGGTCATTCCATGCCTTTACAGGACGCCATGTTACTGTGTTCAGCTCAACACAGTCCTCCACCCCATTTGTTGGGTTGTCACCACCATTATCAGGCTGCTGTGAGTGCCAGTAACTACAGGGTAAACAAGACAGAGAAAATAAAATAATCAACATTGTATTTTGTCACAACGAAATACAACAGGTGTAGACTTTACCATGAAATGCTTAGTTACGGGTCCTTCCCCAACAATGCAGAGTTAAACAATGATATAAATTAATAAAACATCTGGGAGTAAGGGTCTGGGAGTAAGGGACCGTCTGAAAAGTGTGAGAAAAAAAAAGAAACCAAAAATGTCTGCATTGGTTGGAAATATAGGAACATTTGATGAATCTATGGACCAATGGAGTTCTTACACAGAACGGTTTGAGTGCTTTGTGTTGGCCAATGGAATTAAATCAGAAGTAGCTGTGCCAACACTTTTGACTGTGATGGGAGGAAAAACATTCAATCTGCGCAGCCTAGTAACACCTGAAAAACCTGGTGATAAATCATATGATGAAATTGTGGCTACCTTAAAAGGACATTATTCTCCAAAACCACAGATAATCTCAGAGAGATTCAGGTTTCATAAGAGAAATCAAGAGAAGGGGGAATCAATCTCACAGTTTGTGGCTGTATTGAAACAGTTATCTGAAGACTGTGAATTTGGGCGATCAATGAGTGACACTATACGTGATAGGTTAGTGTGTGGCATGCGCAGCGAGGCAATTCACAAACGCCTTTTGACTGAGAGTAACTTAACATTGCAGAGAGCAATAGAAGTGAATATGTCAATGGAAATGGCAAATAAAAACACACAACAGCTAAGTGCATCGACCCAAGTGCATAGGGTGTCTACGGAGTTAAAAAACAAGGCAGGAGGTGGCAAGCCATGCTATCGCTGTGGAAAACCAGGTCACCAAGCAGAGGAGTGTTGGTGCAAAGACTTAGACTGCAGAAGTTGTGGAAAAAAGGGTCACATCGAACATGCATGTAAAAACAAAAAGAGACAAACAAAAGTACTGAACAAAGGAAAAGAGACTTCAGGGAGTACAAAAATAAAGTGCAATAATGGAGCCCACAGAGGATGAACAAAGTAATACCCCGTCTGAAGGGGAAGAATCTTTGCATGTTTTGTCCATTTCAGACAATGGACACGGATACACCGCTACTGGATGGAAACACAGTACTTATGCAAGTGGACACTGGAGCAGCCATATCTTTGCTGTATACCAGGAGAAACTACATCACCTCACACTAAAGCCCACAAAGATGACCCTGAAAACATACACCGGTGAGATTATTCCAGTGCGACGAAGCGTTATTGTTAGAGTGGAGCTCAACAAACAGAAGATAAAGCTACCACTCTACATTGTGAAAGGCAACCGTCCAGCATTGCTAGGACGCACATGGCTGGAAAAGATCAAACTAAACTGGCAGGAAGTTCATATGGTTGCAAAAGAGGACACAAACCTACAAGGGACACAAACCACAAACCTACGCGGATGTGTTCAAAGGAGAACTTGGCAGTATGAAGGACATAACAGTTAAACTGACCGTGAAACCAGACAGCAAGCCAAAATGCTTCAAAGCTAGACCTGTCCCACATGCCATAAAACCAAAAGTTGAAATTGAGCTAAACAGACTAGTCGAGAGTGGAGTATTGGATCCAGTGAATGTTAGTGAATGGGCTACACCCGTTGTTCCAGTCATAAAAAAAGATGGGTCACTCAGACTCTGTGGTGATTTCAAAGTCACCATTAACCCAGTCTTGACTGCTGAAAAATATCCACTACCCCTCATTGACGACCTCTTTTCTGGTTTAGCTGGAGGACAAAAATTCAGTAAGATAGGTCTGACATAAGTCTATCTACAGATGCATGTGGAACAAGAGTCACAAGAACAGTTGACCATAGTGACTCACAAAGGACTGTACAGGTACCGGAGGCTTCCTTTTGGAATCACCTCAGCCCAGGCCTTGTTTCAGAGAGCTATGGACCAGATACTGAGCAGTGGTCCAATGTTACCTCGATGATCTACTCATGACGGGCAAAGACGAGCAAGAGCACCTGAGAAACCTGAACGCTATACTACAGAGATTGGAGGAGTACGGTCTGAGGGTCCGGAAGGACAAATGCCCTTGAGTACCTGGGCCACGTCATCGACAGTTCGGGGCTCCACAAGGCGCCATCGAAGGTGAAGGCCGTTGCGGATGCTCCATCCCCACAGAACGTGAGTCAGCTGAGATCATTCTTAGGACTACTGACATACTACGCAAAGTTTGTGCCAAACCTAGCTAACATGTTAAAGCCACTGCATGAACTTCTGAACAAAACCAAAAGGTGGAAGTGGACAGACAGATGTGAGGAGGCCTTCAAGAAAGTGAAAACAGCCTTAGCTCAGTCAGAGGCCCTAACCCACTTCAACCCCAACTTGCCATTACAGTTGGCATGTGATGCATCGCCTTATGCCGTTGGTGCGGTTGTCTCACACATCATGCCATCAGGTGAAGAAAGGCCAATTGCTTTCGCATCATGGACCTTAAGTAAAGCCGAGAGCAATTATGCACAGAGAGCGTGAAGCACTCGCTATTGTGTTTGGAGTTAAGAAATTTCATCAGATTCTGTTTGGCCGTAGATTCACACTGCTGACGGTTCATAGACCCCTCACCTCCATCTTTGGTCCCCACACTGGCATTCTGTCGCTTGCAGCCAGCCGCATGCAGCGATGGGCATTATTGTTATCTGCTCACCAGTACGATATCAAGTACAGAAGGTCTGAGCAGCACTGCAATGCAGACGGCCTCTCAAGACTTCCCTTACCTGTCGCACACAATGAGCACTCCCAGGCTGAAATCTTCTACTTCAAGGAAGTGACGAATACCCCAGGTACATCTGTCCAAGTGAAAAAGTTCACCCACACTGATCCAGTGATCTCTGAGGTCATGGACATAGTCAGCCTACGACCTTACCTAGTGAGGAGAAACCAGCTCACAGTTCAGTTTGGATGTTTGCTATGGGGTTTTCGAGTCATCATACCGCCACCACTGAGAAGGCAGGTGCTTGAAGAACTCCATTCAGGGCACTGTGGCATGGTGCGAATGAAGGAGATTGCACGCAGCTACTTTTGGTGGCCAGGTTTGGATGCAGCTATTGAAGACAAGGTCAAGTCATGTTCTGCATGTCAAAAGATGACGAACATGCCTCAGCTAGCGCCACTACACCCATGGGACTTCCCAGAGGAGCCTTGGCAGCGAGTCCACATAGACTATGCAGACCCACTGGAGGATCGTATGTTCTTAGTTGTAGTTGATGTGCACAGCAAATGGCCTGAGGTCA
Organism: Brachymystax lenok tsinlingensis; assembly: GCA_030435695.1. Classification (NCBI taxonomy): domain Eukaryota; kingdom Metazoa; phylum Chordata; class Actinopteri; order Salmoniformes; family Salmonidae; genus Brachymystax; species Brachymystax lenok. The sequence goes on from CM059810.1 coordinate 38,883,102, forward strand.
CAGTGATGAAGAGCACCTCAGTGGGAACCATCGAAGAGTTACGGTCAATCTTCAGTCGCTTTGGATTGCCAACGCAACTCGTTAGCGATAATGGCCCCCAACTGGTGTCTGAAGAGTTCCGGTCATTCATGGAAGCAAATGGAATTCAGCACATCAAGTAAGCGCCGTATCACCCTGCAACAAACGGCCTCGCTGAAAGGTTTGTCCAAACGATGAAGCAAGCTTTAAAATCATCACAAGGGAATGGCTCCCTCAATAGGCGCCTAAACACCTTCCTGTTAACCTACAGAAACACTCCCCACCCTACAACCAAAGTGGCACCCGCGTCAGCCATGATGAAAACACTGCTTCGCACGCGACTCGACCTTCTGAGACCTCCAAAGACTAAACAGGTTGTACAGACACAACAGAGAGCACAGGTGGAGAGACGGAGCAAAGCAAAAGACAGAAGCTTCATAGCTGGAGAGAGAGTTATTGCTTATTGTTATTGTTACTGCAAAGGTCCAAAGTGGATACCAGCTACAGTGGTTGCACAAACAGGGCCTGTGTCCTACACAGTTCACACACCGGAAAACATCATCTGGAGGAGACACGTGGATCAACTGTTGCCAGGAACCAACCCCAGAGATGACTCCTGTCAAGTGGCAAACCAAGATCAGCTACTGGAGACCTACCAGGACTACGAGCCATCACCTGAACATGCACTGCAGCAACCTACAAATGTGGAAAGTGCTCCAGACTCACCTGAACCAGCCAGAGTGCCTACTCAGGGTACTGTTGCACTCCAGTCTGGGCATACACCATCACCACTCAGACTCAGAGACAATGTGACTGTAGACTCACCTGTACGTCGGCGTTACCCTGCAAGAGAAAGACGACCCCCTGACAGGTTGACTATTTAGTTCAGACTAACCTCCGACATTGGGGCAGAATACACCCCAGGGTTAAGTCTGGGAACTGAGGCAGTCTACCCTCTTTCCCTAGTTTAAAAAAGGTTATTCTGAAAAGTCAATTTATTTACATTAAGAGAACGTATGTTAAAATGAAAACAATTAGGTAAAACAGTGAATTTTTACTTTTTCCTTGAGAGTCATCAAAAGTAAAGGGGGAGGAATATGTTGTGTATTGACATTCTAGTTTTGTCCCTTTAAGGCACCTGTAAGCCCCCCTTGCTTACCTACGTTGAAATGCTTGGAATCTTCTTCCTGTGAAACGCATTAAACAATGCCCACGTTAATTTCTACTCCCGTCTAATGTCCTGTCCTTATATTAGTTGTATAAGTAATACAGTGTGCTATACAACAGTCAGACGTTGCAATCAGAGGATGCATTTTATGTAAATTCTATAAGGATATTTAAAAGGTGCTATCTGTCGGTACAACTTTGACTGTGAATTTCTGATGTCATGAAAAAAATTGTGCACTCCCTCACCTAAACAAATATCACTACACCACTGGTTACAAAAGACATGATTGACATCAGTAAAAGAGGACAGACTATCAGCTGATCATTGATGATAATGATAATCTGCTAGTTAGCTAGATAGATAATTATTTCACTGATTGAGATTTAATCTTCAATGCTCTCAAATAATACCTTCATAATACAGCCTGACCTTCATGGTCCCCCTTTAAAATTACCTTAAGCTTATAAAGGCTGTTTTAAAGCCTTCATAAGCACTACATACATGTGTTGTATAGCATCTATAAGTGTATGTCATGCTTTATAAAGGGTTCATAAATGTGTTGTAACTGTGTGACATAATCACCCATGTCATAACCCACTAAGTTGAATATGATATAAACATATAAAGGGTGACATGTTGTGCTGAAGGATGAAACACACTCTAAAGTTAAGTCATTTTTTAGAAACATTACACCTAATCTCGTTCCCAGACACTTACACCCAAATGCTCGGAAAGGCTTCTGGACCAATGCATCAAACTTCATTAGTTAGGTTAGGTTTAAAAGTACATTTTAAGAAGAGAAATTAGGGCTTAGCCATAATTATGACTTTGTTGCTGTGTTAACTAGTGACGACCAGGGGGAATGTATTTGCAGCAAAGGACATAGCCTAATGGCAAATATTTAAATCAGTAAGGTCACTTACATAGAATTCTATGATCTCTCCCACTAAGGCCAACTTTGAATGGTTGATATCCCAGGCTTATACAGCGCATTCGGAAAGTATTCAGACACTTTTACTTTCTTACAGCCTTATTCTAAAATGTATTAAATAGTTTTCTCCCCTCAATCTACACACAATACCCCATGATGACAAAGCAAAAACAGTTTTTTAGAAATACTTGCAACTTTATTAAAAATGAAAAACAGAATATCCGGGCTTTGGCTGGGCCACTAAAGGACATTCAGAGACTTGTCCCGAAGCCATTCCTGCATTGTCTGTCATGTGCCTTTTACTGAGGAGTGGCTTCCGTCTGGCCACTCCACTATAAAGGCCTGATTTGTGGAGTACTGCAGATATGGTTGTCCTTCTGGATGGTTCTCCCATCTCCACAGAGGAACTCTGGAGCTCTGTCAGAGTGACCATCAAGTTCTTGGTCACCTTCCTGACCAAGGCCCTTCTCCCCCGATTGCTCATTTTGGCCAGTCGGCCAGCTTTAGGAAGAGTCTTGGTGGTTCCAAACTCCTTCCATTTAAGAATGATGGAGGCCACTGTGTTCTTGGGGACCTTCAATGCTGCAGAAATTTCTTGGAACCCTTCCCCAGATCTGTGCCTCGACACAATCCTGTCTCGGAGTTCTATGGACAATTCATTCAACCTCATGGCTTGGTTTTTGCTCTGACGTGCACTGTCAACTGTGGGACCTTAAATAGACAGGTGTGTGTCTTTCCAAATCATGCACAATCAATTGAATTGACCACAGGTGGACTACAATTAAGTTGTTGAAACATCTCAAAGATGATCAATGGAAACAGGATGCACCTGAGCTCAATTTCGAGTCTCATAGCAAAGGGTCTGAATACTTATGTAAATAAGGTATTTCCGTTTTTTTTTCTTTATACATTTGGGAAAAGAATTATATTAAACTGTTTTTACTTTGTCATCATGCAGTATTGTGTGTAGATTGATTAAATATTTTTTTCCCCTCATCAATTTAGAATGAGGCTGTAACGTAACAAAATGTGGAAAAAGTGAAGGTGTCTGAATACATCCCAAATGCACCGTAGACATGGTTTGTGTAGTCAAGTAGAGCTGATGCAGTTTTTTTGTTATTGTTGTCACATTTTTGGCAGTGCTTGACTTGGACTGAAATAGGTTCCGGTACGCAGTCCCAAATGGCACCCTATATAGTGCACTGTCAAAAGTGCTGTGCTAATAGGGTGATATTTGGGCCACACTCACAGAAAGCTAGTCTCAGGGAGATGTTGAGAATGACTCCCCCCGATTTAGGGTTGGCAGCGACCGTTTGCTCAAGAGTGCTGTCATTTCAATTATGATAAACAGGAAGCTACTTTATGAAGAATTTGCAAAAATTACACAATATAGCTAAAGCATGACTTAAAGAGGCTATCTGCGATTGCTGCTTACATTTTTGGGACTTTGAAACGTATGATATTTATCCATTGATTCTTACAGAATGTAACTTCTACTGTAAATGCCTCATGAGCTTACCTTTCTAACCCCAACAGGACCCCAAAAAATCTGCTTGTTCTACCATGGAACTGTTAACAAACACTGTGTAGCCTCAGATGGGTAAAAGTCCTTTTGATCTCATGGATGGACAGTCCTTGCATACATAGCTGTCTATTAATTACATTCAGTACCAGTCATACATAGTTCTGTCTTTGAATTACATGCAGTACCAGTCATACATAGTTCTGTCTATTATTTACATACAGTACCAGTCATACATAGTTCTGTCTATGAATTACATACAGTACCAGTCAAACATACGGTAGCTCTGTCTATGAATTACACACAGTACCAGTCATACATAGCTCTGTCTATGAATTACATACAGTACCAGTCAAACATACGGTAGCTCTGTCTATGAATTACACACAGTACCAGTCATACATAGCTCTGTCTATGAATTACATACAGTACCAGTCATACATAGCTCTGTCTATGAATTACACACAGTACCAGTCAAACATACTGTAGCTCTGTCTATGAATTACATACAGTACCAGTCATACATACTGTAGCTCTGTCTATGAATTACATACAGTACCAGTCATACATAGCTCTGTCTACGAATAGCTAAAATGAGAGCAACGAGATGAGAGCTAAAATGAGAGCAACGAAATGAGAGCTAAAATGAGAGCAATGAGATGAGAGCTAAAATTAGAGCAATGAGATGAGAGCTAAAATGAGAGCAACGAAATGAGAGCTAAAATGAGAGCAACAAAATGAGAGCTAAAATGAGAGCAACGAAATGAGAGCTAAAATGAGAGCAACGAAATGAGAGCTAAAATGAGAGCAATGAGATGAGAGCTAAAATGAGAGCAACGAGATGAGAGCTAAAATGAGAGCAACGAAATGAGAGCTAAAATGAGAGAAACGAGATGAGAGCTAAAATGAGAGCAATGAAATGAGAGCAATGAAATGAGAGCTAAAATGATAGAAATGAGATGAGAGCTAAAATGAGAGCTTTTGAACATGATGGGTTAAATGGAATACTAACTGAAATCTGGATACTGACTGGCCTATAACACCTCACATGTAGAGTGCATTCGGAAAGTATTCAGACCCCTTGTGTCACGTTTCTCTTCCGAAGGGACAGACCAAGACGCAGCGATGTAGCCAGAATACATATTTAATTAGAACACGGGAACAAGACGGAACAAAACAATAAACGGAGAATGTAACGATGAACATAACTGAATAGACAAACACAGCTATGAACTTAAAATAACCCACGAACCCAGAGTGAAACCTACCTACCTAAATATGGTTCCCAATTAGAGACAACGACACACAGCTGCCTCTAATTGGGAACCATTACCCAACAAAGAACTATGACACCTAGAACAAACAAACCCTACACCAAGACAAAACCAAAACGCTCCAGCCTGTAATCTCGGGCCTGGGCGTTACAGTACCCCCCCCCAAAGGCGCGGACTCCGGACGCGCCGAAAAGTCTGTGGGGGGGTCTTCGGTGGGTCCCTTTGTCCCAGGTGGGGGCTCCGGTGCTGGCCGTGCTGGTCTGACATCCTGAACCGGAGGCCCTGGACCATCTCCTGGAACTCTGGTGCGTGGAGTTGGAACTGGCCTTACCGGACCCACGATGCTCACGGGGACTCTGGTACGTGGAGCAGGAACTGGCCGTACTGGACTCATGATGCTTACTAGAACTCGGGTGCGTGGAGCAGGAACTGGTCGTACAGGACTCGTGATGCTCACTGGAACTCTGGTGCGTGGAGCAGGAACTGGTCGTACTGGACTCGTGATGCTCACTGGAACTCTGGTGCGTGGAGCAGGAACTGGCAGTACTGGACTCGTGATGCTCACCGGAACTCTGGTGCGCGGAGCAGGAATCGGCAGCACTGGACTCGTGATGCTCACTGGAACTCTGGTGCGTGGAGCAGGAACTGGCAGTACTGGACTCGTGATGCTCACTGGAACTCTGGTGCGTGGAGCAGGAACTGGTCGTACTGGACTCGTGATGCTCACTGGAACTCTGGTGCGTGGAGCAGGAACTGGTCGTACTGGACTCGTGATGCTCACTGGAACTCTGGTGCGTGGAGCAGGAACTGGCCGTACTGGGCTCTCTAAGCGCACGGGAGCTTGTGCGCCGGGCCGAACAGGACGTGCTGGACTCTCGGAGCGCACGGGAGCTTGGTGCGCCGGAGCCGAACAGGACGTGCTGGACTCTCGGAGCGCACGGGAGCTTGGTGCGCGGAGCCGAACAGGACGTGCTGGACTCTCGGAGCGCACGGGAGCTTGGTGCGCCGGAGCCGAACAGGACGTGCTGGACTCTCGGAGCGCACGGGAGCTTGGTGCGCCGGAGCCGAACAGGACGTGCTGGACTCTCGGAGCGCACGGGAGCTTGGTGCGAGGAGCCGAACAGGACGTGCTGGACTCTCGGAGCGCACGGGAGCTTGGTGCGCGGAGCCGAACAGGACGTGCTGGACTCTCGGAGCGCACGGGAGCTTGGTGCGCCGGAGCCGAACAGGACGTGCTGGACTCTCGGAGCGCACGGGAGCTTGGTGCGCGGAGCCGAACAGGACGTGCTGGACTCTCGGAGCGCACGGGAGCTTGGTGCGCGGAGCCGAACAGGACGTGCTGGACTCTCGGAGCGCACGGGAGCTTGGTGCGCGGAGCCGGAACAGGACGCGTGCTGGACTCTCGAGCGCACGGGAGCTTGGTGCGCCGGAGCCGAACAGGACGTGCTGGACTCTCGGAGCGCACGGGAGCTTGGTGCGCGGAGCCGAACAGGACGCGTGCTGGACTCTCGGAGCGCACGGGGAGCTTTGTGCGCTGAGCCGGAACAGGACGTGCTGGACTCTCGGAGCGCACGGGGAGCTTGGTGCGCGGAGCCTGAACAGGACGTGCTGGACTCTCTGAGCGCACGGGGAGCTGGGTGCGCGGAGCCGGAACAGGACGTGCTGGACTCTCTGAACGCACGGGGAGCTGGGTGCGCGGAGCCGGAACTGGACGTGTAGAAACCACTACACGGACTGGGATCTTGGAACGTGGAACGGGGATCTTGGAACGTGGAACGGGGATCTCGGAACGTGGAACGGGGATCTCGGAGCGTGGAACGGGGATCTCGGAGCGTGGAACGGGGATCTCGGAGCGTGGAACGGGGACTGGACGTGTAGAAACCTCCACCCGGACCGGGGACCTGATACGGAGGGCCGACACCATACCTCCAGCTAGCTCACTAACCCTGGCCTCACGGGTGAGTGGAGCTGGAATCTCTCGGACTGGGCTGTGGATTCGTACCGGAGATTCTGCCCGTAGGACCACAGGATATCTAGGTCCCAACAGGCACACTGGAGACCTTGCACGCAGAGCTGGCACCACTCTACCCGGTAGCACACTGACCTCGGCCCGACCAATGAGTGGCGCTGGGATCTCTCGCACTGGGCTGTGGACACGTACCGGAGACACCGCACGCGGAACTGGAGCAGGATATCCGGGTCCCAGGAGGCGCACTGGAGACTTAGCGCGCAGAGATGGCACCACTCTTACTGGCTGAACACTTAGTTTCGCCCGACTGATGAGTGGAGCGAATCTCTCGCACCGGCCTCTGAATCCCTATAGGAAACCGTGCGCAACACTACATAGCACGGTGTCCCTTCGGTGCGACGCCTCCCCAACGCCTTCTCCACAAGGCACGAGGAGTTGGCTCAGGAGTCCCTCCTGAACCGGCCAACCTCCTCGTGTGCCCCCCCCCAAAAGTTTCTTGGGGCTGCCTTACGGGCTTCCTAGCCCGGCGAGGTTTGAGAAACCTGCCTCTCACCGGATCCCATGCTCCCATCAAGTCCTCACACCTGCGCCGCTCAGCCGCCGCTGCTTCCAGTTCCTCTCTGGGCCGACGATACTCTCCGGGCTGGTCCCAAGCACTTCCATAGAATAGATCCCTTTCCCAAGACCTAAGCTCCCGGGTCTCTCGCTGCTTGGTCTTTGTTTGGTGGGTTATTCTGTCACGTTTCTTTTCCGAAGGGACAGACCAAGACGCAGCGATGTAGCCAGAATACATATTTAATTAGAACACGGGAACAAGACGGAACAAAACAATAAACGGAGAACGTAACGATGAACATAACTGAATAGACAAACACAGCTATGAACTTAAAATAACCCACGAACCCAGAGTGAAACCTACCTACCTAAATATGGTTCCCAATTAGAGACAACGACACACAGCTGCCTCTAATTGGGAACCATTACCCAACAAAGAACTATGACACCTAGAACAAACAAACCAAGACAAAACCAAAACGCTCCAGCCTGTAATCTCGGGCCTGGGCGTTACACCTTGAATGTTTCCATATTTTGTTATGTTACGGCCTTATTCTACAATTGATTAAATAGTTTTTTCCCCCTCATCAATCTACACACAATAGCCCATAATGATAAAGGAAAAAACAGGTTTTCATGAATGTCATGGATATATTGGAATTAGTGGATATATGGAGGCATAAATACCCTGACCTAGTGAGATATACATAGGGGAGGATTAATCACGCTAGTCTTATTGATTACTTTCTTATGTCATTCTCTCTGGCACCAAAAGTAAAAACAAAAAATGATAGGCGACAGAATGCGGTTCGAAACATCACATCATTTGCATATATATAACTTTTACAGAATTTCCACATGGGCGAGGATATTGGAAACGTAATCAAAGCCTACTGGATTATAACTTGTCTTTAACTAGGACAGAATAATTTATAACTGACTTTTTCCGACGTAACATAGGTACCACAGATCCCCTTATTGTATGGGACACTTTTAAATGTGCCTTTAGAGGCCATGCAATTCAGCCAGTATAAAAAATAAAAATGGTCAAAAGAGTCCATATTAACATAGGAAAATGGAAGGACAAACAGTACAGATAGATAGCAATAAAAACAGTACCACAGAGGCTCAGAGTAAGTTAGAGGGAAAAACAAAAAGTAACTTATGCAAGAAAGATCCAGTGTAATATATATTTAAAATAAAGCGAACTGGATGGAATATGGGGAAGAATGCAACAATTGTTTTTTCAATATTTCAATCAATATAGAAATGCTACCAAAAAGAATATACTGAAACTTGTCACCCATGATTCACCAAGCAATATTTTGAAAGAGGAAGTAAAGTACTTTAAGCATATGTTTTCATTTCAGTCTCCTCCATCTCCACTAATCGAAGCCAATTGTATTTTTTTCCTATTAATAATGAAAAATGTACATCTTTACAGAAGAACTAATGTGAATGCTGAATTACAGAGGAGGAACGTCTTGATGCAATTAAAGCCTTTAAGTCCGCGAAACCTCCAGGGCTGGATGGTATACCAGTGGAGATGCACCATTATTAGCATGTTTTAACCACTCCTATATAAAATGGTAGATTATCGAACACTCAACAAGAAGGTCTCATTTCATTATTACTGAAACAGGACCCAAGTGGTATATATAAAGATCCAGTCTAATTAAACAATTGGAGGCCTCTTACACTTCAGTGTTGTGTTGCAAAAAATTCTAACTAAATGCTTAGTGCATAGAATTAAAAAGGTTTGTCAGATATTATTCATCCTAATCAGAGAGGTTTTTTACATGGACGATAGATTGGGAGATAATACAAGACAAGTACTGGAAACAATAGAACACTATGAAGTATCTGTGAAACCAGGGCTGGTATTCATAGCTGACCCTGAAAAGGCCTTTGATAAAGTATTACTGGAGATTAAATATAAATGGCTGGAATATTTCAATTTTGGAGAATCTCTTATAAAATGGGTTAACCTCTTCCAGCTAGGGTCCCATTTTCCGAATTTTCGCCTGTCTGACGTGCCCAAAGTTAAATGCCTACCACTCATGGCCAGAAACTAGGATATTTACATATTTAGTACTATTGGATAGGAAACACTCTGAAGTTTATAAAACCATTAAGATATAGTCTGTGGCTATTCCAGAACAGATTTAGCAGGCAAAAACCAGAGAAATTTCTGTCCGGAATTTATTTTTCTTTGGCTCTCCTCTCATTTTGAAGCCCATGTAATATTTTTCTATGGGGAATAGGACCGAGGTTGCAGTACTTATGGCTTCCACTAGATGTCAACAGTCTCTGGAAAGGGTATGGAGGAAAAAGCTCTGACCAGATCCTTAGAGAGAGAGAATTACTACGGGTAGGGAAAATAGGTAAACAGACGTGCACGCTCACGAACGTGAACGCGCCAGCGACCAACTTTCTTTTCGCTTTTAACGTTTCACTTACCGTTCTTGTAAAATATGATCGCTATTATTCATAAAAGAATACATAAGGATGCATTATTAATGATATTTGATTTGTTTGTGAAAAGATGAGAGGTATAATTTGAACGCGATCCCTTCACTGTAAAACGGGCGAATAGACTGACAATGCTTGGTGGAGTAGCTGAACGTAACGTGCCAAAAACAACGGATATTTATGGATATAATTATTTACTTTTTCTAACAAAAGAACCATGGATTATCTTGTTTGGACACTTGGGAAGACCTCAGAAGAAGTTATTTGAAAGGTAAGCGATTTATATTAGCTGTGATATGGATATTTTGAGAACCGAGCTGGATATGAATTTATGCTAATGTGGAAAATATGTGAGGTACTAGCCTCAAACAATCAAATGTAGTGCTTTCGCCGTAAAGCCTTTTTAAAATCTGACAACGCAGTGATATTGCCAAGAAGTAGAGCTTTTGATGGCTATGCAACACTATGCAACACTTGTATATCGAAGTTAAATATTACGAATATGTATTACGAATATGTATTTTGAATTTGGCGCGTTATGTTTGCTCTGAAAACGATCCCGCTAAAGGGATCGGCGCGCTAAGAGGTTAAAGTTATGTATAGTAACCCTAGGTGTAAAATAGTAAATAATGGCCACATCTCAGAAAGCTTTAAACTGTCAAGAGGAGTGAAACAAGGTTGTCCACTATCGGCATATCTATGTATTATTACCATCGAAAGGTTAGCTGTTAATATCAGATCCAACAATATAATTAAGGGGTTAGAAATCTGTGGCTTAAAAACAAAGGTGTCATTGTACCCCGATGATTCATGTTACCCTTTAAATCCACAATTAGAATCCCCACACAGCCTCATAGAGGATCTTGATACTTTTTCTAACCTCTGTGGATTAAAACCAAATTATGATAAAAAAAAGTGTACTATATTATGTATTGGATCACAAAAAAATACAACTTTTACATTACTGTGTAGTTTACCAATAAAATGTCTGACTGGGATGTGGACATACTCTGTATACATATCCCGAATGAAAGGATCTCATGATCTCAATTTTAATAGAATGTTAGCAAAAATATATAAGATCTTGCTAACATGGAAAGGAAAATACCTGTCTATTTGTGGAAAAATATTCAATTTGATTTGGAATGGCAAGCCAGACAAAATTAAAAGGGCCTATTTATATAATGAATATGAATTCAGAGGGCAGAAATTATTAAATATTAAAACATTAGACTAAAGGCATCAATCATACAAACGTTCTAGCAAATGAGTAACAAGTAGAGATTATTGGGACAGGTTTCCTTCAAGACTGCTTTTCCGGATTTTCAGACAACTCTTTTCTCTGTCAGAGACATATACTGAATGTTACACGTATTGAACAACACATTCAAACATTGTAATTAACTTGGTAAATCCATTACGAGGGTGCACACAGGAGGTTAAATTCCGACGCTCTACCTTTCTCCCGAAATGTACACTCTCCCTTTTGGATTTAAAGGAATATGGTGAAAACTCCTTCCAGCCATGCTTGCACCAATCCAATGCATTTAAATGCATGACTGAACAAGTGCACACTTCTGGAGAAGGTTAGAGAATTGGAATGCAGCCAGTGTCCAAGCGCACGCTACAAGTACACACTTCAGGAGAATGAAGGGTAGAGAATGGGGACACAGCCCTAGTGACTGACTTGACAACTTACCACACCCAGAGAGCTTCTTCTCCAGCGCCACATTCTCATTGGTCAGAAGACTGCCCCTGTCACTAAACCTGTCCCTTTCTTTATTCAGGGCAATGTAACGCTCTTCTAACTGTTTTTGTCAGTTATCTCTTGGTCTCTCTCGTTTTGCAGCTGGTCTCTCTCAGCTCAGTAACTGGTTTCGGTTCATCTGGCACTGGTATCTGTCTGTACACAGGTCAATGATACCACTCCTGGTATCTGGCTGGTCTCTGTCTTGCTTTGTGATTACAGAACTATGGTGTGATAATAAAATACATATATATCCTATGGGCCCTGGTTAAAGTAATGCCTTATACATGGAATAGGGTCCCAAATGACACCCTAGGTCCCCAAATGGAAACATTTCCCAAATGACACGCTATCCCCTATATAGTGCACTTGTTTTGACCAGTGCACTAATGGAGTTTCATTTGGGACACAGTCTCACTCACAGAAAGCCAGCCTCAGGGAGATGTTGAGAGTGACTTGTAGAACACACAGCACTCCAAAACACACAGCAGCCAGCCTGTAGTCTTGTTCTTACATCTGCAGAGGAACAGGCACGCACGCGCACTCACGTTCACACACACACACACACACAGTTACAGAAACACACACACCATCATCCTACGTCACTAATGATTATGATTAGAATTTTGAAAGACAAACATTTCCATTGCACCATTGGTTTATTTCGATTGAAGGTAGGCTGCAACAGTTTGCTCAAGCTTGTGGTCATCTCAACTATGATAAACAGGAAGCTACTGTATGAAGAAATTACCAAAATTACACAATATAGCTGAAGCATGATTTAAAGGGTCTATCTGCGATTGCTATATCACATTTCTTTTTTTAACTTTTAAATTAATGATATTTCCCCATTGATTCTTGTATGTAATTTATACGATAAATGCCTCATGAGCTTAGTTCTAACCCCTTTAGGACCCAAAATATCAGCTTGTTCTACCACGGAATTCTTAAACAAATACTGTGTAGCCTCAGAGTGTTGAAACTATCATTTTGAAATCGTGGATGATCAGTCCTTGCATACATACAGTAGTTCTGTCTATGCATTTAAAAGTGCTTCCATCTTTCCAGCCCCGGCAGGGTGTTCACTGTGCTCTTTAAAAAGGTTATTTTCAATTAATCGTATTTAAATAGTTCCAAATAGTTTCAATAACTATTTTCACATCTCTCCAGAGGTGTTTGATCGGCTTCAAGTCCAGGCTCTGGCTGGGCCACTAAAGGACATTCAGAGACTTGTCCAGAAGCCACTCCTGCGTTGTCTGTCATGTAGCTTTTAATGAGGAGTAGCTTCCGTCTGGCCACTCCACCATAAAGACCTGATTGGTGGAGTGCTGCAGAGATGGTGGTCCATCTGGAAGGTTCTCCCATCTCCACGGAGGAACTCTGGAGCTCTGTCAGAGAGACCATCATGTCCTTGGTCACCTCCCTGACCAAGGCCCTTCTCCCCCGATTGCTCAGTTTGGCCGGGCGGCCAGCTCTAGGAAGAGTCTTAGTGGATCTCCTTCTGTTTACGAATGATGGAAGCCACTGTGTTCTTGGGGACCTTCAATTCTGCAGAAATGTTTTGGTACGTTTCCCCAGATCTGTGAGTTGACACAATCCTGTCTCAGAGCTCTATGTACAATTCCTTCGACCATGATTGTCTTGGTTTTTGCTCTGACATGTACTGTCAACTGTGGGACCTTATACAGACAGGTGGACAATCAAGTTGTAGAAACATCTTAAGGATGATCAATGGAAACAGGATGCACCTGAGCTCAATTTCGAGTCTCAAAGCAAAGGGTCTGAATACTTATGTAAAAAAGGCATTTCTGTTTTGTTTTTTATACATTTTGAAAAAATTCCATGAACTAGTTTTCACTTTGTCATTATGCGGTATTGTGTGTAAATTGATGAGGGGAAAAAATAATTTAATCAATTTTAGAATAAGTCTGTAACGTAACAAAATGTGGAAAAAGTGAAGGTGTCTGAATACATCCCAAATGCACCGTAGACATGGTTTGTGTAGTCAAGTAGAGCTGATGCAGTTTTTTGTTATTGTTGTCACATTACTGGCAGTGCTTGACTTTGACTGAAATAGGTTCCGGTACTCATTTTGGGTTCCAGTGCTGTTTACATTTAGGTGCAGGAGCTCCACAATACTTGAGCTAATATTTAATAATAGGAACAGGTATTCAAGCAGTAGAACATTTGAGGTGCCGATACTCAGCTACGGTGAGCCCAAGTCAAACAGTGGTTATTGGAAGAATATCAGGACCAATTTGAACGCGTATGAGCATTGTACTAAGCATTTACAAAAATATAGAGAGTTGGTGCCACCTTGCTGAAAGATTGAAAACAGGCAGGTGGATCGCATCCTGACAAAGCCCCTGGGAAGAAGTTCTGGCTTGGTTACTCTCGGTGTTGCCAACTTCGAAGGTACTAGAGGGCTGGGGATCAAGTCCTTATCTCATTGTTTTCACCTATCATCTCGTATTTACAAGTGTGTTTGTGTATGTGTGTGTGGATAGATGTATAACTCGGTTCAGTCCAAGTAGAGGGATAGAGGACTTCCAGCTAGATGGGGTGGCGCTCACCCGCATTGCCATGATTACCCAATACCATTACCCAGTGAAATTGGGCATCAACTCAGACCTGGGCTGCACAGTAATGACACAGTTAATTTGTATACAACATTTAAAATACTTATTGTTCATAAACATATTTTCCAAATGATCTGATCTCTCCTCTTCTCAATTTTATTTTTCCCTGCCTCTTTCTCCTTCCCTCTCTCTGCGTATTTTCAGATGCAGGATGATGTCAGTATGTTTCTGTTCCTCCCTGATGAGTTCACTGCCAACATGACGCTGGTGGAGGAGAGCCTAATCACGGAACCCAAACAGCGTGCGCCATCATGCACACATTTATTTTGTCCCCCCACAAAAAATGCAATCACGACACGCAGGTCAAAATATCAAAATAAACTCTGAAACAATTATTTTCATTTGGAGACAGGTTGAAATGCATTAAGCATGTGTGGCAATTTAGCTAGCTAGCTCGCAGTTTCTAGCTACTTTGTCCAATTTAGTTAGCTCGCTGTTGCTAGCTAATTTGTCCTGGGATATAAACGTTGAGTTGTTATTTTACCTGAAATGCACAAGGTCCTCTATTCCGACAGTTAATCCACACATTAAACGGTCAACCGAATCGTTTCTAGTCATCTCTCCTCCTTCCAGACTTTTTTTTTCTCTGGACTTTATATTGTGATTGGAAACTTTCAAAAATTAGGTGAATTACTGCCACTGACCTCGTTAGTCTTTCAGTCACCCACGTGGGTATAACCAATGAGGAGATGGCACGTGGGTACCTGCTTCTATAAACCAATGAGGAGATGGGAGAGGCAGGACTGGCAGCGTGATCTGCGTCACAAATAAAACAAAATTACAAAGCTGAAGCATGATTTAAGGGTGCAATCTGCGATTGCTATACCACATAACTTTTTAACATTTAAAATAATGATATTTCCCCATTGATTCTTGAATGTAACTTCAATGTAACATGAGCTTAGCTTAACTGTCTAACCCCATCAGGACCCAATGTCACGACTATTTGTTCGTTATTTAACCCTCTGTTCCCCCATGGTTTTTGTGAGAGATTGTTTGATTGTTAATACGGTCCGTTATTGTGGGCTCGATAATATTGAGTTGTAATTGTGATATTATTGAGTAAATACGTTTATTACTCATATCTGCTGTCCTGCGCCTGACTCCTCTACACCAGCTACACACAGGATCTATTACGCCCAAAATATAATCTTGTTAACAATAGAATAGTATACAAAACCTGTGTAGCTTCAAATGGGTAAAATAATAATTTTGATCTCATGGATGATCAGTCCTTGCATACATAGCTCTGTCTACTAATTACATACAGTACCAGTCATACATAGTTCTGTCTATGAATTACATACAGTACCAGTCATACATACTGTAGCTCTGTCCATTAATTACATACAGTACCAGTCATACATAGCTCTCAATGAATCACATACAGTACCAGTCATACATAGCTCTGTCTATGAATTACATACAGTACCAGTCATACATAGCTCTGTCTATGAATTACATAAGGTACCAGTCATACATAGCTCTCTCTATGAATTACATACAGTACCAGTCACATATACTGTATCTCTGTCTATGAATTCCATACAGTACCAGTCATACATAGCTCTGTTTATGAATTACATACAGTACCAGTCATACATACTATATCTCTGTCTATGAATTACATACAGTAAGATTCATACATACGGTAGCACTGTCTATGAATTACATACGGTAGCACTGTCTATGAATTACATACAGTACCAGTCATACATACTGTAGCATTGTCTATGAATTACATACAGTACCAGTCATAGATACATAGCTCTGTCTATGAATTACATACAGTACCAGTCATACATAGCTCTGTCTATGAATTACATACAGTACCAGTCATTCATAGCTCTGTCTATGAATTACATACAGTACCAGTCATACATAGCTCTGTCTATGATTTACATATGGTACCAGTCATACATAGCTCTCTCTATGAATTACATACAGTACCAGTCACACATACTGTAGCTCTGTCTATGAATTACATACAGTACCAGTCATAGATAGCTCTGTTTATGAATTACATACAGTACCAGTCATACATACTATATCTCTGTCTATGAATTACATACAGTACCAGTCATACATACTGTAGCATTGTCTATGAATTACATACTGTACCAGTCATAGATACATAGCTCTGTCTATGAATTACATACAGTACCAGTCATACATAGCTCTGTCTATGAATTACATACAGTACCAGTCATACATAGCTCTGTCTATGAATTACATACAGTACCAGTCATGCATAGCTCTGTCTATGATTTACATACGGTACCAGTCATACATAGCTCTGTCTGTGAATTACATACAGTACCAGTCATACATAGCTCTGTCTATGATTTACATACGGTACCAGTCATACGTAGCTCTGTTTATGAATTACATACAGTACCAGTCATACATACTGTAGCTCTGTCCATGAATTACATACAGTACCAGTCATACATAGCTCTGTCTATGAATTACATACAGTACCAGTCATAGATACTGTTTCTATGTCTATGAATTATATATAGTGCCAGTCATACATAGCTCTGTTTATGAATTACATACAGTACGAGTCATACATATTGTAGATCTGTCTGTGAATTACATACAGTACCAGTCATGCATACCTCTCTCTATGAATTACATACAGTACCAGTCATACATAGCTCTGTCTATGAATTACATAGAGTACCAGTCATACATACATAGCTCTGACTATGAATTACATACAGTACCAGTCATACATAGCTCTGTCTATGAATTACGTCAGTACCAGTCATACATAGCTCTGTCTATGAATTACATACGGTACCAGTCATACATAGCTCTGTCTATGAATTACATAAGGTACCAGTCATACATAGCTCTCTCTATGAATTACATACAGTACCAGTCACATATACTGCTGCATTGTCTATAAGTCACATACAGTACCAGTCATACATACATAGCTCTGACTATGAATTACATACAGTACCAGTCATACATAGCTCTGTCTATGAATTACGTACAGTACCAGTCATACATAGCTCTGTCTATGAATTACATACGGTACCAGTCATACATAGCTCTGTCTATGAATTACATAAGGTACCAGTCATACATAGCTCTCTCTATGAATTACATACAGTACCAGGCACATATACTGTATCTCTGTCTATGAATTCCATACAGTACCAGTCATACATAGCTCTGTTTATGAATTACATACAGTACCAGTCATACATACTATATCTCTGTCTATGAATTACATACAGTAAGATTCATACATACGGTAGCACTGTCTATGAATTACATACGGTAGAACTGTCTATGAATTACATACAGTACCAGTCATACATAGCTCTGTCTATGAATTACATAAGGTACCAGTCATACATAGCTCTCTCTATGAATTACATACAGTACCAGTCACATATACTGTATCTCTGTCTATGAATTCCATACAGTACCAGTCATACATAGCTCTGTTTATGAATTACATACAGTACCAGTCATACATACTATATCTCTGTCTATGAATTACATACAGTAAGATTCATACATACGGTAGCACTGTCTATGAATTACATACGGTAGCACTGTCTATGAATTACATACAGTACCAGTCATACATACTGTAGCATTGTCTATGAATTACATACAGTACCAGTCATAGATACATAGCTCTGTCTATGAATTACATACAGTACCAGTCATACATAGCTCTGTCTATGAATTACATACAGTACCAGTCATTCATAGCTCTGTCTATGAATTACATACAGTACCAGTCATACATAGCTCTGTCTATGATTTACATATGGTACCAGTCATACATAGCTCTGTCTATGAATTACATACAGTACCAGTCATACATAGCTCTCTCTATGAATTACATACAGTACCAGTCACACATACTGTAGCTCTGTCTATGAATTACATACAGTACCAGTCATAGATAGCTCTGTTTATGAATTACATACAGTACCAGTCATACATACTATATCTCTGTCTATGAATTACATACAGTACCAGTCATACATACTGTAGCATTGTCTATGAATTACATACTGTACCAGTCATAGATACATAGCTCTGTCTATGAATTACATACAGTACCAGTCATACATAGCTCTGTCTATGAATTACATACAGTACCAGTCATACATAGCTCTGTCTATGAATTACATACAGTACCAGTCATGCATAGCTCTGTCTATGATTTACATACGGTACCAGTCATACATAGCTCTGTCTGTGAATTACATACAGTACCAGTCATACATAGCTCTGTCTATGATTTACATACGGTACCAGTCATACGTAGCTCTGTTTATGAATTACATACAGTACCAGTCATACATACTGTAGCTCTGTCCATGAATTACATACAGTACCAGTCATACATAGCTCTGTCTATGAATTACATACAGTACCAGTCATAGATACTGTTTCTATGTCTATGAATTATATATAGTGCCAGTCATACATAGCTCTGTTTATGAATTACATACAGTACGAGTCATACATATTGTAGATCTGTCTGTGAATTACATACAGTACCAGTCATGCATACCTCTCTCTATGAATTACATACAGTACCAGTCATACATAGCTCTGTCTATGAATTACATAGAGTACCAGTCATACATACATAGCTCTGACTATGAATTACATACAGTACCAGTCATACATAGCTCTGTCTATGAATTACGTACGGTACCAGTCATACATAGCTCTGTCTATGAATTACATACGGTACCAGTCATACATAGCTCTGTCTATGAATTACATAAGGTACCAGTCATACATAGCTCTCTCTATGAATTACATACAGTACCAGTCACATATACTGCTGCATTGTCTATAAGTCACATACAGTACCAGTCATACATACATAGCTCTGACTATGAATTACATACAGTACCAGTCATACATAGCTCTGTCTATGAATTACGTACAGTACCAGTCATACATAGCTCTGTCTATGAATTACATACGGTACCAGTCATACATAGCTCTGTCTATGAATTACATAAGGTACCAGTCATACATAGCTCTCTCTATGAATTACATACAGTACCAGGCACATATACTGTATCTCTGTCTATGAATTCCATACAGTACCAGTCATACATAGCTCTGTTTATGAATTACATACAGTACCAGTCATACATACTATATCTCTGTCTATGAATTACATACAGTAAGATTCATACATACGGTAGCACTGTCTATGAATTACATACGGTAGAACTGTCTATGAATTACATACAGTACCAGTCATCCATACTGTAGCATTGTCTATGAATTACATACAGTACCAGTCATAGATACAAAGCTCTGTCTATGAATTACATACAGTACCAGTCATACATAGCTCTGTCTATGAATTACATACAGTACCAGTCATTCATAGCTCTGTCTATGAATTACATACAGTACCAGTCATACATAGCTCTGTCTATGATTTACATATGGTACTAGTCATACATAGCTCTGTCTATGAATTACATACAGTACCAGTCATACATAGCTCTCTCTATGAATTACATACAGTACCAGTCACACATACTGTATCTCTGTCTATGAATTACATACAGTACCAGTCATAGATAGCTCTGTTTATAAATTACATACAGTACCAGTCATACATACTATATCTCTGTCTATGAATTACATACAGTACCAGTCATACATAGCTCTCTCTATGAATTACATACAGTACCAGTCACATATACTGTATCTCTGTCTATGAATTCCATACAGTACCAGTCATACATAGCTCTGTTTATGAATTACATACAGTACCAGTCATACATACTATATCTCTGTCTATGAATTACATACAGTAAGATTCATACATACGTAGCACTGTCTATGAATTACATACGGTAGCACTGTCTATGAATTACATACAGTACCAGTCATCCATACTGTAGCATTGTCTATGAATTACATACAGTACCAGTCATAGATACATAGCTCTGTCTATGAATTACATACAGTACCAGTCATACATAGCTCTGTCTATGAATTACATACAGTACCAGTCATTCATAGCTCTGTCTATGAATTACATACAGTACCAGTCATACATAGCTCTGTCTATGATTTACATATGGTACCAGTCATACATAGCTCTGTCTATGAATTACATACAGTACCAGTCATACATAGCTCTCTCTATGAATTACATACAGTACCAGTCACACATACTGTAGCTCTGTCTATGAATTACATACAGTACCAGTCATAGATAGCTCTGTTTATAAATTACATACAGTACCAGTCATACATACTATATCTCTGTCTATGAATTACATACAGTACCAGTCATACATACTGTAGCATTGTCTATGAATTACATACAGTACCAGTCATAGATACATAGCTCTGTCTATGAATTACATACAGTACCAGTCATACATAGCTCTGTCTATGAATTACATACAGTACCAGTCATACATAGCTCTGTCTATGAATTACATACAGTACCAGTCATGCATAGCTCTGTCTATGATTTACATACGGTACCAGTCATACATAGCTCTGTCTGTGAATTACATACAGTACCAGTCATACATAGCTCTGTCTATGATTTACATACGGTACCAGTCATATGTAGCTCTGTTTATGAATTACATACAGTACCAGTCATACATACTGTAGCTCTGTCCATGAATTACATACAGTACCAGTCATACATAGCTCTGTCTATGAATTACATACAGTACCAGTCATAGATACTGTTTCTATGTCTATGAATTATATATAGTGCCAGTCATACATAGCTCTGTTTATGAATTACATACAGTACGAGTCATACATATTGTAGATCTGTCTGTGAATTACATACAGTACCAGTCATGCATACCCTCTCTATGAATTACATACAGTACCAGTCATACATAGCTCTGTCTATGAATTACATAGAGTACCAGTCATACATACATAGCTCTGACTATGAATTACATACAGTACCAGTCATACATAGCTCTGTCTATGAATTACGACGGTACCAGTCATACATAGCTCTGTCTATGAATTACATACGGTACCAGTCATACATAGCTCTGTCTATGAATTACATAAGGTACCAGTCATACATAGCTCTCTCTATGAATTACATACAGTACCAGTCACATATACTGCTGCATTGTCTATAAGTCACATACAGTACCAGTCATACATACATAGCTCTGACTATGAATTACATACAGTACCAGTCATACATAGCTCTGTCTATGAATTACGTACAGTACCAGTCATACATAGCTCTGTCTATGAATTACATACGGTACCAGTCATACATAGCTCTGTCTATGAATTACATAAGGTACCAGTCATACATAGCTCTCTCTATGAATTACATACAGTACCAGGCACATATACTGTATCTCTGTCTATGAATTCCATACAGTACCAGTCATACATAGCTCTGTTTATGAATTACATACAGTACCAGTCATACATACTATATCTCTGTCTATGAATTACATACAGTAAGATTCATACATACGGTAGCACTGTCTATGAATTACATACGGTAGAACTGTCTATGAATTACATACAGTACCAGTCATCCATACTGTAGCATTGTCTATGAATTACATACAGTACCAGTCATACATAGCTCTGTCTATGATTTACATATGGTACCAGTCATACATAGCTCTGTCTATGAATTACATACAGTACCAGTCATACATAGCTCTCTCTATGAATTACATACAGTACCAGTCACACATACTGTAGCTCTGTCTATGAATTACATACAGTACCAGTCATAGATAGCTCTGTTTATGAATTACATACAGTACCAGTCATACATACTATATCTCTGTCTATGAATTACATACAGTACCAGTCATACATACTGTAGCATTGTCTATGAATTACATACTGTACCAGTCATAGATACATAGCTCTGTCTATGAATTACATACAGTACCAGTCATACATAGCTCTGTCTATGAATTACATACAGTACCAGTCATACATAGCTCTGTCTATGAATTACATACAGTACCAGTCATGCATAGCTCTGTCTATGATTTACATACGGTACCAGTCATACATAGCTCTGTCTGTGAATTACATACAGTACCAGTCATACATAGCTCTGTCTATGATTTACATACGGTACCAGTCATACGTAGCTCTGTTTATGAATTACATACAGTACCAGTCATACATACTGTAGCTCTGTCCATGAATTACATACAGTACCAGTCATACATAGCTCTGTCTATGAATTACATACAGTACCAGTCATAGATACTGTTTCTATGTCTATGAATTATATATAGTGCCAGTCATACATAGCTCTGTTTATGAATTACATACAGTACGAGTCATACATATTGTAGATCTGTCTGTGAATTACATACAGTACCAGTCATGCATACCTCTCTCTATGAATTACATACAGTACCAGTCATACATAGCTCTGTCTATGAATTACATAGAGTACCAGTCATACATACATAGCTCTGACTATGAATTACATACAGTACCAGTCATACATAGCTCTGTCTATGAATTACGTGACGGTACCAGTCATACATAGCTCTGTCTATGAATTACATACGGTACCAGTCATACATAGCTCTGTCTATGAATTACATAAGGTACCAGTCATACATAGCTCTCTCTATGAATTACATACAGTACCAGTCACATATACTGCTGCATTGTCTATAAGTCACATACAGTACCAGTCATACATACATAGCTCTGACTATGAATTACATACAGTACCAGTCATACATAGCTCTGTCTATGAATTACGTACAGTACCAGTCATACATAGCTCTGTCTATGAATTACATACGGTACCAGTCATACATAGCTCTGTCTATGAATTACATAAGGTACCAGTCATACATAGCTCTCTCTATGAATTACATACAGTACCAGGCACATATACTGTATCTCTGTCTATGAATTCCATACAGTACCAGTCATACATAGCTCTGTTTATGAATTACATACAGTACCAGTCATACATACTATATCTCTGTCTATGAATTACATACAGTAAGATTCATACATACGGTAGCACTGTCTATGAATTACATACGGTAGAACTGTCTATGAATTACATACAGTACCAGTCATCCATACTGTAGCATTGTCTATGAATTACATACAGTACCAGTCATAGATACAAAGCTCTGTCTATGAATTACATACAGTACCAGTCATACATAGCTCTGTCTATGAATTACATACAGTACCAGTCATTCATAGCTCTGTCTATGAATTACATACAGTACCAGTCATACATAGCTCTGTCTATGATTTACATATGGTACTAGTCATACATAGCTCTGTCTATGAATTACATACAGTACCAGTCATACATAGCTCTCTCTATGAATTACATACAGTACCAGTCACACATACTGTATCTCTGTCTATGAATTACATACAGTACCAGTCATAGATAGCTCTGTTTATAAATTACATACAGTACCAGTCATACATACTATATCTCTGTCTATGAATTACATACAGTACCAGTCATACATAGCTCTCTCTATGAATTACATACAGTACCAGTCACATATACTGTATCTCTGTCTATGAATTCCATACAGTACCAGTCATACATAGCTCTGTTTATGAATTACATACAGTACCAGTCATACATACTATATCTCTGTCTATGAATTACATACAGTAAGATTCATACATACGGTAGCACTGTCTATGAATTACATACGGTAGCACTGTCTATGAATTACATACAGTACCAGTCATCCATACTGTAGCATTGTCTATGAATTACATACAGTACCAGTCATAGATACATAGCTCTGTCTATGAATTACATACAGTACCAGTCATACATAGCTCTGTCTATGATTTACATATGGTACCAGTCATACATAGCTCTCTCTATGAATTACATACAGTACCAGTCACACATACTGTAGCTCTGTCTATGAATTACATACAGTACCAGTCATAGATAGCTCTGTTTATGAATTACATACAGTACCAGTCATACATACTATATCTCTGTCTATGAATTACATACAGTACCAGTCATACATACTGTAGCATTGTCTATGAATTACATACTGTACCAGTCATAGATACATAGCTCTGTCTATGAATTACATACAGTACCAGTCATACATAGCTCTGTCTATGAATTACATACAGTACCAGTCATACATAGCTCTGTCTATGAATTACATACAGTACCAGTCATGCATAGCTCTGTCTATGATTTACATACAGTACCAGTCATACATAGCTCTGTCTGTGAATTACATACAGTACCAGTCATACATAGCTCTGTCTATGATTTACATACGGTACCAGTCATAACGTAGCTCTGTTTATGAATTACATACAGTACCAGTCATACATACTGTAGCTCTGTCCATGAATTACATACAGTACCAGTCATACATAGCTCTGTCTATGAATTACATACAGTACCAGTCATAGATACTGTTTCTATGTCTATGAATTATATATAGTGCCAGTCATACATAGCTCTGTTTATGAATTACATACAGTACGAGTCATACATATTGTAGATCTGTCTGTGAATTACATACAGTACCAGTCATGCATACCTCTCTATGAATTACATACAGTACCAGTCATACATAGCTCTGTCTATGAATTACATAGAGTACCAGTCATACATACATAGCTCTGACTATGAATTACATACAGTACCAGTCATACATAGCTCTGTCTATGAATTACGTACGGTACCAGTCATACATAGCTCTGTCTATGAATTACATACGGTACCAGTCATACATAGCTCTGTCTATGAATTACATAAGGTACCAGTCATACATAGCTCTCTCTATGAATTACATACAGTACCAGTCACATATACTGCTGCATTGTCTATAAGTCACATACAGTACCAGTCATACATACATAGCTCTGACTATGAATTACATACAGTACCAGTCATACATAGCTCTGTCTATGAATTACGTATAGTACCAGTCATACATAGCTCTGTCTATGAATTACATACGGTACCAGTCATACATAGCTCTGTCTATGAATTACATAAGGTACCAGTCATACATAGCTCTCTCTATGAATTACATACAGTACCAGGCACATATACTGTATCTCTGTCTATGAATTCCATACAGTACCAGTCATACATAGCTCTGTTTATGAATTACATACAGTACCAGTCATACATACTATATCTCTGTCTATGAATTACATACAGTAAGATTCATACATACAGTAGCACTGTCTATGAATTACATACGGTAGAACTGTCTATGAATTACATACAGTACCAGTCATACATAGCTCTGTCTATGAATTACATAAGGTACCAGTCATACATAGCTCTCTCTATGAATTACATACAGTACCAGTCACATATACTGTATCTCTGTCTATGAATTCCATACAGTACCAGTCATACATAGCTCTGTTTATGAATTACATACAGTACCAGTCATACATACTATATCTCTGTCTATGAATTACATACAGTAAGATTCATACATACAGTAGCACTGTCTATGAATTACATACGGTAGCACTGTCTATGAATTACATACAGTACCAGTCATACATACTGTAGCATTGTCTATGAATTACATACAGTACCAGTCATAGATACATAGCTCTGTCTATGAATTACATACAGTACCAGTCATACATAGCTCTGTCTATGAATTACATACAGTACCAGTCATTCATAGCTCTGTCTATGAATTACATACAGTACCAGTCATACATAGCTCTGTCTATGATTTACATATGGTACCAGTCATACATAGCTCTGTCTATGAATTACATACAGTACCAGTCATACATAGCTCTCTCTATGAATTACATACAGTACCAGTCACACATACTGTAGCTCTGTCTATGAATTACATACAGTACCAGTCATAGATAGCTCTGTTTATGAATTACATACAGTACCAGTCATACATACTATATCTCTGTCTATGAATTACATACAGTACCAGTCATACATACTGTAGCATTGTCTATGAATTACATACTGTACCAGTCATAGATACATAGCTCTGTCTATGAATTACATACAGTACCAGTCATACATAGCTCTGTCTATGAATTACATACAGTACCAGTCATACATAGCTCTGTCTATGAATTACATACAGTACCAGTCATGCATAGCTCTGTCTATGATTTACATACAGTACCAGTCATACATAGCTCTGTCTGTGAATTACATACAGTACCAGTCATACATAGCTCTGTCTATGATTTACATACGGTACCAGTCATACGTAGCTCTGTTTATGAATTACATACAGTACCAGTCATACATACTGTAGCTCTGTCCATGAATTACATACAGTACCAGTCATACATAGCTCTGTCTATGAATTACATACAGTACCAGTCATAGATACTGTTTCTATGTCTATGAATTATATATAGTGCCAGTCATACATAGCTCTGTTTATGAATTACATACAGTACGAGTCATACATATTGTAGATCTGTCTGTGAATTACATACAGTACCAGTCATGCATACCTCTCTCTATGAATTACATACAGTACCAGTCATACATAGCTCTGTCTATGAATTACATAGAGTACCAGTCATACATACATAGCTCTGACTATGAATTACATACAGTACCAGTCATACATAGCTCTGTCTATGAATTACGACGGTACCAGTCATACATAGCTCTGTCTATGAATTACATACGGTACCAGTCATACATAGCTCTGTCTATGAATTACATAAGGTACCAGTCATACATAGCTCTCTCTATGAATTACATACAGTACCAGTCACATATACTGCTGCATTGTCTATAAGTCACATACAGTACCAGTCATACATACATAGCTCTGACTATGAATTACATACAGTACCAGTCATACATAGCTCTGTCTATGAATTACGACAGTACCAGTCATACATAGCTCTGTCTATGAATTACATACAGTACCAGTCATACATAGCTCTGTCTATGAATTACATAAGGTACCAGTCATACATAGCTCTCTCTATGAATTACATACAGTACCAGGCACATATACTGTATCTCTGTCTATGAATTCCATACAGTACCAGTCATACATAGCTCTGTTTATGAATTACATACAGTACCAGTCATACATACTATATCTCTGTCTATGAATTACATACAGTAAGATTCATACATACGTAGCACTGTCTATGAATTACATACGGTAGAACTGTCTATGAATTACATACAGTACCAGTCATCCATACTGTAGCATTGTCTATGAATTACATACAGTACCAGTCATAGATACAAAGCTCTGTCTATGAATTACATACAGTACCAGTCATACATAGCTCTGTCTATGAATTACATACAGTACCAGTCATTCATAGCTCTGTCTATGAATTACATACAGTACCAGTCATACATAGCTCTGTCTATGATTTACATATGGTACTAGTCATACATAGCTCTGTCTATGAATTACATACAGTACCAGTCATACATAGCTCTCTCTATGAATTACATACAGTACCAGTCACACATACTGTATCTCTGTCTATGAATTACATACAGTACCAGTCATAGATAGCTCTGTTTATAAATTACATACAGTACCAGTCATACATACTATATCTCTGTCTATGAATTACATACAGTACCAGTCATACATAGCTCTCTCTATGAATTACATACAGTACCAGTCACATATACTGTATCTCTGTCTATGAATTCCATACAGTACCAGTCATACATAGCTCTGTTTATGAATTACATACAGTACCAGTCATACATACTATATCTCTGTCTATGAATTACATACAGTAAGATTCATACATACGGTAGCACTGTCTATGAATTACATACGGTAGCACTGTCTATGAATTACATACAGTACCAGTCATCCATACTGTAGCATTGTCTATGAATTACATACAGTACCAGTCATAGATACATAGCTCTGTCTATGAATTACATACAGTACCAGTCATACATAGCTCTGTCTATGAATTACATACAGTACCAGTCATTCATAGCTCTGTCTATGAATTACATACAGTACCAGTCATACATAGCTCTGTCTATGATTTACATATGGTACCAGTCATACATAGCTCTGTCTATGAATTACATACAGTACCAGTCATACATAGCTCTCTCTATGAATTACATACAGTACCAGTCACACATACTGTAGCTCTGTCTATGAATTACATACAGTACCAGTCATAGATAGCTCTGTTTATAAATTACATACAGTACCAGTCATACATACTATATCTCTGTCTATGAATTACATACAGTACCAGTCATACATACTGTAGCATTGTCTATGAATTACATACAGTACCAGTCATAGATACATAGCTCTGTCTATGAATTACATACAGTACCAGTCATACATAGCTCTGTCTATGAATTACATACAGTACCAGTCATACATAGCTCTGTCTATGAATTACATACAGTACCAGTCATGCATAGCTCTGTCTATGATTTACATACGGTACCAGTCATACATAGCTCTGTCTGTGAATTACATACAGTACCAGTCATACATAGCTCTGTCTATGATTTACATACGGTACCAGTCATACGTAGCTCTGTTTATGAATTACATACAGTACCAGTCATACATACTGTAGCTCTGTCCATGAATTACATACAGTACCAGTCATACATAGCTCTGTCTATGAATTACATACAGTACCAGTCATAGATACTGTTTCTATGTCTATGAATTATATATAGTGCCAGTCATACATAGCTCTGTTTATGAATTACATACAGTACGAAAGTCATACATATTGTAGATCTGTCTGTGAATTACATACAGTACCAGTCATGCATACCTCTCTCTATGAATTACATACAGTACCAGTCATACATAGCTCTGTCTATGAATTACATAGAGTACCAGTCATACATACATAGCTCTGACTATGAATTACATACAGTACCAGTCATACATAGCTCTGTCTATGAATTACGTCAGTACCAGTCATACATAGCTCTGTCTATGAATTACATACGGTACCAGTCATACATAGCTCTGTCTATGAATTACATAAGGTACCAGTCATACATAGCTCTCTCTATGAATTACATACAGTACCAGTCACATATACTGCTGCATTGTCTATAAGTCACATACAGTACCAGTCATACATACATAGCTCTGACTATGAATTACATACAGTACCAGTCATACATAGCTCTGTCTATGAATTACGTGACAGTACCAGTCATACATAGCTCTGTCTATGAATTACATACGGTACCAGTCATACATAGCTCTGTCTATGAATTACATAAGGTACCAGTCATACATAGCTCTCTCTATGAATTACATACAGTACCAGGCACATATACTGTATCTCTGTCTATGAATTCCATACAGTACCAGTCATACATAGCTCTGTTTATGAATTACATACAGTACCAGTCATACATACTATATCTCTGTCTATGAATTACATACAGTAAGATTCATACATACGGTAGCACTGTCTATGAATTACATACGGTAGAACTGTCTATGAATTACATACAGTACCAGTCATCCATACTGTAGCATTGTCTATGAATTACATACAGTACCAGTCATAGATACAAAGCTCTGTCTATGAATTACATACAGTACCAGTCATACATAGCTCTGTCTATGAATTACATACAGTACCAGTCATTCATAGCTCTGTCTATGAATTACATACAGTACCAGTCATACATAGCTCTGTCTATGATTTACATATGGTACTAGTCATACATAGCTCTGTCTATGAATTACATACAGTACCAGTCATACATAGCTCTCTCTATGAATTACATACAGTACCAGTCACACATACTGTATCTCTGTCTATGAATTACATACAGTACCAGTCATAGATAGCTCTGTTTATAAATTACATACAGTACCAGTCATACATACTATATCTCTGTCTATGAATTACATACAGTACCAGTCATACATAGCTCTCTCTATGAATTACATACAGTACCAGTCACATATACTGTATCTCTGTCTATGAATTCCATACAGTACCAGTCATACATAGCTCTGTTTATGAATTACATACAGTACCAGTCATACATACTATATCTCTGTCTATGAATTACATACAGTAAGATTCATACATACGGTAGCACTGTCTATGAATTACATACGGTAGCACTGTCTATGAATTACATACAGTACCAGTCATCCATACTGTAGCATTGTCTATGAATTACATACAGTACCAGTCATAGATACATAGCTCTGTCTATGAATTACATACAGTACCAGTCATACATAGCTCTGTCTATGAATTACATACAGTACCAGTCATTCATAGCTCTGTCTATGAATTACATACAGTACCAGTCATACATAGCTCTGTCTATGATTTACATATGGTACCAGTCATACATAGCTCTGTCTATGAATTACATACAGTACCAGTCATACATAGCTCTCTCTATGAATTACATACAGTACCAGTCACACATACTGTAGCTCTGTCTATGAATTACATACAGTACCAGTCATAGATAGCTCTGTTTATAAATTACATACAGTACCAGTCATACATACTATATCTCTGTCTATGAATTACATACAGTACCAGTCATACATACTGTAGCATTGTCTATGAATTACATACAGTACCAGTCATAGATACATAGCTCTGTCTATGAATTACATACAGTACCAGTCATACATAGCTCTGTCTATGAATTACATACAGTACCAGTCATACATAGCTCTGTCTATGAATTACATACAGTACCAGTCATGCATAGCTCTGTCTATGATTTACATACGGTACCAGTCATACATAGCTCTGTCTGTGAATTACATACAGTACCAGTCATACATAGCTCTGTCTATGATTTACATACGGTACCAGTCATACGTAGCTCTGTTTATGAATTACATACAGTACCAGTCATACATACTGTAGCTCTGTCCATGAATTACATACAGTACCAGTCATACATAGCTCTGTCTATGAATTACATACAGTACCAGTCATAGATACTGTTTCTATGTCTATGAATTATATATAGTGCCAGTCATACATAGCTCTGTTTATGAATTACATACAGTACTTAGGTCATACATATTGTAGATCTGTCTGTGAATTACATACAGTACCAGTCATGCATACTCTCTCTATGAATTACATACAGTACCAGTCATACATAGCTCTGTCTATGAATTACATAGAGTACCAGTCATACATACATAGCTCTGACTATGAATTACATACAGTACCAGTCATACATAGCTCTGTCTATGAATTACGTACGGTACCAGTCATACATAGCTCTGTCTATGAATTACATACAGTACCAGTCATACATAGCTCTGTCTATGAATTACATAAGGTACCAGTCATACATAGCTCTCTCTATGAATTACATACAGTACCAGTCACATATACTGCTGCATTGTCTATAAGTCACATACAGTACCAGTCATACATACATAGCTCTGACTATGAATTACATACAGTACCAGTCATACATAGCTCTGTCTATGAATTACGTACAGTACCAGTCATACATAGCTCTGTCTATGAATTACATACAGTACCAGTCATACATAGCTCTGTCTATGAATTACATAAGGTACCAGTCATACATAGCTCTCTCTATGAATTACATACAGTACCAGGCACATATACTGTATCTCTGTCTATGAATTCCATACAGTACCAGTCATACATAGCTCTGTTTATGAATTACATACAGTACCAGTCATACATACTATATCTCTGTCTATGAATTACATACAGTAAGATTCATACATACGGTAGCACTGTCTATGAATTACATACGGTAGAACTGTCTATGAATTACATACAGTACCAGTCATCCATACTGTAGCATTGTCTATGAATTACATTCAGTACCAGTCATAGATACAAAGCTCTGTCTATGAATTACATACAGTACCAGTCATACATAGCTCTGTCTATGAATTACATACAGTACCAGTCATTCATAGCTCTGTCTATGAATTACATACAGTACCAGTCATACATAGCTCTGTCTATGATTTACATATGGTACTAGTCATACATAGCTCTGTCTATGAATTACATACAGTACCAGTCATACATAGCTCTGTCTATGAATTACATACAGTACCAGTCACACATACTGTATCTCTGTCTATGAATTACATACAGTACCAGTCATAGATAGCTCTGTTTATGAATTACATACAGTACCAGTCATACATACTATATCTCTGTCTATGAATTACATACAGTACCAGTCATACATAGCTCTGTCTATGAATTACATACAGTACCAGTCATACATAGCTCTGTCTATGAATTACATACAGTACCAGTCATACATAGCTCTGTCTATGAATTACATACAGTACCAGTCATACATAGCTCTGTCTATGAATTACATACAGTACCAGTCATACATAGCTCTGTTTATGAATTACATACAGTACCAGTCATACATACTATATCTCTGTCTATGAATTACATACAGTACCAGTCATACATACGGTAGCACTGTCTATGAATTACATACAGTACCAGTCATACATACTATATCTCTGTCTATGAATTACATACAGTACCAGTCATACATAGCTCTGTCTATGAATTACATACAGTACCAGTCATCCATACTGTAGCATTGTCTATGAATTACATACAGTACCAGTCATAGATACATAGCTCTGTCTATGAATTACATACAGTACCAGTCATACATAGCTCTGTCTATGAATTACATACAGTACCAGTCATTCATAGCTCTGTCTATGAATTACATACAGTACCAGTCATACATAGCTCTGTCTATGAATTACATACAGTACCAGTCATACATAGCTCTGTCTATGAATTACATACAGTACCAGTCATACATAGCTCTGTCTATGAATTACATACAGTACCAGTCATTCATAGCTCTGTCTATGAATTACATACAGTACCAGTCATACATAGCTCTGTCTATGATTTACATATGGTACCAGTCATACATAGCTCTGTCTATGAATTACATACAGTACCAGTCATACATAGCTCTCTCTATGAATTACATACAGTACCAGTCACACATACTGTAGCTCTGTCTATGAATTACATACAGTACCAGTCATAGATAGCTCTGTTTATAAATTACATACAGTACCAGTCATACATACTATATCTCTGTCTATGAATTACATACAGTACCAGTCATACATACTGTAGCATTGTCTATGAATTACATACAGTACCAGTCATAGATACATAGCTCTGTCTATGAATTACATACAGTACCAGTCATACATAGCTCTGTCTATGAATTACATACAGTACCAGTCATACATAGCTCTGTCTATGAATTACATACAGTACCAGTCATGCATAGCTCTGTCTATGATTTACATACGGTACCAGTCATACATAGCTCTGTCTGTGAATTACATACAGTACCAGTCATGCATAGCTCTGTCTATGATTTACATACGGTACCAGTCATACATAGTTCTGTCTATGAATTACATACAGTACCAGTCATACATACTGTAGCTCTGTCCATTAATTACATACAGTACCAGTCATACATAGCTCTCAATGAATCACATACAGTACCAGTCATACATAGCTCTGTCTATGAAGTACATACAGTACCAGTCATACATAGCTCTGTCTATGAATTACATAAGGTACCAGTCATACATAGCTCTCTCTATGATTTACATACAGTACCAGTCACATATACTGTATCTCTGTCTATGAATTCCATACAGTACCAGTCATAGATAGCTCTGTTTATGAATTACATACAGTACCAGTCATACATACTATATCTTTGTCTATGAATTACATACAGTACCAGTCATACATACTGTAGCATTGTCTATGAATTACATACTGTACCAGTCATAGATACATAGCTCTGTCTATGAATTACATACAGTACCAGTCATACATAGCTCTGTCTATGAATTACATACAGTACCAGTCATACATAGCTCTGTCTATGAATTACATACAGTACCAGTCATGCATAGCTCTGTCTATGATTTACATACGGTACCAGTCATACATAGCTCTGTCTGTGAATTACATACAGTACCAGTCATACATAGCTCTGTCTATGATTTACATACGGTACCAGTCATACGTAGCTCTGTTTATGAATTACATACAGTACCAGTCATACATACTTTAGCTCTGTCCATGAATTACATACAGTACCAGTCATACATACCTCTCAATGAATCACATACAGTACCAGTCATACATAGCTCTGTCTATGAATTACATACAGTACCAGTCATAGATACTGTATCTATGTCTATGAATTACATATAGTGCAAGTCATACATAGCTCTGTTTATGAATTACATACAGTACCAGTCATACATACTGTAGATCTGTCTATGAATTACATACAGTACCAGTCATGCATACCTCTCTCTATGAATTACATACAGTACCAGTCATACATAGCTCTGTCTAGGAATTACATACAGTACCTGTCATACATAGCTCTGTCTATGAATTACATACAGTACCAGTCATACATACTGCTGCATTGTCTATAAATCACATACAGTACCAGTCATACATACATAGCTCTGACTATGAATTACATACAGTACCCGTCATACATAGCTCTGTCTATGAATTACGTACAGTACCAGTCATACATAGCTCTGTCTATGAATTACATACGGTACCAGTCATACATAGCTCTGTCTATGAATTACATAAGGTACCAGTCATACATAGCTCTCTCTATGAATTACATACAGTACCAGTCATACATAGCTCTCTCTATGAATTACATACAGTACCAGTCACATATATTGTATCTCTGTCTATGAATTCCATACAGTACCAGTCATACATAGCTCTGTTTATGAATTACATACAGTACCATTCATACATACTATATCTCTGTCTATGAATTACATACAGTAAGATTCATACATACGGTAGCACTGTCTATGAATTACATACGGTAGCACTGTCTATGAATTACATACAGTACCAGTCATACATACTGTAGCATTGTCTATGAATTACATACAGTACCAGTCATAGATACATAGCTCTGTCTATGAATTACATACAGTACCAGTCATACATAGCTCTGTCTATGAATTACATACAGTACCATTCATTCATAGCTCTGACTATGAATTACATACAGTACCAGTCATACATAGCTCTGTCTATGAATTACGTACAGTACCAGTCATACATAGCTCTGTCTATGAATTACATACGGTACCAGTCATACATAGCTCTGTCTATGAATTACATAAGGTACCAGTCATACATAGCTCTCTCTATGAATTACATACAGTACCAGTCACATATACTGTATCTCTGTCTATGAATTCCATACAGTACCAGTCATACATAGCTCTGTTTATGAATTACATACAGTACCAGTCATACATACTATATCTCTGTCTATGAATTACATACAGTAAGATTCATACATACGGTAGCACTGTCTATGAATTACATACGGTAGCACTGTCTATGAATTACATACAGTACCAGTCATACATACTGTAGCATTGTCTACGAATTACATACAGTACCAGTCATAGATACATAGCTCTGTCTATGAATTACATACAGTACCAGTCATACATAGCTCTGTCTATGAATTACATACAGTACCAGTCATTCATAGCTCTGTCTATGAATTACATACAGTACCAGTCATACATAGCTCTGTCTATGATTTACATATGGTACCAGTCATACAGCTAGCTGCTACCTGAGTGCCATCGGCTAACGTCGGTCTCATAGCAACACACCAATTAGCCTGAAGCTAGCCCTTCTCCCGGCTGACTGAGGAGTTTCAGCACGCTGCTGGGCTACAACTCCTATCCGGACCCGCTTCTACTGCCGGTGTGGAGCCCTACCGGACCTTCTCAAGTGGACTGCCGACGTTATCTGCCCGAGGGAGATATTTCAACCGGCCCTCCGACGCGCCCATCAGCTAACTGCGGCCTGCTAACGTCTTGTGCCACTATACCTAGTTGTGCCAACTGGCCTGGTCCCCTTCACCACACGAAACCCCATCACAACTGGTCTACTGACGGAAACGTGAGGAGGCTATAAACAGACTTCCTCCGTCTTTGTTAGCCGGCCTGCTAGACGTTGCTAGCTTGTTACCCCGGCTAGCTGTCTGAATCGCCTTGTCCCCAACCAGCCTCACTACTAACTGGACCCTTATGTTCACTAGGCTAAGCATGCCTCTCCTCAATGTAAATATGCCTTGTCCATTGCTGTTCTGGTTAGTGTTTATTGCCTTATTTCACAGTAGAGCCTCTAGCCCTGCTCAATATGCCTTATCCAACCCTTTAGTTCCACCTCCCACACATGCGATGACATCACCTGGTTTAAATCTTTCTAGAGACAATATATCTTTGATCACCACTCAATGTCTAGGTTTACCTCCACTGTATTCACGTCCTACCATACCATTGTCTGTACATTATGCCTTTAATCTATTTTATCACCCCCTGAAACCTGTTATTTTTACTCTCTGTTCCGAACGTCCTAGACGACCAGTCATTATAGCCTTTAGCCGTATCCTTATCTTACTCCTCCTCTGTTCCTCTGGTGATATAGAGGTTAATCCAGGCCCTGCAGTGCCTAGCTCCACTACTATTCCACAGGCCCTCTCATTTGTTGACTTCTGCAACCGTAAAGCCTTGGTTTCATGCATGTCAACATTAGAAGCCTCCTCCCTAAGTTTGTTTTATTCACTGCCCTAGCACACTCTGCCAACCCGGATGTCCTAGCCGTGTCTGAATCCTGGCTTAGGAAGACCACCAATAACACTGAAATTTCCATCCCTAACTATAACATCTTCAGACAAGATAGAACGGCCAAAGGGGCGGCGTTGCTATCTATTGCAGAGATAGCCTGCAGAGTTCTGTCTTGCTTTCCAGGTCTGTACCCAAACAATTTGAACTTTTACTTTTAAAAATCTGCCTTTCTAGAAACAAGTCTCTCATTGTTGCCGCTTGCTATAGACCACCCTCTGCCCCAGCTGTGCTCTGGACACCATATGTGAACTGATTGCCCCCATCTATCTTCAGAGTTCGTGCTGCTAGGTGACCTAAATTGGGACATGCTTAACACCCGGCCATCCTACAATCTAAGCTTGATGCCCTCAACCTCACACAAATCATATTTGAACCTACTAGGTACAATCCCAAAGCCGTAAACACGGAACCCTCATAGATGTAATCCTAACTAACTTGCCCTCCAAATACACCCCTGCTGTTTTCAACCAAGATCTCAGTGATCACTGCCTCATTGCCTGCATCCGTAATGGGTTTGCAGTCAAACGATCTCCTCTCATTACTGTTAAACGTTCCTAAAACACTTCAGCGAGCAGGCCTTTCTAATTGACCTGGCCAGGGTATCCTGGAAGGATATTGACCTCATCCCGTCAGTAGAGGATGCCTGGTTATTCTTTAAAAGTGCCTTCCTCACCATCTTAAATAAGCATGCCCCATTCAAGAAATTTAGAACCAGGAATAGATATAGCCCTTGGTTCTCTCCAGACCTGACTGCCCTTGACCAGCGCAAAAACATCCTGTGGCGTTCTGCATTAGCATCGAACAGCCCCGTGATATGCAACTTTTCAGGAAGTCAGGAACCAATATACGCTGGCAGTTAGGAAAGCCAAGGCTAGCTTTTTCAAGCAGAAATTTGCCTCCTGTAACACAAACTCCAAAAAGTTCTGGGACACTGTTAAGTCCATGGAGAATAAGAGCACCTCCTCCCAACTGCCCACTGCACTGAGGATAGGAAATACTGTCACCACCGATAAACCCACAATAATTGAGAATTTCAATAAGCATTTTTCTATGGCTGGCCATGCTTTCCACCTGGCTACCCCTACCCGGTCAACAGCCCTGCACCCCCTCAGCAACTCGCCAAAGCCTCCCCACTTCTCCTTCTCCCAAATCCAGTCAGCTGATGTTCTAAAGAGCTGCGAAATCTGGACCCTTACAAATCAGCCGGGCTAGACAATCTTGGACCCTTTCTTTTTAAAATTATCTGCCGAAATTGTTGCAACCCCTATTACTAGCCTGTTTAACCTCTCTTTCGTGACGTCTGAGATTCCCAAAGACTGGAAAGCAGCTGCGGTCATCCCCTCTTCAAAGGGGAGACACTCTTGACCCAAACTGTTATAGGCCTATATCCATCCTTCCCTGCCTTTCTAAGGTCTTTGAAAGCCAAGTTAACAAACAAATTACCGACCATTTCGAATCCCACCGTACCTTCTCCGCTATGCAATCTGGTTTCAGGGCTGGTCATGGGTGCACCTCAGCCACGCTCAAGGTCCTAAATGACATCATAACCGCCATCGACAAGAGACATTATTGTGCAGCTGTTTTCATTGATCTGGCCAAGGCTTTCGACTCTGTCAATCACCGCATCCTTATCGGCAGACTCAACAGCCTTGGTTTCTCAAATGACTGCCTCGCATGGTTCACCAATTACTTCTCCGACAGAGTTCAGTGTGTCAAATCAGAGGGCCTGTTGTCCGGCCTCT
This sequence comes from Brachymystax lenok tsinlingensis, assembly GCA_030435695.1. Classification (NCBI taxonomy): domain Eukaryota; kingdom Metazoa; phylum Chordata; class Actinopteri; order Salmoniformes; family Salmonidae; genus Brachymystax; species Brachymystax lenok. The sequence goes on from CM059810.1 coordinate 38,921,905, forward strand.
GGCAGTCTCCATGGGGTGCCACAGGGTTCAATTCTTGGGCCTACTCTTTTCTCTGTATACATCAATGATGTCGCTCTTGCTGCAGGTGAGTCTCTGATTCACCTCTATGCAGACGACACCATTCTGTATACTTCTGGCCCTCTTTGGACACTGTGTTAACTACCCTCCAGACGAGCTTCAATGCCATACAACTCTCCTTCCGTGGCCTACAACTGCTCTTAAACGCAAGTAAAACTAAATGCATGCTCTTCAACCGATCGCTACCCGCACCTGTCCCCCCGTCCAGCATCACTACTCTGGACGGTTCTGTCTTAGATTACGTGGAAAACTACAAATACCTAGGTGTCTGGTTAGACTGTAAACTCTCTTTCCAGACTCACATCAAACATCTCCAATCTAAAATTAAATCTAGAATTGGCTTCCTATTTCGCAACAAAGCTTCCTTCACTCATGCTGCCAAACATACCCTCGTAAAACTGACCATCCTACCGATCCTCGACTTCGTGATGTAATTTACAAAATAGCCTCCAATACTCTACTCAACAAACTGGATGCAGTCTATCACAGTGCCATCCGTTTTGTTACCAAAGCCCCATATACCACCCACCACTGCGACCTGTACACTCTCGTAGGCTGGCCTTCACTTTACACTCGTCGCCATATCCACTGGCTCCTGGTCATTTACAAGTCCCTGCTAGGTAAAGTCCCGCCTTATCTCAGCTCGCTGGTCACCTTAGCAGCACCAACCCGTAGCACACGCTCCAGCAGGTATATCTCACTGGTCACCCCCAAAGCCAATTCCTCCTTTGGCCGACTCTCCTTCCAGTTCTCTGCTGCCAATGACTGGAACGAACTTCAAAAATCTCTGAAACTGGAGACACTTATCTCCCTCAACAGCTTTAAGCACCAGCTGTCAGAGCAGTGTACAGACCACTGTACCTGTTTATAGCCCTTCTGTAAATAGCCCAACCAACTACCTCATCCCCTACCGTATTTATTTATTTATCTTGTTCCTTTGCACCCCAGTTTTTCTACATTGCACATTCATCTACTGCACAGTTTTCTTTTACCATTCCAGTGTTAAATTGCTATATTGGAATTACTCTGCCACCATGGCCTATTTATTGTCTTACCTTCCTTATCCTACCTCATTTGCACTCTTTGTATATAGATTTCTTTTTTTCCTACTGTATTATTGACTGTATGTTTGTTTTATTCCATGTGTAACTCTGTGTTGTTGTGTGTCGAACTGCTTTGCTTTATCTTGGCCAGGTCGCAGTTGTAAATGAGAACTTGTTCTCAACTTGCCTACCTGGTTAAATAAAGGTGAAATAAAAATAAATAAAATAAAAAAAACATAGCTCTGTCTATGAATTACATACAGTACCAGTCATACATAGCTCTCTCTATGAATTACATACAGTACCAGTCACACATACTGTATCTATGTCTATGAATTACATACAGTACCAGTCATAGATAGCTCTGTTTATAAATTACATACAGTACCAGTCATACATACTATATCTCTGTCTATGAATTACATACAGTACCAGTCATACATACTGTAGCATTGTCTATGAATTACATACAGTACCAGTCATAGATACATAGCTCTGTCTATGAATTACATACAGTACCAGTCATACATAGCTCTGTCTATGAATTACATACAGTAGAAGTCATACATAGCTCTGTCTATGAATTACATACAGTACCAGTCATGCATAGCTCTGTCTATGATTTACATACGGTACCAGTCATACATAGCTCTGTCTGTGAATTACATACAGTACCAGTCAAGCATAGCTCTGTCTATGATTTACATACGGTACCAGTCATACGTAGCTCTGTTTATGAATTACATACAGTACCAGTCATACATACTGTAGCTCTGTCCATGAATTACATACAGTACCAATCATACATAGCTCTCAATGAATCACATACAGTACCAGTCATACATAGCTCTGTCTGTGAATTACAGTGGGGAAAAAAAGTATTTAGTCAGCCACCAATTGTGCAAGTTCTCTCACTTAAAAAGATGAGAGAGGCCTGTAATTTTCATCATAGGTACACTTCAACTATGACAGACAAAATGAGGGAAAAAAATCCAGAAAATCACATTGTAGGATTTTTTATGAATTTATTTGCAAATTATGGTGGAAAATAAGTATTTGGTCAATAACAAAAGTTTATCTCAATACTTTGTTATATACCCTTTGTTGGCAATGACAGAGGTCAAACGTTTTCTGTAAGTCTTCACAAGGTTTTCACACACTGTTGCTGGTATTTTGGCCCATTCCTCCATGCAGATCTCCTCTAGAGCAGTGATGTTTTGGGGCTGTCGCTGGGCAACACAGACTTTCAACTCCCTCCAAAGATTTTCTATGGGGTTGAGATCTGGAGACTGGCTAGGCCACTCCAGGACCTTGAAATGCTTCTTATGAAGCCACTCCTTCGTTGCCCGGGCGGTGTGTTTGGGATCATTGTCATGCTGAAAGACCCAGCCACGTTTCATCTTCAATGCCCTTGCTGATGGAAGGAGGTTTTCACTCAAAATCTCACGATACATGGCCCCATTCATTCTTTCCTTTACACGGATCAGTCGTCCTGGTCCCTTTGCAGAAAAAACAGCCCCAAAGCATGATGTTTCCACCCCATGCTTCACAGTAGGTATGGTGTTCTTTGGATGCAACTCAGCATTCTTTGTCCTCCAAACACGACGAGTTGAGTTTTTACCAAAAAGTTCTATTTTGGTTTCATCTGACATTCTCCCAATCCTCATCTGGATCATCCAAATGCTCTCTAGCAAACTTTAGACGGGCCTGAACATGTACTGGCTTAAGCAGGGGACACATCTGGCACTACAGGATTTGAGTCCCTGGCGGCGAAGTGTGTTACTGATGGTAGGCTTTGTTACTTTGGTCCCAGCTCTCTGCAGGTCATTCACTAGGTCCCCCCGTGTGGTTCTGGGATTTTTGCTCACCGTTCTTGTGATCATTTTGACCCCACGGGGTGAGATCTTGCGTGGATCGAGGATCTTGCCCCAGATCGAGGAAGATTATCAGTGGTCTTGTATGTCTTCCATTTCCTAATAATTGCTCCCACAGTTGATTTCTTCAAACCAAGCTGCTTACCTATTGTAGATTCAGTCTTCCCAACCTGGTGCAGGTCTACAATTTTGTTTCTGGTGTCCTTTGACAGCTCTTTGGTCTTGGCCATAGTGGAGTTTGGAGTGTGACTGTTTGAGGTTGTGGACAGGTGTCTTTTATACTGATAACAAGTTCAAACAGGTGCCATTAATACAGGTAACGAGTGGAGGACAGAGGAAGAAGAAGTTACAGGTCTGTGAGAGCCAGAAATCTTGCTTGTTTGTATGTGACCAAATACTTATTTTCCACCATAATTTGCAAATAAATTCATAAAAAATCCTACAATGTGATTTTCTGGATTTTTTTCCCTCATTTTGTCTGTCATAGTTGAAGTGTACCTATGATGAAAATTACAGGCCTCTCTCCTCTTTTTAAGTGAGAGAACTTGCACAATTGGTGGCTGACTAAATACTTTTTTTCCCCACTGTACGTACAGTACCAGTCATACATAGCTCTGTCTATGAATTACGTACAGTACCAGTCATACATAGCTCTGTCTATGAATTACGTACAGTACCAGTCGTACATAGCTCTGTCTATGAATATGAGAGTGGTTACATTTCTGCAGCTGAAAAAAATGGCCAGGTCACCAGGTGCACAGAGCCTGTTTCAAGTTACCAGCCCCTCAGCTGTTTACCAAAAACAGTGGTGGGGTATCCACTCCATTGTTTAAATAGGTTATTTTCAATTGATCTTATTAAATAGTTCCACATAGTTCCAATATCAGAAGTGAAAAAATAATTTGAATTGATAGATTTAAAAGCAGATTTAAATCAAAACTTTCAAATCTTGCAACCTTCATTGCCTTCTTGGTTAGGAACTCCAGTGTAGGTTTAGCATTGTGTTTTAGGTTATTATCTTGCAGAAAGGTGATTTAATCTGCCAATGTCTGGTGGAAAACAGGTTTTCCTCTAGGATTTTGCCTGTGGTTAGCTCCATTCCATCCTTAAATCCTAAACCTCTTAAGGAGCAGTGGGGAGCTAGCGCCTCACTCCCGACATGCAAGGCGAAAATTCAAAATCCAAAAGTTGAATTATTAAACATTCATCAATATACAAGTGTTGCATAGTCATCAAAAGCTCTGCTTCTTGGCGATATCACAGCGTTGTCAGATTTCAAAAAGGCTTTACGTCGAAAGCACTACATTTGATTGTTTGAGGGTAGCACCTCCAATATTTTTTTCACTACCATAAATTCATAAACCATCGCGGTTCACACAAAACACATTTCACAGCGAAAACAAATCAATTGCCTTTTGAAGAACTTCTGCTGAGGGCTTCCCAAGTGTCCAACGAAGACAATCCATTGTTCTTTTGTTAGAAAAAGTCATGTATTATATCCATAAATCTCCGTTTGGTTGTTGCGTTATGATGAGAAAATACAGCGTCCACTCGCCCATTGAACCGTGAAGAGAACTCGTTCAAACTATACCTATAAACTTGTCCAAGAACAATCAAACATCATTGATAATGTATCCTTAGGAACACTTTTATGCATATTTAGTATAATATTTCAACCGGAATATAAACTGGGCGATAGGAAAGGAAAAAACCACAGCGCGCGCAAGCAGTGAGCAAGCATTCTCTTCTGTTTACTTCTCTGTGACCACTTCCTAATTCTTCTTCTATTACCATCTAGAGTAACTAAATAAAATCAAAACACTGTCTAGAGATTGTTGACATCCAGTGGAAGCAATAGGTACTGAAATCTCACTCCCTTATATGGGCATTTTCATAAGGGAGGGGTTCAAAATGTGTCAAAATCACTTTCCAGGACAGAAATTCCTTGGGTTTTTGCCTGCCATATCCGTTCTGTTATACTCACAGACAATATTTTAACACTCTTAGAAACTTCAGATGTTTCCTATCCAATAGTACTAATTATGTGCATATCCTATTTTCTGGGCCTGAGTGGGAGGCATTATACTTTGGGCACGCCAGGCTCTCCAAAACCGTCACCTCATGAGCTGCTCCCTTTAAGCTAGAGCTATCCGTTTTTTTTGTGTGGGAAGGTGGCCGAGCTACAGTGGTGTTAGCCAGACCATGAGACATCCTGTGCAGCTGTCTCAATAAATAGCGTCTGTACAAACCACTCTCTGGAAAGGCGAGACTCTCACAAACACGATGGTTTTCTCTATTTTTCTTTACGACCCTCCCAACTGTCATGGGTCTCATCTGAAGTCGGTACTTTGTACTTTGCTCCGTTCATCTTTCCCTCGATCCTGACTAGTCTCCCAGTCTCTGCCACTGAAAAACATCCCCACAGCATGATGCTGCCACCATCATTCATCAGCATAGGGATGGTGCCAGGTTTTCTTCCAGGCGTGACGCTTGGCATTCAGGCCAAAGTATACATTTTGGTTTCATCAGACCAGCGAATCTTGTTTCTCATGGTCTGAGATTCTTTAGGTGCCTTTTGGCAAACTCCAAGTGGACTGCCATGTGCCTTTTACTGAGCAGTGGCTTCCGTCTGGCCACTCTACCATAAAGACCTGATTGGTGGAGTGCTGCAGAGATTGTTGTGTTTTTGGAAGGTTTTTCCATCTCCACAGAGGAACTCCGGAGCTCTGTCAGAGTGACCATCGGGTTCTTGGACACCTCCCTGACCAAGGCCCTTCTCCCCTGATTGTTCAGATTGGCCGGGCGGCCAGCTCTAGGAAGAGTCTTCATGGTTCCAAACTCCTTCCATTTAATTAATTTTTTAAGAATGATGGAGGCCACTGTGTTCATGTGGACCTTCAATGCTGCAGAAATGTCTTGGTACTCTTCCCCAGATCTGTGCCTCGACACAGTCCTGTCTCGGAGCTCTATGCACAATTCCTTTGACCTCATGGCTTGGTTTTTGCTCTGACATGCACTGTCAACTCTGGGGCCTTATATAGACAGGGGTGTGCCTTTCCAAATAAAAAAAAATTAGTTGGCGCCACCATGTGGAAATATTGAAAACAGGCAGGTGGATCGCATCCTGACAAAGCCCCTGGGAGGAAGTGCTGGCTCTGTTACTCTGGGTGTTGCCAACTAAGAAGGTCGTAGAGGGCTGGGGTTCAAGTCCTTATCTCATCTCCTGAAGTTTTCACATTTCACCTATCACCTAGTATTTACGAGTGTGTATGGTTGTGTGTATGGATAGTTAACAAGTAGAAAGATAGAGGACTTCCAGCTAGATGGGGAGGCACTCACCCGCATTGCCATGATTACACAGGACCATTACCCAGTGAAATTGTGCATCAACTTAGACCTGGGCTGCACAGTATTTATTTAATATATTTTAAGTAGAAAATCAGTTAAGAAGAAATTCTTATTTACATTGTGTTATGAATAAATTCATATGATTTATGTTTAATGACTAAATTATTATATGTTTAAAATAATATGTTAAGTAATTACTAAGAATATTAAATCCTGAAAATATATGTAATAGGTGTTAGAGGAATAGGTCTAGAACTTTTTAAAAAGACTAAGACATCGTGTTACTATTTTGCAACCTAAGCAGGATGGAGTTGAGATAACAGGAGAACTGTCGACAGACGATTTAAAACTGGACCCTATAACAGGAAAACGGTTTCTTCACCCAGGGAAGGGAGAAACGGTCAGAAAGCTGTTAGAAGTGATAAGATGTAAGTTGTAAAACACAGCCCGTCTAAAGCAGGGTGGAGTTAAATTGTATGTACATATAAAGAACTGTGTTCTTGCTGTGAGGGGAGAATTCTCGGTGAATAAACATTTGACATAATGATCTCTGCAGCTGGGTCTCTGTCTGTTTCATCTTAACCAAAGCTTTACGACCTTTGGATTACAGACAGAGTAGGTCAATTAATGTTCAGTTTGTGAACATTGAGAACAACATTTCTATAACACATTGACGGCCTAGGAACAGTGGGTTAACTTAGTTTACAATTGATCTGATCTCTCTTCTCCATTTCATTTATTCCCTGCCTCTTTCTCCTTTCTTCCCTCTCTCTCTCTCTGCAGTTTTTCAGATGCAGGATGATGTCAGTATGTTTCTGTTCCTCCTTGATGAGTTCACTGCCAACATGACGCTGGTGGAGGAGAGCCTGATGGCCGAGTTTGTCCAGCGCTCCATTTGGGTAATGAGCATGTGTCTGGTTTCTCTGTCCTCTTAATGTTGACGGAGCGCGTGAGCCAGAGCACGCATAGAAGTAGTCTAACTGGCCTGCTGCGCAAATGTAGGAAAGTAACCCTTTGGGGATGTCTGATTTCTGATCGTGTTAACACAACACCCCTAATTAATTTTTTCTTCACCTTTACATCCATTGTGAATGTTAGTTCCCCACAGTATTTGATTTGTTTTCCCAACACTCTCCCCCTCGATAATCACCAGTCCTCCTGTGAAAGAGCAAAATGTCATGCTCTGAGGATCCCATATATCCAGTGGAAATTTCACAAAATACCTGAGCACATCTCCCTTTGCGCAAAAACATCTGTGTCTGTCCTGAGCTCACTGGAGCAAAAAACTCTGAGAACCAGAATAGGCTAGTTGATAAAATGTTGCAAGTTCGCTAGCAGCAACTTCGGGCCAGACCTTCATATATACAGTAATTGGGCTGCACCCAGTTGATTCATTTGATACAAAGTTGCACTTCACTAATGATAGAGCAAGGTAGAAGGAGAGGCAGACATAACTGACACGCGGATCGGTAGAAATGTTATGATAAATCGTTCCATTGACAAACATTGACAAACTTATATATGTTTTTCTATTATGTGGTATTTGTGTGTGTGTGTGTGCGTGTGTGTGTGTGCTTGCATGTGTTTGGTTCGTCTATGCCTGCAGGCGGGCGTGCGTCCGTGTGTGTGAGTGAGTGAGAGATTTATTTTTTTTTGTCCTTACCTGAGAGATGGGTCTCAGTCTTCACGCTCCTTCACGCTTTCTTCATTAACTTTGTTTAATTCAATCACCTGTTTGTTGACGTAATCGGCCATCTTCACTAACCGTACCGGATATCAAGGATGTATGATTCTAACGTCAGTGACTAGTAGTTGAGTAGTTACTCTGATATGTGTCTCCACTGGTACCTCTCTGTCTGTGGTCGACTGCAGTTGATAGAATCCAATCACATTCAAGTAGGAAGACATATTTTGCAAGGCCTGTTTGTGACATTGTTCATAAGGAAGTCACATTATGGCTTGCACTCTGCCATATATGGGCCTTTTTCCTATCTATGCTGTCTGTGTGTGACATCAGTGTGAGGAAATATACATAAGTGTGTGTAGGATATCTATTTCTGCATCTTTTTCAGAGGTTTGTGAATGCGGGTCTGCCTGCGTACTGTGTGTGTGTCCTAAGTTCTGTCCTGCCCTCTGTCTGTGTCCAACTGCAGGTCATACGTTTTTAAAGATCCAATCACATTCAATCAGGAAGCTGGTAGACCTCAGAGGACACTGTTCCTTTATTTATGAATCGGTGCCTTTGTTCTTCTTATTCTAAAAGTGATTGATGATAATAATTGATCAAGAAAAAAAATCCAGAAAAATGATGAATACATCTAGCAGAATACAAGCATTTTAGATCTGAACATAACATTATTATGGCTCTATCTCAATAGTCTTTTCTTGATTCCTCTCCTCTTATCTCCTCTCCTTCTCCTCTAACCTATTAGAGGAGAAGGTCCAAGATCCCTCCCCGAGGATTGTGTTCTCCAATGTGTTTTGAGAAGGGGGGGAGGAGAGAGGATGTGAGGAGGAACCGAGGAAAGATTAATTGAGAAAAAACCCGTAGGCAAGTGTGTAATACCACTATTTCACCTCTATGTTGAGTTCATGGTGAGTTCATCTCTCACTTTAACCACTAGGTGGGATCATCACTTAACCACTCAGCAATGTATCTAACCATCAACATGAGAGAGGTAGGTAGAGAGAGAGATTTGTGTAGAGCCTACATGCAATGCTATATAATGAACTATACATCTTAACATTGACAACAGCTATTACGTGATATACAGCACCAGTCAAAAGTTTGGACACACCTACTCAAGATTGGACACACCTACACATAATAGTGAAGATATCAAAACTATGAAATAATACGTATGGAATCATGTAGTAACCAAAAAAGTGTTAAATCAAAATATATTTTATATTCTTCAAAGTAGCCAACTTTTGCATTGATGAGAGCTTTTTACACTCTTGGCATTCTCTCAACCAGCTTCACCAACAGTCTTGAAGGAGTTCCCACATAGGCTGAGCACTTGTTGGCTGCTTTTCCTTCACTCGGCGGTCCAACTCATCCCAAACCATCTCAACTGGGTTGAGGTCAATTGAATGTGGAGGCCAGGTCATCTGATGCAGCACTCCATGACTCTCCTTCTTGATCAAATAGCCCTTACACAGCCTGGAGGTGTGTTGGATCATTGTCCTAAATAAATGATAGTCCCACTAAGCACAAACCACATGGGATAGCGTATCGCTGCAGAATGCTGGTTAAGTGTGCCTTGAATTCTAAATAAATCACTGACGGTGTCATCAACAAAGCACCCCCACACCTTCACACCTCCTCCTCCATGCTTCACGGTGGGAACCACACATGTAGAGATCATCTGTTCACCTACTCTGCGTCTCACAAAGACATGACGGTTGGAAACAATTGTCACCTTGTCACAACACAACTGATTGGCTCATTAAGAAGGAAAGAAATTCCAAAAATGTACTTTTAACAAATGCATTCCAGGTGACTACCTCATGAAGCTGGTTGAGAGAATGTCAAGCGTGTGCAAAGCTGTCATCAAGGCGAAAGGTGGCTACTCTGAAGAATCTCAAATATAAAATAAATTCCGATTTGGTTACTACGTGATTCCATATGTGTTATTTCATAGTTTTGATGTCTTCACTATTATTCTACAATGTAGAAAATAGTAAAAATAAAGAAACATTTTGACTGGTTGTGTATCTACCTAATTTGTTTTGTGTGTGTGCATGCTTCCGTGTGTGTGTGTGTGTGTGTGTGTGTGTGTGTGTGTACGTGCCTCTCTCTCCAGCGTCTAGTTCATAGTGCCATTCTAGCAAAATATATCATCAGTCTTTAGAGTTCCTTAAACAGCAGTACCTACAAAAGGCCTTTTTCACAGATCCAGTACTCTTGATTGGAACACCCAAAGTCCATCCAATCTCCTTGGTCTGATGACCAGTAAGGTACCATCACACAGTTCTCCACACCACCACCATTAGGCTCTACACTCCTCCAATAGCTGCAGTAGAAACAACAGAGTTATACTGGCCATTCTCTCAGAACCTAGAGTATGAACAACACACAGAATCAGGCCTACCACTTAAACTGTGGTCAGTGTTATTAGAGCAGTAGTATATTACCTTGGGGTAATATCACACCTGGATGCTCAAATCTCACCTTATGTTCAGTGGTGTGCCGTCCACCCATCTCCAGGTCCCCTCAGTACCAGAGTCAGTCAGACCAATCCAGACATGACTGACTGATGTAAGCCCATTGATGAATGTCTGTTATTGTGACAGAAAACAACATTGTTAATACAATGTCTCCACCGATATTCTCTCTCTCTCTCTCTCTCTTTCTCGCTCTCTTGCAGTGCATGCTGGCTGTTTTTTGGAGTTTGAGTGTTTGGTGTGGAGGGCTCTGTTCTAACATATTTTCTTGATTATTTCCTTGGTCTTTTCTTTAAATGTTTATTTCAATGGTGGAAGGTTAATGCACTGTTTGTTTTAGCGGTACCCACAGTTTTTTTCTCTCAAAGTTAGGGAGGAAGAGGACAGAGTTTTTTTTCCTGGGGTTTGAGCGATGTGGTTTGAGCGATAGCTTCACAGCCTAGCATGGAGGAGAAGCTGTCGTTACGGCATGGATTCAGCTGTGTTCCTGAGAATGGAGTTAAGGTGGAGGTTCTGCTCGCGGTCGGCGAACAGGTAGGAGCAGAATTTATACATTCCTCTTCCAGAATGAACAAAGCAGTGGTTGTGTTCATGAAAAGAGCAAATTTGGTGTGTAGGCTCATTGCTAGTGGAATATTTGTATGGGGTGTGTTGATGCCAGTTTATCCTCTTTCTACCACTTCGACCAGGGTGATAGTTGCAAATTTGCCTCCGGTTATTACGGATGATCAAATCAGGAAAGAGCTGAGTCGTTAAGTTTGTTAGCGGTTTTCGTGTACTGTCGGCAGATTTTCAGGCAGATGTCGTTAAGCACGTTGTTTCGTTCCGGAGGCAAGTGTTTATGTTTCTGAATAACAATGAGTAACAGCTAAATGTGCATTTTAAAGTGAGGCATGGGGAGGGGCTCTACGCAGGGTTTGTCAGCACAGATAGTCTACGGTGTTTTGAGTGTGGGGATTTGAGGCATAAGAGCTTTGCGTGCCCACATAAAGGCTGTAGACAAGGTGAGGTTACAAGCACCAGTGGGGGAAATCGAGGACAACGTGCCGGGGGCAATGAGACGCAGGCAGCAGAGGCTGGGCCTAGTCATGTCAGGGATGGTGGTGTAGATGAGGCTGGGTCTAGTCAGGTTATGCTAGTGGATGAGGAGAGTATAGTGGGGAAGTGTAAGAGTCTAGGGAGGAGGAGGGTGTCAAGTGGAAAAGAAAAAAGGGGGAGAAGAAAGGAGGTGGGAGGGGAGAGGCTGGTGTGGTCAAAGGCACGAAGGAACCTTGGGCAGGTGGTCAGGATGGGAGATGGAAGGTGAGTTGGAGGAAGAGGATGATGAGGAGGCCTTTTCTTCAGACTCCTCTACAATGGGTCCGGAGCTGACAGCCAGTCAAGCAGAGGGGTCAAAGTACACGGTGCGGGAACTGACAAGGTTCCTGAATGAGACTAAGGGGAAAAAGTTAATCTTGAGGCTTTTTTTCTGATCCGAGAATTTTTGTAAGATCAGTACAACATGCTATGAAAAATGATGGGCATGGTGTGCTCTCACCCAGGAAATGGTTTAGGTTGAGGAAGAGGGTCACAACCGTATGTAAGGGTCTACCTCCATACGCTATTTAGATGAATAGTTTTTTTGGCACTGGGACTTTTTGAGCTTTGTTATTGGTCTCTTTCTTTGCTAGCTTTTCTCCCACTTTGGGTAGGCTCGCTTAATATAATTGGAGCCAGAGATGCGGGAAAGAGGAGTGTGTTGGGTGAATATGTAAAACAAAAAAAAGTACATGTGTTGTTTCTGCAGGAGACGCATAGTGATGTGATGAATGAAGTTGATTTGGGGCTCTGGTGGAAAGGGGAAAGTGTGTTGAGCCATGGGACAAATTTTATTGCATTGGTAGCAGTCCTTTTTGTACTGGGTCTGTCTGTCAAAATTTGCTCCTCAAAGTAAGTGTGTAGGGGTAGGCTGCTTGTTGTAAAAGCAGAAATTAACAACATGGGTTTTGTCTTTATAAATGTGTATGCGCCTAACACAGGGAGAGAGAGGGTGGTTCTATTTGGGTGTCTTAGACAGGAACTCTCATAGGTAGCGCCTGAGGAGACGCTGGTGGTTGGCTGGGTCTGGAACTGTACAATGGATTTTACCAAAGACAGAAATGAGGAGGAGCCTCATTCAGGGTCAGTGGGGGTGTTAAGGGACATCATTATTAATCAGTTCGACCTAGTGGATGTTTGGAGAACTAGACATCCTGACACAAGACAGTATACATCGCTGAAGGTCTTTGGGGCTAGGGTGAGTGCAGCCCGACTTGATAGTTTTTCCAGGAATCAGTAGGCTGTTGGGCGCTACCATTCTCCCGGTAGGTTTTTCGTATCATCACATAACCATGGCATAACCATGGGGCAGTTATATACACTAGCCATTGAGCCTTTTTTGGGCCTGCTACGCAGGAGACTGCAGGGAGTGTGCTGGACAGGCATGGGTGTGTTGACAGGCATAGCATTGTTGGCGTATGCTGATGATGTTCTGGGATGGTCAGGATATGCAGGCACTAGAGAATGGTCTAAAGGTGTACGAGGGAGCTTCATCAGCTAAGGTGAACTGGGGCAAGAGCAAAGCTCTGTTATGTGGGGTATGGAGGGATAGAGAGTTTGCGGTGGGGTTGTGAAGGGCTTAACATTTTGGGGGTGTACCTGAGCTCAGAGAGGTGGGTCAGGAAGAACTGGGAGGGGCTGTCACAGGCAATGGTGTTAAGACTGGCCAGGCGAAGGTGGCTCCTGTCCCAAGTGTCATATAAAGGGATGGTGCTGATAATCAATAACCTGGTGGCATCTTCCCTGTGGCATAAACTGGCTGTCCTCAACCCTCCCGCCGGTCTGCTCGCAGACCTGCAACGCAAGCTGATGGATTTTTTTCTGGTCGGTGTTGTACATGTCCATCCATGAAAGAGGAACTGGTAGAACTGGAGAGCAGGGTGGCCAGTGTGGCTGTATTCCGACTAAAGGCAGCGCAGGGACTGCTGTACCATACTGCTGTTGGCTGGAGGGAACCAGCATGCGAGCTGCTGAGGAGAGCTGGCAGATTAGGGTTGGACCGGAAGCTGTTCCTCATGAAGCTGGAGAGGCTGAGTACAGCAGGTCTCTCAGACATTTACTCTGCGGTGCTTTGGGCCTGGCAGATATTAAGGCCCACATGAGAACGGGGTGTGGAGCCTTGGCTGTGGGTGTGGGAGGAACCTATCTTCCACAACCCTTTGAGATCGGGTCAGTCGTCCACCCTGCAGAGGCGACTGATGGCAGCAGGTTTACTAAGGCTGTGTGACCAGCGACTGCTGGGAGAGGAAGGGTGGAAAACCCCGGAAGTCCTGGCACAACAAACAGGAATATCGTCTCTTAGTTTGCTGGAGAGATTCCTGGAGGAGGTCCAGGAGGCACTGTCTGAGCCGGTAAGGGGGGTGTTAGAGCGGCAAAGGGGGGAGGGGCCACCAATGTTTTTCGCCACTGCAGGTGATGGCAGAGACTGGAGACTGGCAATGGGGTCTGGAGGACTCCGAGCCTGGGGGAGTTTGAGGGGGTGGGAGGTAAAGCCCTCTACAACCTCTGCATTAAGGTAAGGAACATTAGGAGCCTAACAGGAGTGAAGGCACATCAGTGGTAGGGGATATGTGGGGCAGAGAGTATGATGGGTTTTAGATGTAGGGGGCTCTACGTACCCCCAGTACCAAAGAGGTCAGTGGATTTCCTCTGGAGGGTTCTACATGGAACTCTGGCCATGAGTTCCATGTAGAACAGTTTGGAACGGTTTGAACCGGGAGTCAGGCAGGGATGTCCTTTCTAAGTTATGAGTGAAACTGTGATTCATGTGTTTTCTGTGTGCGCCAGGTTAATGCCATTAATGTTTCTGTTCGAATGTCTGTGTTAGAGGTTGTGGGTGGGTTTTACTGTTGGGATGTTTATAATGGGGTACAAGTATTTAAATAAGGAGAAGGCCATATGTGTGTTGAATTTTCTGTTTGCTCAGGCAAAGTTTGCTATTTGGCTAACAAGGAGGAACGGGGTCAAAGTTGGGGGGGATAACAGACCCTTTACTATTATTTAATGGGATGGTCTCTGCACGCCTTAGGGTGGAATTTGTGTGGTGAGGTTTTAAAGTGGTGAGGTTTTGGTTATTGTGATGTGTGGTGTTGTTCTTGTATTGTGGTGTAGAGGGCAAGGGGAGTATGGAACATGTATGCAGTACTGCACTACAGGACATTTTTTGTGTGTTTGTTTTAAGGGGGTGGGGGGTGAGTTTTTAATGAAATAAGAATGTCTCATTAAAGAAATACAAAAAGTAAAAAGTCTCTCTCTCTCTCTTTTACCTGTTCATCTTCGCTCTCTATGATCACCAGGTGTGCTCTTCTGTTCAGACAGTCCTGTCTGGCGTAGTCCCAGGTGCTCTTCACAGTGGAGATGTAGAAAGAAGAGATGTAGTAACAGCTGCGTTCAAACCTCATCCATTCATTAGAGCAACCGGTTTGCTCTGTTGAAGAATACAACACAAGAAATTACTTGGGGCTATCCAAAAAGTGTTACCTAAAGGTTTTATGCATTTGACATGATTGAAGCAAACCCGTTTCAGTTCCTCAAGGCTTTAGAATTGCCATTTTGGTTTAAGATTGACATCAAAAGTAATACCAGTTCCGTTCACTTGCCTTCAAACTTCTTCTGATAGTTGTCTCTCTCCCTTTGTAGCTGGTCTCTCACTTGAGTCATATTAAATTTATAAAGATAGAAATGCTTATTTTCAGAGTCTCCGATGCTTCTCTTACCTGTTAAGGATTGATACATATAGCTACTGGTTGAAAATGTCATTTGTTACTGCTACTGTAAGTGACAGGCGTTAAAAACACACAATCCTCGGGGACCCCCAGACATTTCAAAATGTTGTTGTAGCCCTAAACTAGGTAATTTCACCTATTCAAAGGCTTTATGACTAGTTGACAATTGGAATCAGGTGCTAGTCCTGAAATACACATGGAACAGCTGGGGGTCCCCGAGAAGAGGTTTAAAAACCACTGGTCTAGAAAGGGTGCACATTTTTGTATTGACCTTAGCATTACACACCTAATTCAAATCCTCAAAGCGTGATGATGAGCTGATAATTTGAATCAGCTGGGTGCTGCTAAAGCCCAAGAACAAAATGTGCCCCACGTTTGGCTCCCAAGGACCAGGATTGAGAGACCTTGGTCTAGAAAGTCTGCTGAAAGAGGACACAATATCTGGTTCCTTAAATATGTCAGAGGAGGAACATAGTGAATTTGGGAACTTGTTGTGAAAGTCTGATATAGTGTAATGATTAGAGAACAATACACTCACAGACTAGTCTCAGGGCAATGTTTAGAGTTACTTGTAGAACACACAGGATCCCAAAGCTCACAGCAACCATCCTGTAGAGTCTTCTCCCTGAATCCACAGGTCCTGAGGAGATACACACTGATGTGAGAACACACACACTCAACGTACCAATACACATACCCACAAACACACGCATGCACATGCACACACACACAATCACATGCTCGTGTGCATACACAAACACACATATAAAATCAGCCACAATAGGACCGTTTCTCACAGTTGTTTTCTGATATAAAGTATACCAATCCATTCTTAAAGATGATAACTTATAAAATCCCCATGAGCTTAGTTCAACAGTCATTCCCCATCAGAATCTAAAATATAAGCTTTTTTAGTAATTGTTATGTAAACAATATTGTAAACAAACTATGTAAAGCCTCAAAATAATAATTTGCTATCAGTTAGCATTTTTCAGTGTTTTTGTTCATGTGTTTGAGTCTTTGTCTGTATGTCTGTGTGTGATAGTTTTCTTAGTTCTTACCTGAGCGATTGGTCTCAGTCTTCACTCTCCTCGTTGCTCTGTTCTCGTTTTCTTCAATAACCTGTTGGTTGACGTAGTCTCCTCTCCTCCTGTCTCCTCACGTCTCCTGTCTCTCCCTGTCTCCTCTCCTGCTGTCTCCTCTCCTCCTGTCTCCTCTCCTCCTGTCTCTTCTACTCTTATCTCTTCTACTCTTATCTCCTCCCTAGTAGAGGAAAAAGTCCACGGTCCTTCCCATTGGACTATATTATCCAATGCGTTTTGAGAAGGAAACGAAGAGAGCGAGAGGATGAATTGAGTAATACCACTATTTTACCTTTATGGTGAGTTCATCTCTCACGTTAACCACTAGGTGGCTTCATCGCCCATTGAGAGAGAGCGAGAGCGCCAGAGAGAGAAAATTTGTATTTAGAATGTTGTTTTCTGTCACAACAGACATTCATCAATGGGTTTAACTCAGTCCCAGAAGCCTGGAATGGTCTGACTGACTCTGTTACTGAGTGGACCTGGAAATGGGTGGACGTCACAAGACTGACCACCCCAAGATAAGAGATTACTGCTCTATAATAACACTGACGACCCCAAGGTACGAGACTACTGTTCTATAATAACACTGACCACCCCAAGGTAAGAGACTACTGCTCTACTAACACTGACCACCCCAAGGTTAGAGGGTACTGCTCTATAATAACACTGATCACCCCAAGGTAAGAGACTACTGCTCTATAATAACACTGACCACCAAGGTAAGACACTACTGCTGCAATAACACTGACCACAGTTTAAGGAGTAGGACTGATTCTCTGTGTTGTTCATAATCTAGATTCTGAGAGAGTGGCCAGTCTAACTCTGTTGTTTCTACTGCAGGTATTGGAGGAGTGGACAGTCTGATGGTGGTGGAGTTGAGAACTGTGGTCTAAGGCACTACATCTCAATACAAGTGGTACCTGGTTTGAATATAGTACTTGGTTTGAATCCAGGCCTATAGTACCTATACCTATACCTATACATATACCTATACCTATAGTACCTGGTTTGAATCCAGGCAGTATCACATCTGGCCGTAATTGGGGGTCCCATATATTCGGCACACAATTGGCCCTGCGTCGTCCGGGTTTGGCTGGAGTAGGCCGAGATTGTAAGTAAGAATTAGTTCTTAACCTCTACAGGCACCGGGGAGGTATTCGGAAGTTTGGAGATTAAAGTAAAATGCCTGCCACTCAGGCCCAGAAACTAGGATGTGCACATAATTAGTACTATTGGATAGGGAACACTGAAGTTTCTAAAACTGCTAAAATAATGTCTGCGTATAACAGAACTGATATGGCAGGGAAAAACCAGAGGAATTTCTGTCCAGCTTTTTTTTTTGTGTGACATGCCCTCACTTTCAATGGCTGTCTATGGGATTCCCAGTAAAATAGGACCCAGATTGCAGTACCTATGGCTTCCACTAGATGTGAAGTCTTTAGACAAGGTTTCATGCCTTTATCATGGAAGACAACCGAACAGAAGAAGAATTTGTAAGTGGATAGAGGAAGTCACTTTAGTTTTTTGTGCGCGTTCCTCTGTATTTTCCTTTATCGTTTAGGATATTATCCGTGTGAAATATAATCGTTAATATACATAAAGGTATACCTAAGGATACATTATGAATGATGTTTGATTTGTTTGGGCAAAGTTGATAGGTATAATTTGAACGCTTTCTCTTCCCTGTACAACAGGCGAGTGGACGGGGGATTTTCTGAGATTTATCACTATAGGGTGCCATCTAAATTTAAGGAAGATGTTGGCCAGTGTAGGCCGTCATTGTAAATAAGAATTTGTTCTTAACTGACTTGCCTAGGTAAATAAAACAATTAACCTAAGTGTGCATTTTTGTTCTGTCATGAATTTTGAACTCCATTTTGAAGAAAAAGAACTGTAGATGTTACATCTGACTAATGAATACACCCCTGCTGCTAACACTTAGTAAATCTGGGGTGTATTTATTAGTACACACCGCATATTTTTTTTTGCAATGGTACTTTTTTTGTATAAATGATTTTGATAAATTATGTATTCATATTTTGTAGATTGTGTATTTATACAAATGAACCATGAGCAACATGTTTGGTGTCGGATCATTGTGTTCTCTTCCGGTGAAATAATTTCTAGTGAATCCAGAATAATCCGTTTCAAGAAATAATATTTATTTTCATGATGATTTAGTAATTTTGTTAGGTTTTTTTGTAAAAAAAAATTATATCTCCCTCTGCACATTTGACATGGTTAGCTACGGCTAGACCAATAAGGCCACACCTCTGAACTCACCTTACCACAGCTCACCAATCTATCCAGAGTTTGGGTGTATTTGCATACAGATGTGATTCTGCCCTAGAAATACAATGTATCCAAATCCAGCTACTTCCAAATTATGCTGGGTGACCTACATAAAACCTGTTAATGGCAGCATTATTGGTAAGTATGGACCTGTCCAGTAGAGGTCACTAACAGACCTGTTATATTCTCTTAGTACACTATTGAATGTTTCCTCCAATCTCCATGTCAAACATACAAAGAGAAGCTTTGTATGTTTGGATTACAGGACAAAAAGTGAATTGCTTTTCCACAGTTTTTGCAGTATTACTTCAGTGCCTTGTTGAAAACAGGATGCATGTTTTGGAATATTTGTATTATGTACAGGCTTCCTTCTTTTCACTCTGTGGAGTAATTACAAGGTTGTTGATGCATCCTCAGCTTTCTCCTATCACAACCATTACACTCTAACTGCTTTAAGGTCCCCATTGGCCTCATGGTAAAATCCCTGAGCAGTTACCTTCCTCTCTTTGTAGTGTATATTTGTAGTGACTGTGTGTATTGAAACACCATCCAAAGTGTAACAACTTAACCATGCTCAAAGGGATATTCAATCTTTTTTTACCTCTTTTTTTAATCTACCAGTAGGTGCCCTTTTTTTGCGAGGCATTGGAAAACCTCCCAGGTCATTGTGATTGCATCTGTGGTCACTTCATGACTGAGAAAGTCAATCTTTTTTTTTTTTTTATATATACATGGGGGGCGGCAGGGTAGCCTAGTGGTTAGCGCGTTGGACTAGTAGCCGAAAAGTTGCAAGTTCAAATCCCTGAGCTGACAGGCAGTTAACCCATTGTTCGTAGTCATTGAAAATAAGAATTTGTTCTCAACTGACTTGCCAAGTAAAATAAAAGGTGTGTGTGTGTGTGTGTGTGTGTGTGTGTGTATATACATATATCCACTTTGACATTATGGGATATTGTGTGTAGAACAGTGACAATAAAATCTACATTTAAACCATTTTATATGCAGGCTGTAACACAACAAAATATGGAAAAAGTCCAGGGGTGTGAATACTTTCGGAAAGGACCTTAAGGTGGCATCATGAATTGTGGCAGCACCATCAACATGAAACTATGAGAGAGAGATGAAGTAGAGAGCGAGAGAGAGAGAGAGAACAATCTCACAGATTCAGTAACTGTTAAATGAACACAGATAGTCATGACATGTTCCTTGGCCTGATGACGTGTGAGTTAACAAACCGCTCTCTACTCCAACACCATTAGGCTGTACACTCCCTCAATAGATGCAGTAGAAACAACAGAGTTAGACTGACCACTCTCTCAGAACCTAGAGTAAGAACACCACAGAGTTAAACTGTCCTCTCTCTCAGAACCTAGAGAGATGTGGTCAGTGTTATTAGAGCAGGAGTCTCATACCTTGGGGTGGTCAGAATTATTATAGAGCAGTAGTCTCCTATCTTGGGGTGTTGAGTCTTAATATAGAGCAGTAGTCTCTTACCTTGGGGTGGTCAGTGTAATTAGAGCAGTAGTCTCTTACCTTGTGGTGGTCAGTGTTATTAAAGAGCAGTAGTCTCCTATCTTGGGGTGTTGAGTCTTATTATAGAGCAGTAGTCTCTTACCTTAGGGTGGTCACTGTTAATATAGAGCAGTAGTATCAAACCTTGGGGTGGTCAGTATTTTTTTAGAGCCGTAAACTAGTACCTTGGGGTGGTCAGCGTTATTAGAGCAGTAGTCTCTTACCTTGTTGGTCAGTGTTATTATAGAGCAGCAGTTTCTTCCCTTGGGGTGGACAATATTATTATAGAGCAGTAGTCTCTTACTTTGGTGTGGTCAGTGTTATTATAGAGCAGTAGTCTCTTACCTTGGGGTTGTCAGTGTTAATATAGAGCAGTGGTCTCTTACCTTGGGGTCATCAGTATTATTATAGAGCAGTAGTTTCTTCCCTTGGGGTGGACAATGTTATTATAGAGCAGTAGTCTCATACCGTGGGGTGGTCAGTGTTATAAGAACAGTAGTCTCTTACATTGAGGTGGTCAGTGTTATTGTAGAACAGTTGTCTCTTACATTGAGGTGGTCAGTGTTATTATAGAGCAGTGTACTCTTACCTTGGGGTGGTCAATGTTATCCTTGGGGTGGTCAGTTTTATTACAGCTGTAGGTTCTGCTTGCAGTCAGTGAACAGGTAGGAGCTGAATTTATACATTTTGTTCTGTGGTTGTGTTCATGAAAAGAGAACATTTGGTGGGTAGGTTAATTGCAGATGGAATATTAAGGGGTGCCAATTTCACCTCTCTCTACCCCTTCAACCAGGGTGGTAGTTGCACATTTGCCTCAGTTTATTACAGATGATCAGATCAGGAAGAGCTGAGTCGTTTTGCTAGCAGTTTTCGTGTACTGTCGGCAGGTTTTCAGGCAGATGCCGTTAAGCACGTTGTTTCATTCCGGAGGCAGATGTTTATGTTTCTGAATAACAATGAGTAACAGCTAAATGTGCATTTTAAAGTGAGGCATGGGGAGGGGCTCTACGCAGGTTGTGCCAGCACAGATAGTCTACGGTGCTTTGAGTGTGGGGATTTGAGGCATAAGAGCTTTGCGTGCCCGCATAAAGGCTGTAGACAAGGTGAGGTTACAAGCACCAGTGGGGGAAATCGAGGTCAACGTGCACGGGGCAATGAGACGCAGGCAGCAGAGGCTGGGCCAAGTCATGCCATGGATGGTGGTGTAGATAAGGCTGGGCGTAGTCATGCCAGAGAAGATGGGGTAGATGAGGCTGGGTCAAGTCAGTTTATGGATGGTGGGGTAGCTGAGGCTGGGTTTAGTCAGGCTAGATATGGTGGAGTAGAGGAGGCTGGGTCTAGTCAGCCTAGAGATGGTGGGGTAGCTGAGGCTGGGCCTAGTCATGCTATGGATGGTGGTGTAGATGAGGCTGGGTCTAGTTAACCTAGAGATGGTGGGGTAGCTGAGGCTGGGTCTAGTCATGCTATGGATGGTGGGGTAGCTGAGGCTGGGTCTAGTCATGCCAGAGATGATGGGGTAGATGAGCCTCGGTCAAGTCAGGTTATTGATGGTGGGGTAGCTGAGGCTCGGTCTAGTCATGCTATGGATTGTGGGGTAGCTGAGGCTGGGTCTAGTCAGGCTAGAGATGGTGGGGTAGCTGACGCTGGGCCTAGTCATTCTATGGATGGTGGTGTAGCTGAGGCTCGGTCTAGTCATGCTATGGATTGTGGGGTAGCTGAGGCTGGGTCTAGTCAGGCTAGAGATGGTGGGGTAGCTGACGCTGGGCCTAGTCATTCTATGGATGGTGGTGTTGATGAGGCTGGGCCTAGTCATGCTATTGAGGGTGGTGTAGATGAAGCTGGGCCTAGTCACAACAGTGTGTAAAGGTCTACCTTCAGATACTGTTTGGATGTATATTTTCTTTCTGGCACTAGGGCTTTTTGAGTTTTGCTATTGGTCTCTTTCTTTGCTGGCTTTTCTCCCACTTCTTATGGAGATTATTCGGGTAGGCTCGCTTAATATAATTGGAGCCAGAGATGCGGGAAAGAGGAGTGTGTTGGGTAAATATGTAAAACAAAAAAAAGTACAGGTGTTGTTTCTGCAGGAGATGCATAGTGATGTGATGAATGAAGTCGATTTGGGGGCTCTGGTGGAAAGGGGAAAGTGTGTTGAACCATGGGACAACTTTTATTGCAGGGGTAGCAGTCCTTTTTGTATCTGGTCTATCTCAAAATGTGCTCCTCACAGTAGGTGTGTAGGGGTAGGCTGCTTGAAGTAAAAACATAAATTAACAACATGGGATTTGTCTTTATAAATGTGTATGCGCCTAACACAGGGAAAGAGAGGGGGTTTCTGTTTGGGTGTCTTAGACAGGAACTCTGGTGGTTGGCGGGGTCTGGAACTGTACAATGGATTTTTACCAAAGACAGAAATGGGGAGGAGCCTCATTCAGTGTCAGTGGGGGTGTTAAGGGACATCATTAATCAGTTCGACCTAGTGGATGTTTGGAGATCTAAACATCCCAACACAAGCCAGTATACATGGGTGAAGGTTTTTGGGGCTAGGGTGATTGCATCCTAGTGGAAGTTTAATGTAAAGCTCTTACAAGATGCCACTTTTTGCTCAGGTTTACAGACATATTGGGATAGGTGGGGGCAGTGAAGAGAGGAGTATGAGTCTCTGAGTCAATGGTGGGATTTGGGGAAAGTCCAAATTTGGTATTCCTGTCAACAGTATACAGCTCTCTCATCCTCAGAGGAGAGTATTGGGGGAACTCGAGCGTTGTATTAGTGAGATGGAAGTAGAGATAGTGGGGCAAGGCAATGTAGACCTCCAGGCTAATTTAGCTGAATTACGTAGGGACCTGGGTAGTTTTTTCCAGGTTAAAGCAAAGGGAGCACTTGTAAGAGCTAGGTTCTCCATGCTCAAGAAGATGGATGCTCCCAGTTCCTTCTTCTTTGGTTTGGAAAGAGCGGTGAAGCCAAGGATATGCATTGTCTACGGCTGTCTGATGGGAGCGGGTGACCTCTGTGGTGGCAGAGATGCGGGAGCGATCTGTGGAGTTTATACTGAGTTGTATAGGGCAGAAATGTGTGATCCTATGTGTGCTCAGGTCTTGTTTGCAGGACTCCCTAAGCTCTCTCTGGCACAGAGGGATGAAATGGACATTCCTCTGTTGTCCCATGAACTGGAAAAGGCCGTAACCCAGATGTCCCCCGGTCGTGCACCGGGGGTCGATTGACTCCCAGTGGAGTTTTATAAAACATTCTGGGGAGTAATTGGACTGGACTTCTTTTGCATGTTGCGTGAATGCGTCGGGATAGGATGAGCTGTCGTCGGGCGGCTCTGACTCTCCTGCCCAAAAAAGGGGACTTAAAAACTCTGCTCTGAGCGGACTAAAAGATATTTGCCAAGGTCCTCTCTAACAGACTGAAGTCCATCTGGACTCAATAGTACATAAGGACTAAACATATTGTGTACCGGACGCTCAATTACGAACAACTTGTTCTTAATCAGGGACATGTTGGACGAGTCGAGAGGATCTAATGTGATCTTTGGACTGGTCTTTTTAGATTAAGAGAAGGCCTTTGATAGAGTGGACCATGAGTATCTGTTTAATGTGATGTTTGGGAAGAGTTTTTTGAACTGTGTGAAGCTGTTGTATGCTGGGGCGTCATGTATGGTCAAGGTGGGAGGGGGGCTCAGTAGGCCAGTCTGGGTGAGATGGGGCATTAGACAAGGATGCTCTCTGTCGGGGCAGATATATATACAGGAGACTGCAGGGAGTGTACTGGACAGGCATGGGTGTGGTGACAGGCATTGCAGTGTCAGCATATGCAGATGACGTTTCTGTGATGGTCAGGATATGCAGGCACTAGAGACCAGTCTAAAGGTGTACGAGGGAGCTTCGTCAGCTAAGGTAAACTGGGGCAAGAGCAATGCTCTGTTATGTGGGGGCATGGGGGGATAGGGACCCTCCTCTATTTCCAGGGGGTTTGCAGTGGGTTTGTGAAGGGCTTAAAGTGTTGGGGGTATACCTGGGCTTGCAACGCAAGCTGGTGGACTTTTTCTGGTCGGGCCATGACTGGCTGAGGGCGGCAGTGCTGTACATGGTGGAACTGGAGTGCAGGGTGGCTGCTTTCCGACAAAAGGCGGTGCAGAGACTGCTGTACCATACTGATGTTGGCTGGAGGGAACCAGCATGCGCACCGCTGAGGAGAGCTAGCGGATTAGGGATGGACCGGCAGCTGTTCCTCATGAAGCTGGAGAGGCTGAGTACAGCAGGTCTCTCAGACTTTTACTCTGCAGTGCTGAGGGCCTGGCAGATATTAAGGCCCACACGAGAAGGGGGTGTGGAGCCTGGGCTGTGGGAGTGGGAGGAGCCTATCTTCCACAACCCAGCCATCCCTTTGAGATGGGTTAAGTCGGCCACCCTGCAGAGGCAACTGATGGCAGCGGGTTTACACAGACTGGGTGAGCTGCAAATGCTGGGAGAGGAGGAGTGGAAAGCTCCGGATGTCCTCGCACAACAAACATGAACAACAAACGTCTCTTAGGCTGCTGGAGAGATTCCTGGAGGAGGTCCAGGAGGCACTGTTTGAGCCGGTAAGGGGGGTGTTTGAGCGGCCAAAGGGGGAGGGGCCACGAATGTTTCCGCCACTGCAGGTGACGGCAGCGACTGGAGACTGGCAAGGGGGTCTGGAGGACTTGTTAGATTTTAACCCACAAGCGCTCTACAACCTCTGTGTTAAGGTAAGGAACATTAGGAGCCCAACAGGAGTGAAGGCATATCAGTGGCAGGGGGTATGTGGGGCGGAGCGTATGGTGGGTTTTAGATGTAGGGGGCTTTACAAACACCCAGTACCAAAGAGGTCAATGGATCTCCAGTGGAGTGTTCATCATGGAGCCCTGGCCACTAACAGCTGGTTGGTACGGGTTGAACCGGGAATCAAGCAGGGGTGTCCTTTTTGTATTATGAAAGAAACTGTGATTCATGTGTTTTCTGTGTGCGCCAGGTTAATGCCATTAATGTCTCTGTTGGAATGTCTTTGTGAGAGGTTGGGGGTTGTTTTTACTGTTGGTATGTTTATAATGGGGTACAAGTATTTGAATAAGGAGAAGGCCAAATGTGTTTTGTTGAATTTTCTGTTTGCTAGGCGAAGTTGGCTATTTGGCTAACAAGGAGGAACAGGGTCAAATGTGGGGGGGTAACAAACCCTTTACTATTATATAATGGGATGGTCTCTGCGCGCCTTAGGGTAGAATATGAGTTCCATAGAATGATAAAAATGTGTGGAGATGTTTCAGGAGATATGGTGTGTTGGGGGGGCTGTCTGTATAGCTGGGGAAGATGTTTTGGATATAGGTGGAGAGGTTTTTTGGTTCATGTGATGTGTGGTGTTGTTTTGTATCGTGTGGTGGTGGGAAAGGTGAGTATGGTACATGTATGCAGTACAGGATATATTTTGGTGTTTTATTTTTTTTTTGGGGGGGTTAATGACATGAGAATGTTTCATTAAAGAAAGACCAAAAAGTCGCTCTCGCTCCCTCGCTCTCGCTCCCTCGCTCTCTCTCAATGGGCGATGAAGCCACCTAGTGGTTAACGTGAGAGATTAACTCACCATAGAGGTAAAATAGTGGTATTAGAGACATGCCCGTGGGCTTTCTCAGTACATCCTTCCTTGATTCCTCCTTGTATCCTCTCGCTCTCTTCGTTTCCTTCTCAAAACGCATTGGATAATATTGTCCAATGGGATGGACCGTGGACTTTTTCCTCTAATAGGGAGGAGATGGGATTAGACGAGACAGGAGGAGAGGAGACAGGAGGAGAAGAGACAAGAGGAGATAAGAGGAGAGGAGACAGGAGATAAGAGGGGAGGAGAGGAGAGGAGACGTGAGGAGATAGGAGGAGAGGAGACAGAAAACAGGACTAGAGGAGACAGGAAACAGGAGGAGACAGGAAACTGGAGGAGAGGAGATGGGAGTAGAGGAGATGGGAGAAAGGAGCCTTGGTGTCAGAGAGAGACTGAGGAGGAAGAAGAAAGTTAAGAGAATGAGGAAGAGAGAAGAAATAAGACAAATAATTGTTGTGTTTAGATTTAGAGGAGAGTATGTAGACATACTTTACTCTGTATTTCACACAGAGTGAGTCTATGCAACTTATTATGTGTCAAGGTTAAGCACATTTTTACACCTGAACGTATTTAGGCTTGCCATAACAAAGGGGTTGAATACTTTCTGACTCAAGACATTTCAGCTTTAAATATTTTATTAATTTGTAAAAAAAAATTAAAACATATTTCCACTTTGACATTATGAGTTATTGTGTGTAGGACAGTGACAATAAAATCTCAATTTAATCAATTTAAAAATTCAGCATGTAAACAACAAAATGTGGAAAAAGTCTAGGCTGTGAATACATTCTGAAGGCCCTGTAGCTGGAATCATGACTTTCAGCATGACAATCAACATCATAACTAAGAGTGAGCGAGAACTATTTCTCACAGATCCAGGATCTTACATCTGAACACGGATAGTCATGCCATGTTTCTTGGTCTGATGAACTGTGAGAGAACAACACACAGTTCTCCACTGCACCACCACTAGGCTGTCCACTCCCCCAATACCTGCAGTAGAAACAACAGAGTTAGACTGACCACTCTCTCAGAACCTAGAGTATGAACAACACACAGAATCAGTCCTACCCCTTACACTGTGGTCAGTGTTATTAGAGCAGTAGTTTCTTACCTTGGGGTGGTCAGTGTTATTATTGAGCAGTAGTCTCTTACCTTGGGGTGGTCAGTGTTATTTTAGAGCAGTAGTCTCTTACCTTGGGGTGGTCAGTGTTATTATAGAGCAGTAGTGTCTTAGCTTGGGGTGGTCAGTGTTATTTTAGAGCAGTAGTCTCTTACCTTGGGGTGGTCAGTGGGGTGCAGTCCACCCATTTCCAGTTCCCCTCAGTAACAGAGTCAGTCAGACCAATCCAGAAACCCTTGATGCGGTTGTTGAGAAACTCTTGTTGGTGAGAAAGATACTGATATTGTCAACTACTATACAGTGGGGCAAAAAAGTATTTAGTCAGCCACCAATTGTGCAAGTTCTCTCACTTAAAAATGAGGAAAAAAAATCCAGAAAATCACATTGTAGGATTTTTAATGAATTTATTTGCAAATTATGGTGGAAAATAAGTATTTGGTCACATACAAACAAGCAAGATTTCTGGCTCTCACAGACCTGTAACTTCTTCTTTAAGAGGCTCCTCTGTCCTTCACTCGTTACCTGTATTAATGGCACCTGTTTGAACTTGTTATCAGTATAAAAGACAGCTGTCCACAACCTCAAACAGTCACACTCCAAACTCCACTATGGCCAAGACCAAAGAGCTGTCAAAGGACACCAGAAACAAAATTGTAGACCTGCACCAGGTTGGGAAGACTGAATCTGCAATAGGTAAGCAGCTTGGTTTGAAGAAATCAACTGTGGGAGCAATTATTAGGAAATGGAAGACATACAAGACCACTGATAATCTTCCTCAATCTGGGGCTCCACGCAAGATCTCACCCCGTGGGGTCAAAATGATCACAAGAACGGTGAGCAAAAATCCCAGAACCACACGGGGACCTAGTGAATGACCTGCAGAGAGCTGGGACCAAAGTAACAAAGCCTACCATCAGTAACACACTACGCCGCCAGGGACTCAAATCCTGCAGTGCCAGACGTGTCCCCCTGCTTAAGCCAGTACATGTTCAGGCCCGTCTGAAGTCTGCTAGAGAGCATTTGGATGATCCAGATGAGGAATGGGAGAATGTCATATGGTCAGATGAAACCAAAATAGAACTTTTTGGTAAAAACTCAACTCGTCGTGTTTGGAGGACAAAGAATGCTGAGTTGCATCCAAAGAACACCATACCTACTGTGAAGCATGGGGGTGGAAACATCATGCTTTGGGGCTGTTTTCTGCAAAGGGACCAGGACGACTGATCCGTGTAAAGGAAAGAATGAATGGGGCCATGTATCGGGAGATTTTGAGTGAAAACCTCCTTCCATCAGCAAGGGCATTGAAGATGAAACGTGGCTGGATCTTTCAGCATGACAATGATCCCAAACACACCGCCCGAACAACGAAGGAGTGGCTTCGTAAGAAGCATTTCAAGGTCCTGGAGTGGCCTAGCCAGTCTCCAGATCTCAACCCCATAGAAAATCTTTGGAGGGAGTTAAGTCCGTGTTGCCCAGCGACAGCCCCAAAACATCACTGCTCTAGAGGAGATCTGCATGGAGGAATGGGCCAAAATACCAGCAACAGTGTGTGAAAACCTTGTGAAGACTTACAGAAAACGTTTGACCTCTGTCATTGCCAACAAAGGGTATATAACAAAGTATTGAGAGAAACTTTTGTTATTGACCAAATACTTATTTTCCACCATAATTTGCAAATAAATAAATAAAAAATCCTACAATGTGATTTTCTGGATTTCTTTTTCTCATTTCGTCTGTCATAGTTGAAGTGTACCTATGATGAAAATTACAGGTCTCTCTCATCTTTTTAAGTTGGAGAACTTGCACAATTGGTGGCTGACTAAATACTTTTTTGCCCCACTGTATACTTTGTGTTAAATACTGGAAGATACATTACTGACCAAGGCATTTTTGATCATAACCCCCACCCATATCACTCTCTCTCACCTGCTCCTTATCACTGTTTATGACCACCAGGTCTGCTCCTCTCTCCAGACAGTCCAGTCTGCTCTCCTCCCAGGGTTTTACCACAGTAGACAGGAAGTAACAGCTGCATTCAAACTTCTGCCAGCCTTCAGGACAGGTTTGTTCTACAAGAAATAAAACATTAATTTCCATCTTGTTATTCTGCCCCTAATATTGAAGAATACAATCACAAGTTGACTGCATATTAGATATGTGATGTTATGATCATTTATTAGGTGAACTCACTCAGATTAGATAATTTTCTATTGAGATAATGTTTCTCTTTCTGTTGCTGGTCTCTCTCTTTAGTCAGGGTGTTGTAACTGGTCTGTAGCTGGTCTGTCTCTTTAGTCAGGGTGTTGTAGCTGGTCTGTAACTGGTCTCTCTCTGTTGAGTTGTGATGACCAATGACTCCATCTGTAAAAGGGAAAGTTATTCAAACATGTAACTATCACACCATTGATGATTAGGTATGATTAAGTAGGCTACTTAAATCTCAGTGACAACATACTAAACTTACAGTAGACAGACAGGCCTATGATCCCAGCCAATAGGAGAACACACAGCAGCCCCAGACACACTGCAGCAACTCCAGAGGGTCTCTTCCACCACAGCCTTATTCTACAATTGATTAAAAAAAAAATATGTCATCAATCTACACACAATACCCCATAATGACAAATAAAAAACAGTTTTTTAGAAAATTTGTAAGTGTTATTAGAGCAGTAGTCTTGTACCTTGGGGTGGTCAGTGTTATTATAGAGCAGTAGTCTCTTACCTTGGGGTGGTCAGTATTATATTAGAGCCGTAGTCTCTTACATTGGTGGTCAGTGTTATTATAGAGCAATAGCCTCTTACCTTGGGTTGGTCAGTGGTATTATAGAGCAGTAGTCTCTTACCTTGTAGTGGTCATTGTTATTATAGAGCAGCAGTATTTTACCTTGGGGTGGTCAGTGTATTTAGAGCAGTAGTCTCTTACCTAGGGGTGGTCAGTGTTATTATAGAGCTGTAGTGTCTTGCCTTGGTGATGTCAGTTTTATTATAGAGCAGCAGTCTTTTACCTTGGGGTGGTCAGTGTATTTAGAGCAGTAGTCTCTTACCTTGGGGTGGTCAGTATTATTATAGAGCCAGAGTCTCTTACCTTGAGATGGTCAGTGTTATTAAATAGCAGAAGTCTCTTACCTTGGGGTGGTCAGTGTTATTAGAGCAGTAGTCTCTTACCTTATAGTGGTCAGTGTTATTATAGAGCAGCAGTCTCTTACCTTGGGGTGGTCAGTGTTTTTAGAGCAGTAGTCTCTTACCTTGGGGTGGTCATTGTTATTTAGACCTGTGGTCTCTTACCTTTGTGGTCAGTGTGGTCAGTTTTATTATATAGCCGGAGTCTCTTACCTGGAGATGGTCAGTGTTATTAAATAGCAGTAGTCTCTTACCTTGGGGTGGTCAGTGTTATTATAGAGCAGGAGTCTCTTACCTTGGGGTGGTCAGTTTTATTTGAGCAGTAGTCTCTTACCTTGGGGCTGGTCTGTGTTATTATAGAGCAGTAGTCTCTTACCTTGGGGTGGTCAGTGTTATTAGAGCACACTCACACACTCTCTCGCACACACCTGTTCCTCTTTACTGTTAATGATCACCATGTCTGCTCCTCTGTTCAGACAGTCTTGTGTGGCGTAATCACAGGTGTTCTTCACAGTGGAGATGTAGAAAGAAGAGATCTAGTAACAGCTGCGTTCAAACCTCATCCATCCATTATATCAACAGGCTTGCTCTGTTGAAGAATACATCACAAAAAATAAATACAATTACTTGGGACTATCCAAAAAGTGTTACCTAAAGGTTTTATACTGTTGACATAATTGAAGAAAACTCGTTTCAGTTCCTCAAGGCTTTAGGATTGCCATTTTGATGAGGATTTACGTCAAAAGGAATACCAGTTCAGTTCACTTGCCTTCAAAGTTAGTCTGATAGTTGTCTCTCTCCCTTTGTGCTGGTCTGTCTTTAGTCAGCCTGTTGTAACTCGTCTGTAGCTGGTCTCTGTCTTTAGTCATATTCATTTTAGAAAGATAGAAATGCTTATTTTCAGAGTCTCCGATGCTTCTGTTATCTGGAAAGGATTATTACATATAGCTACTGGTGAAAATGTCATTTGTTACTGCTACTGTAAGTGACAGGCGTTAAAAACACACAGTCCTCGGGGGCCCCCAGGCATTTCAAAATATTGTTGTAGCCATTCAAAGGCTTTATGACTAGTTGACAATTGGAATCAGGTGCTAGCCCTGAAATACACATGGAACAGCTGGGGGTCCCTGAGAAGAGGTTAAAAACCACTGGTCTAGATGGGGTGCACAGTTTTGTATTGACCTTAGAATTACACACCTAATTCAAATCCTCACAGCGTCATGATGAGCTGATCATTTGAATCAGCTGTGTGCTGCTATCACAAAAATAAAAATGTGCACCCCTTTTGATTCCCCTGAACCAGGATTGAGAAACACTGGTCTAGAAAGTCTGCTGAAAGAAGATACAATATCTTGGATGTGGTTTGCAAGTTCCTTTAACATGTCTAACAGAGGACGAACTTAGGGAAGTTGGGACCTGGTTGTGAAAGTATGAAATAGTGTGATGATTAGATAACAATTCACTCGCAGACTAGTCTCAGGGAGATGGTGAGAGACTTGTAGAACACACAGCATCCCAAAGCTCACAGCAGCCACCCTGTAGAGTCTTCTCCCTGAATCCACAGGTCCTGAGGAGATACACACTGATGTGAGAACACACACACATATACCCACAAACACACACGTGCACAAGCATACATACACACAAGCATAAACACACACGCACGTATAAAAGGGTGGGGGTGTGACATAATCATCCACAATAGGACTGTTTCTCACAGTTGTTTTCTGATATAAAGTCCACCAATCCATTCTAAAGATGATAACTTTTAAGTGCCTCATGAGCTAAGTTCAACAGTCGTTCCCCATCAGAATCTAAAATATACGCTTTTTTAGTAATTGTTATGTAAACAATATTGTTAACAATCTATGTATAGCCTCAAAACATTGGGTAAAAATATAATTTGCTATCAGTTAGCATTTATCAGTGTTTTTGTTCTTGTGTTTAAGTCTTTGTCTGTGTATGTCTGTGTGTGATAGTTTTCTTGGTTCTTACCTGAGCGATTGGTCTCAGTCTTCACTCTCCTCGTTGCTCTGTTCTCATTTTCTTCAATAACTTTTTTGTTGATGTAGTCATCCATCTTATCTAACTGTTCGATTACCTTTCTAACTGACTACTAATGGTAATATCTACTGTATGGTTACCTTTCTAACTGACTACTAATGGCAATATCTACTGTATGATTACCTTTCTAACTGACTCCTAATGGTAATATCTACGGTATGATTACCTTTCTTACTGACTCCTAATGGTAATATCTACTGTATGATTACCTTTCTAACTGACTACTAATGGTAATATCTACTGTATGATTACCTTTCTAACTGACTCCTAATGGCAATATCTACTGTATGATTACCTTTCTAACTGACTCCTAATGGTAATATCTACTGTATGATTACCTTTCTAACTGACTCCTAATGGTAATATCTACAGTATGATTACCTTTCTTACTGACTCCTAATGGTAATATCTACTGTATGATTACCTTTCTAACTGACTCCTAATGGTAATATCTTACATATGATTACCTTTCTAACTGGCACCTAATGGTAATATCTACTGTATGATTACCTTTCTAACAGACTCCTAATGGTAATATCTACTGTATGATTACCTTTCTAACTGTCTCCTAATGGTAATATCTACTGTATGATTACCTTTCTAACTGTCTCCTAATGGTAATTTTACCATCCCAGGAGTCACGTGTATCCTCTGTCCCAGGACGAGACAGCGGCTATGGAAATATATGTCTCCGAATCCCTGGGGCAGGGATACATTCGGCCCTCCACTTCACCTGCCTCCTCAAGTTTCTTTTTTGTGAAGAAAAAGGAGGGAGGTCTGCGCCTGTGTATTGACTCTCGAGGTATCAAT
Source organism: Brachymystax lenok tsinlingensis (assembly GCA_030435695.1). NCBI lineage: Eukaryota > Metazoa > Chordata > Actinopteri > Salmoniformes > Salmonidae > Brachymystax > Brachymystax lenok. The sequence continues at coordinate 38,954,836 of CM059810.1, forward strand.
CAGATCACAGATCACTGCTTTTACACCTGCATTGCTTGCTGTTTGGGGTTTTAGACTGGGTTTCTGTACAGCACTCTGTGACATCAGCTGATGTAAGGGGGGCTTTATAAATAAATTAGATTTGATTTGATCACTGTGAGGTACAGCTACCCGCTGCCTCTCATTGCCAGTGCGATAGAGTCAATGCACGGGGCGTGCTTCTTCACAAAATTGGATCTCAGGAGTGCTTACAACCTGGTGCGTATCCGGGAGGGGGACGATTGGAAGACGGCATTTAGTACCACCTCCAGGCACTATGAGTACCTCGTCATGCCGTACAGGTTGATGAATGCTCCATCAGTCTTCCAGGCCTTTGTTGACAATCCATCAGTCTTCCAGGCCTTTGTTGACAAGATTTTCCGAGAACTCCACGGGCAGGGTGTAGTGGTTTATATCGACGACTTTCTGATATACTCCGCTACATGCGCAGAGCATGTGTCCCTGGTGCGCAGGGTGCTTGGTCGACTGTTGGAGCATGACCTGTACGTCAAGGCTGAGAAATGTCTGTTCTTCCACGTCAGGGGCGGAGATGGAGAGTGACCGCATACCAGTCGTGAATAATTGGCAGACTCCCACCACGGTAAAGGAAGTGCAGCGGTTCCTAGGGTTTGCCAACTACTACCGAAGGTTTATCCGGGGCTTTGGTCAGGTAGCGGCTCCAATTACCTCACTGCTGAATGGGGGACCGGTGCTCTGTTTACCTTAGCTCCCGTGCTGGCTCATCCGGATCCCTCTTTGGCGTTCATAGTGGAGGTGGACGCGTCCGAGGTTGGGATAGGAGCCGTGCTCTCTCAGCGCTCGGGTACGTGGAGCGAAACTATGATGTGGGGGACCGTTGTCAAGGCTCTGAAGGCGTGGAGACATTGGCTTGAGGAGGCTAAACACCCTTTTCTCATCTGGACTGACCACCGCAATCTGGAGTACATCCGGGCGGCGAGGAGACTGAACCCTCGCCAGGCAAGGTGGGCCATGTTCTTTACCCGTTTTGTTTTCACCCTGTCCTACCGGCCAGGTTCCCAGAACGCTAAGGCAGACGCACTGTCCCGGATGTATGACACAGAGGAGCGGTCCATGGATCACACCCATATCCCGGGCCTCTTGCCTGGTGGCACCGGTAGTGTGGGGGCTGGTTGCGGACATCGAGCGGGCGTTACGTACAGAGCCCACTCCTTCTCAGTGTCCAGCTGGGCGTATGTACGTTCTGTCTGCTGTCCGCGACCGGTTGATCTATTGGGCCCACACGTCACCCTCCTCTGGTCATCCGGGCATTGGTCGGACAGTGCGCTGTCTTAGTGGGAAGTACTGGTGGTCCACCTTGGCCACGGATGTGAGGGTTTATGTTTCCTCCTGCTCGGTGTGCGCCCAGTGCAAGGCTCCTAGGCACCTACCCAGAGGGAAGTGACAACCCCTACCCGTTACACAACGGCCGTGGTCGCACCTGTCAGTGGACTTCCTGACTGATCTTCCTCCCTCATAGGGCAACACCACAATCCTGGTCGTTGTGGATCGGATTTCTAAGTCCTGCCGTCTCCTCCCTTTTGCCGGTCTCCCTACGGCCCTACAGACTGCGAAGGCCCTGTTCACACACGTCTTCCGGCACTACGGGGTGCCTGAGGATATAGTCTCTGATCTAGGTCCCCTGTTTACGTCCAGGGTATGGAGGGCGTTTATGGAGCATCTGGGGGTCTCGGTCAGCCTCACCTCAGGTTTTCACCCCGAGAGTAATGGGCAGATGGAGAGAGTAAACCAGGATGTGGGTATGTTTCTGCGGTCATATTGCCAGGACCGGCCGGGGGAGTGGGCGGCGTTCATCCCATGGGCAGAGATGGCCCAAAACTCACTCCGCCACTCCTCCACTAACCTCTCTCCCTTCCAGTGTGTACTGGGGTATCAGCCGGTTCTGGCACCTTGGTATCAGAGCCAGATCGAGGCTCCTTCGGTGGACGAATGGTTTAAGCGGTCGGAGGAGACCTGAGACACCGCCCATGTGCACCTGCAACGGGCCGTGATGCGGAAGAAGGCGAGCGCCGACCGCCACCGCAGTGAGGCCCCTGGCTCTCGAACCGAAACCTGCCCCTCCTCCTGCCCTGCCGGAAGATGGGTCCGCGGTTTGTGGAGCCCTTTAAAGTCCTGAGGAGACTGAACGAGGTATGCTATAGGTTACAACTTCCCTCAGATTACCGTATTAATCCCTCATTCCATGTGTCTCTCCTCAGGCCGTTGGTGGCTGGTCCACTCCAGGAGTCTGAAGTGCGGGAGGTTCCTCCGCCCCCTCTGGACATTGAGGGGCCCCCGGTATATACTGTTCGAGCCATCCTGGATTCGAGGCGTCGGAGGAGGGGCCTTCAGTACCTCGTGGAGTGGGAGGGGTTCGGTCCGGAGGAGAGATGCTGGGTTCCGGTGGAGGACGTTCTGGACCCTTCGTTGCTGCGGGAGTTCCACCGTCTCCGTCCGGATCGCCCTGCTCCTCGTCCTCCGGGTTGTCCCGAGGCGGTGTCGACACGCTGCTGGAGCAGCGCGTCAAGGGGCGGGGGGAATGCGGTCACGACTTCCACCGGTTGGTCCCTCTCCTTGCTGGGTGGCATTTGTTTTGTCTTTGTTTTCTACACACATGGTTTCAATTCCCCAATTACATGTTCATTATTTAACCCTCTGTTTCCCCCATGTTTGTGTGTTTATTCATCCCCCATGTTTGTGTGAGTGTTTATTCATTGTTCATGTTGGATATTTACAGCTGGTTGATTGTTTGCCGGGTTCTGTGGTTTACGCCCGGTATGTTTGTGAGACCGGTATTGTTCCTGCACCTTGCATCGTTTTGTGTACTGGTGCTGTTGTATTATTAAATACCTTGTCCACACATCTCTGCTCTCCTGCGCCTGATTTTTGACAAAAATCTACTGTATGATTACCTTTCTAACTGACTCCTAATGGTAATACCTACTGTATGATTACCTTTCTAACTGACTCCTAATGGTAATATCTACTGTATGATTACCTTTTTAACTGACTCCTAATGGTAATATCTACTATAATTAGAACTTCACTGAATAGTAGATGAGTAGTTGGTCTGTTATGTTGGTCTGTCTCCACTGGTACCTCTCTGTTGTCCACTGCAGTTGATATAATGTTTTAAGGATCCTATCACATTCATGCAGGAAGTTGGTAGACCTGACAGGATAATCTAAACACAGTGTTATAACATGATAGCTGCATGACAACAAGTCGTGACGAGTGCAGCCTTTCAGCCTATCACTTTAAAAGGCCTGTTTGTGGCATCATTCATAAGGAAGTCTCGTTATGACTTGTGACAGGCCATCGATGGCCAGATCTTGTCCTTTCTTCCTATCTATGCTGTCTGTGTGTGATAGCAGTGTGAGGAAATCTGTCTTCATCTTTACCACAGGTTTAAAAGGGGAACTTCACATGTGTGTGTGTGTCTTCATGCGCCATGCATGTGTCCCCTCAGTACTGTCCTGCCCTTTGTTTGTGTCCAACTGCACGTGACACTCTTAAGTATCCAATCACATTCAGGAAGCTGGTAGACATTGTTCCTTTGTTTATTGATGCGTGCCTTTAATAATAATAAGAACAAAGCAATTTTTGCTAATAATTAACTATGGAAAAAAAGCAAGAAAATAGTTTAGCTAAGCATATGCCCATGGCAAACCACATGACTAGCGGCGCACATTTGGCCCAGGGTCGTCCGGGTGAGGGGAGGGTTTCGCCAGCCGAGATGTCCTTGTCCCATCGTGCTCTAGCGACTCCTTGTGACAGGCTGTGCTCAAGCACACTGACTTCAGTCGCCAGCTGTACTGTGTGTCCTCCAACACATTGATGCGGCTGGCTTCCGGGTTAAGCAAGCAGTGTGTCAAGAAGCAGTGAGGTGAGGCGGGGTTCTGTTTCAGATTACGCATGGCTGTCGACCTTCGCCTTTCCTGAGTCCGTACGAGAGTTGCAGCGATGGGACAAGACTGTAACTACCAATTGGGGAGAAAAAAGAACACACACAGCAGCCCCAGACACATAGCTCAGGGATGGGACCCTTCCCATTTTTTGCAATCAGGCTATGTAGACACACAAAATGTGTGTGTGTGTATGTTACCTGAGCGCAGGTCTCCTGGTCCATTATTAGGAGCAGTGTCTGCTGTCTCTTCTCTGTTGGTGCTGGTCTCATCGTCTCTCAGGGTGTCTGACCTGACGTAGCTATCCACAATCCTCTCCTCCATCTCAACTCTGTCAAACTTGACCTTATTGGTCATATCTGCCACAGCATAGATGGCTTCAGACATCTCCAACAACGTACTGTGTCTTCTGTCTAACAGGTGTATGTTAAGTCTATCCATGTTCTGTGTCTGTTCCTGTGCAGTATACATACTTTTAATTAACATAGTGAAACTGGCACAAAACAATAATGAAACAGACTGTAACACCGGTGTGGCACACACAGGCACACACACAGAAATAATGACCCACGAATAACAATGACCCACGAAATCAGTGGGGAATTACAAACTTAAATATGGTCCCCAATTAGAGGTAACGAAATTCAGCTGCCTCTAATTGGGAACCATCAATGAAACCAATACAAAGAAATACACCAGATAGAACAAAACCCCTGATCACGTCCTGACCACAAACACCATAGAGAAGCCAAAAAAGGGCTATCTCAGGCCAGGATGTGACAGTACCCCTCAAAAAGCGCGGACTCCGACCCCGCGACCAAAAGTCAATGTGGGGGGTTGGGGGTCTTCGCCTTTGGCGGCTCGGTCTTGAGGCGAACTGGCCCGAAGACGCACTGGAGGCCCTGTGAGTGGAGCTGAAACAGGACGTGCCCAGCTCTGAATACGCACAGGGGACCTGATGTGTGCAGCAGGGACAGGACTTGCTGGGCTCTGGACGCGCACAGGGGACCGGATGCGTGGAGCAGGGACAGGCCGTGAGGGGCTCTGGATGCGCACAGGGGACCTGTTGCGTGGAGCAGGGACTTGCCGGGCTCTGGATGCACACAGGGGACCGGATGCGTGGAGCAGGGACAGGACGTGCCGGGCTCTCGATGCGCACAGGGGACCTGATGCGTGGAGCAGGGACAGGACGTGCCGGGCTCTCGATGCGCACAAGGCCTGATGCGTGGAGCAGGGACAGGACGTGCCGGGCTCTCGATGCGCACAAGGGGCCTGATGCGTGGAGCAGGGACAGGACGTGCCGGGCTCTGGATGCGCACAGGGGGCCTGAAGCGTGCAGCAGAAACAGGACGTGTCGGGCTCTGAAGGTGCACAGGGACCCTGGTGCATGGAGCAGGAACGGGACGTACCGGGCTGTGAAAGCGCACTGGAGTCACAGTGCACAGAGCCGCCGCAGGATATCCTGGTCCGAGGAGGCCCACCGGAGACCAAGAGCGCTGAGCCAGCACCCTCCTTCCAGGCTGATTGCTCACCCTAGCCCGACAGATGCGGGGAGCTGGAAAGTCGCGCACTGGGCTGTGAACGCGCATTGGAGACACCGTGCGCTTCACCGCATAACACGGTGCCTGACCAGAACGACACTCTCTCCAGTAAGCACGGGGAGTTGTCTCAAGTCTCCAACCTGGCTCAACCAACCTCCACGTGTGCCCCCCCCAAAACAAATGTAGGGGCTGCCTCTCGGGCTTCCTTGCCAGCCGTGTTCCGTCATAATGCTGCCTTTCCGCCCTAGCTGCCTCCAACTCCTCCCTGGGACGGCGATACTCCCCAGCCTGCCTCCAGGGTCCCTTTCCGTCCAGGATCTCCTCCCATGTCCAGGCTTCCCGATGACCCCGCTGCTTGGTCCTATTGTGGTGGGTCATTCTGTCACGATCTTCGAAAGGAGCGGACCAAGATGCAGCGAGGGTTCCAGTGTACACACTTTTAATTAACGTAGTAAAACTGGCACAAAACAACAAACAATGAAACAGACCGTAACACACAGGCACACACACAGAAATACAAACAATGACCCACGAAATCAGTGGGGGAAATACAAACTTAAATATGGTCCCCTATTAGAAGTAACGAAACTCAGCTGCCTCTAATTGGGAACCATCAATGAAACCAAAACAAAGAAATACACCGTAGAGAAGCCAAAAAAGGGCTATCTCATGCAAGGACGCGACACCCCCTTCTGTTTACCATCTATATCAATTATCTCCCACTGCTTGCCCAAAAGTTAACATGCAGCTGTAGGCAGACGATGCAGTCCTGAACGTACCTAAAAAAAATTACAACAAGTTGTTAACTGAAGCTGTGGTACACATTTCTAAAATGGATGACTAATTCTTGCCTATATTTAAATATCGACAGGACTGTTTGTATGTACTTCTCTAAGAAATCTATTGATTCTTCCCATCGAGCAATTTTTAATGGGGAGATTCTGAAATTTGTGTCTAACTTCTGGTATCTCGGCGTCATTTTGGACTCCAACTTGACATTTTAGAAACAGGTGAAGAAGGTGGTTAACACGGTCATGTTTGGATTATTCAACTTTGTTTATAAGACCTTACCTTCCTCTTGAGAACGGCAAACTATATTTGAATGCTATGATCTTCTCACATCTGAGATATTGTCTCACATGCTGGTGATCAAAATTGGGTAAAAACCCCGTACACACCAAATGAACGTGCACTAGCATTTACAAATAACAATTCTAGACAAGGACATTGGGAAACAGAGGGTTAAATACACATCATGTTATGATGGAATTGAAACCAGGTGTGTGGGAAGACGAGACAAAACAAATGGAAAAATGAAAAATAGATCGATGATGGCTAGAAGACCGGCGCCGCCGAGTGCCGCCCGAACAAGGAGAGGAACCAACTTCGGTGGAAGTCGTGACACCTTGGGGTTGTGAGTGTTATTATAGAGCAGGAGTCTCTTACCTTGCGGTGGTCAGTGTTATCAGAGCAGTAGTCTCTTACCTTGTAGTGGTCAGTGTTATTACAGAGCTGTAGTCTCTTACCTTGTAGTGGTCAATGTTATTACATCGGTAGTCTCTTACCTTTATGGTCAGTGTTATTACAGAGCTGTAGTCTCTTACCTTGGGGCTGTCAGTGTTATTATAGAGCAGTAGTCTCTTACCTTGTAGTGGTCAGTGTTATTATAGAGCTGTAGTCTCTTACCTTGGGGTGGCCAGTGTTATTATAGAGCAGCAGTGTCTTACCTTGGGGTGGTCAGTGTATTTAGAGCAGTAGTCTCTTACCTTGGGTTGGTCAGTGTTATTAGAGCAGTTGTCTCTTACATTGGGGTGGTCAGTGCTATTAGACCAGTATTCTCTTACTTTGGGGTGGTCAGTGTTATATTAGAGCAGTAGTCTCTTAACTTGTAGTTGTCAGTGTTATTATGGAGATGTAGTCTCGTACCTTGGGGTTGTCAGTGTTATTATAGAGCAGTAGCGTCTTACCTTGGGGTGGTAAGCTTTATTAGAGAAGTAGTCTCTTACCTTTGTGGTCAGTGTTACTACAGAGCAGTAGTCTCTTACCTTGTAGTGGTCAGTGTTATTATAGAGCTGTAGTCTCTTACCTTGGGGTGGTCAGTGTTATTATAGAGCAGCAGTCTCTTACTTTGTAGTGGTCAGTGTTATTACAGAGCTGTAGTCTCTTACATTCGGGTTGTCAGTGTTATTATAGAGCAGTAGTTTCTTACCTTTGGGTGGTCAGTGTTATTACAGAGCAGCAGTCTCTTATCTTGGGGTGGTCAGTGTTATTACAGAGCTGTGGTCTCTTACCTTCGGGTTGTCAGTGTTAGTATAGAGCACTAGTTTCTTACCTTTGGGTGGTCAGTGTTATTACAGCGGTAGTCTTTTACTTTTATGGTCAGTGTTTTTACAGAGCTGTGGTCTCTTACCTTGGGGCTGTCAGTGTTATTATAGAGCAGTAGTCTCTTTCCTTGTAGTGATCAGTGTTATTATAGAGCTGTAGTCTCTTACCTTGGCGTGGCCAGTGTTTTTATAGAGCAGCAGTCTCTTACCTTGGGGTGGTCAGTGTTATTATAGAGCAGTAGTCTCTTACATTGGGATGGTCAGTGTTATTAGAGCAGTATTCTCTTACCTTGGGGTGGTCAGTGTTATATTAGAGTGAGAGAAGAACTCACCATAGAGGTTAAATAGTGGTATTACAGACATGCCCATGGGCTTTTCTCAATTCATCCTTCCTTGATTCCTCCTTGTAACCTCTCGCTCTCTTCACTTCCTTCTCATAACGCATTGGATAATTTTGTCCAATGGGAAGGACCGTGGACTTTTTCCTCTAATAGGGAGGAGATGGGAGTAGAAGAGAAGGGAGGAGTGGAGACCGGAGGAGAGGAGACCGGAGGAGACAGGAAACCGGAGGAGAGGAGACCGGAGGAGACAGGAAACAGGAGGAGAGGAGACAGGAAACAGGAGGAGAGGAGACAGGAAACAGGAGGAGAGGAGACAGGAAACAGGAGGAGAGGAGACAGGAAACAGGAGGAGAGGAGACAGGAAACAGGAGGAGAGGAGACAGGAAACAGGAGGAGAGGAGACCGGAGGAGAGGAGACCGGAGGAGAGGAGACCGGAGGAGAGGAGGAGAGGAGACAGGAAACAGGAGGATAGGAGACCGGAGGACAGGAGGATAGGAGACCGGAGGACAGGAGGAGAGGAGACCGGAGGACAGGAGGAGAGGAGACCGGAAGAGAGGAGACCGGAAACAGGAGGAGAGGAGACAGGAAACGGAAGGAGATGGGAGAAAGGAGACTTAGTGTCAGAGAGAGACAGAGGAGGAAGAAGAAAATTAAGAGAATGAGGAAGAGAGAATAAACAAGACAAATAATTGTTGTGTTTAGATTTAGAGGAGAGTATGTAGACATACTGTACTCTGTATTTCACACAGAGTGAGTCTATGCAACTTATTATGTGTCAAGGTTAAGCACATCTTTACTACTGAACATTTTTAGGCTTGCCATAACAATCTTTTATTCATTTGTAAAAAAAAAAAACATATTTCCACTTTGACATTATGAGTTATTGTGTGTAGGACAGTGACAATAAAATCTCAATTTAATCCATTTAAAAATTCAGCGTGTAAACAACAAAATGTGGAAAAAGTCTAGGCTGTGAATACTTTCTGAAGGCCCTGTAGCTGGAATCATGACTTTCAGCATGACAATCAACATCATAACTAAGAGTGAGAGAGAACTATTTCTCACAGATCCAGGATCCTATATCTGAACACGGATAGTCATGCCATGTTTCTTGGTCTGATGAACTGTGAAAGAACAACACACAGTTCTCCACTCCACCACCACTAGGCTGTCCTCTCCTCCAATACCTGCAGTAGAAACAACAGAGTTAGACTGACCACTCTCTCAGAACCTAGAGTAAGAACAACACAGAGTTAGACTGACCACTCTCTCAGAACATAGAGTATGAACAACACAGAGTTAGACTGACCACTCTCTCAGAACCTAGAGTATGAACAACACAGAGGTAGACTGACCACTCTCTCAGAACCTAGAGTATGAACAACACAGAGGTAGACTGACCACTCTCTCAGAACCTAGAGTATGAACAACACAGAGTTAGACTGACCACTCTCTCAGAACCTAGAGTATGAACAACACAGAGTTAAACTGAATCAGTCCTACCCCTTACACTGTGGCCAGTGTTATTATAGAGCAGTAGTCTCTTGCCTTGGGGTGGTCAGTGTTATTATAGAGCAGTAGTGTCTTACCTTGGGGTGGTCAGTGTTATTATAGAGCAGTAGACTCTTACCTTGTGGTGGTCAGTGTTATTATAGAGCAGTAGTCTCTTACCTTGTGGTGGTCAGTGTTATTATAGAGCAGTAGTCTCTTACCTTGTGGTGGTCAATGTTATTATAGAGCAGTAGTCTCTTACCTTGGGGTGGTTAGTGTTATTATAGAGCAGTAGTCTCTTACCTTGGGGTGGTCAGTGTTTTTATAGAGCAGTAGTCTCTTACCTTGGGGAGGTCAGTGTTATTATAGAGCAGTAGTCTCTTACCTTGGGGTGGTCAGTGGGGTTCCGTCCACCCATTTCCAGGTCCCCTCAGTAACAGAGTCAGTCAGACCAATCCAGAAAGCCGTGTTGCGGTTGTTGAGAAACTCCTGTTGGTGAGAAAGATACTGAAATTGTCAACTACTTTAGACTACATGTGTTAAATACTGGAAGATACATTACTGACCAAGGCATGTTTGATAATAACCCCCATGCCCGATATCTCTCTCTCTCTCACCTGTTCCTTATCACTGTTTATGACCACCAGGTCTGCTCCTCTCTCCAGACAGTCCTGTCTGCTCTCCTTCCAGGGTTTTCCCACAGTAGACAGGAAGTAACAGCTGCATTGAAACTTCTGCCAGCCTTCAGGACAGGTTAGTTCTACAAGAAAAAAAACATTAATTTCCATCTTGTTATTCTGCCTCTATTATTGAAGAATACAAACACAAGTTGACTGCATATTAGATATGTGATGTTATGATCGTTTATTAGCTAAACTCACTCAGATTAGAGCCCTTTCTCATGAGATCATCTTTCTCTTTCTGTTGCTGGTCTCTCTCTTTAGTCAGGGTGTTACTGCTGGCCTGTAGCTGGTCTCTCTCTTTAGCCAGGTTGTTGTAACTGGTCTGTAGCTGGTCTCTCTCTTTAGCCAGGTTGTTGTAACTGGTCTGTAGCTGGTCTCTCTCTTTAGCCAGGTTGTTGTAACTAGTCTGTAGCTGGTCTCTCTCTGTTGAGTTGTGATGACCAATGACTCCATCTGTAAAAGGGAAAGTTATTCAAACATGTAACTACCACACCATTGATGATTAAGTATGATTAAGTAGGCTACTTAAGTCTCAGTGACAATATACTAAACTTACAGTAGACAGACAGGCCTATGATCCCAGCCAGTAGGAGAACACACAGCAGCCCCAGACACACTGCAGCAACTCCAGAGGGTCTCTTCCACCACTGAAAACACACTGAATCACCAATTATTAAAGTATGATGTTTGGTAATGTGTTTTACTGTGTCATCCACGACTGGGACAAATAAATGAAATAAAATTGTATTTGTCACATGCTCCGTATCCAACAGGTGTTTTAAGAAAAAATAAAATAAATAAAAGTAACAAATAATTAAAGAGCAGCAGTAAATAACATTAGCGGGGCTATAAACAGGGGGCACAGAGTCAGTGTACTGGAGCACTGGTGTCGAGGTAATTGAGGTTATATGTACATGTAGGCAGAGTTATTAATGTGACTTTGCATAGTTACTAACAGAGAGTAGCAGCAAGCAGCAGGGTAAAAGGGCCAGGGGGCAATGCAAATAGCTTGGGTAGCCATTTGATTAGAAGTTCAGGAGTCTCATGGCTTGGGGATAGAAACTGTTTATAAGCCTCTTGGACCTAGACTTAGGTGCTCTGGTATTGCTTGCCATGCGGTAGCAGAGAGAACAGTCTATGACTAGAGTGGCTGGAGTCTTTGACAATGTTTAGGGCCTTCCTCCGACACCGCCTGGTATAGAGGTCCTGGATGGCAGGAAGCTTGGCCCCAGTGATGTACTGGCCTGTACGCACCACCCTTTGTAGTGCCTTGCGGTCGGTGGCCGAGCAGTTGCCATAACAGGCAGTAATGCAACCAGTCAGGATGCTCTCGGTGGTGGAGCTGTAGAACCTTTTGAGGATCTGAGGACCCATGGCAAATCTTTTCAGTCTGTTGTGCCCTCTTTTCAGGTATTGTTGTGCCCTATTCACGCCCGTCTTGGTGTGCTTGGACAAAGTGATGAGCTTTGAGGGCACTATGGTGTTGAACGCTGATCTGTAGTCAATGAATAGCATTCTCACAGAAGTGTTCCTTTTGTCCAGGTGTGAAAGGGCAGTGTGGAGTGCAATAGAGATTGCATGATCTGGATATTTTTTGGGCGGTATGCAAATTGGAGTGGGTCTAGGGTTTCTGGGATAATGGTGTTTATGTGAGCCATGTCCAGCCTTTCACTAACTGTTGCTACGGGTCGGTAGTCAATTAGGCAGATTACCTTAGTGTTCTTGGGCACAGGGACTATGGTGGTCTCCTTGAAACATGTTGGTATTACAGACTCAGACGGGGAGAGGTTGAAAATGTCAGTGAAGATGCTTGCAAGTTGGTCAGCACATGCTCAGAGTACATGTCCTGGTAATCCGTCTGGCCCTGCGGCCTTGGGAATGTTGACCTGTTTAAAGGTTTTACTCACATCGGCTACGGAGAGCGTGATCACACAGTCGTCCGGAACAAAGCTATAATGCTACAAAGCTATATTACTACATGGTAATCTCACCTGTTTAATGTGTGTGTGTGTGCACGTGTAATCTTACCTGAAGCATCAACTCCATCTCTTGGACTGGGCTTGAAGGCTCTTACGTTGGCATATAATTTTCCATTAATGTCAGTGTTCTTCATTGCATCAGGTTCATCGTCTTCAAATCCATCTGAGAATTCATAGACTCCCTCTGACATCTTAACACACTTGTGATCAAACACTTGTGATCAAAATAGTATACTTTTACTTCTATACTTCTATCCTTTTACTTCTATTTTACTTCTATCCTCAGCTCTAATGTACATCTATAGCTGTGTGTTCTCTCTGCAAAGTTCTGCGTCTGTGTGACTTTAGGTAGTGATACTCTTTATCAGTCAACAATAGTGAAGGGGAAATTGTGAAATTAGCACAACCCTGTCCACCACGTGACTCCCACCAGCCTTTTTGTGATAATATAATACATGATATGACTCCCACCAGTCTTAGTGTTGATATAATACATGATATGACTCCCACCAGTCTTAGTGTGTTAATATACTACATGAAATGACTCCCACCAGTCTTAGTGTTAATATAATACATGATATGACTCCCACCAGTCTTAGTGTGTTAATATACTACATGAAATGACTCCCACCAGTCTTAGTGTGTTAATATAATACATGAAATGACTCCCACCAGTCTTAGTGTTAATATAATACATGAAATGACTCCCACCAGTCTTAGTGTGTTAATATAATACATGATATGACTCCCACCAGTCTTAGTGTGTTAATATACTACATGAAATGACTCCCACCAGTCGTAGTGTGTTAATATACTACATGAAATGACTCCCACCAGTCTTAGTGTTAATATAATACATGAAATGACTCCCACCAGTCTTAGTGTTAATATAATACATGATATGACTCCCACCAGTCTTAGTGTGTTAATATACTACATGACATGACTCCCACCAGCCTTTATGTGATAATATAATACATGATATGACTCCCACCAGTCTTAGTTTGATAATATAATACATGATATGACTCCCACCAGTCTTAGTGTGTTAATATACTACATGAAATGACTCCCACCAGTTTTAGTGTGTTAATATAATACATGAAATGACTCCCACCAGTCTTAGTGTTAATATAATACATGAAATGACTCCCACCAGTCTTAGTGTGTTAATATAATACATGATATGACTCCCACCAGTCTTAGTGTGTTAATATACTACATGACATGACTCCCACCAGTCTTAGTGTGTTAATATACTACATGAAATGACTCCCACCAGTCTTGGTGTTAATATAATACATGAAATGACTCCCACCAGTCTTAGTGTTAATATAATACATGATATGACTCCCACCAGTCTTAGTGTGTTAATATACTACATGACATGACTCCCACCAGCCTTTGTGTGATAATATAATACATGATATGACTCCCACCAGTCTTAGTTTGATAATATAATACATGATATGACTCCCACCAGTCTTAGTTTGATAATATAATACATGATATGACTCCCACCAGTCTTAGTGTGTTAATATAATACATGATATGACTCCCACCAGTCTTAGTGTGTTAATATACTACATGAAATGACTCCCACCAGTCTTAGTTTATTAATATAATACATGACATGACTCCCACCAGTCTTAGTGTGATAATATACTACATGATATGACTCCCACCAGTCTTAGTGTGATAATATAATACATGATTTGCCTTTACATCATGCTATATAAAGCATTTGTGAATTCAGAGTCCCAGTTGTGGATCTTCTAAAATAAATTGTGATCCTGTTAATTGACATATACACTACAAATATCCTGACTGAGTTTACAGCACCCCCAGCCTTCAAATGGAGAGCACATTATGGCTCTCCCTCTGTGAACGGTGGTGTAGGGGGAAGTTGACTCTAGATGCTGATCTTGAGTCAGTTCTGCATTTCCACCACAAATAGTTAAGGTTAGGATCGGGGGAGGGATTGCTGATCATAGATCTAAACTGAGGGGAAAATTACCAGAGTTTGACTGGCCACTGATGAACAAATTAAATGCTTTATGAACATATTCAGACCCTTTCACTTTTTTCACATTTTGTTACGTTACAGCCTTATTCTACAATTGATTAAAATTCGTAAGTGTTATTACAGCAGTAGTCTTTTACCTTGGGGTGGTCAGTGTTATTATAGAGCAGTAGCCTCTTACCTTGGGCTGGTCAGTGTTATTAGAGCAGTAGTCTCTTACCTTGGGGTGGTCAGTGTTATTAGAGCAGAATTATCTTACCTTGGGGTGGTCAGTGTTATATTAGAGCAGCAGTCTCTTACCTTGGGGTGGTCAGTGTTATTATAGAGCAATAGCCTCTTACCTTGGGTTGGTCAGTGGTATTATAGAGCAGGAGAGGAGAGGAAGGAGAGGAACCAACTTCGGTGGAAGTCGTGACACCTTGGGGTTGTGAGTGTTATTATAGAGCAGTAGTCTCTTACCTTGTAGTGGTCATTGTTATTATAGAGCTGTAGTCTCTTACCTTGGTTGTCAGTGTTATTATAGAGCAGCAGTATTTTACCTTGGGGTGGTCAGTGTTATTATAGAGCTGTAGTGTCTTGCCTTGGTGATGTCAGTTTTATTATAGAGCAGCAGTCTCTTACCTTGGGGTGGTCAGTGTATTTAGAGCAGTAGTCTCTTACCTTGGGGTGGTCAGTGTTATTATAGACCTGTGGTCTCTTACCTTGGGGTGGTCAGTATTATTATAGAACCAGAGTCTCTTACCTTGAGATGGTCAGTGTTATTAAATAGCAGAAGTCTCTTACCTTGGGGTGGTCAGTGTTATTAGAGCAGTAGTCTCTTACCTTATAGTGGTCAGTGTTATTATAGAGCAGCAGTCTCTTACCTTGGGGTGGTCAGTGTTTTTAGAGCAGTAGTCTCTTACCTTGGGGTGGTCATTGTTATTTAGACCTGTGGTCTCTTACCTTTGTGGTCAGTGTGGTCAGTTTTATTATATAGCCGGAGTCTCTTACCTGGAGATGGTCAGTGTTATTAAATAGCAGTAGTCTCTTACCTTGGGGTGGTCAGTGTTATTATAGAGCAGGAGTCTCTTACCTTGGGGTGGTCAGTTTTATTTGAGCAGTAGTCTCTTACCTTGGGGCTGGTCTGTGTTATTATAGAGCAGTAGTCTCTTACCTTGGGGTGGTCAGTGTTATTAGAGCAGTAGTCTCTTACCTTATAGTGGTCAGTGTTATTATAGAGCAGCAGTCTCTTACCTTGGGGTGGTCAGTGTTTTTAGAGCAGTAGTCTCTTACCTTGGGGTGGTCATTGTTATTTAGACCTGTGGTCTCTTACCTTTGTGGTCAGTGTGGTCAGTTTTATTATATAGCCGGAGTCTCTTACCTGGAGATGGTCAGTGTTATTAAATAGCAGTAGTCTCTTACCTTGGGGTGGTCAGTGTTATTATAGAGCAGTAGTCTCTTACCTTGGGGTGGTCAGTGTTATTAGAGCACACACACACTCTCTCGCACACACCTGTTCCTCTTTACTGTTAATGATCACCATGTCTGCTCCTCTGTTCAGACAGTCTTGTGTGGCGTAATCACAGGTGTTCTTCACAGTGGAGATGTAGAAAGAAGAGATCTAGTAACAGCTGCGTTCAAACCTCATCCATCCATTATATCAACAGGCTTGCTCTGTTGAAGAATACATCCCAAAAAAATAAATACAATTACTTGGGACTATCCAAAAAGTGGTACCTAAAGGTTTTATACTTTTGACATGATTGAAGAAAACTCGTTTCAGTACCTCAAGGCTTTAGGATTGCCATTTTGATGAGGATTGACGTCAAAAGGAATACCAGTTCAGTTCACTTGCCTTCAAAGTTATTCTGATAGTTGTCTCTCTCCCTTTGTGCTGGTCTGTCTTTAGTCAGCCTGTTGTAACTCGTCTGTAGCTGGTCTCTCTCTTTAGTCATATTCATTTTAGAAAGATAGAAATGCTTATTTTCAGAGTCTCCGATGCCTCTGTTATCTGGAAAGGATTATTACATATAGCTACTGGTGAAAATGTCATTTGTTACTGATACTGTAAGTGACAGGCGTTAAAAACACACAGTCCTCGGGGGCCCCCAGACATTTCAAAATGTTGTTGTAGCCCTAAACTAGGTCATTTCACCTATTCAAAGGCTTTATGACTAGTTGACAATTGGAATCAGGTGCTAGTCCTGAAATACACATGGAACAGCTGGGGGTCCCTGAGAAGAGGTTAAAAACCACTGGTCTAGATGGGGTGCACAGTTTTGTATTGACCTTAGCATTACACACCTAATTCAAATCCTCACAGCGTGATGATGAGCTGATCATTTGAATCAGCTGTGTGCTGCTATCACAAAAAAAAAAATGTGCACCCCTTTTGATTCCCCTGAACCAGGATTGAGAAACACTGGTCTAGAAAGTCTGCTGAAAGAAGATACAATATCTTGGATGTGGTTTGCAAGTTCCTTAAACATGTCTAACAGAGGACGGACTTAGGGAAGTTGGGACCTGGTTGTGAAAGTCTGACATAGTGTGATGATTAGATAACAATTCACTCGCAGACTAGTCTCAGGGAGATGGTGAGAGACTTGTAGAACACACAGCATCCCAAAGCTGACAGCAACCATCCTGTAGAGTCTTCTCCCTGAATCCTCAGGTCCTGAGGAGATACACACTGATGTGAGAACACACACACATATACCCACAAACACACACGTGCACAAGCATACATACACACAAGCATAAACACACACGCATGTATAAAAGGGTGGGGGTGTGACATAATCATCCACAATAGGACTGTTTCTCACAGTTGTTTTCTGATATAAAGTCTACCAATCCATTCTTAAAGATGATAACTTTTAAGTGCCTCATGAGCTTTGTTCAACAGTCATTCCCCATCAGAATCTAAAATATAAGCTGTTTTAGTAATTGTTATGTAAACAATATTGTTAACAATCTATGTATAGCCTCAAAACATTGGGTAAAAATATAATTTGCTATCAGTTAGCATTTATCAGTGTTTTTGTTCATGTGTTTAAGTCTTTGTCTGTGTATGTCTGTGTGTGATAGTTTTCTTGGTTCTTACCTGAGCGATTGGTCTCAGTCTTCACTCTCCTCGTTGCTCTGTTCTCATTTTCTTCAATAACTTTTTTGTTGATGTAGTCATCCATCTTATCTAACATATGATTACCTTTCTAACTGACTCCTAATGGTAATATCTAACATATGATTGCCATTAGGAGTCAGTTAGAAAGGTAATATCTACTGCATGATTACCTTTCTAACTGACTACTAATGGTAGGTAGTGGCTCCCATTACCTCACTGTTGAACGGGGGACCGGTGCGACTGCAGTGGTCGGCTGAGGCGGACAGGGCTTTTGGTCACCTGAAGGCTCTGTTTACCTCGGCTCCCGTGCTGGCTCATCCTGATCCCTCTTTGGCGTTCATAGTGGAGGTGGACGCATCCGAGGTTGGGATAGGAGCCGTGCTCTCTCAGCGCTCGGGTACGCGGAGCGAAACTATGATGTGGGGGACCGTTGTCAAGGCTCTGAAGGCGTGGAGACATTGGCTTGAGGGGGCGAAACACCCTTTTCTCATCTGGACTGACCACCGCAATCTGGAGTACATCCGGGCGGCGAAGAGACGGAACCCTCGCCAGGCAAGGTGGGCCTGGTCGTTGTGGATCAGATTTCTAAGTCCTGCCGTCTCCTCCCTTTTGCCGGTCTCCCTACGGCCCTACAGACTGCGAAGGCCCTGTTCACACACGTCTTCCAGCACTATGGGGTGCCTGAGGATATAGTCTCTGATCAAGGTCCCCTGTTTACGTCCAGGGTATGGAGGGCGTTTATGGAGCATCTGGGGGTCTCGGTCAGCCTCACCTCAGGTTTTCACCCCGAGAGTAATGGGCAGATGGAGAGAGTAAACCAGGATGTGGGTATGTTTCTGCGGTCATATTGCCAGGACCGGCCGGGGGAGTGGGCGGCGTTCATCCCATGGGCAGAGATGGCCCAAAGTCACTCCACCACTCCTCCACTAACCTCTCTCCCTTCCAGTGTGTACTGGGGTATCAGCCGGTTCTGGCACCTTGGCATCAGAGCCAGATCGAGGCTCCTTCGGTGGACGAATGGTTTAAGCGCTCGGAGGAGACCTGAGACGCCGCCCATGTGCACCTGCAACGGGCCGTGATGCGGAAGAAGGCGAGCGCCGACCGCCACCGCAGTGAGGCCCCTGGCTCTCGAACCGAAACCTGCCCCTCCTCCTGCCCTGCCGGAAGATGGGTCCGCGGTTTGTGGAGCCATTTAAAGTCCTGAGGAGACTGAACGAGGTATGCTATAGGTTACCCCCTCTGGACATTGAGGGGCCCCCGGTATATACTGTTCAAGCCATCCTGGATTTGAGGCGTCGGAGGAGGGGACTTCAGTACCTCGTGGAGTGGGAGGGGTTCGGTCCGGAGGAGAGATGCTGGGTTCCGGTGGAGGACGTTCTGGACCCTTCGTTGCTGCGGGAGTTCCACCGTCTCCGTCCGGATCGCCCTGCTCCTCGTCCTCCGGGTTGTCCCCGAGGCCGGTGTCGGCACGCTGCTGGAGCCGTGCGTCAAGGGGCGGGGGGGTGTATGGTCACAACTTCCACCGAAGTTGGTCCCTCTCCTTGCTGGGTGGCATTCGGCGGTCGACGTCACCGGTTTTCTAGCCATCGCCGATCCACTTTAAATTTTTCCATTTGTTTTGTCTTTGTTTTCTACACACATGGTTTCAATTCCCCAATTACATGTTCATTATTTAACCCTCTGTTTCCCCCATGTTTGTGTGAGTGTTTATTCATTGTTCATGTTGGATATTTACAGCTGGTTGATTGTTTGTCGGGTTCTGTGGTTTACGCCCGGTATGTTTGTGAGACCGGTATTGTTCCTGCACCTTGCATCGTTTTGTGTACTGGTGCTTTTGTATTATTAAATACCTTGTCCACACATCTCTGCTCTCCTGCGCCTGATTCTTGACAAAAATCTACTGTATGATTACCTTTCTAACTGGCTCCTAATGGTAATATCTACTGCATGATTACCTTTCTGACTCCTAGTTGTAATATCTACTGTATGATTACCTTTCTAACTGACTCCTAATGGTAATATCTACTGCATGATTATCTTTCTGACTCCTAGTTGTAATATCTACTGTCACGTTATGGCCTGTCACAAGTCATCGATGGCCAGATCTTGTCCTTTCTTCCTATCTATGCTGTCTGTGTGTGATAGCAGTGTGAGGAAATCTATGTCTTCATCTTTACCACAGGTTTAAAAGGGGAACTTCACGTGTGTGTGTGTCTTCATGCGCCATGCATGTGTCCCCTCAGTACTGTCCTGCCCTTTGTTTGTGTCCAACTGCACGTGACACTCTTTTA
Organism: Brachymystax lenok tsinlingensis; assembly: GCA_030435695.1. Classification (NCBI taxonomy): domain Eukaryota; kingdom Metazoa; phylum Chordata; class Actinopteri; order Salmoniformes; family Salmonidae; genus Brachymystax; species Brachymystax lenok. Next base: position 38,974,554 of record CM059810.1, read on the forward strand.
AGTATCCAATCACATTCAATCAGGAAGCTGGTAGACATTGTTCCTTTGTTTATTGATGCGTGCCTTTAATAATAATAAGAACAAAGCAATTTTTGCTAATAATTAACTATGAAAAAAAGCAAGAAAATAGTTTAGCTAAGCATATGCCCATGGCAAACCACATGACTAGCGGCGCACATTTGGCCCAGGGTCGTCCGGGTTAGGGGAGGGTTTCGCCAGCCGGGGTGTCCTTGTCCCATCGCGCTCTAACGACTCCTTGTGACAGGCTGTGCTCAAGCACACTGACTTCAGTCTCCGGCTGTACTGTGTGTTCTCCAACACATTGATGCGGCTGGCTTCCGGGTTAAGCAAGCAGTGTGTCAAGAAGCAGTGAGGTGAGGCGGGGTTCTGTTTCAGATTACGCATGGCTGTCGACCTTCGCCTTTCCTGAGTCCGTACGAGAGTTGCAGCGATGGGACAAGACTGTAACTACCAATTGGGGAGAAAAAAGAACACACACAGCAGCCCCAGACACATTGCAAAAATTAGAAGGGTCCCATCCCTGAGCTATCAGGCTATGTAGACACACAAAATGTGTGTGTGTGTGTGTGTTACCTGAGCACAGGTCTCCTGGTCCATTATTAGGAGCAGTGTCTGCTGTCTCTTCTTTGTTGGTGCTCGTCTCATCGTCTCTCAGGGTGTCTGACCTGACGTAGCTATCCACAATCCTCTCCTCCATCTCAACTCTGTCAAACTTGACCTTATTGGTCATATCTGCCACAGCATAGATGGCTTCAGACATCTCCAACAACGTACTAACATGTGTATGTTAAGTCTATCCAGGTTCTGTGTCTGTTCCTGTGCCTTACTGTAAGTGACACTTTTTAACTAATGATAAACTGTCAAGGGTTCATCTGGTGGACACTAAGTTGGACACTCTTTACTCTAACATTGAGGTTGCACAAGGGTCAGTATTAGGCCCTCTGTCACGATCTTCAAAAGGAGCAGACCAAGATGCAGCGAGGGTTCCAGTATACATACTTTTAAATAACGTAGTGAAACTGGCACAAAACAACAAACAATGAAACAGACTATAACACTGGTGGGGCACACACAGGCACACACACAGAAATACAAACAATGACCCACGAAATCAGTGGGGAATTACAAACTTAAATATGGTCCCCAATTAGAGGTAATGAAACTCAGCTGCCTCTAATTGGGAACCATCAATGAAACCAATACAAAGAAATACACCACATAGAACAAAACCCCTGATCACGTCCTGACCACAAACACCATAGAGAAGCCAAAAAAGGGCTATCTCAGGCCAGGACGTGACAGTACCCAAAGCGCGGACTCCGACCGCGACCAAAAGTCAATGTGGGGTTTGGGTGGAGTCTTCGCCTTTGGCGTCGGCTCCGGTGCGGGGCGAACTGGCCCGAGAAGACGCACTGGAGGCCCTGCGAGTGGAGCCGAAACAGGACGTGCCCAGCTCTGAATACGCACAGGGGACCTGATGTGTGCAGCAGGGACAGGACTTGCCGGGCTCTGGACGCGCACAGGGGACCGGATGCGTGGAGCAGGGACAGGACGTGCCGGGCTCTCGATGCGCACAGGGGGCCTGATGCGTGCAGCAGAAACAGGACGTGTCGGGCTCTGAAGGCACACAGGGAACCTATTCTGAACTACTATTCTGAAACCAATTGAATCACTCTACATTCAAACAATGAAGATTTTTGATAACAAACCAAACAGTTACCACCATTGTCAAATCATCCACTAACATTATTTATTCAGTCTGGACAGCTTTATGTACCTCCAGGATATCAAGGGCAGAGGTTGATTGCGTTGTACCTTTTTGAGACAGTAAATTCAGTCAATCGGCCTTCTCTGTTAGAGCTAAAATATACAGGAATGCAACGCCCATGGACTAGAGAAGCTGCACTGATCTATCCAAACCTGTACACATGCGTTATCTGTGGTTCCTCATGATACTGTGTTGTTGTTAGAATTATATATTATTGGATGTAATATATTTGTATTTTGTATTGTTTTAGTGTGTATTTAGATAGTGGCTGTGTAAAGGCCCTTACCAGACCAGGGACAACGGTGCAAATTAGCTTTTGGCTAACCCCAGCACATTTACATGGATGTAATATTGATGCTGATTAATGTGCACTGTCCCCTATAAAAACATGACCACGTGACTTCCCCCAATTTTTGTTTCTAATGGAAAAATGTTTGTTTCCCACAGTGCACATCAGTTTTAAACATAAGATTCAAGCGATAATTGAGGTGATAATTGTTTTGTGGACACAAATTTGACCCTGTGACTTCATCACAAACATCACCAATGGCCTTATGCCGTATAGGGGTCCTGTTATCTATCTATGCTGTTCGACTGACCCCTCTCTCAGAACCTAGAATATAAACAACACAGAGAATCAGTCCTACTTCTTCCACTGCGGTCAGTGTTATTAGAGCAGTAGTCTCTTACCTTGGGGTGGTCAGTGTTATTATAGAGCAGTAGTCTCTTACCTTGGGGTTGTCAGTGTTATTAGAGCAGTAGTCTCTTACCTTGGGATGGTCAGTGTTATTATAGAGCAGAAGTCTCTTACCTTGTAGTGGTCAGTGTTATTATAGAGCTGTAGTCTCTTACCTTGGGGTTGTCAGTGTTATTAGAGCAGTAGTCTCTTACCTTGGGGTGGTCAGTGTTATTATAGAGCAGAAGTCTCTTACCTTGTAGTGGTCAGTGTTATTATAGAGCTGTAGTCTCTTACCTTGGGGTTGTCAGTGTTATTATAGAGCAGTAGTCTCTTATCCTTGGGGTGGTCAGTGTTATTAGAGCAGTAGTCTTTTGCCTTGTGTAATGCGTGCGTACTGGCAGATGAGAAGTCAGGCGCAGGAGACCAAACTGTGTTACCCAATGGTGTGGTTTATTAATGAAAACCCACCGGACACAGAACAAACAATCAAAATTGGGTAAAAACCCCGTACACACCAAATGAACGTGCACTAGCATTTACAAATAACAATTCTAGACAAGGACATTGGGAAACAGAGGGTTAAATACACAGCATGTTATGATGGAATTGAAACCAGGTGTGTGGGAAGACAAGACAAAACAAATGGAAAAATGAAAAAAAGATCGATGATGGCTAGAAGACCGGCGCCGCCGAGTGCCGCCCGAACAAGGAGAGGAACCAACTTCGGTGGAAGTCGTGACACCTTGGGGTTGTGAGTGTTATTATAGAGCAGTAGTCTCTTACCTTGGGGTGGTCAGTGTTATTATAGAGCAGCAGTCTCTTACCTTGTAGGGGTCAGTGTTATTACAGAGCTGTAGTCTCTTACCTTGGGGTGGTCAGTGTTATTACATCGGTAGTCTCTTACCTTTATGGTCAGTGTTATTACAGAGCTGTAGTATCTTACCTTGGGGCTGTCAGTGTTATTATAGAGCAGTAGTCTCTTACCTTGTAGTGGTCAGTGTTATTATAGAGCTGTAGTCTCTTACCTTGGGGTGGCCAGTGTTATTATAGAGCAGCAGTGTCTTACCTTGGGGTGGTCAGTGTATTTAGAGCAGTAGTCTCTTACCTTGGGTTGGTCAGTGTTATTAGAGCAGTTGTCTCTTACATTGGGGTGGTCAGTGCTATTAGACCAGTATTCTCTTACTTTGGGGTGGTCAGTGTTATATTAGAGCAGTAGTCTCTTAACTTGTAGTTGTCAGTGTTATTATGGAGATGTAGTCTCTTACCTTGGGGTTGTCAGTGTTATTATAGAGCAGTAGCGTCTTACCTTGGGGTGGTCAGTGTTATTATAGAGCAGTATTCTCTTACTTTGGGGTGGTCAGTGTTATATTAGAGCTGTAGTCTCTTACCTTGGGGCTGTCAGTGTTATTATAGAGCAGTAGTCTCTCTCCTTATAGTGATCAGTGTTATTATAGAGCTGTAGTCTCTTACCTTGGGGTGGCCATTGTTTTTATAGAGCAGCAGTATCTTACCTTGGGGTGGTCAGTGTTATTAGAGCAGTAGTCTCTTACATTGGGATGGTCAGTGTTATTAGAGCAGTATTTCCTTACCTTGGGGTGGTCAGTGTTATATTAGAGCAGTAGTCTCTTACCTTGTAGTTGTCAGTGTTATTATAGAGCTTTAGCGTCTCACCTTGGGGTGATCAGTCTTATTAGAGAAGTAGTCTCTTACCTTTGTGGTCAGTGTTATTACATTGAAGTAGTCTCTTACCTTGTAGTGGTCAGTGTTATTATAGAGCTGTAGTCTCTTACCTTGTAGTGGTCAGTGTTATTATAGAGCAGCAGTCTCTTACATTCGGGTTGTCAGTGTTATTATAGAGCAGTAGTTTCTTACCTTTGGGTGGTCAGTGTTCTTACAGCGGTAGTCTTTTACTTTTATGGTCAGTGTTTTTACAGAGCTGTAGTCTCTTACCTTGGGGCTGTCAGTGTTATTATAGAGCAGTAGTCTCTTTCCTTGTAGTGATCAGTGTTATTATAGAGCAGTCTCTTACCTTGGGGTGGTCAGTGTTATTAGAGCAGTAGTCTCTTACATTGGGATGGTCAGTGTTATGAGAGCAGTATTCTCTTTCCTTGGGGTGGTCAGTGTTATATTAGAGCAGTAGTCTCTTATCTTGTAGTTGTCAGTGTTATTATAGAGCTTTAGCGTCTCACCTTGGGGTGATCAGTCTTATTAGAGAAGTAGTCTCTTACCTTGGGGTGGTCAGTGTTATTTTAGAGCAGGAGTCTCTCACCTAGGGGTGGTCAGTGTTATTATAGAGCAGCAGTCTCTTACCTTGGGTTGGTCAGTGTTATTAGAGCAGGTGTCTCTTACCTTGGTGGTCAGTGTTATTTTAGAGCAGTAGTCTCTTACCTTGGGGTAGTGTTATAGAAATGTTGTTCTCAATGGTCATAAACTGAACTTCAATTAAACAACACCGTCTGTAACCCAGAAATTGTAAGATACTGGTTGAAATAAGACAGACAGGAGCCCAGTCTAAAATGGTCAAAGGTAAATAGTTTAATTCACGGGAGAGCTCTGAGCTCTAAAAGGTGTACACAGTCTTTTATATTGTACAATGTTGAAATACAAAGATCCAAAGGCCCCACCATTTCCCCCACCCTTTCCAAGAAATAGTGTCTTCCACAGTACCCATTCATTCCTTATCACAATCTTTGCAACATAAGCCAAACTTGGGCGGTTCTTTAACTATCCCTCCTGTCTTCAAGGACAGGAGCCTCTCGCATGTGTCTGGTAGAATCAAATAATTCTTTGTTCTCCCAGATACTCCCTAAATGAAGTCATTACCAGCCTGTTGCATTCTTTTACTCACAAAGTTAATATCTAGACACACACACATCAATTGGATTACCATCTGTCTTATAACCCTATCCCTATTGCATACATTTTCAGAATGGAATATTCTTAGATGTACAAACATTTAGTCATAACCATAAAATCTATAACAGGTAGTCAGTGGTATTATAGAGCAGGTGTCTCTTACTTTGGGGTGGTCAGTGTTATTGGAGCAGTAGTCTCTTACCTTGGGGTGGACAGTGTTATTAAAGAGCAGTAGTTTCTTACTTTGGGGTGGTCAGTGTTATTATAGCGCAGTAGTCTCTTACCTTGGGGTGGTCAGTATTATTATAGACCCGGAGTCTTTTACGTTGAATGGTCAGTGTTTTTAAATAGCAGTAGTCTCTTAGCTTGAGATGGTCAGTGTTATTATAGAGCAGTAGTCTCTTACTCTGGGGTGGTTGTCAGTGTTATTATAAAGCAGTAGTCTCTTACATTGGGGTGGTCAGTGTTAGTAGAGCAGTAGTCTCTTACCATGGGGTGGTCAGTGGTATTAGAGCAATAGTCTCTTACCTTGGGGTGGTCAGTGTTATACTAGAACAGTAGTCTCCTACCTTGGGGTGGTCAGTGTTATTTGCATTAGTCTCTTACCTTTGGGTGGTCAGTGTTATACTAGAACAGTAGTCTCTTACCTTGGGGTGGACAGTGTTATTACAGAGCAGTAGTCTCTTACCTTGGGGTGGTCAGTGTTATACTAGAACAGTAGTCTCTTACCTTGGGGTGGTCAGTGTTATTATAGAACAGTAGTCTCTTACCTTGGGGTGTTTAAGGAGTAGGACTGATTCTCTGTGTTCATACTCCAGGTTCTGAGAGAGTGGTCAGTCTAATTCAGTGTTGTTCATACTCTAGGTTCTGAGAGAGTAGCCTGTCTAACTCTGCTGTTTCTACTGCAGGTATTGGAGGAGTGGACAGTCTGATGGTGGTGGAGTTGAGAACTGTGTTGTGTTCAGGCCAAGGAATAGTACTATCTGTGTTCATATAACAGTTGCAGGACCTGTTGTTCTCTCTCTTTCGCCCTATACTTCTCTCTCTCTCGTAGTTTCATGTTCACTGTGCTGCCGAAATTCAAGATGCCACCTAATGGATAATTGTTTTGAACTAATAAGCAGACCTGGGTTTAAATACTATACTTTGTGCATTTGGGACTATTCTATTGGTTCCATTAAGCCAGGCAAGCTCATTCAAGCACAGATAAAGTTTTGGGTCATATTCAGTAGGCACCAAATGGAAGACAGCGAACTGAAAATGGAGGGACTAACTGTACCTATCCAGCAAGAAGAACTTTTAATTTGCCTCTGTAAATGTTTTGCTACGGAGTGCCCTAATGCATACTCGACCCAGGTCTGCTAATAACCACCAATCACCATCCACTGACAGACAGGCAGACAGGAAGCTGTTATTAAAAGGAAGTCAGTGGTATGGCTAAATATGAGTTGGCACAGCAACGCTTTCTGAATTCAACTAAAATCACCATACAATAGGTGTTCCAGCAATAACTTCCCTAAACTTACTGTGTCCCAAATGGCTATTGTCAAAGGTAGTGTGCACTATACAGGGAATATGGTGTCAATTGAGACGTACCCTTAATGTCATTACTCACATTATGTAAGGTCACCACAAGTACAACAGGACATATAGAAAGAAAAAGGCTTAATTTAAAATTTCATGTTATTTCATCACGCAATGGTTTCTCATTTCGGAATATGTTAACAATAATGTATTTTCTTTTTAGCTTTATTTAACTAGGCAAGTCAGTTAAGAAGTTATTTCCAATGACAGCCTACCCCGGCCAAACCTGGCCGATGATGGGCCAATTGTGCGCCGCTCTATGGGACTCCCAATCACGGCCAGATTGTCACGATCTCCTGAAGGGACGGACCAAGACGCAGCGATGCTTCCAGTATACATATTTATTTATGAACGTAACTGGGAAAATAATAAACAAGCGAACAAATGAAGATCATAACGCAGACATAGACTAAACACTTTCGCTATGTAACAAACACAATAACCCGCAAAACCACAAACATATATATGGTTCCCAATTAGAGGTAAAGACACTCAGCTGCCTATAATTGGGAACCATTTACCCAACATAGAAATAGAACACCTAGAACAGAAAAGCCCTACACCAAAAACTAAACTAAACACGCCAGCCTGTAAAACTCAGGCCTGGACGTGACACAGATGTGATACAGCCTGGATTTGAACCAGGTACTGCAGTGACACTTCTTGCACTGAGACGCAGTGTCTTAGACCACTGTGCCCCCCGGATCCCTAATGATGAATTTTAGTGTTAAGGGTTTGGTTAAGATAAAGGTCAGGTGTAGCTGTCAATGGGATGCTAGTCAGAAAAGTCTCTTACGTTAAGTCTTGTTCACACTGCAGGCCTTAATGCTCAAATCAGTTTTGTGTTTCAAATCTGTTTTGGAATATTGACTGTCCAAAAGTAATTACAGATGACCAAATCAAATTTCTGTGTGTTCCGGCGGTACTCATTTTGCTGACATGTCTACGCTAGTTGTCCCAGTTGCATTCAATGTTCAAAATCATAGTGTAAGCATACTTTAATGTAAGCATACTTTAATGTAAGCATACTTTTAAACCTCAAAGGATAAGATTATCATTTTGGCTAGCCACAGTAGTCAATTTTGGCTAGCCACAGTTTGGCGCTGCTGTCTAAGGCACTGCATCTCAGTGGAAGAGGGGTCACTATAGTACCTGGTTTGAATCCAGGCTGTAGCACATCTGGCCGTGATTGGGAGTCCCATATGTTCGGCACACAATTGGCTTTGCGTTGGCTGGAGTAGGCCGAAATTGTAAATGAGAATTTGTTCTTACCTGACTTGCCTTGTTAAATAAAGGTTATTTTTGATGTAATTTATGTAGCTAGCTAGGTAGATGTTTAGCTTTCTAGCACATTCACACATTTCTTGTAAACAATTCAAGCTGCAAAATGTAACTTTTTGGGGGACCTGACCAAAATCACATAGAAGTGTGAGTTATAGCTAGTCTAAGAAGCAGTAGATCTGTTCTATGGGCACTATTTCTATGCTTCCTGTTAAGTTTTGTTTTTGCATCTTTTACTTTCGGTTTTATACACCAGCTTCAAACAGCTGAAAATACAATATTTTGGTTATGGGAAAGATATATCACGGCGGTTTAGATGGTACAATGATTCTCTACACTCTACGTCTTTGTTTTGTTACATAAACTGAAATTAGGCTACCACATCTTCTATTCAAACTGTCAACATAGTAGCTAGCAAGCAACAAGATATGACAATTAACAGTCTAAAATCACTTGAGGGCAAACAAATCAGATCAGACTGTTCAGAAACAAGTCGCATAGCCAGGAACCAGATTTGTATCTGACTTCACCTAGGAAGGTGGTTTGAAATTTGGTTAGAAATATCCGATTCCATTTGGCTTTTGGCTGTTCAGACTGCAGGAAAAATAATAGATTCAAATCAGATATGCAAAACAATGGGATTTGAGTCATTTCAAATGTGAACAAGGCACCAAAAACACTCACAAACTTCTACAGATGCACAATCGAGAGCATCCTGTCGGACTGTATCACCGCCTGGTAAGGCAACTGCTCTGCCCACAACCGTAAGGCTCTCCAGAGGGTAGTGAGGTCTCCACAACGCATCACCGGGGGTAAACTACCTACCCTCCAGGACACCTACACCACCCGATGTCACAGGAAGGCCAAAAAGATCATCAAGGACAACACCACCCGAGCCACTGCCTGTTCACCCCGCTATCATCCAGAAGGCGAGGTCAGTACAGGTGCATCAAAGCTGGGACCGAGAGACTGAAAAACAGTCTATCTCAAGGCCATCAGACTGTTAAACAGCCATCACTAACATTGAGTGGCTGCTGCCAACATACTGACTCAAATCTCTAGCCACTTTAAATAATTGAAAATTGGATGTAACAAATGTATCACTCGCCACTTTAAACAATGCTTTTTATAATGTTTACATATCCTACATTACTCATCTCATATGCATATACTGTACTCTATACCATCTATTGCATCTTGCCAATGCCAATCGGCCATTACACTTGTCTGTATAAGGTAGTTGTGAAATTGTTAGATTACTTGTTAGATACAACTGCATTGTCGGAACTAGAAGCACAACCATTTCGCTACACTCGCATTAACATCTGCTAACCATGTGTATGTGACAAATAACATTTGATTTGATTTTGATTTGAGGCTTAAGTCTCTCCTGTAGTATGTGTATGAATACCTACTTTTATAAGTGTTTGTCTCCCCCTACTGGCTGTTTTCTACAAGCTCAGTTTCTTAGCTGTCATGTCATGTGACTTCTTAACAGGAAGTTGATATTTCTGATGGATGATAATCTCCTGTTTGATTCTGCAGTCTGCATACATGTAATCACCATCAATCTGCATATCTGTGGTAATCACTATCAATCTGCATATCTCTGGTAATCACCATCAATCTGCATATCTGTGGTAATCACCATCAATCTGCATGTCTCTGGTAATCACCATCAGTCTGCATATATGTAATCACCATCAATCTGCATTTCTGTGGTAATCACTATCAATCTGCATGTCTCTGGTAATCACCATCAATCTGCATATCTGTGGTAATCACCATCAATCTGCATACATGTAATCACCATCAATCTGCATATCTGTGGTAATCACTATCAATCTGCATATCTGTGGTAATCACCATCAATCTGCATGTCTCTGGTAATCACCATCAGTCTGCATATATGTAATCACCATCAATCTGCATTTCTGTGGTAATCACTATCAATCTGCATGTCTCTGGTAATCACCATCAATCTGCATATCTGTGGTAATCACCATCAATCTGCATACATGTAATCACCATCAATCTGCATATCTGTGGTAATCACTATCAATCTGCATGTCTCTGGTAATCAGTATCATCTGCATATCTGTGGTAATCACCGTCAATCTGCGTATATCTGGTATGTACATCACTACAATCTGCATATCTCTGGTAATCACCATCAATCTGGAAACGTGTAATGCCTTTGGTCTGTTATATATATGGCTCTACCAACTTATTGTGTAGTCAGAGCAACTGCATTGTCCTCCTGATTAATGAACTGTGTCTTTAGACCAGTTTGGTTAATTAATTATTCACACTACCAAGTTACCTCAACAGTTAACGTCTTGGGGATAATTAAGGAGCAGTGGGGCGCAAGCGCTTGACAACGTCCGGAAAAATGTAGTTCGTCAAATTCAAATTACAGAAGTAGAAATATAAAACTATACAAGTGTTGCACACACTTCAAAAGCTTAGACTCTTGGCAATCTCACAGCGTTGTGAGATTTCAAAAAGGCTTCACGGCAAAAGCAGAACATTTGATTGTCTGAGGTCAGCGCCCTGTGTACTTCCCCCATTAGCATAATAATAAAACCAGCGCGGGTGTCACAAAACATAAAAATACCTAAAATAAATCACTTACCTTTGAAGATCTTCTGCTGAGGGCAATCTGAAGTGTCCAAGCAAGACAATCAATGTTCCTTTTGTTTGAAAAAGTCCCTATTTATATCCCTAAAGCTCCGTTTGGTTGGCGCGTTCTGTTCAGAAAATCCACCGTCAACTCGTCCCATAATACAAGACAAAAAATGTACCTATAAACTTTGTCTAAACAAATCAAACAACATTTCTAATCGATCCTTAGGTACACTATTATGTATATTACACTCCCCCAATAGATGCAGTAGAAACAACAGAGTTACACTGGCCCCTCTCTCAGAACCTAGAGAGATGTGGTCAGTGTTATTAGAGCAGGAGTCTCTTACCTTGGTGGTCAGTGTTATATCAGAGCAAAAGTCTCTTACCATGGGGTGTTGAGTGTTATTATAGAGCAGTAGTATCTCACCTTGGGGTGGTCAGTGTTATTATAGAGCAGTAGTCTCTTATCTTGGGGTGTTCAGTGTTATTAGAGCAGTAGTCTCTTACCTTGCGGTGGTCAGTGTAATTATAGAGCAGTAGTCTCTTACCTTGGAGGTGTCAGGGTTATTATAGAGCAGTAGTCTCTTACCTTGGGGTGGACAGTGTTATTATAGAGCAGTAGCCTCTTACCTTGGTGTGGTCAGTGTTATTAGAGCAGTAGTCTCTTACCTTACGGTTATCTGTGTTATTAGAGCAGTAGTCTCCTATCTTGTGGTGGTCAGTGTTATTTTGGAGCTGTAGTTTTTTACCTTGGGGATTGTCAGTGTTTTTATAGAGCAGTTGTCCCCTTACACGGGGTTGTCAGTGTTATTAAAGAGCAGTAGTCTCTTCTGTTGGGGTGGTCAGTGTTATTAGAGCAGTAGTGTCTTACATTGGGGAAGTCAGTGTTATTATAAAGCAGTAGTCTCTCATTTTGGGGTGTTCAGTGTTATTAGAGCAGTAGTCTCTTACCTTGGGGTGGTCAGTGTTGTTAGGGCAGAAGTCTCTTACCTTGAATTGGTCAGTGTTATTATAGAGCAGTTGTCTCTTACCTTTGGGTGGTCAGAGTTATTATAGAACAGTAGTCTCCTACCATGTGGTGGTCAGTGTTATTATGGAGCTGTAGTCTTTTACATTGGGAAATTGTATAACTGTAAGATAATAATTCTATAAGATAATAATTCAATATGTCTGTCTAGAACCCTTTTCTAAGATTAAGACAGTGTGTTACTATTCTGCAATATAAGCAGGGTGTTGTCGAGATAACACAGGAGAAGAGGAACTGTCGACAGACGACTTGTGATAACTGTGAAACAAGTAACAGGAAAGAGGCCTCCCCACACAGGGAGGGGATCAACTGTTAAAAACTGTTGAGCTTGCAGAATATTAGGAAACACGTTGCATAAGATAAGTGTGATAAACAATGTATGTGTACTTTGGAAAAATACAGCCCGCCTAAAGCGCGGTGGAGTTCATTTGTATGTGCATATAAAAAGACTGTGTCCCCATTTGGGGGCAGAGCGCTATCAGAATAAAGGACCGATCGACTGCAGATTGCCTTACAACCTTCAGGATACAGATAGTTATAAAATAGTTAATTTAGGACATTGAGATAGAAATTCTCATGACACCTTTGGGTGGTCAGAGTTATTATAGAGCAGTTGTCTCCTATCATGGGTTGGTCAGTGTTATTATAGAGCAGTAGTCTTTCTCCTTGAGGTGGTCAGTGATAATATAGAGCAGTAGTCTCTTCCGTTGGGGTGGTCAGTGTTATTAGAGCCGTAGTCTCTTACCATGTTGGCCAGTGTTTTTATGTAGCTGTAGACTCTAACCATTCGGTTGTCAGTGTTATTATAAAGCAGTAGTCTCTTACCATGTTGGCCAGTGTTTTTATGTAGCTGTAGCTGTAACCATCCGGTTGTCAGTGTTATTAGAGCAGTTGTCTCTTAACTTGGTGGTCAGTGTTATTATGGAGCTGTAGTCTCTTACCTTGGGGTATTCAGTGTTATTAGAGCAGTAGTATCTTACCTTGCGGTGGTCAGTGTTATTATAGATCAGTAGTCTCTTACCTTGTGGTGGCCAGTGTTATTATGAGCAGTAGTCTCTTATCTTGATGTGTTCAGTGTTATTATAGCAGTAGTATCTTACCTTGGGGTGTTCAGTGTTAATAGATCAGTAGACTCTTACCTTGGGGTGGTAAGTGTTATTAGAGCAGTAGTCTCTTACCTTGAGGAGGTCAGTGTTATTATAGAGCAGTAGTCTCTTACCTTTTTCGTCAGTGTTATATCAGAGCAGTAGTCTCTTACCTTGGGGTTCTCAGTGTTATTATAGAGCAGTAGTCTCTTACCTTGGGGTTCTCAGTGTTATTATAGTGCAGTAGTCTCTTACCTTGGTCGTCAGTGTTATATCAGAGCAGTAGTCTCTTACCTTGGGGTTCTCAGTGTTATTATAGAGCAGTAGTCTCTTACCTTTGCGTGGTCAGTTTTATTAGAGCTGTAGTCTCTTACCTTGGTGTGGTCAGTGTTATCCTTGGGTTGGTCAGTTTCATTAGAGCTGTAGGTTCTGCTTGCAGTCGGTGAATGGGTAAGAGCTGAATTTATACATTCTGTTCTAGAATGAACAAAGTTGTGGTTGTGTTCATGAAAAGAGCAAAATTGGTGGGTAGGCTAATTGCAGGTGGAATATTTGTAAGGGGTGTGTTGGTGCCAATTTCACCTCTCTCTACCCCTTCAACCAGGGTGGTAGTTGCAAATTTGCCTCAGTTTATTACAGATGATCAGGAAAGAGCTGAGTTGTTTTGGTAAGTTTGCTAGCGATTTTTGTGTACTGTCGGCAGGTTTTCAGGCAGATGCCGTTAAGCACGTTGTTTCGTTCCGGAGGCAAGTGTTTATGTTTCTGAATAACAATGAGTAACAGCTAAATGTGCATTTTAAAGTGAGGCATGGGGAGGGGCTCTATGCAGGGTTTGCCAGCACAGATAGTCTATGGTGTTTTGAGTGTGGGGATTTGAGGCATAAGAGCTTTGCGTGCCCACATAAAGGCTGTAGACAAGGTGAGGTTACAAGCACCAGTGTGGGAAATCGAGGTCAACGTGCACGGGGCAATGATACGCAGGCAGCAGAGGCTGGACCAAGTCATGCCATGGATGGTGGTGTAGATAAGGCTGGGCCTAGTCATGCCAGAGATGATGGGGTAGATGAGCCTGGGTCAAGTCATGCTATGGATGGTGGGGTAGCTGAGGCTGGGTCTAGTCATGCTAGAGATGGTGGGGTAGCTGAGGCTGGGCCTAGTCATGCTATGGATGGTGGTGTAGATGAGGCTGGGCCTAGTCAGCCTAGAGATGGTGGGGTAGCTGAGGCTGGGCCTAGTCATGCTATGGATGGTGGTGTAGATGAGGCTGGGCCTAGTCATGCTATTGAGGGTGGTGTAGATGAAGCTGGGCCTAGTCATGCTGTGGCGGGTGGTATAGATGAGGCTGGGTCTAGTCAGGTTATGCTAGTGGATGAGGAGAGGGAATTGTAAGAGACTAGGGGGGAGGAGGAGGGTGTCAAGCGGAAAAGGAAAAAGGGCGTGGTCAAAGGCACCATGGAACCTTTGCCTGGTGCTGGGGGGGAGGGCCTGGCCAGAGAGGAAGGGCAGGTGGTCAGGATGGGAGATGGAGATGAGGAGGAAAGTGAGTCTGAGGAAGAGGATGAGTTATTTTTTTCAGACTCCTCTTCAATGGGTCTGGAGCTGATAGCCAGTCAAACAGAGGGGTCAAAGTACCCGTTGAGAGAACTGACAAGGTTCCTGAATGAGACCAAGGGGGAAACAAGTTATTCTTGAGGCTTTTTTTTCTGATCCGAGAAAGTTTGTAAGATCAGTACAACATGCTATGAAAAATGAGGGGCATGTTGTCTTTTCACCCAGGAAAAGGTTTAGGTTGAGGAAGTGGGTCACAACAGTGTGTAAAGGTCTGCCTTCAGACGCTGTTTGGATGAATAGTTTCTTTCTGGCACTGGGGCTTTTTGAGGTTTGCTATTGGTCTCTTTCTTTGCTGGCTTTTCTCCCACTTCTTATGGAGATTATTCGGGTAGGCTCGCTTAATATAAATGGCACCAGAGATGCGGGAAAGAGGAGTGTGTTGGGTAAATATGTAAAACAAAAAAAAGTACAGGTGTTGTTAATGCAGGAGATGCATACTGATGTGGTGAATTAAGTTGGTTTGGGTGCTCTGGTGGAAAGGGGAAAGTGGGTTGAGCCATGGGACAAATTTTATTGCAGGGGTAGCAGTCCTTTTTGTATCGGGGCTGTTTGTCAAAATTTTCTCCTCACAGTAGGTGTGTAGGGGTAGGCTGCTTGTAGTAAAAACATAAATTAACAACATGGGATTTGTCTTTATAAATGTGTATGCGCCTAACACAGGGAAAGAGAGGGGGTTCTATTTGGGTGTCTTAGACAGGAACTCTCACAGGTAGCGCCTGAGGAGACGCTGGTGGTTGGCGGGGTCTGGAACTGTACCATGGATTTTACGAAAGACAGAAATGGGGAAGAGCCTCATTCAGTGTCAGTGGGAGTGTTAAGGGACATTAATCAGTTCGACCTAGTGGATGTTTGGAGAACTAAACATCCCATCATGAGACCGTATACATGGGTGAAGGTTTTGGGGCTAGGGTGATTGCATCCTAGTGGAAGTTTAATGTAAAGCTCTTACAAGATGACACTTTTTGCTCAGGTTTACAGACATATTGGGAAAGGTGGGGGCAGTGAAGAGAGGAGTATGAGTCTCTGAGTCAATGGTGGGATTTGGGGAAAGTCCAAATTCGGTATTCCTGTCAACAGTATACAGCTCTCTCATACTCAGAGGCTAGGAGAGTGTTGGGGGAACTCGAGCGTTGTATTAGTGAGATGGAGGTAGAGATAGTGGGGCAAGGCAATGAAGGCCTCCAGGCTAATTTAGCTGAATTACATAGGGACCTGGGACTCAATAGTACATAAGGACTAAACATATTGTGTACCGGAACGCTCAATTACGGACAACTTGTTCTTAATCAGGGACATGTTGGACGAGTCGAGAGGTTCTAATGTGATCTTTGGACTGGTCTTTTTAGATTAAGAGAAGGCCTTTGATAGAGTGGACCATGAGTATCTGTTTAATGTGATGTTTGGGAAGAGGTTTTGAACTGTGTGAAGCTGTTGTATGCTGGGGCGTCATGTATGGTCAAGGTGGGAGGGGGGCTCAGTAGGCCAGTCTGGGTGAGACTGGGCATTAGACAAGGATGCCCTCTATCGGGGCAGTTATATATACAGGACTGGGCCTGGTGGAACTGGAGTGCAGGGTGGCTGCTTTCCGACTAAAGGCGGTGCAGAGACTGCTGTACCATACTGATGTTGGCTGGAGGGAAGCAGCATGCGCACCGCTGAGGAGAGCTAGCGGATTAGGGATGGACCGGCAGCTGTTCCTCATGAAGCTGGAGAAGCTGAGTACAGCAGGTCTCTCAGACTTTTACTCTGCAGTGCTGAGGGCCTGGCAGATATTAAGGCCCACAAGAGAAGGGGGTGTGGAGCCTGGGCTGTGGGAGTGGGAGGAGCCTATCTTCCACAACCCAGCCATCCCTTTGAGATGGGTTAAGTCGGCCACCCTGCAGAGGCAACTGATGGCAGCGGGTTTACAAAGACTGGGTGAGCTGCAACTGCTGGGAGAGGAGGAGTGGAAAGCTCCGGAAGTCCTGGCACAACAAACATGAACAACAA
Source organism: Brachymystax lenok tsinlingensis (assembly GCA_030435695.1). NCBI lineage: Eukaryota > Metazoa > Chordata > Actinopteri > Salmoniformes > Salmonidae > Brachymystax > Brachymystax lenok. The sequence goes on from CM059810.1 coordinate 38,991,083, forward strand.
ACGTCTCTTAGGCTGCTGGAGGAGGTCCAGGAGGCACTGTTTGAGCCGGTAAGGGGGGTGTTTGAGCGGCCAAAGGGGAGGGGCCACGAATGTTTCCGCCACTGCAGGTGACGGCAGAGACTGGAGACTGGCAAGGGGGTCTGGAGGACTTGTTAGATTTTAACCCACCGAGCCTGGGGGAGGTTGAAGTGGTGGGAGGTAAAGCGCTCTACAACCTCTGCGTTAAGGTAAGGAATATTAAGAGCCCAACAGGAGTGAAGGCATATCAGTGGCAGGGGGTATGTGGGGCGGAGCGTATGGTGGGTTTTAGATGTAGGGGGCTTTACAAACACCCAGTACCAAAGAGGTCAATGGATCTCCAGTGGAGTGTTCATCATGGAGCCCTGGCCACTAACAGCTGGTTGGTACGGGTTGAACCGGAATCAAGCAGGGGTGTCCTTTTGTATTATGAAAGAAACTGTGATTCATGTGTTTTCTGTGTGCGCCAGGTTAATGCCATTAATGTCTCTGTTGGAATGTCTTTGTGAGAGGTTGGGGGTTGTTTTTACTGTTGGTATGTTTATAATGGGGTACAAGTATTTGAATAAGGAGAAGGCCAAATGTGTTTTGTTGAATTTTCTGTTTGCTAGACGAAGTTGGCTATTTGTGTCACGACTTCCACCGACGGTGGCTCCTCTGCCTGTTCGGGCGGCGTTCAGCGGTCGTCGTCACCGGCCTATTAGCTGCCACCGATCCTCTTTTCCTTTCTGTTGATTGTTATATTGTTTGCACCTGTTTTATTCTAGGGCTATTTAAGCCGGTCAAGCCCGCCTCCTTTTGTGCGGGCTTGTTTATCTGTTTTTGGTGGACGTTAGTTCATGTCGTCGTTTATGCCCGTGTCCTGTTTCGAGCGCCTTGTTTGTTTGTGCGCCTGCTGTGTGTTGGGCGTTGTATTAACATGCCGGATTAAAAAGGCGTTTTCCCTACACCGTGCTCTCTGCGTCTGACTCCACACCCACCACTTCTAGCTGTTCGTGACAGAAGCCCGCACCATCATCATGGAGTCAGCAGGAGCAGCGACTCCCCCTCTCCCATCTATGGAGGAGCGTGTCCTCCACCACACCACCGTCCTCCACCGGATCGGGTCGGCAATGGACCAGATGATGGAGAGAATGGACCGATGGGAGAGGGGTGGTTTCCTTCCTCGCCCACCCAACCTTCCCCGCCTCAACAGACTCCTTCGGGCGGCGTCCGGATCCAGCACGCCCGCCTCGCCCCTAGGAGTACGATGGGACGGCGGCTGGATGTAAGGGTTCCTGCTCCAGTTGGAGTTGTACCTGGCCACCGTCCGCCCGACTCCCTCTGGAGAGGAGAGCGTGAGCGCCCTCGTCTCCTGTCTGACGGTAGAGCCCTGGAATGGGCCAACGCGGTATGGGATGGCCCAGACTCCGCCAGGACAACTACCCGGAGTTCGCCCGCCGCTTCCGGGCCGTGGTTCGACCACCCACCAGAGGGCGAGCGGCGGGTGAACGGCTGTTTCACCTTAGACAGGAGACGAGGAGTGCAGGACTTTGCTCTAGAGTTTCGGACCCTGGCTGCTGGAGCGGGTGGAACGACCGGGCCCTGATCGACCACTACCGTTGTAGTCTCCGGGAGGATGTCCGCAGGGAGTTGGCGTGTCGAGACGCTACCCTCTCCCTCGATGAGCTGATCGACATGTCCATACGACTGGACAACCTGCTGGCGGCTCGCGGACGGTCGGGAAGGGCCCTGTCTGTTCCACCTTCCGAACCTTCCGCTCCTATCCCCATGGAGTTAGGGGGGGCAGCATCGAGGGGAACCGGAGGAGGAGGCTCCTCCTGCACCAGTTGTGGTCGGAGAGGACACACTGCCGATCGGTGCTGGGGGAGTCCCTCTGGGAATCGAGAGGGCAGGCGGAGCACTGCTCGGTCACCCCAGGTGAGTCGGCACCAGACTCACCCAGAGCTCCCTGTTGGTCACATGTTTGTGTTAATCTCTTTCCCTGATTTCTTTCCCTCTCTCCAGCATAAGGCGCTAGTCGATTCAGGCGCAGCTGGGAACTTTATTGATCGCGGACTCGCCTCGAGACTAGGTATTCCGCTAGTTACGATAGATCAACCCATCCCCGTTCACTCCCTAGATAGCAGACCGTTAGGGTCAGGGCTGGTCAGGGAGGCCACGGTTCCGCTGGACATGGTAACGCAGGGGGGTCATGGGGAGCGGATTAGTCTATACCTCATTGATGCGCCTGCGTTTCCAGTTGTGCTGGGGATTCCCTGGCTGGCTAAGCACAACCCTTTGATTTCGTGGAAACAGGGGCTCTCCAGGGTGGTCAGAGGAGTGTTCAGGTAGGTGTGACGGAGTTTCCATCGGTGCCACAACGGTGGAGAGTCCAGACCAGGTTTCCACTGTGCGCATTCCCTCTGAATATGCCGATTTGGCTATCGCCTTCTGTAAAAAGAGGGCGACCAAATTACCACCTCATCGGCGAGGGATTGCGCGATAAACCTCCAGGTAAACGCAACACTTCCCAGGAGTCACGTGTACCCATTGTCACAGGAGGAGACAGTGGCTATGGAGACCTATATCACTGAATCTCTGCGACAGGGGTACATTCGGCCCTCCATATCACCCGTCTCCTCGAGTTTCTTTTTTGTGAAGAAAAAGGAGGGAGGTCTGCGGCCGTGCATTGATTACAGAGGTCTAAATGCCATCACAGTGGGATTTAGTTACCCGCTACCTCTCATCGCTACGGCGGTTGAATCATTTCACGGGCGTTTTTCACAAAACTGGACCTCAGGAGTGCTTATAATCTGGTGCGTATCCGGGAGGGAGATGAGTGGATGACAGCGTTTAGTACCACATCTGGTCATTATGAGTACCTCGTCATGCCGTATGGGTTGAAGAATGCTCCAGCCGTCTTTCAATCTTTCGTGGACGAGATTCTCAGGGACCTGCACGGGCAGGGTGTGGTGGTGTATATAGATGATATATTGATCTATTCCGCCACACACGCCGCGCATGTGTCTCTGGTGCGCAAAGTACTTGGGCGACTGCTGGAGCATGACCTGTACGTCAAGGCGGAGAAATGTGTGTTTTCCAAACAAGCCGTTTCCTTCCTGGGATATCGCATTTCCACTTCTGGGGTGGTGATGGAGTGTGACCGCATTACAGCCGTGCGTGGTGGCCGACTCCGACCACGGTAAAGGAGGTGCAGCGGTTTTTAGGGTTTGCCAATTACTACCGGAGGTTTATCCGGGGTTTTGGTCAGGTGGCTGCTCCCATTACCTCACTGCTGAAGGGGGCCGCTCGATTTGCGGTGGTCGGCGGAGGCGGACAGAGCTTTCAGTAGGTTGAAGGAGCTGTTTACTAACGCGCCCTTGCTGGCTCATCCGGACCCCTCTTTGGCGTTCATAGTGGAGGTGGACGCGTCTGAGGCTGGTGTTGGAGCCGTGCTATCACAGCGCTGGCACGCCATCAAACTCCGTCCCTGCGCTTTCTTTTCAAGGAAGCTCGGCCCGGCAGAGCGTAACTATAACGTGGGGGACCGGGAGTTGTTAGCTGTGGTCAGAGCCCTGAAGGTGTGGAGACATTGGCTTGAGGGGGCTAAGCACCCTTTCCTCATCTGGACTGACCACCGTAATCTGGAGTATATCCGGGCAGCGAGGAGACTAAATCCGCGGCAGGCTAGGTGGGCCATGTTTTTTACCCGCTTTCAGTTCAAGATCTCCTATAGGCCAGGCTCCCAGAATACTAAGGCCGACGCGCTGTCCCGTCTCTATGACACCGAGGAGCGGTCCATCGAGCCTACTCCCATACTTCCTGCTTCATGTCTGGTGGCACCGGTGGTATGGGAGGTGGACGCGGATATCGAGCAGGCAGGGCGGTTGGAACCTGCGCCTCCTCAGTGTCCTACAGGTCGCCAGTACGTGCCGCTCGGTGTTCGTGACAAGTTGATTCGATGGGCTCATACGCTACCCTCTTCGGGTCATCCTGGCATTGAGAGGACAGTGCGGGTCTTAGGCGAAATACTGGTGGCCCACGTTGGCTAAGGACGTGAGGTTTTATGTCTCCTCCTGTTCGGTGTGCGCTCAGAGTAAGGCTCCTAGACACCTGCCTAGAGGGAAGTTACAGCCCCTCCCCGTTCCACAACGGCCGTGGTCTCACCTGTCGGTGGATTTCCTCACGGATCTTCCTCCATCCCAGGGAACACCACGATCCTGGTCGTTGTGGATCGGTTCTCTAAGTCCTGTCGTCTCATCCCGTTGCCCGGTCTCCCTACGGCCCTACAGACTGCGGAGGCCCTGTTTACCCACGTCTTCCGGCACTACGGGGTGCCTGAGGACATCGTTTCTGATCGGGTCCCCAGTTCACGTCCCGAGTGTGGAGGGCGTTTATGGAGCGTCTGGGGGTCTCGATCAGCCTGACCTCAGGTTTCCACCCTGAGAGTAATGGGCAGGTGGAGAGAGTGAACCAGGAGGTGGGTAGGTTTCTGCGGTCGTATTGCCAGGACCGGCCCGGGGAGTGGGCGAGGTACGTCCCATGGGCGGAGGTGGCGCAGAACTCACTCCGTCACTCCTCTACCAACATGTCACCGCTTTCAGTGCGTGTTGGGCTACCAGCCGGTCCTGGCACCATTCCATCAGAGCCAGACTGAAGCTCCTGCGGTGGAGGAGTGGGTGCAGCGCTCAAAGGAGACCTGGAGAGCCGTCCAGGAATCATTGAAACAGGCTGGTGGTCTACAGAAGAGGAGCGTTGACCGTCACCGCAGTGAGGCCCCGTGTTCGCACCGGGGACCGGGTCTGGCTCTCGACCGGAACCTGCCCTCCGCTTGCCCTGCCGGAAGCTGGGGCCGCAGTATGTGGGGCCATTTAAAGTCCTGAGGAGGATAAACGAGGTGTGTTATAGGCTACAGCTTCCATCGTACTACCGCATTAACCCCTCGTTTCATGTGTCTCTCCTCAGGCCGGTGGTAGCTGGTCCCTGGAGGAAGGAGAGGTGCCGGAGGCCCCCTTGGACATCGAGGGTCCCGGCGTACACAGTCCGCTCCATTCTGGACTCTAGGCGCCGGGTGAGGGGCCTGCAGTACCTCGTGGACTGGGAGGGGTACGGCCCGGAGGAGAGGTGCTGGGTACCGGTGACGGATATCTTGGATCCGTCACTACTGGCCGGAGTTTCACCGCCTTCACCCGGATCGCCCTGCGCCTCGCCCTCCGGGTCGTCCTCGAGGCCGCTGTCGGCGCGCTGCGGGAGCCGCGCGTCAGGAGGGGGGTACTGTCACGACTTCCACCGACGGTGGCTCCTCTGCCTGTTCGGGCGGCGTTCGGCGGTCGTCGTCACCGGCCTATTAGCTGCCACCGATCCTCTTTTCCTTTCTGTTGATTGTTATATTGTTTGCACCTGTTTTATTCTAGGGCTATTTAAGCCGGTCAAGCCCGCCTCCTTTTGTGCGGGCTTGTTTATCTGTTTTTGGTGGACGTTAGTTCATGTCGTCGTTTATGCCCGTGTCCTGTTTCGAGCGCCTTGTTTGTTTGTGCGCCTGCTGTGTGTTGGGCGTTGTACTAACACGCCGGATTAAAAAGGAGCGTTTTTCCATACACCGTGCTCTCTGCGTCTGACTCCACACCCACCACTTCTAGCTGTTCGTGACAATTTGGCTAACAAGAAGGAACAGGGTCAAATGTGGGGGGGTAACAAACCCTTTACTATTATATAATGGGATGGTCTCTGCACGCCTTAGGGTAGAATATGAGTTCTATAGAATGATAAAAAATGTGTGGAGATGTTTCAGGAGATATGGTGTGTTGGGGGGGCTGTCTGTTTAGCTGGGGAAGATGTTTTGGATATAGGTGGAGAGGTTTTTTGGATCATGTGATGTGTGGTGCTGTTTTGTATCGTGTGGTAGAGGGAAAGGTGAGTATGGTACATGTATGCAGTACAGGATATATTTTGGTGTTTTATTTTTTTTTTTGGGGGGTTTAATGACATGAGAATGTTTCATTAAAGAAAGACCAAAAGTCGCTCTCGCTCCTCGCTCTCGCTCCCTCGCTCTCTCTCAATGGGCGATGAAGCCACCTAGTGGTTAACGTGAGAGATTAACTCACCATAGAGGTAAAATAGTGGTATTACAGACATGCCCGTGGGCTTTCTCAGTACATCCTTCCTTGATTCCTCCTTGTATCCTCTCGCTCTCTTCGTTTCCTTCTCAAAACGCATTGGATAATATTGTCCAATGGGATGGACTGTGGACTTTTTCCTCTAATAGGGAGGAGATGGGATTAGACGAGACAGGAGGAGAGGAGACAGGAGGAGAAGAGACAAGAGGAGATAAGAGGAGAGGAGACAGGAGAGGGGAGGAGAGGAGAGGAGACGTGAGGAGATAGGAGGAGAGGAGACAGGAAACAGGACTAGAGGAGACAGGAAACAGGAGGAGACAGGAAACTGGAGGAGAGGAGATGGGAGTAGAGGAGATGGGAGAAAGGAGCCTTGGTGTCAGAGAGAGACTGAGGAGGAAGAAGAAAGTTAAGAGAATGAGGAAGAGAGAAGAAATAAGACAAATAATTGTTGTGTTTAGATTTAGAGGAGAGTATGTAGACATACTTTACTCTGTATTTCACACAGAGTGAGTCTATGCAACTTATTATGTGTCAAGGTTAAGCACATTTTTACACCTGAACGTATTTAGGCTTGCCATAACAAAGGGGTTGAATACTTTCTGACTCAAGACATTTCAGCTTTAAATATTTTATTAATTTGTAAAAAAAAATTAAAACATATTTCCACTTTGACATTATGAGTTATTGTGTGTAGGACAGTGACAATAAAATCTCAATTTAATCAATTTAAAAATTCAGCATGTAAACAACAAAATGTGGAAAAAGTCTAGGCTGTGAATACTTTCTGAAGGCCCTGTAGCTGGAATCATGACTTTCAGCATGACAATCAACATCATAACTAAGAGTGAGAGAACTATTTCTCACAGATCCAGGATCTTACATCTGAACACGGATAGTCATGCCATGTTTCTTGGTCTGATGAACTGTGAGAGAACAACACACAGTTCTCCACTGCACCACCACTAGGCTGTCCACTCCCCCAATACCTGCAGTAGAAACAACAGAGTTAGACTGACCACTCTCTCAGAACCTAGAGTATGAACAACACACAGAATCAGTCCTACCCCTTACACTGTGGTCAGTGTTATTAGAGCAGTAGTTTCTTACCTTGGGGTGGTCAGTGTTATTATTGAGCAGTAGTCTCTTACCTTGGGGTGGTCAGTGTTATTTTAGAGCAGTAGTCTATTACCTTGGTGGTCAGTGTTATTATAGAGCAATAGCCTCTTACCTTGGGTTGGTCAGTGGTATTATAGAGCAGTAGCCTCTTACCTTGTAGTGGTCATTGTTATTATAGAGCAGCAGTATTTTACCTTGGGGTGGTCAGTGTATTTAGAGCAGTAGTCTCTTACCTAGGGGTGGTCAGTGTTATTATAGAGCTGTAGTGTCTTGCCTTGGTGATGTCAGTTTTATTATAGAGCAGCAGTCTTTTACCTTGGGGTGGTCAGTGTATTTAGAGCAGTAGTCTCTTACCTTGGGGTGGTCAGTATTATTATAGAGCCAGAGTCTCTTACCTTGAGATGGTCAGTGTTATTAAATAGCAGAAGTCTCTTACCTTGGGGTGGTCAGTGTTATTAGAGCAGTAGTCTCTTACCTTATAGTGGTCAGTGTTATTATAGAGCAGCAGTCTCTTACCTTGGGGTGGTCAGTGTTTTTAGAGCAGTAGTCTCTTACCTTGGGGTGGTCATTGTTATTTAGACCTGTGGTCTCTTACCTTTGTGGTCAGTGTGGTCAGTTTTATTATATAGCCGGAGTCTCTTACCTGGAGATGGTCAGTGTTATTAAATAGCAGTAGTCTCTTACCTTGGGGTGGTCAGTGTTATTATAGAGCAGGAGTCTCTTACCTTGGGGTGGTCAGTTTTATTTGAGCAGTAGTCTCTTACCTTGGGGCTGGTCTGTGTTATTATAGAGCAGTAGTCTCTTACCTTGGGGTGGTCAGTGTTATTAGAGCACACTCACACACTCTCTCGCACACACCTGTTCCTCTTTACTGTTAATGATCACCATGTCTGCTCCTCTGTTCAGACAGTCTTGTGTGGCGTAATCACAGGTGTTCTTCACAGTGGAGATGTAGAAAGAAGAGATCTAGTAACAGCTGCGTTCAAACCTCATCCATCCATTATATCAACAGGCTTGCTCTGTTGAAGAATACATCACAAAAAATAAATACAATTACATGGGACTATCCAAAAAGTGTTACCTAAAGGTTTTATACTGTTGACATAATTGAAGAAAACTCGTTTCAGTTCCTCAAGGCTTTAGGATTGCCATTTTGATGAGGATTTACGTCAAAAGGAATACCAGTTCAGTTCACTTGCCTTCAAAGTTAGTCTGATAGTTGTCTCTCTCCCTTTGTGCTGGTCTGTCTTTAGTCAGCCTGTTGTAACTCGTCTGTAGCTGGTCTCTCTCTTTAGTCATATTCATTTTAGAAAGATAGAAATGCTTATTTTCAGAGTCTCCGATGCTTCTGTTATCTGGAAAGGATTATTACATATAGCTACTGGTGAAAATGTCATTTGTTACTGCTACTGTAAGTGACAGGCGTTAAAAACACACAGTCCTCGGGGGCCCCCAGGCATTTCAAAATATTGTTGTAGCCATTCAAAGGCTTTGTGACTAGTTGACAATTGGAATCAGGTGCTAGCCCTGAAATACACATGGAACAGCTGGGGGTCCCTGAGAAGAGGTTAAAAACCACTGGTCTAGATGGGGTGCACAGTTTTGTATTGACCTTAGCATTACACACCTAATTCAAATCCTCACAGCATCATGATGAGCTGATCATTTGAATCAGCTGTGTGCTGCTATCACAAAAATAAAAATGTGCACCCCTTTTGATTCCCCTGAACCAGGATTGAGAAACACTGGTCTAGAAAGTCTGCTGAAAGAAGATACAATATCTTGGATGTGGTTTGCAAGTTCCTTTAACATGTCTAACAGAGGACGAACTTAGGGAAGTTGGGACCTGGTTGTGAAAGTCTGACATAGTGTGATGATTAGATAACAATTCACTCGCAGACTAGTCTCAGGGAGATGGTGAGAGACTTGTAGAACACACAGCATCCCAAAGCTCACAGCAGCCACCCTGTAGAGTCTTCTCCCTGAATCCACAGGTCCTGAGGAGATACACACTGATGTGAGAACACACACACATATACCCACAAACACACACGTGCACAAGCATACATACACACAAGCATAAACACACACGCACGTATAAAAGGGTGGGGGTGTGACATAATCATCCACAATAGGACTGTTTCTCACAGCTGTTTTCTGATATAAAGTCTACCAATCCATTCTTAAAGATGATACCTTTTAAGTGCCTCATGAGCTTAGTTCAACAGTCATTCCCCATCAGAATCTAAAATATAAGCTTTTTTAGTAATTTTTATGTAAACAATATTGTTAACAATCTATGTATAGCCTCAAAACATTGGGTAAAAATATAATTTGCTATCAGTTAGCATTTATCAGTGTTTTTGTTCATGTGTTTAAGTCTTTGTCTGTGTATGTCTGTGTGTGATAGTTTTCTTGGTTCTTACCTGAGCGATTGGTCTCAGTCTTCACTCTCCTCGTTGCTCTGTTCTCATTTTCTTCAATAACTTTTTTGTTGATGTAGTCATCCATCTTATCTAACTGTTTGATTACCTTTCTAACTGAGTACTAATGGAAATATCTTCCGTATGATTACCTTTCTAACTGACTCCTAATGGTAATATCTTACATATGATTACCTTTCTAACTGACTCCTAGTGGTAATATCTACTGTATGATTACCTTTCTAACTGATTCCTAATGGAAATACCTACTGTATGATTACCTTTCTAACTGACTCCTAATGGCAAAATCTACTGTATGATTACCTTTCTAACTGACTACTAATGGTAATATCTTCAGTATGATTACCTTTCTAACTGACTCCTAATGGTAATATCTACTGTATGATTACCTTTCTAACTGACTCCTAATGGTAATATCTACTGTATGATAACCTTTCTAACTGACTCCTAATGGTAATATCTTCAGTATGATTACCTTTCTAACTGACTCCTAATGGTAATATCTTCAGTATGATTACCTTTCTAACTGACTCCTAATGGTAATATCTACTGTATGATTACCTTTCTAACTGACTCATAATGGTAATACCTACTGTATGATTACCTTTCTAACTGACTCCTAGTGGTAATATCTACTGTATGATTACCTTTCTAACTGAGTACTAATGGTAATATCTTCAGTATGATTACCTTTCTAACTGACTCCTAATGGTAATATCTACTGTATGATTACCTTTCTAACTGACTCCTAATGGTAATATCTACTGTATGATTACCTTTCTAACTGTCTCCTAATGGTATTATCTACCGTATGATTACCTTTCTAACTGTCTCCTAATGGTAATTTTACCATCCTGGTAGACGCAGCACTTGCCAGGAGTCACGTGTATTCTCTGTCCCAGGACGAGACAGCGGCTATGGAAATATATGTCTCCGAATCCCTGGGGCAGGGATACATTCGGCCCTCCACTTCACCTGCCTCCTCGAGTTTCTTTCTTGTGAAGAAAAAGGAGGGAGGTCTGCGCCCGTGTATTGACTATCGAGGTATCAATCAGATCACTGTGAGGTACAGCTACTCGCTGCCTCTCATTGCCAGTGCGATAGAGTCAATGCACGGGGCGTGCTTCTTCACAAAATTGGATCTCAGGAGTGTTTACAACCTGGTGCGTATCCGGGAGGGGGACGATTGGACGACGGCATTTAGTACCACCTCCTGGCACTATGAGTACCTCGTCATGCCGTACAGGTTGATGAATGCTCCATCAGTCTTCCAGGCCTTTGTTGACAAGATTTTCCGGGAACTCCACGGGCAGGGTGTAGTGGTTTATATCGACGACTTTCTGATATACTCCGCTACATGCGCAGAGCATGTGTCCCTGGTGCGCAGGGTGCTTGGTCGACTGTTGGAGCATGACCTGTACGTCAAGGCTGAGAAATGTCTGTTCTTCCAACAGTCCGTCTCCTTCCTAGGGTACCGCATTTCCACGTCAGGGGCGGAGATGGAGAGTGACCGCATACCAGTCGTGAATAATTGGCAGACTCCCACCACGGTAAAGGAAGTGCAGCGGTTCCTAGGGTTTGCCAACTACTACCGAAGGTTTATCCGGGGCTTTGGTCAGGTAGCGGCTCCAATTACCTCACTGCTGAACGGGGGACAAGGCTGAGGCGGACAGGGCTTTTGATCACCTGAAGGCTCTGTTTACCTTAGCTCCCGTGCTGGCTCATCCGGATCCCTCTTTGGCGTTCATAGTGGAGGTGGACGCGTCCGAGGTTGGGATAGGAGCCGTGCTCTCTCAGCGCTCGGGTACGTGGAGCGAAACTATGATGTGGGGGACCGTTGTCAAGGCTCTGAAGGCATGGAGACATTGGCTTGAGGGGGCTAAATACCCTTTTCTCATCTGGACTGACCACCGCAATCTGGAGTACATCCGGGCGGCGAGGAGACTGAACCCTCGCCAGGCAAGGTGGGCCATGTTCTTTACCCGTTTTGTTTTCACCCTGTCCTACCGGCCAGGTTCCCAGAACGCTAAGGCAGACGCACTGTCCCGGATGTATGACACAGAGGAGCGGTCCATGGATCACACTCCCATATCCCGGGCCTCTTGCCTGGTGGCACCGGTAGTGTGGGGGCTGGATGCGGACATCGAGCGGGCGTTACGTACAGAGCCCACTCCCTCTCAGTGTCCAGCTGGGCGTATGTACGTTCTGTCTGCTGTCCGCGACCGGTTGATCTATTGGGCCCACACGTCACCCTCCTCTGGTCATCCTGGCATTGGTAGGACAGTGCGCTGTCTTAGTGGGAAGTACTGGTGGTCCACCTTGGCCACAGATGTGAGGGTTTATGTTTCCTCCTGCTCGGTGTGCGCCCAGTGCAAGGCTCCTAGGCACCTGCCCAAAGGGAAGTGACAACCCCTACCCGTTACACAACGGCCGTGGTCGCACCTGTCAGTGGACTTCCTGACTGATCTTCCTCCCTCATAGGGCAACACCACAATCCTGGTCGTTGTGGATCGGATTTCTAAGTCCTGCCGTCTCCTCCCGTTTGCCGGTCTCCCTACGGCCCTACAGACTGCGAAGGCCCTGTTCACACACGTCTTCCAGCACTACGGGGTTCCTGAGGATATAGTCTCTGATCGAGGTCCCCAGTTTACATCCAGGGTATGGAGGGCGTTTATGGAGCATCTGGGGGTCTCGGTCAGCCTCACCTCAGGTTTTCACCCCCGAGAGTAATGGGCAGGTGGAGAGAGTAAACCAGGATATGGGTAGGTTTCTGCGGTCATATTGCCAGGACCGGCCGGGGGAGTGGGCGGCGTTCATCCCATGGGCAGAGATGGCCCAAAACTCACTCCGCCACTCCTCCACTGACCTCTCTCCCTTCCAGTGTGTACTGGGGTATCAGCCAGTTCAGGCACCTTGGCATCAGAGCCAGATCGAGGCTCCTTCGGTGGACGAATGGTTTAAGCGCTCGGAGGAGACCTGAGACGCCGCCCATGTGCACCTGCAACGGGCCGTGAGGCGGAAGAAGGCGAAGCGCCGACCGCCACCGCAGTGAGGCCCCTGGCTCTCGAACCGAAACCTGCCCCTCCTCCTGCCCTGCCGGAAGATGGGTCCGCGGTTTGTGGAGCCCTTTAAAGTCCTGAGGAGACAACGAGGTATGCTATAGGTTACAACTTCCCTCAGATTACCGTATTAATCCCTCGTTCCATGTGTCTCTCCTCAGGCCGGTGGTGGCTGGTCCACTCCAGGAGTCTGAGGTGCGGGAGGTTCCTCCGCCCCCTCTGGACATTGAGGGGCCCCCGGCATATACTGTTCGAGCCATCCTGGATTCGAGGCGTCGGAGGAGGGGGCTTCAGTACCTCGTGGAGTGGGAGGGGTACGGTCCGGAGGAGAGATGCTGGGTTCCGGTGGAGGACGTTCCGGACCCTTCGCTGCTGCGGGAGTTCCACCGTCTCCGTCCGGATCGCCCTGCTCCTCGTCCTCCGGGTTGTCCCCGAGGCCGGTGTCGGCACGCTGCTGGAGCCGCGCGTCAAGGGGGGGTACGGTCACGACTTCCACCGAAGTTGGTCCCTCTCCTTGCTCGGGCGGCATTCGGCAGTCGACGTCACCGGTTTTCTAGCCATCGCCGATCCACTTAAAATCTTTCCATTTGTTTTGTCTTTGTTTTCTACACACCTGATTTCAATTCCCCAATTACATGTTCATTATTTAACCCTCTGTTTCCTCCATGTTTGTGTGAGTGTTTATTCATTGTTCATGTTGGATATTTACAGCTGGTTGATTGTTTGCCGGGCTCTGTGGTTGACAGCCGGTATGTTTGTGACACCGGTATTGTTCCTGCACCTTGAATCGTTTTGTGTACTGGTGCTGTTGTATTATTAAATACTTTGTCCACACATCTCTGCTCTCCTGCGCCTGATTCTTGACAAATATCTACTGTGTGATTACCTTTCTAACTGACTCCTAATGGTAATACCTACTGTATGATTACCTTTCTAACTGACTCCTAATGGTAATATCTACTGCATGATTATCTTTCTGACTCATAGTTGTAATATCTACTGTATGATTACCTTTTTAACTGACTCCTAATGGTAATATCTACTATAATTATAACTTCTCTGAATAGTAGATGAGTAGTTGGTCTGTTATGCGTCTCCACTGGTACCTCTCTGTTGTCCATTGCAGTTGATAGAATGTTTTAAGGATCCTATCACATTCATGCAGGAAGTTGGTAGACCTGACAGGATAATCTAAACACAGTGTTATAACATGATAGCTGCATAACAACAAGTCGTGACGAGTGCAGCCTATCACTTTAAAAGGCCTGTTTGTGGCATCATTCATAAGGATGTCACGTTATGACTTGTGACAGGCCATCGATGGCCAGATCATGTCCTTTCTTCCTATCTATGCTGTCTGTGTGTGATAGCAGTGTGAGGAAATCTATGTCTTCATCTTTACCACAGGTTTAAAATGGGAACTTCACATGTGTGTCTTCATGCGCCATGCATGGGTCCCCTCAGTACTGTCCTGCCCTTTGTTTGTGTCCAACTGCACGTGACACTCTTTTAAGTATCCAATCACATTCAATCAGGAAGCTGGTAGACATTGTTCCTTTGTTTATTGATGCGTGCCTTTAATAATAATAAGAACAAAGCAATTTTTGCTAATAATTAACTATGAAAAAAAGCAAGAAAATAGTTTAGCTAAGCAAATGCCCATGGCAAACCACATGACTAGCGGCGCACATTTGGCCCAGGGTCGTCCGGGTTAGGGGAGGGTTTCGCCAGCCGAGATGTCCTTGTCCCATCGCGCTCTAGCGACTCCTTGTGACAGGCTGTGCTCAAGCACACTGACTTCAGTCGCCAGCTGTACTGTGTGTCCTCCAACACATTGATGCGGCTGGCTTCCGGGTTAAGCAAGCAGTGTGTCAAGAAGCAGTGAGGTGAGGCGGGGTTCTGTTTCAGATTACGCATGGCTGTCGACCTTCGCCTTTCCTGAGTCCGTACGAGAATTGCAGCGATGGGACAAGACTAACTACCAATTGGGGAGAAAAAAGAACACACACAGCAGCCCCAGACACATTGCAAAAAATGGGTCTCTTCCCTGAGCTATCAGGCTATGTAGACACACAAAATGTGTGTGTGTGTGTGTGTGTGTTTGTTACCTGAGCGCAGGTCTCCTGGTCCATTATTAGGAGCAGTGTCTGCTGTCTCTTCTCTGTTGGTGCTGGTCTCATCGTCTCTCAGGGTGTCTGACCTGACGTAGCTATCCACAATCCTCTCCTCCAATCTCAACTCTGTCAAACTTGACCTTATTGGTCATATCTGCCACAGCATAGATGGCTTCAGACATCTCCAACAACGTACTGTGTCTTCTGTCTAACAGGTGTATGTTAAGTCTATCCAGGTTCTGTGTCTGTTCCTGTGCCTTACTGTAAGTGACACTTTTTAACTAATGATAAACTGTCAAGGGTTCATCAGTTGGACACTCTTTACTCTAACATTGGGGTTGCACAAGGGTCAGTATTAGGCCCTCTGTCACGATCTTCAAAAGGAGCAGACCAAGATGCAGCGAGGGTTCCAGTATACATACTTTTAATTAACGTAGTGAAACTGGCACAAAACAACAAACAATGAAACAGACTGTAACACTGGTGGGGCACACACAGGCACACACACAGAAATACAAACAATGACCCACGAAATCAGTGGGGAATTACAAACTTAAATATGGTCCCCAATTAGAGGTAATGAAACTCAGCTGCCTCTAATTGGGAACCATCAATGAAACCAATACAAAGAAATACACCAGATAGAACAAAACCCCTGATCACGTCCTGACCACAAACACCATAGAGAAGCCAAAAAAGGGCTATCTCAGGCCAGGACGTGACAGTACCCCCCCCCCAAAAGCGCGGACTCCGACCGCGACCAAAAGTCAATGTGGGGGGTTTGGGTGGGTCTTCGCCTTTGGCGGTGGCTCCGGTGCGGGGCGAACTGGCCCGAGAAGACGCACTGGAGGCCCTGCGAGTGGAGCTGAAACAGGACGTGCCCAGCTCTGAATACGCACAGGGGACCTGATGTGTGCAGCAGGGACAGGACTTGCCGGGCTCTGGACGCGCACACGGGACCGGATGCGTGGAGTAGGGACAGGCCGTGCCGGGCTCTGGATGCGCACAGGGGACCTGTTGCGTGGAGCAGGGACAGGACGTGCCGGGCTCTGAAGGCGCACAGGGAACCTGGTGCGTGGAGCAGGAACAGGACGTGCCGGGCTCTGAAGGCGCACAGGGACCCTGGTGCGTGGAGCAGGAACGGGACGTACCGGGCTGTGAACGCGCACTGGAGACACAGTGCACAGAGCCGCCGCATGATATCCTGGTCCGAGGAGGCCCACCGGAGACCAAGAGCGCTGAGCCAGCACCCTCCTTCCAGGCTGATTGCTCACCCTAGCCCGACAGATGCGGGGAGCTGGAAAGTCGCGCACTGGGCTGTGAACGCGCACTGGAGACACCGTGCGCTTCACCGCATAACACGGTGCCTGACCAGTACGACACTCTCTCCAGTAAGCACGGGGAGTTGTCTCAGGTCTCCAACCTGGCTCAACCAACCTCCACGTGTGCCCCCCCCCAAAATAAATGTAGGGGCTGCCTCTCGGGCTTCCTTGCCAGCCGTGTTGCGTCATAATGCTGCCTTTCCGCCCTAGCTGCCTCCAACTCCTCCCTGGGACGGCGATACTCCCCAGCCTGCCTCCAGGGTCCCTTTCCATCCAGGATCTCCTCCCATGTCCAGGCTTCCCGATGACCCCGCTGCTTGGTCCTATTGTGGTGGGTCATTCTGTCACGATCTTCGAAAGGAGCGGACCAAGATGCAGCAAGGGTTCCAGTATACATACTTTTAATTAACGTAGTGAAACTGGCAAAAAACAACAAACAATGAAACAGACCGTAACACACAGGCACACACACAGAAATACAAACAATGACCCACGAAATCAGTGGGGAATTACAAACTTAAATATGGTCCCCTATTAGAAGTAACGAAACTCAGCTGCCTCTAATTGGGAACCATCAATGAAACCAAAACAAAGAAATACACCGTAGAGAAGCCAAAAAAGTGCTATCTCATGCCAGGACGCGACACCCCCTTCTGTTTACCATCTATATCAATTATCTCCCACTGCTTGCCCAAAAGTTAACATGCAGCTGTAGGCAGACGATGCAGTCCTGAACGTACCTAAAAAAAATTACAACAAGTTGTTAACTGAAGCTGTGGTACACATTTCTAAAATGGATGACTAATTCTTGCCTATATTTAAATATCGACAGGACTGTTTGTATGTACTTCTCTAAGAAATCTATTGATTCTTCCCATCGAGCAATTTTTAATGGGGAGATTCTGAAATTTGTGTCTAACTTCTGGTATCTCGGCGTCATTTTGGACTCCAACTTGACATTTTAGAAACAGGTGAAGAAGGTGGTTAACACGGTCATGTTTGGATTATTCAACTTTGTTTATAAGACCTTACCTTCCTCTTGAGAACGGCAAACTATATTTGAATGCTATGATCTTCTCACATCTGAGATATTGTCTCACATGCTGGTGATCAAAATTGGGTAAAAACCCCGTACACACCAAATGAACGTGCACTAGCATTTACAAATAACAATTCTAGACAAGGACATTGGGAAACAGAGGGTTAAATACACATCATGTTATGATGGAATTGAAACCAGGTGTGTGGGAAGACGAGACAAAACAAATGGAAAAATGAAAAATAGATCGATGATGGCTAGAAGACCGAGCGCGCCAGTGCCGCCTCGAACAAGGAGAGGAACCAACTTCGGTGGAAGTCGTGACACCTTGGGGTTGTGAGTGTTATTATAGAGCAGGAGTCTCTTACCTTGCGGTGGTCAGTGTTATCAGAGCAGTAGTCTCTTACCTTGTAGTGGTCAGTGTTATTACAGAGCTGTAGTCTCTTACCTTGTAGTGGTCAATGTTATTACATCAGTAGTCTCTTACCTTTATGGTCAGTGTTATTACAGAGCTGTAGTCTCTTACCTTGGGGCTGTCAGTGTTATTATAGAGCAGTAGTCTCTTACCTTGTAGTGGTCAGTGTTATTATAGAGCTGTAGTCTCTTACCTTGGGGTGGCCAGTGTTATTATAGAGCAGCAGTGTCTTACCTTGGGGTGGTCAGTGTATTTAGAGCAGTAGTCTCTTACCTTGGGTTGGTCAGTGTTATTAGAGCAGTTGTCTCTTACATTGGGGTGGTCAGTGCTATTAGACCAGTATTCTCTTACTTTGGGGTGGTCAGTGTTATATTAGAGCAGTAGTCTCTTAACTTGTAGTTGTCAGTGTTATTATGGAGATGTAGTCTCGTACCTTGGGGTTGTCAGTGTTATTATAGAGCAGTAGCGTCTTACCTTGGGGTGGTAAGCTTTATTAGAGAAGTAGTCTCTTACCTTTGTGATCAGTGTTACTACAGAGCAGTAGTCTCTTACCTTGTAGTGGTCAGTGTTATTATAGAGCTGTAGTCTCTTACCTTGGGGTGGTCAGTGTTATTATAGAGCAGCAGTCTCTTACTTTGTAGTGGTCAATGTTATTACAGAGCTGTTGTCTCTTACATTCGGGTTGTCAGTGTTATTATAGAGCAGTAGTTTCTTACCTTTGGGTGGTCAGTGTTATTACAGAGCAGCAGTCTCTTATCTTGGGGTGGTCAGTGTTATTACAGAGCTGTGGTCTCTTACCTTCGGGTTGTCAGTGTTAGTATAGAGCACTAGTTTCTTACCTTTGGGTGGTCAGTGTTATTACAGCGGTAGTCTTTTACTTTTATGGTCAGTGTTTTTACAGAGCTGTGGTCTCTTACCTTGGGGCTGTCAGTGTTATTATAGAGCACTAGTCTCTTTCCTTGTAGTGATCAGTGTTATTATAGAGCTGTAGTCTCTTACCTTGGCGTGGCCAGTGTTTTTATAGAGCAGCAGTCTCTTACCTTGGGTTGGTCAGTGTTATTATAGAGCAGTAGTCTCTTACATTGGGATGGTCAGTGTTATTAGAGCAGTATTCTCTTACCTTGGGGTGGTCAGTGTTATATTAGAGTGAGAGAAGAACTCACCATAGAGGTAAAATAGTGGTATTACAGACATGCCCATGGGCTTTTCTCAATTCATCCTTCCTTGATTCCTCCTTGTAACCTCTCGCTCTCTTCACTTCCTTCTCATAATGCATTGGATAATTTTGTCCAATGGGAAGGACCGTGGACTTTTTCCTCTAATAGGGAGGAGATGGGAGTAGAAGAGAAGGGAGGAGAGGAGACCGGAGGAGAGGAGACCGGAGGAGACAGGAAACCGGAGGAGAGGAGACAGGAAACAGGAGGAGAGGAGACAGGAAACAGGAGGAGAGGAGACAGGAAACAGGAGGAGAGGAGACAGGAAACAGGATGAGAGGAGACAGGAAACAGGAGGAGAGGAGACAGGAAACAGGAGGAGAGGAGACCGGAGGAGAGGAGACCGGAGGAGAGGAGGAGAGGAGACAGGAAACAGGAGGATAGGAGACCGGAGGACAGGAGGAGAGGAGACAGGAAACAGGAGGAGAGGAGACCGGAAACAGGAGGAGAGGAGACCGGAAACAGGAGGAGAGGAGACCGGAAACAGGAGGAGAGGAGACCGGAAACAGGAGGAGAGGAGACAGGAAACGGAAGGAGATGGGAGAAAGGAGACTTAGTGTCAGAGAGAGACAGAGGAGGAAGAAGAAAATTAAGAGAATGAGGAAGAGAGAATAAACAAGACATAATTGTTGTGTTTAGATTTAGAGGAGAGTATGTAGACATACTGTACTCTGTATTTCACACAGAGTGAGTCTATGCAACTTATTATGTGTCAAGGTTAAGCACATCTTTACTACTGAACATTTTTAGGCTTGCCATAACAATCTTTTATTAATTTGTAAAAAAAAAAACATATTTCCACTTTGACATTATGAGTTATTGTGTGTATGACAGTGACAATAAAATCTCAATTTAATCAATTTAAAAATTCAGGGTGTAAACAACAAAATGTGGAAAAAGTCTAGGCTGTGAATACTTTCTGAAGGCCCTGTAGCTGGAATCATGACTTTCAGCATGACAATCAACATCATAACTAAGAGTGAGCGAGAACTATTTCTCACAGATCCAGGATCTTACATCTGAACACGGATAGTCATGCCATGTTTCTTGGTCTGATGAACTGTGAGAGAACAACACACAGTTCTCCACTGCACCACCACTAGGCTGTCCACTCCCCCAATACCTGCAGTAGAAACAACAGAGTTAGACTGACCACTCTCTCAGAACCTAGAGTATGAACAACACAGAGTTAGACTGACCACTCTCTCAGAACCTAGAGTATGAACAACACAGAGGTAGACTGACCACTCTCTCAGAACCTAGAGTATGAACAACACAGAGGTAGACTGACCACTCTCTCAGAACATAGAGTATGAACAACACAGAGTTAGACTGACCACTCTCTCAGAACCTAGAGTATGAACAACACAGAGGTAGACTGACCACTCTCTCAGAACCTAGAGTATGAACAACACAGAGGTAGACTGACCACTCTCTCAGAACCTAGAGTATGAACAACACAGAGTTAGACTGACCACTCTCTCAGAACCTAGAGTATGAACAACACAGAGTTAAACTGAATCAGTCCTACCCCTTACACTGTGGCCAGTGTTATTATAGAGCAGTAGTCTCTTGCCTTGGGGTGGTCAGTGTTATTATAGAGCAGTAGTGTCTTACCTTGGGGTGGTCAGTGTTATTATAGAGCAGTAGACTCTTACCTTGTGGTGGTCAGTGTTATTATAGAGCAGTAGTCTCTTACCTTGTGGTGGCCAGTGTTATTATAGAGCAGTAGTCTCTTACCTTGGGGTGGTCAGTGTTTTTATAGAGCAGTAGTCTCTTACCTTGGGGAGGTCAGTGTTATTATAGAGCAGTAGTCTCTTACCTTGGGGTGGTCAGTGTTTTTATAGAGCAGTAGTCTCTTACCTTGGGGAGGTCAGTGTTATTATAGAGCAGTAGTCTCTTACCTTGGGGTGGTCAGTGGGGTTCCGTCCACCCATTTCCAGGTCCCCTCAGTAACAGAGTCAGTCAGACCAATCCAGAAAGCCGTGTTGCGGTTGTTGAGAAACTCCTGTTGGTGAGAAAGATACTGAAATTGTCAACTACTTTAGACTACATGTGTTAAATACTGGAAGATACATTACTGACCAAGGCATATTTGATAATAACCCCCATGCCCGATATCTCTCTCTCTCTCTCACCTGTTCCTTATCACTGTTTATGACCACCAGGTATGCTCCTCTCTCCAGACAGTCCAGTCTGCTCTCCTCCCAGGGTTTTACCACAGTAGACAGGAAGTAACAGCTGCATTGAAACTTCTGCCAGCCTTCAGGACAGGTTAGTTCTACAAGAAAAAAAACATTAATTTCCATCTTGTTATTCTGCCTCTATTATTGAAGAATACAAACACAAGTTGACTGCATATTAGATATGTGATGTTATGATCGTTTATTAGCTAAACTCACTCAGATTAGAGCACTTTCTCATGAGATCATCTTTCTCTTTCTGTTGCTGGTCTCTCTCTTTAGTCAGGGTGTTACTGCTGGCCTGTAGCTGGTCTCTCTCTTTAGCCAGGTTGTTGTAACTGGTCTGTAGCTGGTCTCTCTCTTTAGCAAGGTTGTTGTAACTGGTCTGTAGCTGGTCTCTCTCTTTAGCCAGGTTGTTGTAACTGGTCTGTAGCTGGTCTCTCTCTTTAGCCAGGTTGTTGTAACTGGTCTGTAGCTGGTCTCTCTCTTTAGCCAGGTTGTTGTAGCTAGTCTGTAGCTGGTCTCTCTCTGTTGAGTTGTGATGACCAATGACTCCATCTGTAAAAGGGAAAGTTATTCAAACATGTAACTACCACACCATTGATGATTAAGTATGATTAAGTAGGCTACTTAAGTCTCAGTGACAATATACTAAACTTACAGTAGACAGACAGGCCTATGATCCCAGCCAGTAGGAGAACACACAGCAGCCCCAGACACACTGCAGCAACTCCAGAGGGTCTCTTCCACCACTGAAAACACACTGAATCACCAATTATTAAAGTATGATGTTTGGTAATGTGTTTTACTGTGTCATCCACGACTGGGACAAATAAATAAAATAAAATTGTATTTGTCACATGCTCCGTATCCAACAGGTGTTTTAAGAAAAAATAAAATAAATAAAAGTAACAAATAATTAAAGAGCAGCAGTAAATAACATTAGCGGGGCTATAAACAGGGGGCACAGAGTCAGTGTACTGGAGCACTGGTGTCGAGGTAATTGAGGTTATATGTACATGTAGGCAGAGTTATTAATGTGACTTTGCATAGTTAATAACAGAGAGTAGCAGCAAGCAGCAGGGTAAAAGGGCCAGGGGGCAATGCAAATAGCTTGGGTAGCCATTTGATTAGAAGTTCAGGAGTCTCATGGCTTGGGGATAGAAACTGTTTATAAGCCTCTTGGACCTAGACTTAGGTGCTCTGGTATTGCTTGCCATGCGGTAGCAGAGAGAACAGTCTATGACTAGAGTGGCTGAAGTCTTTGACAATGTTTAGGGCCTTCCTCCGACACCGCCTGGTATAGAGGTCCTGGATGGCAGGAAGCTTGGCCCCAGTGATGTACTGGCCTGTACGCACCACCCTTTGTAGTGCCTTGCGGTCGGTGGCCGAGCAGTTGCCATAACAGGCAGTAATGCAACCAGTCAGGATGCTCTCGGTGGTGGAGCTGTAGAACCTTTTGAGGATCTGAGGACCCATGGCAAATCTTTTCAGTCTGTTGTGCCCTCTTTTCAGGTATTGTTGTGCCCTATTCACGCCCGTCTTGGTGTGCTTGGACAAAGTGATGAGCTTTGAGGGCACTATGGTGTTGAACGCTGATCTGTAGTCAATGAATAGCATTCTCACAGAAGTGTTCCTTTTGTCCAGGTGTGAAAGGGCAGTGTGGAGTGCAATAGAGATTGCATGATCTGGATATTTTTTGGGCGGTATGCAAATTGGAGTGGGTCTAGGGTTTCTGGGATAATGGTGTTTATGTGAGCCATGTCCAGCCTTTCACTAACTGTTGCTACGGGTCGGTAGTCAATTAGGCAGATTACCTTAGTGTTCTTGGGCACAGGGACTATGGTGGTCTCCTTGAAACATGTTGGTATTACAGACTCAGACGGGGAGAGGTTGAAAATGTCAGTGAAGATGCTTGCAAGTTGGTCAGCACATGCTCAGAGTACATGTCCTGGTAATCCGTCTGGCCCTGCGGCCTTGGGAATGTTGACCTGTTTAAAGGTTTTACTCACATCGCTACGGAGAGCGTGATCACACAGTCGTCCGGAACAAAGCTATAATGCTACAAAGCTATATTACTACATGGTAATCTCACCTGTTTAATGTGTGTGTGCGTGCACGTGTAATCTTACCTGAAGCAACAACTCCATCTCTTGGACTGGGCTTGAAGGCTCTTACGTTGGCATATTTTTTTCCATTAATGTCAGTGTTCTTCATTGCATCAGGTTCATCGTCTTCAAATCCATCTGAGAATTCATAGACTCCCTCTGACATCTTAACACACTTGTGATCAAACACTTGTGATCAAAATAGTATACTTTTACTTCTATACTTCTATCCTTTTACTTCTATTTTACTTCTATCCTCAGCTCTAATGTACATCTATAGCTGTGTGTTCTCTCTGCAAAGTTCTGCGTCTGTGTGACTTTAGGTAGTGATACTCTTTATCAGTCAACAATAGTGAAGGGGAAATTGTGAAATTAGCACAACCCTGTCCACCACGTGACTCCCACCAGCCTTTTTGTGATAATATAATACATGATATGACTCCCACCAGTCTTAGTGTTGATATAATACATGATATGACTCCCACCAGTCTTAGTGTGTTAATATACTACATGAAATGACTCCCACCAGTCGTAGTGTGTTAATATACTACATGAAATGACTCCCACCAGTCTTAGTGTTAATATAATACATGAAATGACTCCCACCAGTCTTAGTGTTAATATAATACATGATATGACTCCCACCAGTCTTAGTGTGTTAATATACTACATGACATGACTCCCACCAGCCTTTGTGTGATAATATAATACATGATATGACTCCCACCAGTCTTAGTTTGATAATATAATACATGATATGACTCCCACCAGTCTTAGTTTGATAATATAATACATGATATGACTCCCACCAGTCTTAGTGTGTTAATATACTACATGAAATGACTCCCACCAGTCTTAGTGTTAATATAATACATGATATGACTCCCACCAGTCTTAGTGTGTTAATATACTACATGACATGACTCCCACCAGCCTTTGTGTGATAATATAATACATGATATGACTCCCACCAGTCTTAGTTTGATAATATAATACATGATATGACTCCCACCAGTCTTAGTTTGATAATATAATACATGATATGACTCCCACCAGTCTTAGTGTGTTAATATACTACATGAAATGACTCCCACCAGTCTTAGTGTTAATATAATACATGATATGACTCCCACCAGTCTTAGTGTGTTAATATACTACATGACATGACTCCCACCAGCCTTTGTGTGATAATATAATACATGATATGACTCCCACCAGTCTTAGTTTGATAATATATACATGATATGACTCCCACCAGTCTTAGTTTGATAATATAATACATGATATGACTCCCACCAGTCTTAGTGTGTTAATATACTACATGAAATGACTCCCACCAGTCTTAGTGTTAATATAATACATGATATGACTCCCACCAGTCTTAGTGTGTTAATATACTACATGAAATGACTCCCACCAGTCTTAGTGTGTTAATATAATACATGAAATGACTCCCACCAGTCTTAGTGTTAATATAATACATGAAATGACTCCCACCAGTCTTAGTGTGTTAATATAATACATGATATGACTCCCACCAGTCTTAGTGTGTTAATATACTACATGACATGACTCCCACCAGTCTTAGTGTGTTAATATACTACATGAAATGACTCCCACCAGTCTTAGTGTTAATATAATACATGAAATGACTCCCACCAGTCTTAGTGTTAATATAATACATGATATGACTCCCACCAGTCTTAGTGTGTTAATATACTACATGACATGACTCCCACCAGCCTTTGTGTGATAATATAATACATGATATGACTCCCACCAGTCTTAGTTTGATAATATAATACATGATATGACTCCCTCCAGTCTTAGTGTGATAATATACTACATGATTTGACTCCCACCAGTCTTAGTGTGTTAATATAATACATGATATGACTCCCACCAGTCTTAGTGTGTTAATATACTACATGAAATGACTCCCACCAGTCTTAGTTTATTAATATAATACATGACATGACTCCCACCAGTCTTAGTGTGATAATATACTACATGATATGACTCCCACCAGTCTTAGTGTGATAATATAATACATGATTTGCCTTTACATCATGCTATATAAAGCATTTGTGAATTCAGAGTCCCAGTTGTGGATCTTCTAAAATAAATTGTGATCCTGTTAATTGACATATACACTACATATATCCTGACTGAGTTTACAGCACCCCCAGCCTTCAAATGGAGAGCACATTATGGCTCTCCCTCTGTGAACGGTGGTGTAGGGGGAAGTTGACTCTAGATGCTGATCTTGAGTCAGTTCTGCATTTCCACCACAAATGGTTAAGGTTAGGATCGGGGGAGGGATTGCTGATCATAGATCTAAACTGAGGGGAAAATTACCAGAGTTTGACTGGCCACTGATGAACAAATTAAATGCTTTATGAACATATTCAGACCCTTTCACTTTTTTCACATTTTGTTACGTTACAGCCTTATTCTACAATTGATTAAAATTCGTAAGTGTTATTACAGCAGTAGTCTTTTACCTTGGGGTGGTCAGTGTTATTATAGAGCAGTAGCCTCTTACCTTGGGCTGGTCAGTGTTATTAGAGCAGTAGTCTCTTACCTTGGGGTGGTCAGTGTTATTAGAGCAGAATTATCTTACCTTGGGGTGGTCAGTGTTATATTAGAGCAGCAGTCTCTTACCTTGGGGTGGTCAGTGTTATTATAGAGCAATAGCCTCTTACCTTGGGTTGGTCAGTGGTATTATAGAGCAGTAGTCTCTTACCTTGTAGTGGTCATTGTTATTATAGAGCTGTAGTCTCTTACCTTGGTTGTCAGTGTTATTATAGAGCAGCAGTATTTTACCTTGGGGTGGTCAGTGTTATTATAGAGCTGTAGTGTCTTGCCTTGGTGATGTCAGTTTTATTATAGAGCAGCAGTCTCTTACCTTGGGGTGGTCAGTGTATTTAGAGCAGTAGTCTCTTACCTTGGGGTGGTCAGTGTTATTATAGACCTGTGGTCTCTTACCTTGGGGTGGTCAGTATTATTATAGAACCAGAGTCTCTTACCTTGAGATGGTCAGTGTTATTAAATAGCAGAAGTCTCTTACCTTGGGGTGGTCAGTGTTATTAGAGCAGTAGTCTCTGACCTTATAGTGGTCAGTGTTATTATAGAGCAGCAGTCTCTTACCTTGGGGTGGTCAGTGTTTTTAGAGCAGTAGTCTCTTACCTTGGGGTGGTCATTGTTATTTAGACCTGTGGTCTCTTACCTTTGTGGTCAGTGTGGTCAGTTTTATTATATAGCCGGAGTCTCTTACCTGGAGATGGTCAGTGTTATTAAATAGCAGTAGTCTCTTACCTTGGGGTGGTCAGTGTTATTATAGAGCAGGAGTCTCTTACCTTGGGGTGGTCAGTTTTATTTGAGCAGTAGTCTCTTACCTTGGGGCTGGTCTGTGTTATTATAGAGCAGTAGTCTCTTACCTTGGGGTGGTCAGTGTTATTAGAGCAGTAGTCTCTTACCTTATAGTGGTCAGTGTTATTATAGAGCAGCAGTCTCTTACCTTGGGGTGGTCAGTGTTTTTAGAGCAGTAGTCTCTTACCTTGGGGTGGTCATTGTTATTTAGACCTGTGGTCTCTTACCTTTGTGGTCAGTGTGGTCAGTTTTATTATATAGCCGGAGTCTCTTACCTGGAGATGGTCAGTGTTATTAAATAGCAGTAGTCTCTTACCTTGGGGTGGTCAGTGTTATTATAGAGCAGTAGTCTCTTACCTTGGGGTGGTCAGTGTTATTAGAGCACACACACACTCTCTCGCACACACCTGTTCCTCTTTACTGTTAATGATCACCATGTCTGCTCCTCTGTTCAGACAGTCTTGTGTGGCGTAATCACAGGTGTTCTTCACAGTGGAGATGTAGAAAGAAGAGATCTAGTAACAGCTGCGTTCAAACCTCATCCATCCATTATATCAACAGGCTTGCTCTGTTGAAGAATACATCCCCAAAAAATAAATACAATTACTTGGGACTATCCAAAAAGTGGTACCTAAAGGTTTTATACTTTTGACATGATTGAAGAAAACTCGTTTCAGTTCCTCAAGGCTTTAGGATTGCCATTTTGATGAGGATTGACGTCAAAAGGAATACCAGTTCAGTTCACTTGCCTTCAAAGTTATTCTGATAGTTGTCTCTCTCCCTTTGTGCTGGTCTGTCTTTAGTCAGCCTGTTGTAACTCGTCTGTAGCTGGTCTCTCTCTTTAGTCATATTCATTTTAGAAAGATAGATAGATAGAAAGCTTCTGTTATCTGGAAAGGATTATTACATATAGCTACTGGTGAAAATGTCATTTGTTACTGCTACTGTAAGTGACAGGCGTTAAAAACACACAGTCCTCGGGGGCCCCCAGGCATTTCAAAATATTGTTGTAGCCATTCAAAGGCTTTATGACTAGTTGACAATTGGAATCAGGTGCTAGCCCTGAAATACACATGGAACAGCTGGGGGTCCCTGAGAAGAGGTTAAAAACCACTGGTCTAGATGGGGTGCACAGTTTTGTATTGACCTTAGCATTACACACCTAATTCAAATCCTCACAGCGTGATGATGAGCTGATCATTTGAATCAGCTGTGTGCTGCTATCACAAAAATAAAAATTTGCACCCCTTTTGATTCCCCTGAACCAGGATTGAGAAACACTGGTCTAGAAAGTCTGCTGAAAGAAGATACAATATCTTAGATGTGGTTTGCAAGTTCCTTTAACATGTCTAACAGAGGACGAACTTAGGGAAGTTGGGACCTGGTTGTGAAAGTATGAAATAGTGTGATGATTAGATAACAATTCACTCGCAGACTAGTCTCAGGGAGATGGTGAGAGACTTGTAGAACACACAGCATCCCAAAGCTCACAGCAGCCACCCTGTAGAGTCTTCTCCCTGAATCCACAGGTCCTGAGGAGATACACACTGATGTGAGAACACACACACATATACCCACAAACACACACGTGCACAAGCATACATACACACAAGCATAAACACACACGCACGTATAAAAGGGTGGGGGTGTGACATAATCATCCACAATAGGACTGTTTCTCACAGTTGTTTTCTGATATAAAGTCTACCAATCCATTCTTAAAGATGATACCTTTTAAGTGCCTCATGAGCTTAGTTCAACAGTCATTCCCCATCAGAATCTAAAATATAAGCTTTTTTAGTAATTTTTATGTAAACAATATTGTTAACAATCTATGTATAGCCTCAAAACATTGGGTAAAAATATAATTTGCTATCAGTTAGCATTTATCAGTGTTTTTGTTCATGTGTTTAAGTCTTTGTCTGTGTATGTCTGTGTGTGATAGTTTTCTTGGTTCTTACCTGAGCGATTGGTCTCAGTCTTCACTCTCCTCGTTGCTCTGTTCTCATTTTCTGATTACCTTTCTAACTGACTCCTAATGGTAATATCTACTGTATGATTACCTTTCTAACCGACTCCTAATGGTAATATCTTCAGTATGATTACCTTTCTAACTGACTCCTAATGGTAATATCTACTGTATGATTACCTTTCTAACTGACTCCTAATGGTAATATCTACTGTATGATTACCTTTCTAACTGACACCTAATGGTAATATCTACTGTATGATTACCTTTCTAGCTGACTCCTAATGGTAATATCTACTGTATGATTACCTTTCTAACTGTCTCCTAATGGTATTATCTACCGTATGATTACCTTTCTAACTGTCTCCTAATGGTAATTTTACCATCCTGGTAGACGCAGCACTTGCCAGGAGTCACGTGTATTCTCTGTCCCAGGACGAGACAGCGGCTATGGAAATATATGTCTCCGAATCCCTGGGGCAGGGATACATTCGGCCCTCCACTTCACCTGCCTCCTCGAGTTTCTTTCTTGTGAAGAAAAAGGAGGGAGGTCTGCGCCCGTGTATTGACTATCGAGGTATCAATCAGATCACTGTGAGGTACAGCTACTCGCTGCCTCTCATTGCCAGTGCGATAGAGTCAATGCACGGGGCGTGCTTCTTCACAAAATTGGATCTCAGGAGTGTTTACAACCTGGTGCGTATCCGGGAGGGGGACGATTGGACGACGGCATTTAGTACCACCTCCAGGCACTATGAGTACCTCGTCATGCCGTACAGGTTGATGAATGCTCCATCAGTCTTCCAGGCCTTTGTTGACAA
The DNA here is from genome assembly GCA_030435695.1 of Brachymystax lenok tsinlingensis. Taxonomy (NCBI): domain Eukaryota; kingdom Metazoa; phylum Chordata; class Actinopteri; order Salmoniformes; family Salmonidae; genus Brachymystax; species Brachymystax lenok. The sequence continues at coordinate 39,020,375 of CM059810.1, forward strand.
GATTTTCCGGGAACTCCACGGGCAGGGTGTAGTGGTTTATATCGACTGACTTTCTGATATACTCCGCTACATGCGCAGAGCATGTGTCCCTGGTGCGCAGGGTGCTTGGTCGACTGTTGGAGCATGACCTGTACGTCAAGGCTGAGAAATGTCTGTTCTTCCAACAGTCCGTCTCCTTCCTAGGGTACCGCATTTCCACGTCAGGGGCGGAGATGGAGAGTGACCGCATACCAGTCGTGAATAATTGGCAGACTCCCACCACGGTAAAGGAAGTGCAGCGGTTCCTAGGGTTTGCCAACTACTACCGAAGGTTTATCTGGGGCTTTGGTCAGGTAGCGGCTCCAATTACCTCACTGCTGAACGGGGGACAGGTGCGACTGCAGTGGTCGGCTGAGGCGGACAGGGCTTTTGATCACCTGAAGGCTCTGTTTACCTTAGCTCCCGTGCTGGCTCATCCGGATCCCTCTTTGGCGTTCATAGTGGAGGTGGACGCGTCCGAGGTTGGGATAGGAGCCGTGCTCTCTCAGCGCTCGGGTACGTGGAGCGAAACTATGATGTGGGGGACCGTTGTCAAGGCTCTGAAGGCGTGGAGACATTGGCTTGAGGGGGCTAAATACCCTTTTCTCATCTGGACTGACCACCGCAATCTGGAGTACATCCGGGCGGCGAGGAGACTGAACCCTCGCCAGGCAAGGTGGGCCATGTTCTTTACCCGTTTTGTTTTCACCCTGTCCTACCGGCCAGGTTCCCAGAACGCTAAGGCAGACGCACTGTCCCGGATGTATGACACAGAGGAGGCGGTCCATGGATCACACTCCCATATCCCGGGCCTCTTGCCTGGTGGCACCGGTAGTGTGGGGGCTGGATGCGGACATCGAGCGGGCGTTACGTGCAGAGCCCACTCCTCTCAGTGTCCAGCTGGGCGTATGTATGCGTTCTGTCTGCTGTCCGCGACGGTTGATCTATTGGGCCCACACGTCACCCTCCTCTGGTCATCCTGGCATTGGTAGGACAGTGCGCTGTCTTAGTGGGAAGTACTGGTGGTCCACCTTGGCCACAGATGTGAGGGTTTATGTTTCCTCCTGCTCGGTGTGCGCCCAGTGCAAGGCTCCTAGGCACCTGCCCAAAGGGAAGTGACAACCCCTACCCGTTACACAACGGCCGTGGTCGCACCTGTCAGTGGACTTCCTGACTGATCTTCCTCCCTCATAGGGCAACACCACAATCCTGGTCGTTGTGGATCGAGTCCTGCCGTCTCCTCCGGTTTGCCGGTCTCCCTACGGCCCTACAGACTGCGGAGGCCCTGTTCACACACGTCTTCCAGCACTACGGGGTGCCTGAGGATATAGTCTCTGATCGAGGTCCCCAGTTTACATCCAGGGTATGGAGGGCGTTTATGGAGCATCTGGGGGTCTCGGTCAGCCTCACCTCAGGTTTTCACCCCGAGAGTAATGGGCAGGTGGAGAGAGTAAACCAGGATGTGGGTAGGTTTCTGCGGTCATATTGCCAGGACCGGCCGGGGGAGTGGGCGGCGTTCATCCCATGGGCAGAGATGGCCCAAAACTCACTCCGCCACTCCTCCACTGACCTCTCTCCCTTCCAGTGTGTACTGGGGTATCAGCCAGTTCAGGCACCTTGGCATCAGAGCCAGATCGAGGCTCCTTCGGTGGACGAATGGTTTAAGCTCTCGGAGGAGACCTGAGACGCCGCCCATGTGCACCTGCAACGGGCCGTGAGGCGGAAGAAGGCGAGCGCCGACCGCCACCGCAGTGAGGCCCCTGGCTCTCGAACCGAAACCTGCCCCTCCTCCTGCCCTGCCGGAAGATGGGTCCGCGGTTTGTGGAGCCCTTTAAAGTCCTGAGGAGACTGAACGAGGTATGCTATAGGTTACAACTTCCCTCAGATTACCGTATTAATCCCTCGTTCCATGTGTCTCTCCTCAGGCCGGTGGTGGCTGGTCCACTCCAGGAGTCTGAGGTGCGGGAGGTTCCTCCGCCCCCTCTGGACATTGAGGGGCCCCCGGCATATACTGTTCGAGCCATCCTGGATTCGGCGTCGGAGGAGGGCTTCAGTACCTCGTGGAGTGGGAGAGTGCGGTCCGGAGGAGAGATGCTGGGTTCCGGTGGAGGACGTTCCGGACCCTTCGTTGCTGCGGGAGTTCCACCGTCTCCGTCCGGATCTCCCTGCTCCTCGTCATCCGGGTTGTCCCCGAGGCCGGTGTCGGCACGCTGCTGGAGCCGCGCGTCTAGGGAATGCGGTCACGACTTCCACCGAAGTTGGTCCCTCTCCTTGCTCGGGCGGCATTCGGCAGTCGACGTCACCGGTTTTCTAGCCATCGCCGATCCACTTAAAATCTTTCCATTTGTTTTGTCTTTGTTTTCTACACACCTGATTTCAATTCCCCAATTACATGTTCATTATTTAACCCTCTGTTTCCTCCATGTTTGTGTGAGTGTTTATTCATTGTTCATGTTGGATATTTACAGCTGGTTGATTGTTTGCCGGGCTCTGTGGTTGACAGCCGGTATGTTTGTGACACCGGTATTGTTCCTGCACCTTGCATCGTTTTGTGTACTGGTGCTGTTGTATTATTAAATACTTTGTCCACACATCTCTGCTCTCCTGCGCCTGATTCTTGACAAATATCTACTGTATGATTACCTTTCTAACTGACTCCTAATGGTAATACCTACTGTATGATTACCTTTCTAACTGACTCCTAATGGTAATATCTACTGCATGATTATCTTTCTGACTCATAGTTGTAATATCTACTGTATGATTACCTTTTTAACTGACTCCTAATGGTAATATCTACTATAATTATAACTTCTCTGAATAGTAGATGAGTAGTTGGTCTGTTATGCGTCTCCACTGGTACCTCTCTGTTGTCCATTGCAGTTGATAGAATGTTTTAAGGATCCTATCACATTCATGCAGGAAGTTGGTAGACCTGACAGGATAATCTAAACACAGTGTTATAACATGATAGCTGCATAACAACAAGTCGTGACGAGTGCAGCCTATCACTTTAAAAGGCCTGTTTGTGGCATCATTCATAAGGAAGTCACGTTATGACTTGTGACAGGCCATCGATGGCCAGATCATGTCCTTTCTTCCTATCTGTGTGTGATAGCAGTGTGAGGAAATCTATGTCTTCATCTTTACCACAGGTTTAAAATGGGAACTTCACATGTGTGTCTTCATGCGCCATGCATGGGTCCCCTCAGTACTGTCCTGCCCTTTGTTTGTGTCCAACTGCACGTGACACTCTTTTAAGTATCCAATCACATTCAATCAGGAAGCTGGTAGACATTGTTCCTTTGTTTATTGATGCGTGCCTTTAATAATAATAAGAACAAAGCAATTTTTGCTAATAATTAACTATGAAAAAAAGCAAGAAAATTGTTTAGCTAAGCATATGCCCATGGCAAACCACATGACTAGCGGCGCACATTTGGCCCAGGGTCGTCCGGGTTAGGGGAGGGTTTCGCCAGCCGAGATGTCCTTGTCCCATCGCGCTCTAGCGACTCCTTGTGACAGGCTGTGCTCAAGCACACTGACTTCAGTCGCCAGCTGTACTGTGTGTCCTCCAACACATTGATGCGGCTGGCTTCCGGGTTAAGCAAGCAGTGTGTCAAGAAGCAGTGAGGTGAGGCGGGGTTCTGTTTCAGATTACGCATGGCTGTCGACCTTCGCCTTTCCTGAGTCCGTACGAGAGTTGCAGCGATGGGACAAGACTGTAACTACCAATTGGGGAGAAAAAAGAACACACACAGCAGCCCCAGACACATAGCTCAGGGATGGGACCCTTCCCATTTTTTGCAATCAGGCTATGTAGACACACAAAATGTGTGTGTGTGTATGTTACCTGAGCGCAGGTCTCCTGGTCCATTATTAGGAGCAGTGTCTGCTGTCTCTTCTCTGTTGGTGCTGGTCTCATCGTCTCTCAGGGTGTCTGACCTGACGTAGCTATCCACAATCCTCTCCTCCATCTCAACTCTGTCAAACTTGACCTTATTGGTCATATCTGCCACAGCATAGATGGCTTCAGACATCTCCAACAACGTACTGTGTCTTCTGTCTAACAGGTGTATGTTAAGTCTATCCAGGTTCTGTGTCTGTTCCTGTGCCTTACTGTAAGTGACACTTTTTAACTAATGATAAACTGTCAAGGGTTCATCAGTTGGACACTCTTTACTCTAACATTGGGGTTGCACAAGGGTCAGTATTAGGCCCTCTGTCACGATCTTCAAAAGGAGCAGACCAAGATGCAGCGAGGGTTCCAGTATACATACTTTTAATTAACGTAGTAAAACTGGCACAAAACAACAAACAATGAAACAGACTAACACTGGTGTGGCACACACAGGCACACACACAGAAATACAAACAATGACCCACGAAATCAGTGGGGAATTACAAACTTAAATATGGTCCCCAATTAGAGGTAACGAAACTCAGCTGCCTCTAATTGGGAACCATCAATGAAACCAATACAAAGAAATACACCAGATAGAACAAAACCCCTGATCACGTCCTGACCACAAACACCATAGAGAAGCCAAAAAAGGGCTATCTCAGGCCAGGACGTGACAGTACCCCCCCCCCAAAAGCGCGGACTCCGACCGCGACCAAAAAGTCAATGTGGGGGGTTTGTGGAGTCTTCGCCTTTGGCGGTGGCTCCGGTGCTGGGCGAACTGGCACGAGAAGACGCACTGGAGGCCCTGCGAGTGGAGCTGAAACAGGACGTGCCCAGCTCTGAATACGCACAGGGGACCTGATGTGTGCAGCAGGGACAGGACTTGCCGGGCTCTGGACGCGCACAGGGGACCGGATGCGTGGAGTAGGGACAGGCCGTGCCGGGCTCTGGATGCGCACAGGGGACCTGTTGCGTGGAGCAGGGACAGGACGTGCCGGGCTCTGAAGGCGCACAGGGAACCTGGTGCGTGGAGCAGGAACAGGACGTGCCGGGCTGTGAACGCGCACTGGAGACACAGTGCACAGAGCCGCCGCATGATATCCTGGTCCGAGGAGGCCCACCGGAGACCAAGAGCGCTGAGCCAGCACCCTCCTTCCAGGCTGATTGCTCACCCTAGCCCGACAGATGCGGGGAGCTGGAAAGTCGCGCACTGGGCTGTGAACGCGCACTGGAGACACTGTGCGCTTCACCGCATAACACGGTGCCTGACCAGTACGACACTCTCTCCAGTAAGCACGGGGAGTTGTCTCAGGTCTCCAACCTGGCTCAACCAACCTCCACGTGTGCCCCCCCCCAAAATAAATGTAGGGGCTGCCTCTCGGGCTTCCTTGCCAGCCGTGTTGCGTCATAATGCTGCCTTTCCGCCCTAGCTGCCTCCAACTCCTCCCTGGGACGGCGATACTCCCCAGCCTGCCTCCAGGGTCCCTTTCCATCCAGGATCTCCTCCCATGTCCAGGCTTCCCGATGACCCCGCTGCTTGGTCCTATTGTGGTGGGTCATTCTGTCACGATCTTCGAAAGGAGCGGACCAAGATGCAGCAAGGGTTCCAGTATACATACTTTTAATTAACGTAGTGAAACTGGCAAAAAACAACAAACAATGAAACAGACCGTAACACACAGGCACACACACAGAAATACAAACAATGACCCACGAAATCAGTGGGGAATTACAAACTTAAATATGGTCCCCTATTAGAAGTAACGAAACTCAGCTGCCTCTAATTGGGAACCATCAATGAAACCAAAACAAAGAAATACACCGTAGAGAAGCCAAAAAAGGGCTATCTCATGCAAGGACGCGACACCCCATTCTGTTTACCATCTATATCAATTATCTCCCACTGCTTGCAAGTTAACTGAAGCTGTGGTACACATTTCTAAATGGATGACTAATTCTTGCCTATATTTAAATATCGACAGGACTGTTTGTATGTACTTCTCTAAGAAATCTATTGATTCTTCCCATCGAGCAATTTTTTTAATGGGAGAATCTGAAAGTTGCGTCTATCTTCTGGTATCTCGGCGTCATTTTGGACTCCAACTTGACATTTTAGAAACAGGTGAAGAAGGTGGTTAACACGGTCAACTTTGGATTATCCAACATTACGTTTATAAGACCTTACCTTTCTCTGGAGAACGCCAAACTATATTTGCATGCTATGATCTTCTAGCATCGGAGATAATGCCTCGCACGCTGGTCACAAGCAGGAACTACTATTCTAAAACCAATTGAATCACTCTACATACAAACACTTAAGATTTTGATATCAAACCAAACAGTTACCACCATTGCCAAATCATTCACAAACATAATTTATTCAGTCTGGACAGCACCTCCATGATAACAAGGGCAGTAACTAGAGGTTGATTGCGTTGTACCTTTTTGAGACAGTAAATTCAGTCAATCAGCCTACTCTGTTAGAGCTCAAATATGCTAGAATGCAACGCCCATGGACTAGAGAAGCGGCACTGATCTATCCAAACCTGTACACATGCGATATCTGTGGTTCCTCATGATACTGTGTTGTTGTTAGAATGATATATTATTGGATGTAATGTATTTTGTATTGTTTTAGTGTATTTAGATAGTGGCTGTGTAAAGGCCCTTACCAGACCAGGGACAACGATGGAAATTAGCTTTTGGCTAACCCCGGCACGCTTACATGGATGTAATATTGATGCTGATTAATGTGCACTGTCCCCTATAAAAACGTGACCACGTGACTTCCCCCAATTTTAGCTTCTGACGGGAAAAAAAATGGTTTCCCACAGTGCACATCAGTTTTAAAGATTCAAGCGATAATTGAGGTGATAATTTTTTTGTTGATAAAGATTTGACCCTGTGACTTACATACATCACCAATGGCTTTATGCCATATAGGGGTCCTGTTTTCTATCTATGCTGTCTGTGTGGGACATCAATGTGAAGAGTTATTCAGAATGAAACTGACGGTCAACTTGGTTTAGAGGGGAATTTCACCAGAAGCTTTGATAACATCTTCATAGTTTCAGATTGACAGATTTAAGAGAATAGAAATAATACAGTACAATAATACAGTCTTTCAGTACAACATAACATATACATACCGGTTATGTCTGATGACATGACTCTCTCTGCACTGATTCCACTGTTTCACATGACCTCTACCTACATGAACTATTATACAACTCTATAGCTCTACTCTATTCCACAGGAGGAGAGAAAGCATCACACAGATCCTTAGATACATGGACAGAGTCAAAGGTGGCCCTCCGGAGGATGTAGTACTAACTAACAGGCCTGGGCAGTAGAGCTCACAACCACCCCCACAGTGTTATTCACTGAGCCCAGACACACACCCACGTTGCCTGCCCTGTCCACTACCAGCAGCTCTACCTTCTTTGAACAGCAGGTGGCCGCTGTACACCACCCGTGTCACATTCTCGCCCCCGGTGCCCACCTCAGTTGAAATGTTCAGGGTCCCATTCCTCTGGCGTAGGGTGACTCGGTCGATGCCCGTCCCATTGGCACCGTCGGTCAGGTTGGAAGAGAGCTGCCAGTAAGAGGCACTGCAGTCAGCCGGGCAGATGGACGAGACGCTGACCACCCCGCACTGGGGAGGGGTGAAATCTGTCACCTGAAGGAGGGGGGAGACAGCCAGGGAGCAATAGGGAGCTTAGTCAGACAACTAAGTAGTGGTGGTGGTGGTAGAACCATCTCTGACCTGTAGAGCTGGTGGTGGTAGAACCATCTCTGACCTGTAGAGCTGTTAGTGGTAGAACCATCTCTGACCTGTAGAGCTGTTAGTGGTAGAACCATCTCTGACCTGTAGAGCTGTTAGTGGTAGAACCATCTCTGACCTGTAGAGCTGTTAGTGGTAGAACCATCTCTGACCTGTAGAGCTGTTAGTGGTAGAACCATCTCTGACCTGTAGAGCTGTTAGTGGTAGAACCATCTCTGACCTGTAGAGCTGGTGGCGTTCAAATCAGGGCCATGAGGGAAAGAGGATATGAGGAAAGGAGGCCAGACCCATTTTAGAGTTTTGAAATACGACCCTTACCTTGCTGACAACAGAGAGACGCACGATGGAATAGTTCATTTTAGAGTTTTGGAACATGACCCTTACCTTGCTAACAGAGAGACGCAGGATGGCGTAGTTCAAGTCTGCGGCTCCTGCGGACTCTGCCTCGATGGTCAGGGTGACGTCCGATCCCGACGGGGTGCTGGCGGGCGCCGTGAGGGTCACCGTACCGTTGGCCGCGCCTCCCCCGTTCACAATGGAGACACTGGCGGGGAAGGAGGAAGTGAAGCCGCGGTCGTTCGTGGCTCGGACGGTAAAAGTTCCTCCTGTTCCGTTGGCCATTGCCACAGTGAAGGGGACAGAGATGGTAGAACCGGGTTTTAGGGTACTGTCAGCCTGGGCCCGGGGAGAGAAGAACTTCACTTTTTAACAAAAAGACAAGAGTATCCGAAATGCCATACCATTCCTTATGGTGCACTGCTTTTCACGAGAACCCTAGTGGGCCAGGTCCAAAGGAAAAGGGCGCAATTTCAGAGTTCTACAAGACTGATCGTAACAGAGATGCTGGAAGTCTTTATCTGAGTGGAGGCCTGTCTCTGGAAGAGGATAGGTGATGATTTGGTGGTGGCGCTATTGCTCTCTTCCCTCAGACGCACCACAAACTCTCCCTGTGGGACTCTGGCCACGGTAACCAGGAAGTCCTCGCTGCCGGTGTCGCCTAGCAATTGCAGGGTTCTGTTGACTTCTGACCCTGATCCCGAGGCCTCGACCAGGGCCACCTCGGTCACAGTGACAGAGTCACCCCCCGTCACAGACAACAGCAGGGTTGTGTTACCGCCTGGGGGGGTGGAGAGAGACATGGAGGAAAAGGAGAGAGAGAGGGTGTAGAGAGAGGGTGGTGAACAGAGAAATAGAGGAAGAGGAGAGAAGGGGAGGGGAGGAGAGGAGAGTGAACAGTGGAAAATAGAGAGTAAGAATGAGAGAGAGGGTAACGGAGTGAGGGAGAAAATGAGGTAGAAACAGAGAGGTAAGGTAAAGTAGAGAGAAAGAGGAAGTTATTTTGCAACATTATTTGAAGCTACTCTGCTGTGATGCTATGGAAGATGAAACAGTCTGTACTGAAGATGGTTACTTCAGTTATTTATTGTTACCTGTGAGAGGACGGACCTCTTTGAGGCCAAAGTCTCCATGAGCCCCCCCGAAATGGTAGCCAAAATTAACAGAGCTCTGACCTGAAACACACACGCACTCACTTTAGATAATCCGTTAACCTCTCTGGGATCGGTGTCCCCCCCGCGAACGGTTGAGTTAAAGTGTGCTAATGTGATTAGCATGAGGTTAAGTAACAAGAACATTTCCCAGGACAAAGACATATCTGATATGGGCAGAAAGCTTAAATTCTTGTTAATCTAACTGCACTGTCTAATTTACAGTAGCTATTACAGTGAAAAAAATACCATCTATTGTTTGAGGAGACCGCACAACAACAAAAAACGGCAACTGGTTTGATACAGTCGCCAGTTGTAAATAATGTATTTACATTCAGTAATCTTGCTCTGATTTGTCATCCTGAGGGTCCGAGAGATAAAATGTAGCATAGACACCTCTTCCTCCCTCGTCTCCACCATCCTCTTCCAGAGCGCCATTGTCACGATGTACCTCCCTTGTTTGACGCTGACCTTGACCTCCGACACCCCGCCATGATCAGGGCCCGCCCCCTCTGGAAGGTCTCACCGTCGAAGTGGTGCGTCTGGCTCACATCATCACCATCATCATCAACCTCAAAATCATCACCATCACGCCACCATTATCACCAACCTCATCATCACCATCATTATCGATACCATCATCGTCACCATTGTCATCTTCATCACCATCATCTTGTCATCCTCACCTTGCTCAGAGCAGGAGATTGGTGGAGAAGGTCTCTAATAACTCTCTCTGTGTGTGAGATATGATAAGTCCAATATCAAGTACCTTCCTGGTTCTGTGAGCCTGTTGGAACATACAGAGACACAAAAGGACAGACAGCAAACCAAGGAGAGGTTACTCAGGGTTAACGAGCTGTAGTGGGAACGCCTGTGTGGAGCTTGGGAATGAAGGGGGAAGCATGAGAGAGAAAGGCGGGAAGACAGAAATATTCTCACTATAAGTCCTGACCATATCTCAAATCACACTGTACCATATCTTTAAAATAAATTGTAGTTCTCTAACGAACCCACTTTAAGTAAACTTCAATTTACGCTACATTTTCCATTCAAATACTTTACATAAACAGTGCAAAATTAACTAAAGATGAAGTCTAGAAAACACAAAGTTGACTTCCAACTGAAACATTGAAAGTTATAATTCATTAAAATGACAGTGTTTTACCTGTGAGTCAAAGTCAAAGTCAAAGTCACCATTATTAGTCAGTTGTACAACCGAATGCCTTCAACCGAAATGTTTCTTCCGCATTTAACCCAACCCCTCTGAATCAGAGAGGTGCGGGGGGCTGCCTTAATCAACATCCACGTCTTGGCGCCCGAGGAACAGTGGGTTAACTGCCTTGTTCAGGGGCAGAACGACAGATTTTTTCCTTGTCAGCTCGGGGATTCGAACTTGCAACACTCCGGTTACAAGTCCAACGCTCTAACCACTAGGCTACCTGCCGCCCCTACGGCTACCTGCCGCCCCTACATCGGTGTCCCCCCCGCGTCGAGGTCCCGATGTCCACGTTGGGAGTGGTGATGCAAAAAGACTTCAAGTGTGTACAGCATTCTCTGTGTGTTTGACATTCTTTGTCCTGTTGTAACACACATAACACACAAAACACCATCCAAAGCCATTAATCCTAAATGAATCCACCTTTATTTTTTGATTGAATACAAATAACACATTTTGTTTGAGGGAGCTGAGTAGGTGAGTCTTTCTCAGGTGAGTAACTTTCACAAGTGATTACAGTGGTGACAGTGTCTCCACCTTGTTTTGATTTAAACATTTTCTCAATTTTATTTTGCATATTTTTAATTCTCATCGTCGTATTGCTCTGTTTTATTTCTCACAGAAGGTTATTATGGAACAATCCCTGGATGACTCAGAGCATTCCAAACATACTTCAACAGAAACAGTACATTACTGGTACAAGTTACAAACAGACTAACAGCCATGTAAAGACCTTGACGTGGAGCTAGATGGAACAACACAGTACTGGTACAAGATACAAACAGACTAACAGCCATGTAAAGACCTTGACGTGGAGCTAGATCGAACAACACAGTACTGGTACAAGATACAAACAGACTAACAGCCATGTAAAGACCTTGACGTGGAGCTAAGATATCTGTGACCAATAGATGCATATCTTTATTCCCAGTCGTGAAATCCATAGATTAGGGCCTAATGAATTTACTTCAATTCATTGATTTCCTCATAAGAACTGTAAGTCAGTAAAATATTGTTGCCTTTTCAGCAATTATTTAGCAACTCCTTTAATCCCAAGTGATTTATAGTACAGTGGGGGCATACATCTTTAGTATAGGGCGTGTGACTTTAGCGGGAATCGACCCACCACCCTTATATTGCTAGGGACACATTATCAGCTAAGAGAAACAGGACCTCAGTTCTTAACCCAGGAAGCACTGTCAATGTGTTTCACCTTTGCTAGATTTTGTAGCACTAGCAATACTGTATGATGTGTTATAATTAAACAATAAGGTCCAAGGGGGTGTGCTATACGGCCAATATACCCCGGCTAAGGACTGTTCTTAAGCACGACTCAACGCGGAATGTCTGCATACAGCCCTTAGTGGTGGTATATTGGCCATATATCACAAACCCATGATGTGCCTTATTGCTATTATAAACTGGTTACTAACACTGTTATTCATGTGACTTATGGAGACTAAAGAGTGTGTCCATTGTGTGTGTGTGTGCACGTGCATTAGAATGTGACCTGTCTTAATCTGTGTCAACACACATCCTTCTACAGATATAACTGTTGGATTAGGCGCTACGTATAGAGTGTCTGGACTCCATTATAAACTGCACAGTCAGGGCTGAACTCCACCATCAACTACACAGTCAGGGCTGAACTCCACCATCAACTACACAGTCTGGCTGAACTCCACCATCAACTACACAGTCAGGGCTGAACTCCACCATCAACTACACAGTCTGGCTGAACTCCACCATCAACTACACAGTCAGGGCTGAACTCCACCATCAACTACACAGTCAGTGGCTGAACTCCACCATCAACTACACAGTCAGTGGCTGAACTCCACCATCAACTACACAGTCAGTGGCTGAACTCCACCATCAACTACACAGTCAGTGGCTGGACTCCACCATCAACTACACAGTCAGGGCTGAACTCCACCATCAACTACACAGTCAGTGGCTGAACTCCACCATCAACTACACAGTCAGTGGCTGAACACCACCATCAACTACACAGTCAGTGGCTGAACTCCACCATCAACTACACAGTCAGTGGCTGAACTCCACCATCAACTACACAGTCAGTGGCTGAACTCCACCATCAACTACACAGTCAGTGGCTGAACTCCACCATCAACTACACAGTCAGGGCTGAACTCCACCATCAACTACACAGTCAGTGGCTGAACTCCACCATCAACTACACAGTCAGTGGCCTGTCCTACCAAACACTAAGTCCACATCCCAATCTGCTTCCTTCCTGATCTCCAATCTTTTTTTAACCACCACAGATCTGAAAGACAACACCATTTGAACGCGATTTGATGGCAATCTATCAACCTACCAGGCCTCTCACATCTCAGTCATAACAAAGGAATGGAACCCTGTCAACCTGCCTGGCCTCTCACATCTCAGTCATAACAAAGGAATGGAACCCTGTCAACCTGCCAGGCCTCTCACATCTCAGTCATAACAAAGGAATGGAACCCTGTCAACCTGCCAGGCCTCTCACATCTCAGTCATAACAAAGGAATGGAACCCTGTCAACCTGCCAGGCCTCTCACATCTCAGTCATAACAAAGGAATGGAACCCTGTCAACCTGCCAGGCCTCTCACATCTCAGTCATAACAAAGGAATGGAACCCTGTCAACCTACCAGGCCTCTCACATCTCAGTCATAACAAAGGAATGGAACCCTGTCAACCTGCCAGGCATCTCACATCACAGTTTTTTTACCTTTATTTTACCAGGCAAGTCAGTTAAGAACAAATTCTTATTTTCAATGACAGCCTAGGAACAGTGGGTTAACTGCCTGTTCAGGGGCAGCTCGGGGAATATGAACTTGCAACCCTTCGGTTACTAGTCTAACACTCTAACCACTAGGCTACCCTGCCGCCCCTCAGTCATAACAAAGGAATGTTAACAACCATAACCAGCATTATTAGAATAATGGAATACTGTCTAAATCATACCCTTGACACTGGCAGGAGAGACCACTGAAAACCAAACACACACTAATGTACACAGAGGCCTTCAGTCTTGACACAGTGCATTCTGCACATCAGCCAGTAGAGGGCAGTATTTAACTCAACCAGCTAAAGGAATGATTGGCAAACATTTTTTATTTTCTTATTTTTATTTAACTAGGCAAGTCAATTAAGATCAAATTCTTATTTACAATGACGGCCTACCAAAAAGGCAAAAGGCCTCCTGCAGGGACGGGGGCTGCGATTAATAATAAAAAAATATAGGACAAAACACATCACAACAAGAGAGACAACACAACACTACATAAAGAGAGACCTAAGACAACAACATAGCAAGGCAGCAACACATGACACACAGCATGGTAGCAACACAACATGGTAGCACAAAACATGGTACAAACATTATTGGGCACAGACAACAGCACAAAGGGCAAGAAAGTAGAGACAACATTACATCACTCAAAGCAGCCATAACTGTCAGTAAGAGTCTCCATGATTGAGTCTTTGAATGAAGAGATGGAGATAAAACTGTCCAGTTTTAGTTGGGGTTTTTTCAGCTCATTCCAGTCGCTAGTTGCAGCGAACAGAAAAGGCAGGCGACCCAGGGATGTGTGTGCTTTGGGGGCCTTTATCAGAATGTGACTGGCAGAATGGGTGTTGGATGTGGAGGATGAGGGCTGCAATAGATATCTCAGATAGGGGAGAGTGAGGCCTAAGAGGGTTTTATAAATAAACATCAACCAGTGGGTCTTGCGATGGGTATACAGAGATGACCAGTTTACAGAGGAGTATAGAGTGCAGTGATGTGTCCTATGAGGAGCATTGGTGGCAAATCTGATGGCCGAATGGTTAAGAACATCTAGCAGCTCGAGAGCACCCTTACCTGCCTATCTATAAATGATGTCTCCGTAATCTAGCATGGGTAGGATGGTCATCTGAATCAGGGTTAGTATGGCAGCTGGGGTGAAAGAGGAGCGATTACGATAGAGGAAACTAAGTCTAGATTTAACTTTAGCCTGCAGCTTTGATATGTGCTGAGAGAAGGACAGTGTACCGTCTAGCCATACTCCCAAGTACTTGTATGAGGTGACTACCTCAAGCTCTAAACCCTCAGAGTTAGAAATCACACTGTGGGCAGAGGGGCATTCTTCTTACCAAACCACATTAGCTTTGTTTTGGAGGTGTTCAGAACAAGGTTAAGGGTAGAGAAAGCTGTCTTAGTGTCCAACAAGCTATGTAACACAACATACGGGGAGGGGCTAGCTGAGTATAAGACTGTATCATCTGCACATAAATGGACGAGAGAGCTTCCTACTGCCTGAGGTATGCTGTTGATGTCAATTGAGAAGAGTGTAGGGTTTTGGATTGAGACTTGGGGTGCTCCCTTGGTGACAGGCAGTGGCTGAGACAGCAGATTTTCTGACTTTATCCACTGCACTCAAAGCTTAAACTAGGCCAGGGGTGGCAACCCTGTTTCTGGAGTTCCACAGGTACTGCAGGATTTTGTCCCATCTAGGCACCACACTGTATGTGTTTGAGTATGTGAGGGGAATACCTAGTCAGTTGCACAACTGAATGCATTCAAACTAAATGTGTCTTCCACATTTAACCCTTCTGAATGAGAGAAGTGCAGGGGCTTACTTTAATCGACATCAGGGATGCTGATTCTTAAAAGACAATTGATCTCCATTGCATGTTGCCATTAGGCCAATATAAACAGACATTACTCTACAGATATGTCTGCTGGATTAGGCGCTACAGTTTCTATACAGTGGCTGGACTCCACCATAAACTACAGTCAGCAGCTATGTTCCCAAACACGAAGGCCACATCCAAATAGTCTCAATCTGCTCCCTTCCTTTACTTGTCTCCTTTTCTTGTCTCATTTCCTTTGTAACCACCACAGATCTGAAAGACCTCACCATATGAGTGCAGTATGATGGAAACCTATCAAACTTCCAGGCCTCTCACATCTCAGTCATAACAAAGGAATGTAACCCTGTCAACCTACCAGGCCTCTCACATCTCAGTTATAGGGTGTCAGGTAAGGTGGGGGTGATATGATCCTTAACTAGCCTTTCAAAGCACTTCATGATGACAGAAGTGAGTGCTACAAAGCAATAGTAATTTAGTTCTGTTACATTTGCTTTCTTGGGTACAGGAACAATGGTGGAATGTTACTGTACTGTTGCCATTTTGTCCCAACTAGGCACCACACCTGGCCAACTGAGCTAATTGAGCAGCTCAGTGATTACCTAAATTCAATACACCTGGTCTTCCAGGTCGGTTAAATGAAAAACATGAAGTGCCTGCAGCACTCCAGGACCAGAGTTGTTTACTAGGTGCAGTACTTCCCAACTCTCTCCTCAGGGATCACCAGACTAGAACACCTGAATCAATTAGTCAAGGGGTTGTTGGTTAGTAGACTCAATCAGGTGTGCCAGCATAGGGCTAAAATGAACAATTTGAAATGTCTGATGGTCCCTGAGGAGAGGGTTGGGAAACCCTGGACTGGGGGCATGAAGCTTCACTTTAGTGCTGCTTTCCATTATTCTCTGTGATTGATTGATTATTGGTATACTGGCTATTAGCATTCCTGGCCTGAATCAGTCCCTGATTAGAGGAGAAAATTGATGATGAGGTTGAAGGGTCTTTCTATACTGTTACTATGGGGAACATTTCTCAGTATCAGCAGTGGTGTTGCTGGTGTTGGTCATGTTCACACACAGATCAGCATGAAAGAAGTGTGAATAAACAATTCTCAGAAGCCATGTGGTGTTTCCTGCCTCTGTGGGTGGGTGTGGGTGTGTCTGTGTTAGAATGTGACCTCTATTGATCTGTGCAAACACACATCCCTCTACAGATAGGTCTTCTGGACTAGGTGTCATCCACACAGTGGCTGGACTCCAGCATAAACTTGACATATTCAGTAGCTATGTTCCCAAACACTAAGGCCACATCCCAATAGTCTCAATCTCCTTCCTTTATTTCCTTGTCCCGTTTCCTTATCTCCTATAGTTTGTAACCACCACAGATCAGAAAGACCTCACCATATTAACGCAATATGATGGAAACCTATCAACCTACCAGGCCTCTCACATCTCAGTCATAACAACGGAATGGAATCATATCAACCTACCAGGCCTCAAACATCTCAGTCATAACAACGGAATGGAATCATATCAACCTACCAGGCCTCAAACATCTCAGTCATAACAACGGAATGGAATCATATCAACCTACCAGGCCTCAAACATCTCAGTCATAACAAAGTAAAGGTAACAACCATAAACAGCAGCATTAGAATATATTGATGCAGTCTAAATCATACCCTGGACTCTGGCAGGAGAGACCACTGAAAACCAAACACACACTAATGTACCCAGAGGCCAGTCTTGACAAGGTGCATTCTGGGCAGAAGAGGGAAGTTTTTAACTCAACGGAATGATTGGCAGACAAAGCTTAGACTAGGCCCGGGGTAAGAAACCCTGTTCCTGGAGTGCCGCAGGATTTTGTCCCAACTAGGCACCACAGTGTATGTGTGTGATAAGGTGAAGGGGAAACCTAGTCAGTCGCACAACTGAATGCATTCAACCAAAATGTGTCTAGATTACTGGCCAAACGGTCTTAACCGCTAGGCTACATGAATGTGTATGTGTGCTGTTTTCTGGTGTTTGTGGTTTGATGGGTACTTGTGCCTGTTCTCAGCAAGAGAGGGGAGACTGTGAAAATGACCACAAGGTTACTGGTATAACAAGGCCCCCTGAAAGTTGAACATTTGAATGCTGATTCTGTATCTGAAAAGACAATTCATCTCAATTGCATGTTGCCATGGACCAATATATTTTGATATCTTGGCAAGACCCTAACCTTTACTGTGATGTATTTTCTTCAGGCTTACACTTTGGGTGTGAACTCCAAGATAGTAAGATTCTCTCTCTCTCTACACTGTTTTGAGAGAGCGAGAGAGAGAGAGAGCGAGAGAGAGCGAGAGCGAGATATAAGCAGTACCTGGTTTATCAGGTAATACACTTACTTTTATCAAGCCCCGATTTCCCCACAGGTATGTCACCCATAACCAGTCGATTCTCAGAAGTGGTGGGGCCCTGCCCCTGCCGTCATTGATTGGCTCTGAAGTTTATACTAGGGACCTCAAGGTTTGACGTAGTGCTGTTTTCCATATTCCCTGATAGTTCATTAACTGGATGGTTGATTGATCGACTAAGATGTGCGTGTGTGTGCGCATTCACGCACATGCACACACACATGCACACGCTGACACACACACACCTATTTTCAGTATCAGCAGTGGTGTTGCTGTTGTTAGTCATTTTCACACATAGCTCAGTATGAAAGAAGTGTGAACAAACAATTCTCATAAGTCAAGTGGTGTTTCCTGCCTGTGTGCATATGTGTGTGTGTTAAAATGTAAGCTCTATTGATCTGTGCAAGCACACATCCCTCTACAGATATGTCAACTGGATTAGGTGGTACCTTTACAGTGGCTGGACTGCAGCATAAACTTTACACATGTTCCCAAACACAAGGGCCACATCCCAATAGGGACAATCTTCTCCTTTCCTTGTCACCTATAGTTTGTAACCACCACAGATCAGAAAAATCTCACCATATGAACGCAGAACAATGGAACCCTATCAACCAGCACCAGGTCTCTCACATCTCAGTCATAACAAAGGAATGGAACCCTATCAACCTGCACCAGGTCTCTCACATCTCAGTCATAACAAAGGAATGGAACCCTATCAACCTACCAGGTCTCTCACATCTCAGTCATAACAAAGTAAAGGTAACAACCGTAACCAGCAGTATTAGATTATTGGAATACTGTCTAAATCATACTCTGGAAACTGGCAGGAGAGACCACTGTTAACCAAACACACACTAATGTACACAGAGGCCTTCAGTCTTGACACGGTGCATTCTGCACATCAGCCAGTAGAGGGCAGTATTTAACTCAACCAGCTAAAGGAATGATTGGCATTCAAAACTTGGACTAGGCCCGGGGTAGTCAACCCTGTTCCTGGAGTGCCGCGGGATTTTGTCCCAACTAGGCATCACACAGTATGCAACCTGCCTAAATGACTACAGACCCGTAGCACTCACGTCCGTAGCCATGAAGTTCTTTGAAAGGCTGGTAGGCTCACATCAACACCATTATCCCAGACCCCTCCCCCAGTACCGCCAGTGGATGACACAACAGTGGTAGGCCTGATCAACGACGAGACAGCCTATAGGGAGGAGGTCAGAGACCTGACCGGGTGGTGCCAGAATAACAATCTATCCCTCAACGTAACCAAGAGTTAGGAGATGATTGTGGACTACAGGAAAAGGAGGACCGAGCACGCCCCCATTCTCATCAACGGGGCTGTAGTGGAGCAGGTTGAGAGCTCCATGTTCCTTGGTGTCCACATCACCAACAAACTAGAATGGTCTAAACACACCAAGACAGTCGTGAAGGGCACCACAAAGCCTATTCCCCCTATTGTTCACCTAATACCTTTTTTGCATTGTTGGTTAGAGCCTGTAAGTAAGCATTTCACTGTAAAGTCTACAACTGTTGTATTCGGCGCACATGACAAATAAAATTTGATTTGATTTGATTTGTGTGTGTGTGTGTGTGTGCTCTGAGCTAAGGAGTTTGTGGTTTGAGGGGTACGTGCCTGTACTCAGCAAGGTTTGAGGGGTACGTGCCTGTACTCAGCACTGTTAAGTCCATGGAGAATAAGAGCACCTCCTCCCAACTGCCCACTGCACTGAGGATAGGAAATACTGTCACCACCGATAAACCCACAATAATTGAGAATTTCAATAAGCATTTTTCTATGGCTGGCCATGCTTTCCACCTGGCTACCCCTACCCCGGTCAACAGCCCTGCACCCCCCTCAGCAACTCGCCAAAGCCTCCCCCACTTCTCCTTCTCCCAAATCCAGTCAGCTGATGTTCTAAAAGAGCTGCGAAATCTGGACCCTTACAAATCAGCCGGGCTAGACAATCTGGACCCTTTCTTTTTAAAATTATCTGCCGAAATTGTTGCAACCCCTATTACTAGCCTGTTTAACCTCTCTTTCGTGACGTCTGAGATTCCCAAAGACTGGAAAGCAGCTGCGGTCATCCCCCTCTTCAAAGGGGGAGACACTCTTGACCCAAACTGTTATAGGCCTATATCCATCCTTCCCTGCCTTTCTAAGGTCTTTGAAAGCCAAGTTAACAAACAAATTACCGACCATTTCAATCCCACCGTACCTTCTCCGCTATGCAATCTGGTTTCAGGGCTGGTCATGGGTGCACCTCAGCCACGCTCAAGGTCCTAAATGACATCATAACCGCCATCGACAAGAGACATTATTGTGCAGCTGTTTTCATTGATCTGGCCAAGGCTTTCGACTCTGTCAATCACCGCATCCTTATCGGGCAGACTCAACAGCCTTGGTTTCTCAAATGACTGCCTCGCATGGTTCACCAATTACTTCTCCGACAGAGTTCAGTGTGTCAAATCAGAGGGCCTGTTGTCCGGGCCTCTGGCAGTCTCCATGGGGTGCCACAGGGTTCAATTCTTGGGCCTACTCTTTTCTCTGTATACATCAATGATGTCGCTCTTGCTGCAGGTGAGTCTCTGATTCACCTCTATGCAGACGACACCATTCTGTATACTTCTGGCCCTCTTTGGACACTGTGTTAACTACCCTCCAGACGAGCTTCAATGCCATACAACTCTCCTTCCGTGGCCTACAACTGCTCTTAAACGCAAGTAAAACTAAATGCATGCTCTTCAACCGATCGCTACCCGCACCTGTCCCCCCGTCCAGCATCACTACTCTGGACGGTTCTGTCTTAGATTACGTGGAAAACTACAAATACCTAGGTGTCTGGTTAGACTGTAAACTCTCTTTCCAGACTCACATCAAACATCTCCAATCTAAAATTAAATCTAGAATTGGCTTCCTATTTCGCAACAAAGCTTCCTTCACTCATGCTGCCAAACATACCCTCGTAAAACTGACCATCCTACCGATCCTCGACTTCGGTGATGTAATTTACAAAATAGCCTCCAATACTCTACTCAACAAACTGGATGCAGTCTATCACAGTGCCATCCGTTTTGTTACCAAAGCCCCATATACCACCCACCACTGCGACCTGTACACTCTCGTAGGCTGGCCTTCACTTTACACTCGTCGCCATATCCACTGGCTCCTGGTCATTTACAAGTCCCTGCTAGGTAAAGTCCCGCCTTATCTCAGCTCGCTGGTCACCTTAGCAGCACCAACCCGTAGCACACGCTCCAGCAGGTATATCTCACTGGTCACCCCCAAAGCCAATTCCTCCTTTGGCCGACTCTCCTTCCAGTTCTCTGCTGCCAATGACTGGAACGAACTTCAAAAATCTCTGAAACTGGAGACACTTATCTCCCTCAACAGCTTTAAGCACCAGCTGTCAGAGCAGTGTACAGACCACTGTACCTGTTTATAGCCCTTCTGTAAATAGCCCAACCAACTACCTCATCCCCTACCGTATTTATTTATTTATCTTGTTCCTTTGCACCCCAGTTTTTCTACATTGCACATTCATCTACTGCACAGTTTTCTTTTACCATTCCAGTGTTAAATTGCTATATTGTAATTACTCTGCCACCATGGCCTATTTATTGTCTTACCTTCCTTATCCTACCTCATTTGCACTCTTTGTATATAGATTTCTTTTTTTCCTACTGTATTATTGACTGTATGTTTGTTTTATTCCATGTGTAACTCTGTGTTGTTGTGTGTCGAACTGCTTTGCTTTATCTTGGCCAGGTCGCAGTTGTAAATGAGAACTTGTTCTCAACTTGCCTACCTGGTTAAATAAAGGTGAAATAAAAAAAAAAAAAAAAAAAAAGAGAGGAGGGACTGTGAAAATAAACCACAAGACCACTGGTATAACAAGGCTCCCTGAAAGTTGGACATTTGAATGCTGATTCTGTATCTGAAAAGACTATTAATCTCCATTAGAAGTTGCCGTTGGACCAATACATTTTGACATCATGGCAAGACACAAGATCCTAACCTTTACTGTGCTGTATTTCATCCAGGCTTGGACTTTGGGTGTCGACTCCAAGATGGTAAGATACTACAATATTTAGAGAGAGGGGTATTACATTTTTGTATTAGATATGCATTTGTTTTATTTGCTTTATATATACTGTATATATATTATTATAGTATTAGTATTATAGCAACTACTTTTAATGTTGTCACTGTTGTTTTCATAATTGTGTGTATCTCTTGTGTTGGCAATCTTGTCATTCATGCCATTTAAAGCATATGGAATTTGAATGAATTAGTTTGAGAGAGAGATTTTTTTATTTATTTAAATATATAAAAAAAATGCCTCTTTTACACTTTTTGACCGTTCTTTTTCCTGCCAATTCTCTGAAGGTCAATCTCCGTCAGCCTGGTCTCATAACCTTAGACATGGTCCCTGACTCTGTTGACGACATGTATAACAGCTGCACTGAAAACATGTACAACAAGGTGGAGAAGGAATATCTGGAACATGAAAACAATACAGGAGGGATCTTCCAAAAAGCCTGGAAGAGAGCACAGGCATGTGCAGACAATGTGACGCAACGATTCACAAAGGACAATTCTGAGTACAATTCTAAAGACAAACTTACAAATGATCATATCAAGGCTATCTGTGCTTACTCAGGAAGTCAAACTAAAATATACGAAGTGTTCAACCAAGCAGTCCGGACCAATAGAACAGAGTACACCACCTCCTTCCAGTTCCACTCCCTGCATTTCCTGCTGACTGATGCTCTCCGCCTCCTGAAAGAAAACCAACCTGGCTGTCACACCACATACCGGAGAACCACAATGCTATTTAATAGTACAGTTAACCAAACCATGAGATTCGGCTTCTTTGCCTCAAGCTCTTTCCTAACAAATTTGACTACGTTTGGAGAGAAATCTTGCTTTAACATAACGACATGTTCAGGAGCTTATCTCAAGTCCTACCCAGTGATGGGAGAACGGGAGAAGGAGGTGTTGATTCCACCCTTTGAGATGTTCAAAATTACCAAAAAGGAAAAAGGCAAACATGTTAATGACTGTCAACACCTCTACAAACTGGAGAGTGTAGGGCTCCAGAGCAATCTGAATTGTAAAGCTGTTTAGGAAAATACATTATTCAAACTATCTGTTAGTCAGTGAAGCTTTCTCTCATTTAGAGATTGAAATTAAACAGGCTGGGCTGCTTGTGCTTATGTGTTTCCTGTGCACTGGGAGAAATATAAAATAGAATTCATGCTACCAATAACTTCATCAATGGTTACATACATACCTTGGTTCAAATACAATTTGAAACAAATTCAAATACTTTAGCTGTGTTTAATTTAGATTGCCTGTTGCAATGAAACCAATAGAACAGCCCCCAAAGTGCTAACTCTGCCCATCTGGCACTCCAGGCAGGTTAAATAAAACGCTCAAAGTATTTGAAAGATTTCAAATAGTATTTGAACCCAGGTCTGTTCATATATAGCATTTACTGTAACTTTTTACTGTATTATTTACTGTAACTATATTTACTGTATTATTTACTGTAGCATTTACTGTAACTATATGTACTGTAGCATTTACTGTAACTACATGCACTGTAGAATGTACTGTAACTATTTGTACTGTAACTATTTGTACTGTAGCATTTACTGTAACTGTGTCTACATAGAAACATGTATTCACTAATGCGGTGTAATTTAGAGTTAATTATATGTTTTTATCATACCTTTTCAGCACTTGCTCTGTAGCATCACTAAAGCATCATTGAGCATGATTAAAGCAGTTCATTGAGATTCAAAGACCACCGCCGACAAATGATTACATTGTGCATTCTCCACATCTACCAGAAGGGGGAAGCATTTCATGCATAAAACAGACCGACTATTTTCAGCTACCTCTCTCTCTCTCTCTCTTCTCTACATCAGTGGTAACCACCTCTAGTCCTGGAGAGCTATAGATGCAGGCTATTGTTCCAGCCCAGAAATAAAAACACAAAATTTAGTGTATCATCAACTTATCATCAAAGGCCTTAAAGCCACAGTCTTCTTTAAAAGTGTATTTTTTTGTATTTTTTTTTTTTAGATCTTTATTTTAACAGGGAAAACAGACTGAGACCTGGATCTCTTTTACGGCTGTGCCCTGTGTAAACATGTTGACATGTACAGTTCTAGGCATACAGACAAGAACATTTCAAAACATACAAAACAAAGACACAGTTCAACAGAAACAATCACAGACAACATCATAAAGATCCTCCATCACATTTTTGAAATGGGCAAGGGACACCAGAGTGTCTAACTTAAGTTGGATCTGCAGTTTGTTCCATAAATAAGGTGCAAAGGAACTGAAGGCAGTCCTTCCCAACTCTGTGGAGACCGCAGGAGTTTCTAATAATCTGTGATCTGGTCATAAAATTTGTATATCTAGTTGAAATTAATGATGATATATATGGAGGTAGTTTTAAAAGAAGTGCTTTATAAATAAACAAAAGAGCATGTTGCTCTCGCCTCACAGATAGAGAGGCCCAACCCACATGTTGATATAGGATACAGTGATGAGTTTTGTAACTATCACCTGTGATAAACCTGAGTGCACAATGGTAAATAGCATCCAGGGGTTTTAATGTGTTTGCCGATGCATGCATATAAATAATATCACCATAATCTAAAACGGACATAAAAGTAGTTGCACAATTAGCTTTCCATTTACGGAGGACAGACAAGCCCTGTTTCTGTAAAGGAACCCTATCTTGAATTTGAGCTTTTTTCCCAATTCAGTAACATGTTTTTTAAAAGAGAGCCTATCATCTAACCATACCCCTAAATATGTATATGCAGAGACCTGTTTGATTTGAGTACCATCCAAGCTAGTGATTACAAAAGTGTTTCTAACTGAGAGTTTAGACCTAGAAAAAAACATGACATTTGTTTTCTTAGCGTTTAAAACAAGTTTAAGCTGTAAAAGAGACTCCTGTAATATCCTAAAATCAGACTCCAACTGCATTAAAGCTTGGTCCACTGTTGGAGCAATAGAGTACATCAATGTGTCATCTGCATATAAATGGCAATTACAATATCTGACATTATCACCAATGTTGTTTATATAAAGTGAGAACAATAGTGGGCCAATTATTGAACCCTGAGGGACCCCTTTAAGTAACTGTAAGGGGTCAGACTTGACCTCGTCGACCATGACGGCCTGAGTTCTATCTTTAAGATAGTCATAAAACCATTCGGCAGGCATTTGACAAAGCTTTTGACAAATCCACAAACAACGCAGCACAATGCTTTCTATAATCTAAGACATTTGCAATATCATTTACAACAAGCGTATACCAGCTAAGATTGTATAGGCCACCAACAACAATGTAAACAGTAGAGCAAATGAGATTTTAAGATTTAAATAGCACAAGGACATGACAGTATCTGTAGTGCTCAAGGAATGACATTCCATTACATCAGGAGTGTCTTAAATAGACCCGAGGCCTGCTGTTTGTGGTGTTGTATTGGGAGGATGTAAGGGGGAGCCTAGAAGCGTTGGCCAGAGTAGACTTACAACCACTCAACAGCAATGGCTCATGTGAAGAGCAGTATGGTAATGACTATCCTGTAGTACGTTATCAAGATGAGCTACAAGCCTTGTGTCAATACACCTGTCCAGGCAGAAGGAGAAGTCAGCCTCTGATGTCCAGAAAAGGACAGAGGAAGGAGCCCAACGTATAACGTTATTCTAAAACAAACTAGTAACTAGACAGGCACAAGAGTTTGTGGGGTATGAACGAGATTTAAACTGAAGTGGCACGTTAGTTGTAAATGCAAATTGTCATGCAGGTCATTGTTCCACAACCCTGGTCCTGGACTGCACCTGATTAAGCACTGAACAAACAGCCTGAACAAATAAACCTGAACTTGTTCAAATAGTGTGAAGGGGATCATGGTCATGAGTGAGTGAGATTGAAGATACCCCAGTTAAACATTGCCTAGGTCAATTTCCAAAAAAGGGCAGAGGAATAAGACCAACAGATTCAAAACTAACTAGTAAAAACAGCCAATGGGAGACTGGCATGAGAGTTTATATTGTATGAGTGAGACCTATACTGAAGTGGCATTTTAGCTACGCAAACAGCAGATACATGATACATTACTGTCCAGAGGGAGGGAGACGCACCGAAGTGAAGGCAACTTGGTAACGTCACAGCCACAAGCACCAGAGAGCTGGAAGGTAAGATAAAGTGTGTGTCACCACTAGAAGTAAGATAAAGTGTGTGTCACCACTAGACGTAAGATAATGTGTGTGTCACCACTAGACGTAAGATAACGTGTGTGTCACCACTAGAAGTAAGATAACGTGTGTGTCACCACTAGAAGTAAGATAAAGTGTGTTCCACCACTAGAAGTAAGATAAAGTGTGTCACCACTAGAAGTAAGATAAAGTGTGTGTCACCACTAGAAGTAAGATAAAGTGTGTGTCACCACTAGAAGTAAGATAAAGTGTGTGTCACCACTAGAAGTAAGATAAAGTGTGTGTCACCACTAGAAGTAAGATAAAGTGTGTGTTCCCACTAGAAGTAAGATAGTCTGTCACCGCTAGAAGTAAGATAAAGTGTGTGCCACCACTATAAGTAAGATAAAGTGTGTGTTCCCACTAGAAGTAAGATAGTCTGTCACCGCTAGATGTAAGATAAAGTGTGTGCCACCACTATAAGTAAGATAAAGTGTGTGTCACCACTAGAAGTAAGATAGTCTGTCACCGCTAGAAGTAAGATAAAGTGTGTGTCACCACTAGACGTAAGATAATGTGTGTGTCACCACTAGACGTAAGATAACGTGTGTGTCACCACTAGAAGTAAGATAAAGTGTGTGTCACCACTAGACGTAAGATAACGTGTGTGTCACCACTAGAAGTAAGATAAAGTGTGTTCCACCACTAGAAGTAAGATAAAGTGTGTCACCACTAGAAGTAAGATAAAGTGTGTGTCACCACTAGAAGTAAGATAAAGTGTGTGTCACCACTAGAAGTAAGATAAAGTGTGTGTCACCACTAGAAGTAAGATAAAGTGTGTGTTCCCACTAGAAGTAAGATAGTCTGTCACCGCTAGAAGTAAGATAAAGTGTGTGCCACCACTATAAGTAAGATAAAGTGTGTGTTCCCACTAGAAGTAAGATAGTCTGTCACCGCTAGATGTAAGATAAAGTGTGTGCCACCACTATAAGTAAGATAAAGTGTGTGTCACCACTAGAAGTAAGATAGTCTGTCACCGCTAGAAGTAAGATAAAGTGTGTGTCACCACTAGAAGTAAGATAAAGTCTGTGTCACCACTAGAAGATAATTGTGTGTCAAAGGGTGTAATGTAATGATTTACATATTAGACCATGCATCATAACAGACAACAAATGAGAGGAGAAGCTGTTATTAAGCTATGGTGGTTGTATAGACGAAATCTATGAAGATTACAGAGTCAATGGAAATTCCTAACATACTGTTTTCATCCTGATAATAAATAGGATAATCTTTGACTATACTCTAGATTGCAGTGAAGATGGTGAAGTTTGCAGTGGGGGCTGTTTTCTCATTGACCTTCAGTATGGGCAATGGAATGATATGTTTGTGTGCGTGGACGTGTCACATACCCTAACTGAATGTTTAAAATACATTTTAAATCTTGAAAAAGGTGAAATAGCTAAATCCTTTTTCTCTTCTCCAAGGTGAGGCCTGATACAGTTCTGGACATGGCACTTTCACCTGTCGACGATGCAAACAAGGGCTGTGTTGCAGCTATGTTGGCCAAGGTGAAAGTGTACCCTGAAAGAAGAGATTACAGCCAATACAATGCGGACGACTCGGGACTCGTTGGACAGACCATTATGATGCTTGTTACGTTCCCCAGTTTCTGTGTTGTGCTTTTGCTTGTATGTGTGTGTTTCAGGATGGCTTCCTGAATTCCCCATTACTAATTGAAGCTGACCCCGCCCCCTCGTCAGGATACAGCTGTATCCCATTAGACTCCTTCTCCAGCTATATAAGCCAGTGTTCTGTTGCTCAGAAGAGAGATGAGGCTGATAGATGAGGCTGAAGACTGAGGGTGAAGACTGAGGGTGAAGACTGAGGGTGAAGACTGAGGGTGAAGACTGAGGGTGAAGACTGAGGGTGAAGACTGAGGGTGAAGACTGAGGGTGAAGACTGAGGGTGAAGTGCATCCTGAGTTTATGGTTGGTAAGAGATTGTGGTATGTTCTATGTTACCAGTTGCTGATTGTTATGTTCTGTGTTAGTTGTTTTTCCTCAAAGAGAGAGAGCTTCTATCATATCCTGAGTTAGTTTTTTCTCAAGTTGGTTGTGAAATAGTTTGTATTCTGTCTCATTTGTTCCCAGGGGGGAAGGGGAAGGCACCTAGGGGGTGCTTAGGCAAGAGGCCTGCGGGCCTCATAGTATATAACCCATCATATAACCCATAGTATTGGACGGACCACCCCCTGTATTTTGGTTAGTGCACCAGGTGGTGCTAAGCTAGGTAAGTTGTGGGTAGGCAGGTAAGGTAGGAGAGGGGGCTTTGACTTTTACTTTCTCTGCTTTGGTTCCGTTCAGCCCCTTTTCCCCAAAATTACCATGTGACGGCATAAATTCCTTGTTAATGGTACCGCTCTCTGCTTTTGTCATCCTTACTCGCACCTACCGTCCCATACCTCTTTCACTCCACGGGGAATTTAGAGCAGCAGGGAGTTGCGTTCCCTCCAAGAGGCGTACGTAACAATGCTCCTGACAACAAAGAATCTGATGGGCAACTTACAGTTGAACGTATTCTTGCAATCAAGTTGTACTCGGGTGTTTCTTACAAAACACTCAATGATACAATTAGTGTGGGAAAAGATGAACACAAAGCAAAAACATTTGAGTTCTATGCATGGCATTTTCTGCTGTCTGATGCCATACCTATTCTGAAAGAAAACAATAATCCCAATGAATGTTTGAAAACCGTATACCGTGGAAACAAACGTGTTTAAATAAGGAAATTAGATTTGGCAAATTCCTCTCAACCTCTACTTCTTAGACTCTTGCTGCAGATTTTGGAACAAAAAATTGTTTGTGAACTGAAAATTGTTTTTGAATTTTTTAATTGAAACATGCTAAGGTGCCTCTGTGGAAAAGTATTTGATCGTGGGGTCACTTGAGGAAGAGATTTTGATTCCCCCCCCTTATGAGAAATTTAAAATTGAGGAAGTGAAAAATAGAAACACAGTCAAAGACCTGTGGTGCAAAGTTGTTTTCAAACTGAAAAGTGCAACATATTTAAGTGATCTGAACTGTGCTTTAGTGTAAATACAGATCAAGCCCCTGTTAGGAATCAGATAATGATTCTACTACTTTTCCATATGTGGAGAAACATATGAGGAATATCCATACCTATTTGCACTGAGATTTAAGTTTTTAATATGGCATTTTGCCTTTACTGAAATCTGTCGTCTAGATGGTGCCTCTGTCTACAGCTTCTATCAATACCAACACTGTAAAATGTTATTACCCACTGCCTTAAAATTGAAAGTTAAGTCAACACGGGAAATGTTGTTAACATAAATGAACATGTATACTAATATGAGGTTAACTCTAAATTGTACATCCAGGGTGAACTCATATTTTGTGATTACAGCAAACTATTGAGTCATGTGCGTGGTCCATATCTTTTTCAGAGATACTTTTATCTTGGTTCATTTTCCGTCAAGATGTTTTTAATCAAACAAGTCTACTTCTGCTTTCTTAAACTTTTTCTTAACAAATATATTTTCAATGTCTGTTAGTTATATTTTAATGAGTTAGTGGTTCACTGTTAATGTTACATTCTGACATCAGGACACAGATATTATGTTAGTCACTAGACTTGTACTACCCTGTGTAACAGACTCCTTAGGGGATGCTTGCAGCTTCTGCCAACATTAATAAAGATTCACGTCTTTTGTTAAACTTCCACTGAAGCCTTCTCCACTTTTGAGAGACTTAAGCCATGACACATTATTAACTGATGAATAAGTCAATTAATGAATGAGTTGTTCAGTATAGTGGAAACTACCAGTTGGCATTGAAGGAACTTTGACTGTTTTTACTATATGTCTATCGAAAAGGAAATTAGAAAGTAACTTTTTTCAAACATTCAAAATAATGTAAAAAATGTTTAGAATCACGTAAACAAATATGTAAACATGCAACATAAGGCAACATGGCATGTAATAATGTCATTTAAATACTTTTGGCTGTCACATGACCTTTCACCATCGCCCAAATAAGGACTGTCTTGCTCCACAGTGCGCAGGCTACATTACATCATAAATCCGATTAACCGTTCAAATCAGATGTCTGGAACACTGGCTAGAGTTATTGACCAAGAGCGATAGAGAGACTGACAGACAAAGAGAGAATCAGAGAGAGAGACAGACAAAGAGAGAATCAGAGAGAGAGACAGACAGACAGAGAGAGATGGTGAATCCCAAACCACCCCCTTGGCCCTACCAACTCGCTCGGTGAGCCCTCTGTTGTCACGTGTTGCTGATGAAACTCAGAGGGTGACTTCTAGAGTGGCGAGGGGAACAAAAAAACCTTCAACTTTGGGATACTCTCTTGACTTGAATGATGCAATTCATGTTCCAATTTGTTTTCCAGTGTTCCCAAAGGAACACATCACTGGAAGTTCCCCAACTTTCTTTTGTTTCTACAAACATGTACGAGGCTCCATAAAGTGAATGCCCACACTGGGAGAAATGTAATACAAAACCACTGCTACAGTACCAACAACATCACCATAGGATGCATACAGATGTGGGTTCAAATATCTTAGCTGTGTTTGATTGAGCATGCTTGCTGCAATGGAATCAAAAGAAAAGTCCCAAAAGTGCAAATCCTGGCACTCCAGGCAGATTAAAAGAAACACTCAAAGTATTTGACAGTATTTGAACCCATGCCTGGTCATGTATAGAATTTACTGTAGCTATATGTACTGTAGCATTTACTGTAACTATATGTACTGTAGCATTTGCTCTAACAATATTTACTGAAGCATTTACTGTATGTACTGTAGTATTATCTGTAACTATATTTACAGTAGCATTTACAGTAACCATATGTGCTGTAGCATTTACTGTAACTATATTTACAGTAGCATTTACTGTAACTACTTGTACTGTTGCATTACCTGTAACTATATGTACTGTGGCATTTACTGTAACTATATTTACTGTGGCATTTACTGTAACTATATTTACTGTAGCATTTACTGTAACTAAATTTACTGTAGTATTTACTGTAACTATATTTACAGAAGCATTTACTATAACTCTATGTACTGTAGTATTATCTGTAACTACATTTACAGTAGCATTTACTGTGACTATATTTACTGTAACTATATTTACTCTAGCATATGCTGTAACTATATTTACTGTATAATTTTCTGTAACTATTTGAACTGTAGCATTTACTGTAACTACATGTACTGTAACTGTTACTGTTACTACATTTACTGTAGCATTACCTGAAACTATATGTATTGTAGCATTATCTAACTATATTTACTGTAGCATTTACTGTTACTATATGTACCGTACCATTTACTGTAACTTTATGAACTGTAGCATTTACTGTAACTATATTTACTGTAGCATTTACAGTAACTTTATGTAGTGTAGCATTCTGACTATATTTACTGTAGCATTTACAGTAACTATATGTACTGTAGCATTTACTGTAACTATATGTACTGTAGTATTTACAGTAACTATATTTACAGAAGCATTTACTCTTACTATATTTAATGTAGCATTTACTGCTACTTTATGTAGTGTAGCATTATATGTGACTATATTTACTGTAGCATTTACTGTAGCATTTACTGTGACAATTTTTACTGTAGCATTTACTGTAACTATATGTACTGTAGCATATACTGTAACTATATGTACTGTAGCATTTACAGTAACACTATGAACTGCAGCATTTACTGTATCTACATGTACTGTAGCATTTACTGTTACAATATTAA
This sequence comes from Brachymystax lenok tsinlingensis, assembly GCA_030435695.1. Taxonomy (NCBI): domain Eukaryota; kingdom Metazoa; phylum Chordata; class Actinopteri; order Salmoniformes; family Salmonidae; genus Brachymystax; species Brachymystax lenok. The sequence continues at coordinate 39,051,848 of CM059810.1, forward strand.
CTGTATCATTACATGCAACTATATGTACTGTAGCATTTACTGTAACTATATGCACTGTAGTATTATCTGTAACTATATTTACAGTAGAATTTACTGTAACTATATGTAGTGTAGCAAATACTGTAACTATATTTACTGTATCATTTGCTGTAACTTTATGAACTGTAGTATTTACTGTAACAACCTGTACTTTAGAATTTCTCTACCTAAATGTACTGTAGTACTCTCTGTAACTATTAACAGTAGCATTTACTGTAACTATATGTACTGTAGTACTATCTGTAACTATATTAACTGTATCATGTAATGTGGCATTAACTGTATCATATACTGTAACTATATGAACTGTAGCAGTATCTGTAACTATTTACTGTGTATATTTAATATATAATTTACTGTAACAATATTTACTATAGCATTTACTGTAACTAGGAGTATTGCAACTATATGTACAGTAGCATTTATTGTAACTATTTGTACTGTAGTATTATCTGTAACTATATTTACAGAAGCATTTACTGTAACTATGTACTGTATCATTTACTATAACTATATTTACTGTGGCATTTACTGTAACTTTATGTAGTGTAGCATTATGTGACTATAATTACTGTAGCATTTACTGTAGCATTTCCTGTAGCTATATTTACTATAGCATTTACTGTAACTGTATGTTCTGTAGCATTTACTGGAGCTATATACTGTAGTATTTACTGTAGCATTTACTGTAACGTTACGTAGTGTAGCATTATCTGTGACTATATTTACTGTAGCATTTACTGTGACAATATTAACTGTAGCATTATCTGTAACTATATTTACTATAGCATGTACTGTAACTATATTTACTGTAGCATTTACTGTAACGTTACGTAGTGTAGCATTATCTGTGACTATATTTACTGTAGCATTTACTGTAACTATGTAGTGTAGCACTTACTGTAACTATATGTACTGTAGCATTTACTGTAACAGTATTTGCTGTAGCATTTGCTGTAAGTATATGTATTGTAGCATTATCTGTACTGTAGCATTAATTGTAACTATATTTAAGAGTGTGCTCCTAATCTCAGCTCGTTACCTTTATAAAAGACACCTGGGAGCCAGAAATCTTTCTGAGAGCGTCAAATTCTTATTTCCCTCATTAAAATGCAAATCAATTAATAACATTTTTCAAATGCGTATTTTTCTGGAGTTTTTTGTTATTCAGTCTGTCACTGTTTTAACAAACCTGCCATTAAAATTATAAACTGATCATTTCTTTGTCAGTGGGCAAACGTACAAAATCAGCAGGGATCAAATACTTTTTTCCCTCACTGTATGTAGTGTAGCATTATCTGTAAATTATATTTACTGTAGCATTTACTGTGACTATGTACTGTAGCAGTTACTGTAACAATATTTACTACAGCATTTACTGAAACAAATTACTGTAGCATTTACTGTAGTATTTACAGTAACAATATGTACTGTAACTATGCTGTATACCATCTATGATTGAATGGGCCACCAGCAACAATGTAAACAATGGAACAAATGCATGCTACGAGATGTTCACATGAAACTAGCACTTCAAATCAAACTTTATTGGTTGTGTACACAGATTTGCATGTGTTATCGCAGGTGCAGTGAAATGCTTGTTTCTAGCTACAACCGTGCAGTAATAATACCTAGAAAACAATATGCACATCATCCAAAGTAAGAAATATCAGAATGACCACTTGATTTCTATGCTATACCTGTGGTGTTAAAGGAATGACATGAGGTTTATTCAAAGGGACAGAATAAAGACCAGTATGGACAGAACCAGGTATATTTACATGTTACAGGATATTTTCAGCAACTGAGTTGTAGCTGTTGTCAGATCGATTGTTCACTATATAAAGGCCAAGCAGACAGAAAACATTCTAATGGTGCAAGAACGTGTAGCAGACATGGCTTGACATTATAAACAACACTGAATGATATAATAGCCAGTAGTGAGAAAGGAGACACTCCACTCAAACCCACTGGCTAGCGACATTAATTAAGTAGTCTTTTTACATTTGTTGAAGCCATTGTCTCGACATGACTTATTGTATTTGACATTTTAAGGAGAGAGGGTGGATGAGGGTGATATTGACTTGGGAGGATGTTCAATAAGAGGGACAGTAGACATGTCCAGACTTCTGAATATTTATAACAACTCAACAGCATGTTACTAATTTACAGTGCTGTATGGAAATGAACCTATCCTGCAGTACGTTATCAGGTAAAGATACAGAACTAGCCTTGTGTTAATGGTCCTGTCCAGGCAGAACTATACGCCTTGTGATAATGTTCCTGTCCAGGCAGAACTATAAGCCAAAGTCCAGTAAAGGACAGAAGAATGAGACCAAAAAAAAACTAGTAAAAACAGCCAATGGGAGGCTGACACGAGTCTGTGGTGTATGATATTAAAACTTAACTGTCATGTGGTTCTATGTAAATGGTCAATCAGGATAAAATACAGCCCCGACAGACAGTGACACACCAAGAGCACTGACAGACAGAGAAACACCAAGAGACATCAAAGTCAAGGAGACCCGGTGAAGCTACACCAAACAGGAGCACAACAGTCGAAGTAAGTTGTAACGTTTATTAGACGCTGAGTTAAAATGTAATTATTCTTCCTGGAGGGAACTTCTATAATACTTTTTTATTTACATTCTTAAACTTTAAATATATGTGACTATTGCTGACAACTATTCAACAACTGTTCCCTCTACATGTTGTTTTACTACAGGACCTGTTGAAGTCATGGGGAGAGAACATCCTAAACTTTGCTATGCTGTGTGTCTTCCATGATTGGACTCTCGGTGTGGAATCAAAGATGGTAAGAATCTCTCAAATCTGTTACATAGAATTATAAGATGTATTTTTTTAGCACAAATACTTTTTTTGGCATTGTTCACTTTCCAGCATTGAAGTACGTTTTAATGTTACTTGCCACTGGCCATTTTAAATACCTTCTGTGTCAGTTTTTTTCTCTCCGTTTTTTTTCTGGGGGTGCTACAGCTGCCATGGGTAACCAACTTGAAAAGTGTATAATTACTACATTATCCATAATTCTCATTGACTGAGCGTTCCAAATTACTGTGGAAATCATCAATAGTAATTCTATTTCTTTGAGGTAGGGCAGGCCGGTGACTTTGCAACCAAATTATTTTACTCTACTCGGTCGCCTAATAGACTTGTATGGTCATACAAGGTACGACTGGTGTAATCAGAAGCCTACAAATTATTTGCATGGCCCCAGTTGTATTTGCATCCAAATTACAGTTCTATGCAAATTCAATAATAGTGCACACAGGCTGTCAGTGACAAGTGAACAAAATAACCATTGACATGAATTTGACAATAGCTTTTTAGTTGCATAAATACATTGTATTTCTATGGTTGCAGCCCTAAAGCATGTAAAATGAGTAGTATTTGGAGAACAGTTCTCTTACATTAATCTCCATAGAGTTGGGTATGGTTGCCTTTTCCTGTTACGCTCCTTGCCTATGGAATAGCCTGCAGACTAAACTTAAACTTGAGACTCTTGTCCCCCCTTGCCCATTTTAAACATTTATAGGAGGATTTTTATTTTTAACCAATCCGATTGCTACAACATATCATCTGGTTAGCTGATACGATAAAACACATTCCCAATCGTTGTGAGATCTGGCAGGCGTCTGCAATGTGGTCAGGCAGGAACACCATCCATATTTTGCCCAAGTTCATGTGTGTTTCCAGGTGCAGTTTATTGCAATCAAGGGCGGGGCTTGGATGCTAAGTACCAGGCTGTTGGGTCAGTCTTGTGCTCCAATGCTGTGTGAAGGTTGGTGTGCTTTATGATGATGGAAGTGTTCACAGTCTTTAGAAAACCCAGTAGTGGCATCCTTGAAATAATTTGTTAAGTATCTGGGGTGGGGGGCAGTTGGCCAGATAGAGAGATTTTAGTCCTGGACTAAAAAGTGAACTCATTGAAGAATCTCTCTATCTATGGCAAATTGCCCAGTTCCCACTACAGCCAAGTTGTGCACTTTTCAATTAGAAACTGTGCACTTTCAATTAGTTAATCTGTAGCCTAATAAACTGAATGGCCCCAGACACACTGCAACAACTGAGAATGGTCTCTTCCCTGAGCTATCTGGTACTGTAGACATACAGTGGGGAGAACCAGTATTTGATACACTGCCGATTTTGCAGGTTTTCCCACTTACAAAGCATGTAGAAGTCTGTAATTTTCAACTGTGAGTGACTGAATCTAAAACAAAAATCCAGAAAATCACATTGTATGATTTTTAAGTAATTCATTTGCATTTTATTGCATGTCACGTTCAGGCCTGAGCTTTATAGGTTTCGTTTTGGTGTAGGGTTTTTTGGTTCTAGGTGTTGTATTTCTTTGTTGGGGTAATGGTTCCCAATTAGAGGCAGCTGTGTGTCGTTACCTCAAATTGGGAACCATATACACTGCTCAAAAAAATAAAGGGAACACTAAAATAACACATCATAGATCTGAATGAAATAATCTTATTAAATACTTTTTTCTTTACATAGTTGAATGTGCTGACAACAAAATCACACAAAAATTATCAATGGAAATCAAATTTATCAACCCATGGAGGTCTGGATTTGGAGTCACTCAAAATTAAAGTGGAAAACCACACTACAGGCTGATCCAACTTTGATGTAATGTCCTTAAAACAAGTCAAAATGAGGCTCAGTAGTGTGTGTGGCCTCCACGTGCCTGAATGACCTCCCTACAACGCCTGGGAATGCTCCTGATGAGGTGGCGGATGGTCTCCTGAGGGATCTCCTCCCAGACCTGGACTAAAGCATCCGCCAACTCCTGGACAGTCTGTGGTGCAACGTGGCGTTGGTGGATGGAGCGAGACATGATGTCCCAGATGTGCTCAATTGGATTCAGGTCTGGGGAACGGGCGGGCCAGTCGTTAGCATCAATGCCTTCCTCTTGCAGGAACTGCTGACACACTCCAGCCACATGAGGTCTAGCATTGTCTTGCATTAGGAGGAACCCAGGGCCAACCGCACCAGCATATGGTCTCACAAGGGGTCTGAGGATCTCATCTCGGTACCTAATGGCAGTCAGGCTACCTCTGGCGAGCACATGGAGGGCTGTGCGGCCCCCCAAAGAAATGCCACCCCACACCATGACTGACCCACCGCCAAACCGGTCATGCTGGAGGATGTTGCAGGCAGCAGAACGTTCTCCACGGCGTCTCCAGACTCTGTCACGTGCAGACGATCGTGACAGCATGACATAAGTATTTGATACATCAGAAAAGAAGAACTTAATATTTGGTACAGAAATCTTTGTTTGCAATTACAGAGATCATACATTTCCTGTAGTTCTTGACCAGGTTTGCACACACTGCAGCAGGGATTTTGGCCCACTCCTCCATACAGACCTTCTCCAGATCCTTCAGGTTTCGGGGCTGTCGCTGGGCAATACGGACTTTCAGCTCCCCCCAAAGATTTTCTATTGGGTTCAGGTTCAGGTCATGCAATAAAATGCAAATTAATTATTTAAAAATCATACAATGTGATTTTCTGGATTTTTGTTTTAGATTCCGTCTCTCACAGTTGAAGTGTACCTATGATAAAAATTACAGACCTCTACATGCTTTGTAAGTAGGAAACACTGCCAATTTTGCAGGTTATCAAATACTTGTTCTCCCCACTGTATCAAATAAACTTTTGTGTGTGTGTGTGTCTGTGTGTATTACCTGAGTGCTGGTCTCCTGGTCCATTATTAGGAGCAGTGTCTGCTGTCTCTTCTCTCTTGGTGCTGGTCTCACTGTCTCTCAGGGTCTGACCACGTCAGGTCCTCTCCTATCCTCTCCTCTCCTCCATCTCACCTCTGTCAAACTTGACCTTGTTGGTCGTATCTGCCTCAGCATAGATGGCCTCAGACATCTCCAACAATGTACTGTGTTTTCTGTCTAACAGGTGTATGTTAAATCTATCCAGGTTATTGTGATACCGTTACCTCTGCATTGTGTCTGTTCCTGTGCCTTACTGTAAGTGACACTGTTTTAACTAATGAGAAACTGTCAAGGGTTCGTCTGGGGGACACTCAGTCGGACACTCATTACTATAACATTGTGGTCCCACAAGGGTCAATATTAGGCCCCCTTCTGTTTACCATCTATATAAATGATCTCCCACTGCTTGCCCACAAGTTAAAATGCGGATGTATGCAGGCAATGCAGTCCTCTATGTACACAAAAAAAGACAAGTCGTTAACTTGTTAACTGAAGCTGTGGTACACATTTCTAAATGGATGACCAATTCTTGCCTATATTTAAATATCGACAAGACTGTTTGTATGTACTTCTCTAAGAAATCTATTGATTCTTCCCATCGAGCAATTTTTTTTAATGGGAGAATCTGAAAGTTGCGTCTATCTTCTGGTATCTCGGCGTCATTTTGGACTCCAACTTGACATTTTAGAAACAGGTGAAGAAGGTGGTTAACACGGTCAACTTTGGATTATCCAACATTACGTTTATAAGACCTTACCTTTCTCTGGAGAACGCCAAACTATATTTGCATGCTATGATCTTCTCACATCGGTGATATTGCCTCGCTTGCTGGTCACAAGCAGGAACTACTATTCTAAAACCAATTGAATCACTCTACATACAAACACTTAAGATTTTGATATCAAACCAAACAGTTACCACCATTGTCAAATCCTTCACAATCATAATTTATTCCGTCTGGACAGCTTTAAGCACAACCAGGATAACAAGGGCAGTAACTAGAGGTTGATTGCGTTGTACCTTTTTGACACAGTAAATTCGGTCAATCGGCCTTCTCTGTTAGAGCTAAAATATGCTGGAATGCAATGCCCATGAACTAGGGAAGCTGCGCTGATTATTGTACTTTTACATTTAAATTGAAAACATGGCTCAAATCTATCCAAATCTGTACACATGAGTTATCTGTGGTTCCTCATGATAGTGTGCTGTTAGAATGATAATTGTTGGATGTAATGTATTTGTATTTTGTATTGTTTTAGTGTGTATTTAGATAGTGGCTGTGTAAAGGCCCTGAACTGCCCAGGGATCACGGTGCAAATTAGCTTTTGGCTAACCCCGGCAAATTTACATGGATGTAATATTGATGCTGATTAATGTGAGCTGTTCCCTATAAAATGTGACCATGTGACTTCCTCCACTTTAGCTTCTAAAGGAAACATTGTTTTCCCGCTGTGCACATCAGTTTTAAACATAAGATTCAAGCTATAATTGAGGTGATCATTTTATAGTGGATAAAAATTTGACCCTGTGACTTCATCACATACATCACGTCCTATTTTCTATCTACGCTGTCTGTGTGAGACATCAATGTGAAGAGTTATTCAGAATTTATCTGACGGTCAACTTAGTTTAAAGGGGAATTTTACCAAAAGAAGAAGTCTTGTCAAGATCTTCATGGTTTCAGTTTGACAGATTTAAGATTATAGAAATGATACAAATTGTATGTGTATTATTACAGTGACAGAGTTTCCACAGTGTATTATGACAGTTTCCACAGTGTATTATGACAGTTTCCACAGTGTATTATGACAGTTTCCACAGTGTATTATGACAGTTTCCACAGTGTATTATGACAAAGTTTCCACAGTGTATTATGACAAAGTTTCCACAGTGTAGTACGACACTGTAGAGCTGGTAGTGGTAGAACCATATCTGACCTGTAGAGCTGGGGGTGTTCAAATAAGGGCCATGAGGGAGAGAGAATGAGGAAAGGAGGACAGACCCATTTTAGAGTTTTGGAATACAACCCTTAGCTTGCTGAAAACAGAGAGATGCAGGATGGAGTACTTCATGTTTGAGTTTTAGAACATGTCCTATACCTTGCTGACAACAGAGAAATGCAGACTATGTAGTTCATTTTAGTGTTTTGGAACATGACCCTTACCTTGCTAATAGAGAGATGCAGGACGGAGTAGTCCGTTTAGAGTTTTGTGATACCACGCTAACCTTGCTGAAAACAGAAAGACGCAGGATGGAGTAGTTCATTTTAGTGTTTTGGAACATGACCCTTACCTTGCTAACAGAGAGAGGGGGGCGCTGTGAGGGTCACCGTACCGTTGGTCGCGCCGCCCCCGGTCACAATGGAGACACTGGTGGGGAAGGAGGAAGTGAAGCAGCGGTCGTTCGTGGCTCGGATGGCTCGGACGGTAGTTTCTCCTGTTCCGTTGGCTATTGCCACGGTGAAGGGGACAGAGATGGTAGAACCAGGTTCTAGAGTATTGTCAGCCTGGGCCTGGGGAGAGAAGAACTTCACTTTTTAACAATAAGACATAGTATCCAAAATGCCATCCTATTCCTTATAGTGCACTGCTTTTCATCAGAACCCTAGCGGCCCAGGTCCAAAGGAAAAGGGCACAATTTCAGAGTTCTACAAGACTGACCATAACAGAGATGCTTGAAGTCTTTATCTGAGTGGAGGCCTGTCTCTGGAAGAGGATAGGTGATGATTTGGTGGTGGCGCTATTGCTCTCTTCCCTCAGACGCACCACAAACTCCCCCTGTGGGACTCTGGCCACGGTAACCAGGAAGTCCTCGCCACCGGTGCCGCGTAGCGATTGCAGGGTTTCGTTGACTTCTGACCCTGACCCCGAGGCCTTGACCAGGGCCACCCCCGTCACAGACACCAGCAGGGTTATGTTACTGCCATGGGGGGATGGAGAGACAGGGTGGTGAAGAGAGACATGGAGGAAGAGTAGAGAGAGAGCGGGTGTAGAGACAGGGTGGTGAACAGATAAATAGAAGAAGAGGAGAGAAGGGGAGGAGAGTGAAGTGAACAGAGGAAAATACAGAGTAAGAATGAGAAAGGGCAACTGAGTGAGGGAGAAAACGAGGCAGAAACAGAGGTAAGGTGAAGTAGAGAGGAAGTTATCATTTTTTAACATTATTTGAAACTACTCTGCTGTGATGCTATGAAGATTAAAAAGTTGGTACTGAAGATGGTTTCTTCTGATATTTATTGTTACGTGTGAGAGAACGGCCCTCTCCCCTCCCGCGGGACGGTTGAGTTAAAGTGCGTTAATGTGAATAGCACGACGTCGTAAGTAACAAGAACGTTTCCCAGGACAAAGACATATCTGATCTGGGCAGAAAGCTTAAATTCTTATTAATCTAACTGCACTGTCTAATTTACAGTAGCTATTACAGTGAAAAAAATACCATGCTATTGTTTGAGGAGAGTGTACAACAACAAAAAATGGCAACTGGTTTGATACAGTCGCCTCTGAAGGTCAATAATGTACTTACACTCAGTAATCTTGCTCTGATTTGTAATCCTGAGGGTCCCAGAGATAAAATGAAGCATAGACTCCTCCTCTTCCTCCCTCATCTCAACCATCCTCTTCCAGAGTGCCATTGTCAAGATGTACCTTAGCAAAATGTACCTCCCTTGACCTCCGACACCCGCCATGATCAGGGTCTCACTGTTGAATTGGTGCCCCTGGCTCACATCATCATAATCCCCATCATCATTACCATCACCATCATCATCATCGTGTCATCATCATCAACCTCATCATCCTCATCATATCCTCATCATATCCAGTATCATCATCAGTATCATCACCATTATCATCATCAACCTCATCATCCTCATCATATCCTCATCATATCCAGTATCATCACCATCGTCGTCGTCATTACCGCCATTATCAATACCATCATCATCACCATTATCACTGTCACCATTATCACCATCATCTTAATCACCATTATCATCACCATCATCATCATCCTCATCACCATTATCATCATCATCACCACCATTTTCATCATCATTATCATCATCCTCGTCATCAACTTGTCATCCTCACCTTGCTCAGAGAAAACGCCATGTCCACCAGGGCGTTGCTAAGGTACATCTTGACAATGGCGCTCTGGAAGAGGATGGTGGAGACGAGGGAGGAAGAAGAGGAGTCTGCAGAGTAGGCCTTCTGTAGTTTGACAATGGAGAGACTGTCATCAATCTGTGGAGAGAGAGAGACAGAGAGAGGAGGTTATTACAGTTTTTCTCGATTGCTTAAACACATTTGCCCACTCTGACATCACATTTTCAAAACAGTTAACACACAGGATAAAATTGAAGCTCAATGGCCAAAAGGACTCATTTTGTTAGCAAAATGCTCTAACACTCACAAAACATTAAAAACATGCAACATAAGCAAATATTTCCATCAAACACCACAACTTGTGGTCAAATTAATTTATTCTTTCAATCAATCATTACACAATGGACAACAAAATACAGCCATCAATATGAAATATGATACTTTACAAACTCAAATGGATACTGGAAAAAAGAATCTACCAAAGGAAACTTATGGGTGGAAATACCTTTCAAAAAAATATATATATATATTTTATCTTTCACATTTAGTCCATTTGTTCTTGACGATTATGCCACAGGTTCTCATCAACATCGCATTGAATGTTTTCCCTTGCAATGCACCGAGGGAAATATCTCCTTGCATGGCGTATCCATCCCTGGCAGTCCTCTGCACCTATTGCCAGGCAACCAGCATTCATTGCCTCCAGGAGGGGCATCTGCTCATATGGCCGGTGATCATACACCTTCCACCTCCAAGCAGAGAAGAACTCCTCGATTGGGTTCAGAAAAGGCGAGTATGCAGGGAGGAATTGCATCATAATACGAGGCTGTGCTGCAAACCATTCATTCACAAGACGAGAGTGGTGGAAAGCCACATTGTGACATAGAGTCATGCCAGGCCTCAACAGCCCTCTCTCTTCGGGTGGAATCAGTATTTCTTTCAATGCATCAAGAAATGTGATGAGGCGTTCTGTATTGTATGGGCCAATAGTTGGTATGTGGCAAAGGACCCCATCATTGGAGATGGCAGCACACATGGTGATATTGGCACCCCTCTGACCTGGCACTGTGACAGTGGCCCTCTGCCCAATGATGTTCCTCCCGCGTCTCCTCACTTTACAGAGGTTGAAGCCGGCTTCATCCACAAAAATGAATTTGTGATGTGCCCCTTCAGCTTCAAGCTCCATTATTCTCTAAGAAAAAGAGCAAATTCATAAAGCAAATTATTCCAGTCGCATGTAACTATGGTAAACAAGGTATTACAATAAAAAATCTGTACCTGCACATACTGGAATCGTGCCTCCTTTACGATGTCAGAGTTTCTTTGAAATGGAACTCTGTACAGCTGCTTCATTCTGACATGGTTTCGTTTAAGGACTCGATCTATAGTTGCCAAACTCACTCTGTTTATATTTCTAAATGCTCCCTGATCTGCAATTACTGCAGCCTGGATGTCACGCAGTCTGATTGCTTTGTTTGCCACTACCATATCTACAATGGCAGACTCCTGTTCAATACTAAATATCTTTCCTCTGCCACCAGTGTGTGGTAATGTGTGGATTCTATAAAGTAAAAGCAAAAAGCATGTCAAAATTGACATTACTGTATGACAGTCACATAAATGGGATTGATAAAACATCTGCATTACTGTAGACACAGTTTGTTCTGCTAACAGGGCAATACAGTAAAGCTGAAATACACAGTGGTATACATTACAGTAACACTGTGAATTACCTGTTCTCATTCGAAAAAGCCTGACAATAGATGCCACAGTGCTCCGACTCAGAATGGGCTGGACCCTTTGTCCAGCCTCTCTGAAGGACAAGCCATGATTGATGACATGGTCAATAATTGTTGCCCGAATTTCATTTGAAACTTGAGCTTGATTTCGTCCTCTTGCTGCTGCAGCTCCTCCACCACGCATACAAACTCCTCTTCCTCGGGCCCCTCTGCCATGGCCTCTTGGTCTCCTTCCGTGCCTATGGCCTCTTTGATCCATGCTTGCAAATAGCAACACAGAGGTGGCATCTTTATAGATGGATGAGGACTGATTGCTGATTGAAGAGTTGTGCAAATGAGTTTCACACAGGTGCATAGAGATTTATAATTATGCAGGTACTTTCTATCAGCTGTGAATAGATGTTTTCCTTTTGTTCAACACAGTGAATCCAATAGAGTTTGGGGTCTTTCAATGAGATCAGATGTAACTGTTTTGACAAAGGGTGTGAAAAATGTGTGAAACAAATGAAAAAAGTGTTAAAACATTTGCAAGAGAAGACTTCTGCTGTGCTAAAAATGTGATGATGAAGATCAAGCGGATCTCAGTTTCATTTAGTGTGTCTTAGCAAATGAGAAAAACTGTAATTGGTTTGTAAGGGAAACTCACAAGTTGGAGATAAGATGTAATGAAATCCTGAAACTTTCAGTCTGGTGAGTAGTCAACTCACCGGCAGGCTGAAGTCCCGCCCCTGGGCGGCAGCCAGGGCGCGGGCAGACCTTGACGGTTTTGCGTAAGACAGCCCTCTGTGTGATGTGACGTGTGTGACTGCATGGCAGCGTATACAGTCTTGAGGGTCCAAGGAGATTGGTGGAGAAGGTCTCTAATAACTCTCTCTGTGTGTGAGATATGATCAGTCCAATATCAAGTATCTTCCTGGTTCTGTGAGCCTGTTGGAACATACAGAGACACAAAAGGACAGACAGCAAACCAAGGAGAGGTTACTCAGGGTTAACGAGCTGTAGTGGGAACGCCTGTGTGGAGATTGGGAATGAAGGGGGAAGCATGAGAGACAAAAGGAAATGAAGAGGGAAGCATGAGAGAGACAAGGAATGAAGGGGGAAGCATGAGAGAGAAAGGAGAATGAAGGGGGAGGCATGAGAGAGACTAGTAAACGCGCTTTAAGTAAACTTCAATTTACGTAACATTTTCCATTCAAATACCTCACATAAACAGTGCAAAAAAAAAGATGAGGTCTAGAAAACAAAAAGTTGACTTCCAACTGAAATTAAAACTGAAATGTTGACAGTTTTAATTTATTAAAATGACAGTGTTTACCTTTGAGTCTGAATCGATGAGGTCCCGATGTCCACATTGAGAGTGGTGGTGCAAGTAGACTTCAAGTGTGTGTGTACAGTATTCTCTGTGTGTTTGACATTCTTTGTCCTTATCAGTTTGTGTGTGACCTCATTCTGCTCCTTTATAACTTGCTACACCTGGGTGGAGTGACGAGGGGAAGTCACTCATTCAGTGTTCAGGTGGCCGTGACAAGAATTCCCAACCAGAACACTCCTCCAGATACACAGGAGGAAGAAGGCCGTATGTGTACAGTACTTGTTTACGTGTGTGTGTGTGTGTGTGTGTGTGTGTGTGTGTGTGTGTGTGTGTGTGTGTGCATTACTAAGTCAAACTTTCACTTAGTAATGCATTGATGTCATATGGAAAGTAAGTGAAAATTGGACTTCATTTGAAGTTAGGATTCACCCTGAAGTGATGTATACGAGAGAGAGAACCAACAGATTCTCATTCTCTGGCCTGTTGTTCTGACACAATTACCCAGTCAGGTTACTTCTTCATCCATTGTCATTTGCTTTTACTTTCATTTCCATGGCAATCAGGTCACTCCCAATGCCTGTCAATGTTCTGGCAAATGGTAACATTGAATTAGAATGAATTATTCAATTCTATAGAAAGTACAGATGTCCAGAAAGGTCAACAACCTTAAAAAGACAGAGAGAGAGAGAGAGGTCAGAAAGATGGAGAAAAGGAGAGGGAGCTGATAAGAAAAAGAATATCACAGTCTTAGAAGAACATTGGGGCGGCAGGTAGCCTAGGGGTCAGAGTGCTGGACTAGGAACTGGCAGGTTGTAAGATTGAATCCCCGAGCTGACAAGGTAACAATCTGTCATTCTGCCCCTGAACAAGGCAGTTAATCCACTGTTCCAAGGCTGTCATCGAAAATAAGAATTAGTTCTTAAAACTTGCCTTGTTAAATAAAGATAAAACAAGAAAAGGTGAATGACAGAGAGTTGTATGAAGAGAGAGGGATGACAGAGGAGATAATGTATGACAGAGGAGATAATGTATGTTCTGTATACTACAAACAATCTGTATGTGGAGGTGTCTGCTGTCTACTCAAAGGTGGTGATGACAGACACTTCATTTTGGTTTGGAGGTGACTACTGTCTACTCAGAGGTGGTGATGACAGACACTTCATGTGTGAATACTGAACAATTACACAAAATACACTGAGGAACAATACAGTTACAAAACACAGAGAGAGATATTGAGAGAGAGAGAGAGAAACCATCCCTCTTTTATTTAAACCACCTCCAGATAGTCCCACCTACAGCGACACAAACACAGGTAACACATACAACACAAACACCATCCAAAGCCATTAATCCTAAATTAATCCACCTGTATTATTTGATTGAATACAAATAACGCATTTTGTTTGAAGAGGGAGCTGAGTAGGTGACTCTTTCCGAGGTGAGTAACTTTCACAAGCGATGACTGTGGTGACAGTTTCTCCACCTTGTTTTCATTACTCATATTTGTATTTCTTATAGTCTTGTTTCTCTGTTTTATTTCTCACAGGGGATTATGATGGAACAATCCCTGTATGAGTCAGAGCATTCCAAACATACTTACACAGAAAGAGCACAGTACTGGTACAAGTTACAAACAGACTAACAGCCATGTAAAGACATTGAGCTAAGGTATTTGTTTTAAATATTTTTTTTAACCTTTATTTAACTAGGCAAGTCAGTTAAGAACAAATCCTTTTTCAATGAAGGCCTAAGAACAGTGGGTTAACAGCCTTGTTCAGGGGCAGAATGACAGACTTTTACCGCACGGGGATTCAATCTAGCAACCTTTCGGTTACTGGCCCAACGCGCGAACCACTAGGCTACCTGCTGCCGGTATCTGTGACCAACAGATGCTTTTCTGTATTCCCAGTCATGTGAAATCCATAGATTAGTGCCTAGTGAATTCAATTAAATTGACTGATTTCCTCATATGAACTGTAACTCAGTAAAATGTTTATTTTTCAGCAACTACTTAGCAACTCCTTTAATCCTAAGTGATTTATATTACAGTGGGGGCATACATCTTTAATATAGGGTGACTCCAGCGGGAATCGACACCCACCACCCTTACATTGCTAGGGACACGTTTTCAGCTAAGCGAAACATGACCTCAGTTTTTAACCCAGGAAGTACTGTCAATGTGTTTCACCTTTGCTAGATTTTGTAGCACTAGCAATACTGTATGACGTGGTATAATTAACTTCTTAGGGAGCGGCTGCCGAGGAGACTGTTTTGGAGAGTCTGGCGTGCCCAAAGTAAAATGCCTGCCATTCAGGCCCAGAAAATAGGATATGCACATAATTAGTACTATTGGACAGAAAACACTCTGAAGTTTCTAAAAGTGTTAAAATAATGTATGTGAGTATAACAGAAGTGATATAGCAGGCGAAAACCCGAGGATAATCCATACGGATTGGCAGTTTTTTTTGTAATTGACCTTTTTCTCCATTGTGCCTATTCATTTTTCCGTTATGTAGGACTGAGACTGCAGTATCTATGGCTTCCACAGGATATCAACAGTCTTTAGACAAGGTTTCAAAACAATAGGGCTAAAGGGAACCGTATAGAAGAAGACTTACTGAAGGAAGTGGAAATGAGAAATACTTTTTCTGGTCACGAGAACGAGAGCGTGCCTCACTTTTATTTTCCTTTCTTATCAGTCAGGCTACAATCCGGTTGAAATATTATAGTAAATATACATAAAATGATACCTAAGGAAACATTAAAAATGATGTTTGATTTGTTTGGAGAAATATGATAGGTATAATTTGAACGCGTTCTCTTCACGGTTCTATGGGCGACTCAACGGTGGATTTTATGAACATAACGCGCCAACCAAATGGAGATTTATGGATATAATAAATTACTTTTTCTAACAAAAGAAGCATGGATTGTCTTCGTTGGACACTTGGGAATCCCTCAGCAGAAGTTCATCAAAGGTAAGTGATTTTATATTAGCGATTCTATGCGTTTTGTGAGACCCGCGTTGGTTATGGATTCATGCTAATGCATAAAATATGAGAGGGGGTATCCTCAAACAATCAAATGTTGTGCTTTTGAAATCTGACAACGCTGTGATATTGCCAATAATCAGAGCTTTTGATGACTATGCAACACTTGTATATTGATGAATGTTTAATAATTCAACTTTTAGATTTTGAATTTGGCGCCTTACATTTTACCGGCTAGCGCCCCACTGCTCCCTATTTAAGCAATAAGGCCTAAGGGGGTGTGGTATATGGCCAATATACCCCGTCTAAGGACTGTTCTTTTGCACGACGCAACAAGGAGTGCCTGAATACAGACCTTAGCCATGGTATATTGACCACATACCACAACCCCCCGAGGTGACATATTGCTATTATAAACTGGTTACTAACATAATTAGAGCAGTAAAAATAAATGTTTTGTCATACCCATGATATGCGGTCTGACATACCTCGGCTGTCAGCCAATCAGCATTCAGGGTTTGTAACACAACCTCAGTTATTGTAACTTTAGTGGCACAGGTCAGAATTTAAAACTACTTAAGGATCATTGGGGCGCTAGCGCCCTATACCCGACACTACCCAAAGAAATGTAAGGCGCCAAATTAAAAATCAAAAAGTTGAATTATAAAACATTCATCAATATACAAGGGTTGCATACTCTTCAAAAGCCTAGACTCTTGGCAATCTCACAGCGTTGTCAGATTTCAAAAAGGCTTTACGGCGAAAGCACAACATTTGATTGTTTGAGGATAACCTCACATATTTTATGCATTAGCATAATTTCATAACTAGCGCAGGTCTCACAAAACACATATAAGAGCTAAAATAAATCGCTTACCATTGATGATCTTCTGCTGAGGGCAAACCGAAGTGTCCAAGCAAGACAATCCATGTTTCTTTTTTTGTTTATATCCATAAATCTCAGTTTGGTTGGCGCGTTATGTTCAGAAAATCCACAGTCTACTCGCACATTGAACAGCGAAGAGAAAGCATTCAAATTACACCTATCAACTTTGCCCAAACAAATCAAACATCATATATAATGTATCCTTAGGTATACTTTTATGTATATTAACGATTATATTTCACACGGATAGTATCCTAAACGATAGAAAAGGAAAATACTGAGGAGAGCACTCACGGTCTCGCGCACAAAAAACTCAAGTGACTTCCTCTATCCTCTTACAAATTCTTCTTCTATTCGGCTCTCTTCCATGATAAATGCATGAAACTTTGTCCAAAGACTGTTGACATCTAGTGGAAGCCATAGGTACTGCAAAATGGGTCCTATTTTACTCAGAATCCCATAGGCAGCCATTGAAAGTGAGGGCATGTCACAACAACAAAAAAATCCGGACAGAAATCCCTCGGGTTTTCGCCTGCTATATCAGTTTTGTTATACTCACAGACATTATTTTAACAGTTTTAGAAACTTCAGAGCGTTTCCTATCCAATAGTAGTAACTATGTGCATATCCTAGTTTCTGGGCCTGAGTTTACTTTGGGCACGCCAGACTCGGTGCCTGTAGAGATAAAGAAATGGCACCATTTTGTTCAAACACATCAGAATGTTTGCTGAATGTTGCTGGAATGCTGACATCCAACATTCTGTTTTTGAGAGAACATTGACACCCACTTTCAAATCTGTAGAAATCTGTGATTGTGTGCGTGTGTGTGTGTGTGTGTGTGTGTGTGTGTGTGTCAATGTCTCCTCCATCGCTAGCCTTGCGCTGTTTGGACACATTCACATACAGGGCCAACTCTTAACATCCACTGTGTGTGCATGTGTCCATGTGTATTGTTGTAACTTACGACACGCTAAACTGTGACTAAAACCACACAGGTCCAATACAGAGACAAATAAATACCCTGTATTGAAGCAGTAACAGGGTGATGGTGGACAAATTAAATGTTCCTGTATTGAAGCAGTAACTGGGTGTTGGTGGACAAATTAAATGTTCCTGTATTGAAGCAGTTACAGGGTGATGGTGGACAAATTAAATGTTTCTTTATTGAAGCAGTAACTGGGTGACGGTGGACAAATTAAATGTTCCTGTATTGAAGCAGTAACTGGGTGATAGTGGACTAATAAAATGTCCCTGTATTGAAGTAGTAACAGGGTGATAGGGAACTAATCAAATGTCCCTGTATTGAAGCATTAACAGAGTGATGGTGGACTAATAAAATGTCCCTGTATTGAAGCAGTAACTGGGTGATGGTGGAGTAATAAAACGTCCCTGTATTGAAGCAATGACAGGATGATGGTGGAACATACTTCCAGCTTTTCTCTCTCCTTTCTCTCCCTCTTGGTAAATAACGAGTGTTGACATTCTGAACGACATTAGTGTTTGAACAAACACTGTCATTCATGTGACTTATTTCTGTCTTACGGAGACTAAAGAGTGTGTCCATTGTGTGTGTTTGTGCGCGTGCATTAGAATGTGACCTGTATTAATCTGGATGAGCACACATCCCTCTACAGATATAACTGTTGGATTAGGTGCTTCCTATAGAGTAGCAGGACTCCACCATCAACTACAGAGTCAGTGGCTGGACTCCTATCAACCTACCAGGTCTCTCACATCTCAGTCATATCAAAATAAAAGGTAACAACCATAACAAGCAGTATTAGCATATTGGAATACTGGCTTAATCATACCCTGGAAACTGGCAGGAGAGACCACTGAAAACCAAACACACACTAATGTCTCCAGCGACCTTCAGTCTTGACACGGTGCATTCTGCACATCAGCCAGTAGAGGGCAGTATTTAACTCAACCAGCTAAAGGAAGGATTGGTATTTAACTAGGCAAGTCAGTTAAGAACAAATTCTCATTTACAATGACAGCCTACCAAAAAGACAAAAGGCCTCATGCGGGGACAGGGGCTGGGATTTAAAAATAAAAAAATAACTAAAATATAAATATAGGACAAAACACATCACGACAAGAGAGACAACACAACACTACAGAAAAAGAGACCTAAGACAACATAGCAAGGCAGCAACACATGACAACATGGTAGCAACACAGAACATGGGACAAACACCGATCCTCGACTTCGGAGATATCATTTACAAAATAGCCTCCAAAATAGCCACCTCCAAATAGTCTCAATCTGCTCCCTTCCTTTCCTTGTCCCCTTTCCTTTTCTCCTATAGTTTGTAACCACCACAGATCAGAAAGACCTCACCATATTAACACAATATGATGTAAACCTATCAACCTACCAGGACATTCACATCTCAGTCATAACAAAGGAATGGAACTCTATCAACCTACCAGGCCTCTCACATCTCAGTCATAACAAAGTAAAGGTAACAACCATAACCAGCAGTATTAGAATATTGGAATACTGTCTAAATCATACCCTGGCCACTGGCAGGAGAGACCACTGAAAACCAAACACACGCTGATGTGTAAGAACCGTTGCTGGAGTCGAGAAGCAGGTATGGGGAGTTGATCATTTAATAAGCAAAAGACATCAGGTGTCAAACAGGACAGCGACAGCGTCAGAACCGGGTATTTAAGACAAACAAACATTAATTCTGAAGTGGTGAACAGACAGATATAGGGGAGGTATTAACACAGGTGACTGAGTCCATGATGGTGGCAGGAGTGCTTGATGCTGGGGAGCCTGGCGCCTTTGAGCACCAGGGAGGGGGAGAGGGAGCAGGCGTGACAAATGTACCCAGAGGCCTTTAGTGCAGTATTTCTCAAACTTTGTCCTCAGCAGCCAAAGGGGTGCATGGTTTGTTTTTTGCCCAAATACTACACAGCTGTTTCAAATGATTAAAGCTTGATGATAGTTGAATCAGCTGTGTAGAGCTAGGCCTAGGCGAAAAACCAAAACGTGCCTCCTTTAGTGTCCCCAAACCAAGATTGGGAAACCTTGCTTTAGTGTCTTGACCCAATGCATTCTGCACAGCAGCCAGAAGAGGGCAGTATTTAATTACACCTGTTAAAGGAATGATTGACAGACAAAGCTTAGTCTAGGCCAGGGGTAAGCAGCCCTGTTACTGGAGTGCTGCAGGATTTTGTTCCAACTAGGCATCACACTGTATGTGTTTGAGTATGTGAAGGGATATCTTAGTCACTGAATGCATTCAAACAAAATGTGTCTTCCACATTTAACCCGACCCTTCTGAATGAGAGATGTGCAGGGGGTTACCTTAATCAACGTCATCCGCACCCGAGGAGCTATGTGTGAACATGACTAACACAAACAACACCACTGCTGATACTGAGAAATGGTGTATGTGTGTGTGTGTGTGTGTGTGTGTGTCTGTGTGTGTGTCTGTGTGTGCACTTTGGTGTTTGTGGTTTGAGGGGTATTTGTGCATGTATGTGCCTGTATTCAGCCAGAGAGGAGGGACTGTGAAAATGACCAAAAGACCACTGGTATAACAAGGCTCTCTGAGAGTTGAACATTTGAATGCTGATTCTGTATCTTAAAAGACAATTAATCTCCATTAGAAGTTGCCATTGGACCAATATTTTTTGACATCATGGCAAGACACAAGATCCTAACCTTTACTGTGCTGTATTTCATCCAGGCTTGGACTTTGGGTGTCGACTCCAAGATGGTAAGATACTACACTATTTTGACTGCAATTATGAAAAAAGAAATAAATTGAGAAAGAAGGAAGAGAGAGAGAGAGAGAGAGAGAGAGATGGGTATTACATTTTTGGATTAGATATATATTTGTTCGATTATATTAAAATGTGTAAAAACTGAAGGGGTCTGAATACTTTCCGAATGCACTGTATATACAGTATATCTTTATAGTATTATAGCAACTACTTTTATTATTGTCACTGTTGTTTTCATAATTGTGTGTGTCACTTTGCTGTGGCAACATTTACCTAGTTATTCCTTTTATTAAAGTATATTGAATTTAATTTAATGAATTTGAGAGAGTGAGAGATAAAGAGAGAGAGAAAGATTATTTAAATAAAATGTAATATATTGAAAAAATCCTTGCTTTTACACATTTGCCTGTTTTATTCCCTCCATATTCTCTGAAGGTTCATCTCCGTCAGCCTGGTCTCCATTCCCCCATACCCTTAGACATGGTCCCTAACTCCGTTGACGACAAGTACAAACGCTGCACTGAAAAAATGTACAAGAAGGTGCAGGAGAAATATCTTCCAAATGAAAACTCCACTGTACGGATCTTCAATCAAGCCTGGCTGAAGGCAGAAGGATGTGTAAACAACGTGACGCGACGATTCGAAAAGAACAAGTCCAAGTACAATCCTAATGAACTTACACATGATCATATCAAGGCTATCTGTGCTTACACAGCAGAGAAACCTGACATATACTCAGTGTTTAACCAAGCAGTCCGGACCAACAGAACAGAGTACACAACCTCTTTCCAGTTCCACTCCCTTCATTTCCTGCTGACTGATGCTCTCCGCCTCCTGAAACTGAACCAAAAGACCTGTCACACCACATATCGAAGAACCAACATGGAGTTTGTCAGTAAAGTTAACAAAGTTATCAGATTCGGCTTCTTTGCCTCCAGCTCTCTCAACAAGGGAATTAGTAAAAACAAATTTGGAGACAAGTCTTGCTTTGAGATAAGGACATGTTTTGGCGCTTACCTGAAGTCCTACCCCAAAATTGGGAATCATGAAATGGAGGTGTTGATTCCACCGTATGAAGTGTTCAAAGTTACTGATGTACTGAAGAAAGAAAATGATACAAACCTTTGGTGCGATGTTGTGTACAAACTAAAGAATATCAAAGCCCCCAAGAGTAACCTGAATTGCAAACTGTTTAAGAAAACAAGTATTAATTAAGAAAATATCTTGATCTTGAGTCATTGATTTCAATTATCGTTAGGGACAAACATCCAGGCTGCCTATCCTCTTGAAGCCAAACAATGAAGCCAAACAATGTGTTTTCAGTGTCTAAAGCTTTCATTGTAATAAGGTAAATGGTTCATTGGTGGATGTTAAATACAAACCTCATCCTGACTATCTAAAATAGTGATTATTAAGATGTTTGTACTAACCTGTGTATCAGACTCCATAGGAGACTTTAAAGCATGTATATGCTTTCTGCAGCTTGTGGCAACATGAATAAAGAAAATCATTGAGCTTGACTACAGTATGTCTCATCCTTTTAGTTCACTTTCACTGTACTACATTTAGACAGTCTAAAGTTACAACATTACATGGGCATTGAATTGTCCAATAAAATGATACTGGAAACTACCAACTGGTGGGGGGGATATTTACTGTACTGTCTTCCTTTGTGTAGCAATATCACTCAATGGGTTACAACAATTACAACAAATGACTAAATATTACAACATACTCTCCACCCTCCTGGACATTTTGTCTACAATAAGAGGGCAATCAGAAATGGACAATAAGAACTGGGTAGAGAAAGAGCAACAGAGAAAGAAGTCTATAAGCGGTACCTAGCATATCCGGTAATACACTTATTTCAACTTCACAAAAAACCCGCTCCGATTGGCCCACTGGTATCACCAGCTAATTCTCACAAAAGGTGGGGCCCTGCCCCTGCTGTCCTTGATTGGTTCCGAAGTTTTGACCTAGTGCTATTTTCCTTATTCCCTGATAGTATATTCATTTATTAATTGGTCGGTTGATTGATCGACAGATCGAACAGTCAAAGGATCGGTTAGTGGTATATTGGCAATCAGTATTCCAGGCCTGAATCAGTCCCTGATTAGAGGAGAAGGATGATGATGAGCTTTAAGGAACTTTCTGTACTGTTACGCATTCACACACACGCACACACACAAACACTTTTTCTCAGTATCAGCAGTGGCTTTACAGTTGTCATGTTCACACAGCTCAGTTTGAAAGAATTGTGAACAAGCAATTCTCAGATGCCTTGTGGTGTGAATCCTGCCTGTGTGTGTGTGTGTGTGTTAGAATGTGACCTCCTTAATAGATAATAAACAATAATTGATTTGTGCAAACATACATCTCTCTACAGTTATGTCTGCTGGATTAGGTGCCATCTATACAGTGGCTGGACTCCAATGTAAACCTGCCAAATTCCGCAGCTATGTTACCAAACACTTTTTCACCTTTCTTTAACCAGGTAGGCTACAACTGCGACCTGGCCAAGATAAAGTAAAGCATTGCAACACAAACAACAACACAGAGTTACACATGGAATAAACAAACATACAGTCAATAATACAATAGAGAAAGTCTATATACAGTGTGTGCAAATGAGGTAAGATAAGGGGGGTGAGGCAATAAATAGGCCAAAGTGGCGAAATTATTACAGTATGGCAAATTAAACACTGGGGTGATAGATGTGCAGAAGATGAATGTGCAAGTAGAGATACTGGGGTGCAAAAAAGCAAGATAAATAAAATAAATAACTATTTTCAGATTGGCTATGTACAGGTGCAGTGATCTGTGATCTGCTCTGACAGCTGGTGCTTAAAGCTAGAGAGGGAGATATGAGTCTCCAGCTTCAATGATTTTTGCAGTTTGTTCCAGTCATTGGCAGCAGAGAACTGGAAGGAAAGGCGGCCGAAGTAGGAATTGGCTTTGGGGGTGAAATGTGAAATATACCTGCTGGAGCACGTGCTACGGGTGGGTGCTGCTATGGTGACCAGTGAGCTGAGATAAGGCGGGGCTTTAACTAGCAACGACTTATAGATGACCTGGAGCCAGTGGGTTTGGCGACGAATATGAAGCGAGGGCCAGCCAACAAGAGCATACAGGTCGCAGTGGTGGGTAGTATATGGGGCTTTGGTAACAAAACGGATGGCACTGTTATAGACTGCATCCAATTTGTTGAGTAGAGTATTGGAGGCTATTTTGTAAATGACATCACCGAAGTCGAGGATCGGTAGGATGGTCAGTTTTACGCGGGTATGTTTGGCAGCATGAGTGAAGGAAGCTTTGTTGCGAAATAGGAAGCCAATTCTAGATTTAATTTTAGATTGGAGATGTTTGATGTGAGTCTGGAAGGAGAGTTTACAGTCTAACCAGACACCTAGGTATTTGTAGTTGTCCACATAATCTAAGACAAAACCGTCCAGAGTAGTGATGCTGGACGGGGGGACAGGTGCGGGCGGCGATCGGTTGAAGAGCATGCATTTAGTTTTACTTGCGTTTAAGAGCAATTGTAGGCCACGGAAGGAGACTTGTATGGCATTGAAGCTCGTCTGGAGGGTAGTTAACACAGTGTCCAAAGAGGGGCCAGAAGTATACAGAATGGTGTCGTCTCCGTACAGGTGAATCAGAGACTCCCCAGCAGCAAGAGCGACATCATTGATGTATACAGAGAAGAGAGTCGGCCCAAGAATTGAACCCTGTGGCATCCCCATAGAGACTGCCAAAGGCTCGGACAACAGGCCCTCTGATTTGACACACTGAACTCTATCAGAGAAGTAATTGGTGAACCATGCGAGGCAGTCATTTGAGAAACCAAGGCTGCTGATAAGGATGTGATGATTGACAGAGTCGAAAGCCTTGGCCAGATCAATGAAAATGGCTGCACAATAATGTCTCTTATCGATGGCGGTTATGATGTCATTTAGGACCTTGAGCGTGGCTGAGGTGCACCCATGACCAGCCCTGAAACCTGATTGCATAGCAGAGAAGGTACGGTGGGATTCTAAATGGTTGGTAATTTGTTTGTTAACTTGGCTTTCAAAGACCTTAGAAAGGCAGGGTAGGATAGATATAGGTCTGTAGCAGTTTGGATCAAGAGTGTCTCCCCCTTTGAAGAGGGGGATGACCGCAGCTGCTTTCCAGTCTTTGGGAATCTCAGACGTCACGAAAGAGAGGTTGAACAGGCTAGTAATAGGGGTTGCAACAATTTTGGCAGATAATTTAAAAAAGAAAGGTTCCAGATTGTCTAGCCCGGCTGATTTGTAGGGGTCCAGATTTCGCAGCTCTTTCATAACATCAGCTAACTGGATTTGGGAGAAGGAGAAATGCGGGAGGCTTTGGCGAATTACTGAGGGGGGTGCAGGGCTGTTGACCAGGGTAGGGGTAGCCAGGTGGAAAGCATGGCCAGCCGTAGAAAAATGCTTATTGAAATTCTCAATTATTGTGGGTTTATCGGTGGTGACAGCGTTTCCTATCCTCAATGCAGTGGGCAGCTGGGAAGAGGTGCTCTTATTCTCCATGGACTTTACAGTGTCCCAGAACTTTTGGGAGTTTGTGTTACAGGAGTCAAATTTATACTTGAAAAAGCTAGCCTTGGCTTACCTAACTGCCAGTGTATATTGATTCCTTACTTCCCTGAAAAGTTGCATATCACGGGGGCTGTTCGATGCTAATGCAGAACGCCACAGGATGTTTTTGTGCTGGTCAAGGGCAGTCAGGTGTGGAGAGAATCAAGGGCTATATCTATTCTTGAATGGGGCATGCTTATTTAAGATGGTGAGGAAGGCACTTTTAAAGAACATCCAGGCATCCTCTACTGACGGAATGAGGTCAATATCCTTCCAGGATACCCTGGCCAGGTCGATTAGAAAGGCCTGCTCGCTGAATTGTTTTAGGGAACGTTTAACAGTAATGAGGGGAGATCGTTTGACCGCAAACCCATTACGGATGCAGGCAATGAGGCAGTGATCGCTGAGATCTTGGTTGAAAACAGCAGGGGTGTATTCAAATCAAATCAAATCAATTGTTTTTGATTTGGAGGGCAAGTTAGTTAGGATGACATCTATGAGGGTGCTCGTGTTTACAGCTTTGGGATTGTACCTAGTAGGTTCAATTATGATTTGTGTGAGCTTTAGGGCATCAAGCTTAGATTGTAGGATGGCCGGGGTGATAAGCATGTCCCAGTTTAGGTCACCTAGCAGCACCAACTCTGAAGATAGATGGGGGGCAATCAGTTCACATATGGTGTCCAGAGCACAGCTAGGGGCAGAGGGGGGTCTATAGCAAGCAGCAAAAGTGAGAGACTTGTTTCTAGAAAGGCAGATTTTTTAAAGTAAAAGTTCAAATTGTTTGGGTACAGACCTGGAAAGTAAATCTCTGCAGTAGATAGCAACACCGCCCCCTTTGGCCGTTTTGTCTGAAGATGTTATAGTTAGGGATGGAAATTTCAGCGTTATTGGTGGTCTTCCTAAGACAGGATTCAGACACTGCTAGGACATCCGGGTTGGCAGAGAGTGCTAGGGCAGTGAATAAAACAAACTTAGGGAGGAGGCTTCTAATGTTGACATGCATGAAACCAAGGCTTTTACGGTTGCAGAAGTGAACAAATGAGAGCGCCTGGGGAATAGGAGTGGAGCTAGGCACTGCAGGGCCAGGATTAACCTCTATATCACCAGAGGAACAGAAGAGGAGTAGGATAAGGGTACGGCTAAAGGCTATAATGACTGGTCGTCTAGGACGTTCTGAACAGAGAGTAAAAAGAACAGGTTTCAGGGGGCGATAAAATAGATTAAAGGCATAATGTACAGACAAAGGTATGGTAGGACGTGAATACAGTGGAGATAAACCTAGGCATTGGGTGGTGATGAAAGAGATATTGTCTCTAGAAACATTTAAACCAGGTGATGTCATCGCATGTGTGGGTGGTGGAACTGAAGGGTTGGATAAGGTATATTGAGCAGGGCTAGAGGCTCTACTGTGAAATAAGGCAATAAACACTAACCAGAACAGCAATGGACAAGGCATATTGACATTGAGGAGAGGTATGCTTAGCCTAGTGAACATAAGGGTTCAGTTAGTAGTGAGGCTGGTTGGGGACACGGCGATTCAGACAGCTAGCCGGGGACAGCAAGCTAGCAAAGGCAAGCAGGCCGGCTAACAAAGACGGAAGGAAGTCTGTTTATAGCCTCCTTGTGCGTTTCCGTCGGTAGACCAAGTCGTGATGGGTTAATGGGGTTCCGTGTGGTGAAGGGGACCAGGCCAGTTGGCAAAAATAGGTAATAGTGTCCCAAGAAATTGTCCGATGGATCTGTTTGGTTAGCAGCCGATATGCTCTAGACAGCAAACGTTAGCAGGCCGCAGTTAGCTGATTAGCGTTCAGGTGACGTCGCGACGGCGGGCCGGTTGAATAACCCCCCTCGGGCAGATAACGTCGGTAGTCCACTCATGAAGGCCCGGTGGGGCACCACACCAGCAGTAAAAACGGGTCCGGATAGGTGTTGTAGACCAGGAGTGGCTGATGAGATTCTTCAGCCAGCCGGGAGATGTGTCAAGCACGGGCTAGCTTCAGGCTAATTGGTGCTTGCTCCGGTACCAACGTTAGCCGATAGGCACTCAGGTAGCAGCTAGCTAGCTACAGGATCCAGGTGAAAAATGTCCAACTTGCGGTAGGAATCCGGGGATATGGAGAGAAAAAAATTAAAAAATAGGTCCGGTAAGCTCAGGTTTGAGTCGTGTTATACGAACGGCGAGAGCTTTTCCAAGCTAAAGATTAGCTGATGCCCGCTAGCAATAGTAAGCTAAATACTAACGTTAGCTAGCATTTGTTGGGAGATTCCGGATTCGGAAAAAAACAACAACAAAAAACACAGATCCACACCACATTGGGGGAGGCAGGTTGCAGGAGAATGTTTTGAAGTTGAATTTTAGAGAGCACATATAAAAAAGATATGTGAAGAAAATATATAAAATGTTATAAAAACGATATTTACACGGGACAAAACAAAATACACGTCCGACTGCTACGTCATCTTGGATTTTAACCGATAATCAATAGCGTCTCCCAGGTCTTCCTCACATTTTTGTTTTACATGTTTTGTGTCATGGGGAAAAGCCTCTATCAACCCTTAGCACAGTATGGAAATCAACTTTGGAGGTGTGTCAGACTGCGTTAACATAGCATCTGGCTTGTCCAGTACTGCTGCACAGAGAGAATAAAGTGCTGTTGCAGAAATGTATCTCACCTCTGTACCAGACTTGTACAGACTTCCCTGGCTGCCTGACCCTGCTGTGACCCCTGTGTTAGCAATTTATGTTACTCTTCAATAACACAGACGCCAAAGCAAATCAGGGGGAGGAAAATAGGTTTATTCAAAGAGGACAAATCATACAGGGAGGAAGATGGTCATTCTCCCCTGTCCTCAGTGATGCTCTCTCAGTGATTCTCTCCAGTGATTCTCTCTCCAGTTTTATAACCCAGCCCTAGCCTGTGGTTGACCAATTAGAATTCCTTGCAATAACACTAGCCAATGGCCAAATAACACGTATCCTATTTCAGAATACATATTTATTCCTCCCATGTCTCTGAACCATTGATCAATAATTCCCTATTACAGAAAAAACTGTTTCCATAAATCGTTAGTTCTATTCTCGTACTCAATCTCTGCGTTGTGTATTTATCTTCAACATATTCTTACACCTGTCACCATCCAATCCTCCTAAAATGAGGCAAGACAAATAATTACTTTGGAGTACATTTATACATTACATTATCCAAGAAACGATTAAATGGTTCAATAATAGAAATTACCATTATTCCCAGATCCTAGCTACAAGCTTAAGCTGTTGTCATTAAGCTACTGTCGGTCTACCCATCAATTCAAAAAGGAACATTCACTGAACATACTGCAAAATACTTGAGCTCCATAGACTGGTCTTCCCTGACTGTCTGACCCTGCTGGGAATCTTCCCACTCCTAAAAGGTAGGCTTTAAAAATATTGCAAGATAAAGTGCAAGTCTCTCCAACTCTGCTCTTTTCAAACTACATCTAGCATATTGGTTGATATAGTCCAGTAAAACAATGTAAGTGCCATGTGAGAATCTCTGGTAGTTTAACCTATTTCTTTTAAGTTATTTTTTAGCATTTGATATTGCCTATAGGGTGAAACATTGCTGGGATCATGGCTGGCAAATGAGCTGCGTCACATACACCTAAAATAACATTGCGGGACTGCGGTTGGGTTTTGGACCAGTTCTTGCTGTGGACAGAAAGCCAGAGGGTGTGGGCAGGAGCGGGATGAAGAAATCGGTCCTGCGCAGACCTCTACTATGAACCATGACAGTGAAGCCTGTAATGTTAGAGCTGTTTACTACTGACTGTGTCAGAGTGAAAAGTAGGGAATTAGCTAGAGAAACTGACAGATCAATGAAGTTAAATTGCCATACTGACTAATACAACCCACAATGCACTGACAAAAGGTCGGAATATAAATCTTCAGTCGTTTGGCCGATGGTTTCATTGTTTGATTCAGATGTAGTTGGATTGAGGCAAAAGTAAACGCTAATGTTCTAAGCCAACTTTTGGCCAGCTCTCTCTCTAATGGTACATGAACTGGCGAAAGCTTGCCAAGTTAATTTACTTCTGAAACAGGACAAAACAAAGTCTACAAAACATTTCCATACAAACAACTGCTATTAGATAGTAATAATAGCCACCTTATAGCTTATTAATTCACCTCAGTCGAGAGGGGATGAAACATTAGTTAATGTTACATGGCAGTTAATTAAAGAGTAGCCCGTTTCTATTCTGCTACCTTTCACAACTTGGTGAAAAAACGCAACACGTACACATTCAACCACATTCACATACACATTCAACCACACTCAACTCTTCCATGCTGGTCCAGACAGCCTTCCAGAAGCTTTGCCTTCACACAGCCTGTCAGCCCGCTCTGTGGTGTCCCGCGCAGTCCTAAATCCAGTCGGATAAACACTCCAAACAGCCTACCCGACTGCTTGGAGGCGTCCGCATGGTCCTAAAGCACACGTTGCCTCATTTTGGGGAGGGGGTGCAATTTTGGGAGTGGGGGACATGTTTTGTACACTCAGTGTCTACTGAGACAGAGGGGCACTGTTTCGCTCAGATGCTTTCTCCGGTAAGATTGACGTATCTTGCTGTCAGTCAAATTCTAAATATTTTCGAGACCCCCCACAGTTTGACATTGTTGCATTTATGGGAGCCCATGTCTCACTCTTGTGGCTGAGCCCCCCCCTGTCACGCCCTGATCTGTTTCACCTATCTTTGTGATTGTCTCCACCCACCCAATTAGTCCCCGTGTATTTTTTCCATGTGTTTCCTGTGTCTCTGTGCCAGTTTGTCTTCTTTTGCTAAGTCAACCAGCTTTTTTCCTAGCTCCTATTTTTCCCGGTCTCTGTTTTTTCCTAGCCCTCTTGGTTTTGACCATTGCCTGTCTGACGCCGTACCTGCCTACCTGACCACTCTGCCTCTTCTGACCTTGAGCCTGCCTATCCCCTTGTACTGTTTGGACTCGGACCTGTTTACTGAACCCCTGCCTGTCCTGACCTCGAGCCTGCCTATCGCCTGGTACTGTTTGGACTCTGTCCTGGTTTATGAACTCTCGCCTGTCCCCGACCTGCCTTTTGCCTATCCATTTTGGTATAATACATACAGGAGCTCAAACATCTACCTCCTGTGTCTGCATTTGGGTTTCGCCTTGTGCCCTTATACCCCCCTGTAATTTGCACTCTGCATGTAACCAAACAATCTGCGTGAAATGAGGCCATCAAGCCTCACTCAATCATTCATTTACAATTTATTTTCATAATAAAACCGGACAGGACTCTCCCTAGTTATGACTTTTTTATTCAGAGTCTGATCAAGTGGAGCAAGGCAACCAGTCTGCAAAAACAAGAGAAGAAAACAATAGAAGATAAGAACTGTTATCATTGAATGTGGGGAGTTAAGGAACATTTATCAACAGCAGTTGATGTTGGTAGCAGTTTGTTGTTTGTTAATGTGGAAACAAATGTACCGATAAAAATAGTAATATTCTTATTGATAGAAATACTGATTGATATAGTTTTAGAAAGGAATACATTCATAATTCAGTTAAATTATAAAATCCATAGTAAATGAATGGAATGTTTAACTTTTTTAATTGTAGTTTTTATCAATTTAATATTTAGTGTTGCCATTTGGATTATGATAATTGTACATATGTTTTTACTTTAACCTGTTGAACATCCGGTCAGTGCTATTTGATTATGTATCAATATCGTCAGTCGCAGTTTCTATGAATTTATCATCTTTAGATAAGGGGAAACATGGATAATCAGAACTTGTGCTATTGTGGCAGTGGTGATCTTGGTGTTGACCAATGGTCTTAACAAAGGGTAGTTCATACTGTTAGATGACCTAAACTGGGATATGCTTAACACCCCGGCTGTGCTACAATCTAAGCTAGATGCCCTCAATCTCACACAAGTTATCAAGGAACCTACCAGGTACAACCCTAAATTCGTAAACATGGTCACCCTCATAGATATCATCCTGACCGACTAACCCTCTAAATACACCTCTGCTGTTTACAACCAGGATCTCAGCGGACACTGCCTCATTGCCTGCATCCGTTATGGGTGACCACCCCTCATCACTGTCAAACGCACCCTAAAACACTTCTGCGAGCAGGCCTTTCTAATCGACCTGGCCCAGATATCCTGGAAGGATATTGACCTCATCCTGTCAGTAGAGGATGCCTGGTTGTTCCTTAAAAGTGCTTTCCTCACCATCGGAAAAAAGCATGCCCCTTTCAAAAAATGTAGAACTAAGAACAGATATAGCCCTTGGTTCACTCCAGACTTTACTTCCCTTGACCAGCACAAAAACATCCTGTGGCGTACTGCACTAGCATCGAATAGTCCCCGCGATATGCAACTTTTCAGGGAAGTCAGGAACCAACATACACAGTCAGTTAGGAAAGCAAAGGCTAGCTTTTTCAAACAGAAATGTGCATCCTGCAGCACTAATTCCAAAAAGATTTGGGACACTGTAAAGTCCATGGAGAATAAGAGCACCTCCTCTCAGTAGCCCACCGCACTGAGGCTAGAAAACACTGTCACCACCAATAAATCCACGATCATCGAGAATTTCAATAAGCATTTTTCTACGGCTGGCCATGCTTTCCATCCGCTACCCCAACCCCGCCAACAGCTCTGCACCCCCGCAGCAAATGTCCCAAGCCCCCGCTTCTCCTTCAACCAAATCCAGACAGCTGATGTTCTGAAAGAGCTGCAAAATATGGATCCCTACAAATCAGCTGGGCTAGACAATCTGCTCACTTTCTTCCTAAAATTATCCGCCGCCATTGTTGCAACCCCTATTACTCGTCTGTTCAACCTCTCTTTCGTATCGTCTGAGATTCATAAAGATTGGAAAGCGGCCGCGGTCATCCCCTTCTACAAAGGGGGAGACACTCTAGGTCCCAACTGTTACAGACCTATATCCATCCTGTCCTGCCTTTCTAAAGTCTTCGAAAGCCAAGTGAACAAACAGTTTGCAAAGATCACTGAAGTTGGAGACTTCTATCTCCCTCACTAACTTTAAGCATCAGCTGTCAGAGCAGCTTACCAATCGCTGCAGCTGTACACAGCCCATCTGTAAATAGCCCATCCAACCAACTACCTACCTCATCCCCATATTTGTTTTTGCTTTTCTGCTCTTTTGCACACCAGTACTTCTGCTTGCACATCCTCATCTGCAGATCTATCACTCCAGTGTTAATTGCTAAATTGTAATTACCTTGCCACTATGGCCTATTTATTGCCTTACCTTACTTCATTTGCACACACTGTATACATATTTTTCTATTGTGTTATTGACTGTACGGTGTTTATCCCATGTGTAACTCTGTGTTGTTGTTTTTGTCAGACTGCTTTGCTTTATCTTGGCATGGTCGCAGTTGTAAATGGCCTACCTGGTTAAATAAAGGTGAAATAAAAAATAAAACATAAAAAACATTGGACTGGTGAGATATGTACAGTATATATATACAGTATTATGTATTATTGAAATGTAAAGCCTCATAGTTTGATGATATATATTGACATCAGACCTGGGTTTAAATACTTACAAATACTTTGAGTGTTTGCTTGAGTCTGCCTGGAGTGTCAGATGGGTGGGGTTTGCACTTTGGGGACTTTTATTTTGGTTTATTAAGCAAAGCAAGCTAAACATAAGGCAGAGATAAAATATCTCAAAACCCAGGTCTGATTGACATGATCATTAAAAGCTTAAGTTGATCTACTATCTATTGAGTATATGTGATATGAGAGAATATACATCAAACTAATGCACATAGAAGTAAACAAATGTTGTTCTTAAGTGTCACACAGGGAACTGGTAGGTCTTAGAAAGTAATGTATAACTAAATGCTACTTTTACAGAAGCCTTACTCACTACACAACATGACTTTCCCACAAATATGATGGCTGCAGAGACTACATGTACAATGAGGTGAACACTACTTACCTACCTACCGCGTCAGAAAAACACCTTCCAGGCTTCAATATATCCTGGAAAGTTGCAGAGGATGATTGGAAAGTGTACAATGGACATGGTCTGCCAGAAGGGCAGTTCACAATCACAGCTATGTAATACACTACACTATAATATACCATATACGCATACACAAATTAAGAATCCTCCATCTACCAGGACTTCAACAACAAAAAAATGGAGAATGCAGATCTGGGTAGAGAACAACATCATTCCAGTATCATGCACAGCACTTCTATCTGACTGATGCCATTCATACTTTAAAACAGCACGTTAAATGTGCAACCAGATGGAAAAAAATTTGGCATAAGCAAGATGCAGTAGATGGTATAGAGTACAGTATATCAATACAATATGAGAAATGTAGGGTATGTAAACATTATATGAAGTGGCATTGTTTAAAGTGGCTAGTGATACATTTATTACATCCAATGTTTTATTATTAAAGTGGCTAGAGATTTGAGTCCATATGTTGGCAGCAGCCACTCAATGTTAGTGATGGCTGCTTAACTTCTTTGGGAGCAGCGCACGAAGTGACCGTTTTGGAGACCCTGGCATGCCCAAAGTAAAATGCCTCCCATTCAGACCCAAAATATAGGATATGCACATATGTAGTACCATTGGATAGGAAAAACTCTGAATTTTCTAAAAGTGTTAACATTTTGTCTGTGAGTAAAATAGAACGGATATGGCAGGCGAAACCACAAGGAATTTCTGTCCTGGAAAAAGTGGTTTAGACACATTGCCTCATTTAGAGCTGCTCCCTTATGAAAATGCCCTTATAAGGGCATATGAATGCAGTACCTATCGCTTCCTCTGGATGTCAACAGTCTCGAGAAAGTGTTCTGATTCATTTTAGATGCTTTTAGAGCAGAGAAGAAGAGGAATCAGGAAGTGTCCCCATAGATGTCCTTACAAGTGAATGCGCGTGAATACAAGTGAAAAATTGCGGAAGTGTCTAAAACCTTAACTTTCTCAACATGGACGTACTCCAAATACTTTGA
Organism: Brachymystax lenok tsinlingensis; assembly: GCA_030435695.1. Lineage (NCBI taxonomy): Eukaryota > Metazoa > Chordata > Actinopteri > Salmoniformes > Salmonidae > Brachymystax > Brachymystax lenok. The sequence continues at coordinate 39,086,017 of CM059810.1, forward strand.
ATTGGTAGGACAAAATGGCAAGAATCTAACGAGATTCTAACGAAACACCTCTCCACTGCTAGAACCATGACTTCCAATCTCCTCCTGTACTTGTAATGGCACCAACACAAAAACAAATAGCGACAGACCCCCTTTACCGAGATCTGACCACTGCTGCTGAGGGTGACTGTAGGCCTAACTCATCCAAACAACCAATGCTTGATTTGAATCGTTCAGGAGAACAGGCTGTAACCCTTGGAGCCGAACAAGCTTGTAGCTGAATGTTTGTAGTAGATTTTGGGGCAGTCGTTGGGCTGCAGAGTTACCTGTAGTTGTTCATGTTGTCTGTCTGTAATTGTGTAATGACTTGTCAGAGGTGTGGACTCGAGTCACATGAGTTGGACTCGAGTCAGACTCGAGTCACAAATATGATGACTTGCAACTCGACATTGACTTTAACACCAATGACTCGTGACTTGACTTGGACTTGAGCCTTATGACTCGAACTGACTTGATACCCTCCCCAAACTGACTTGATACCCTCCCCAAACTGACTTGATACCCTCCCCAAACTGACTTGATACCCTTCCCAAACTGATTTGATACCCTCCACAAACTGACTTGATACCCTCCCCAAACTGACTTGATACCCCAAGAATTACGGACGGAGGCGCAATAATTTCCAACTTTGTTCAGCATTTGAAGCTGCACAAAGAACGGTAAGTTGTGGCTAATATAGCAGACAGCTATATATTTTATTACTTTACTAGTGTATCATGTAGGCTAACGTAATGTTAAATCAATGAGCCTCCACACAGTCAGTCAGTGTGGGAACGTGATCATTGCACCCAAGATTGCGCTACAACTGGCTAGGGAGTTGGTAGCCTAAATCCTGCCTGATGTTACTGCTGTTCCTAAAACCATTGGCATTCCTTAGCCTACTGTAACCACACAGAGAGAGAGAATGTGTGTGTGTTATGGTTGGGCAATTGCGTACAAGACTACATCGCCCGATTGCGCCCAATAGCGATCCTCGATAGTCGATTACTATTTGGAAGGGGGTTCTTTCTCATGGCTACCCATGTATTTCCATGGAAATATAACGTTTATTTGGAAAGTAATAAATATATTAATATTTTTTAAAAGCATTCATGATTTGCGTAAATATAATATACTAACTAATACTCTTGTTGAAAATATGAAATTGTATTACATTTGGTGAAGAGCACATTATGACTTTAGGACTCAAAACTCAAAGTTTAGGACTTGAGACTTGACTTGACTTGCCTATATTAATGAGAGTGAGGTTTTAATCCCTTCCTATGAGGTCTTTAGAGTCACTGATGTCCAGACAAACACGTGGTGTGATATGGTCTACACACTGAATAGCACTAGAAAATCGAAGAGCAACCTGAACTGCACATGGGTTTACAATGGAGCAGAATCAAATCTGAGAAGCAGCTTTTATACATTCATCAAAGCATCAGATACAGACTACATAACGCTCTTTATTATGTTGATAATTACTGTATATCACTGATCATTCCGCCCAGAAACAATGATACAATTACTACAATGATAAATCTAAACCACTTTCCATATCACAGTTGTAATGATCCTGTTAAGAACAGCTCTCTGTGCTTGTATGATTTTCTTTCCTGACATTGTCATTTATTTTTGTTTTAAAATATTGAAATGAAGGAGCCTTTAAATGTGCCCTGCAGCTTTTGTTGAAACCAGTCAAAAAAAATCCTTGAGAATGATTTAATCTCATGTCATCCTTATACACGTCCCGTAAATCTGTCATTAACCTATAGAGCCAGCTCTCTGACCAAGCATCCAGGCTGCATCACATCCGGCCGTGAATGGGAGACCTATAGGTCCGGCACACAATTGGCCCAGCGTTGTCCTGGTTTGGCCGGGGTAAGCCGACATTGTAAATAAGAATTTGTTCTTAACTGACTTGCCTAGTTAAATAAAGGTACTTTTTTGTTTTTTTTGTTTTACAAATAAAATCAGTAGACCTTTTCAGACAGTCTGCAGACAGGAAACCTGAAGTCTACTACAAAACAACATCTACCGGGCTCCAGATCTGGTAAGTTCACTGTCATTTAATCAAGAAGATGATGGTCACACATCCTCCAATGTGGTTCCGTCGAAACTAAAAACAAACCGTTGCGTGTGGAATATGAGCTTTCTGACACAAGTTCTATGAATTGGGTATTACAGAGAAAACCATCTCGGCGGCCTTGTGGTTAGAGTGTCCGCCCTGAGACTGAAAGGGAGTTGAGTCTTACCAAAAACTCAGGACTAACGGGACCTGATGCCTCTCTGCTTGGCATTCAAAAGATGGATTAGGGAAGGAATGGCATATTTTCTCTATTCCATCCAATAAATATGACCTCTGCCCTGGTGAGAGAGGGGCTATTTGGGACACACACTCACCGCTGGCTTTACTGCACGTCCGTAGAGATGATGGCAGTGTGGCACTTCGGATTGCAAGTTTACAAACAAAAGGATGCTTCTTTGTTCAAGCATATAAAACGTACAGACTTTTCAATACAAAAGATGGGAAAACAAAAATGTTCCTTATAATTCCTCTAATTATAATAACTTATAAGTGCAATAAATGAAGGCTATTGTGTGCAGTAAATTCATGATATCATGTGAGTAAGTGCGAGCAAGTGCCCTCAAAAAACTATACCGCTCCCCCCGTCTAACCAAGACTCCTCCTCGTAGGCCAGACTTCCTCCCTCAAATAACCTTTCCTCCTCCCGTAGCCCCCGCACCGGCCTCAAGGGGGTATTCATCTCCAATAATGTCTTCACACTTATAATATAACTAATAATGCTCTGGTTATTGTATGCAAATACAAATTGTCTATTTGGCTCTAACAAGAGATAAGACCTTCAAATCAAATCAAACCAAATCAACTTTTATTGGTCACATACACATGGTTAGCAGATGTTAATGCGAATGTAGCGAAATGCTTGTGCTTCTAGTTCCAACCGTGCAGTAATATCTAACAAGAAATCTAACAATTTCACAACAACTACCTTATAAACACAAGTGTACAGGAATGAATGGATGAGCGATGGCCGAACGGCATAGGCAAGATGCAGTAGATGGTATAGAGTACAGTATATACATATGAGATGAGTAATGTAGGGTATGTAAACATTATATAAAGTGGCAAGGCGGTACACAGTCACCCATTAAGTCTGTATAAGGAGAGGTCACTGTTACAGGAGACGACTTTGCCTCCAGTTCTTTAAATACAATTTAAGGAAGTCAGTACCAGCATCCTGTCCAGGGTGCGCACTTGTACATCAAGCTTCTCCACGTTACAGAAGGTGGTCTCTTGCTGTTCTGGCTCAGACAAGGCTACTTACATATGCAAATCATAGTTTGTTTGAAGTAGTGTAGGGAGATACTAGTTTGGTAGAATGTATGTTTGGTAGAGTCTATGTTAAAGCTGTTTTAGACATATTTGTATAATTGACAGAACATTCAGAGCTCCATGTATGTGTGCATATAAATATATGTATGTGATGAAATATTAGGTACCTTAATGGTTTATATTGACCTGATTGAGATATATTCCCTTGTTTTTAGTGCACCTTAGTTTTTGGCTCCCCCTGTTGCCCATTCATCGTACTGTGGTAAGTGTGTTAGTGATGGGATAAAGGCAGGAAGGCAGGAAGTTGGGCCTTCGGGTGGAAGGGAGTCCTAGCTAGACGAGGGAGAGCCGTATAGTCTTTTGACCATACATACGCACAAGAGTGTGCAAAGCTGTCATCAAGGCAAAGGTTGGCTTATTTGAAGAATCTCAGAATCTCAATAAAACTTTTTGGGTTACTACATGTACATGATTATGTGTTATACGGTAGTGTTGATGTCTCCACCATTATTCTACAATGTAGAAAATAGTCAAAATAAAGAAAAACCCTTGAATGAGTAGGTGTACCCAACTTTAGACTGGTACTGTATATCTATATTGTTTTACAGGACAAATGTGAGGGTGCACGTGCCCCATGGTTTTCCTGATGGTACGTTCTGTTTTGTTGTCATGTGCACTAGAATGTGTGTAAAAAAAACAATAAAGAAAAGCAATGAGTAATATACATCTCCTGTCCTCTTTACCCACCGTGTGTAAATCTACAGAAGGTAATATTCCATCTCGTTAAAAAGAAATTCCACTTTTCTCAGGTTGTTCTCTGATTGGTTTAAAATTGTAAGCAGCAGCAGCACCCCTTAGCAACTAACACCTCAGTAAGGAAGCTAAAAGCTCTGTGGCTAATCTGATCAACACTGTCAGGGTTAGTAGTTTCCTGTGTCTGATGTCAGAGCTCAGTACTGCTCAATCTATCAACCACAACGAGGAGAGAACAGTCTCGTTCCAGGCCAACTATATTGCTGTTGAGTTTGACGCTACGAAAAATGAGCATCAGATTGCTATATGATGTGGTTAACTGATATGTTACCAGTCATCCAGGAGTTGTGAGATCTGGCAGGTGACTTCAATGTAGTCAGCCTGGAACGTGGCCAACATCATGAGTGGTGTTGGAGGAGAGAGAGGGGGAAGGACATGGTTATGAAGGAAGCTTTCAGCAGCTGTCTTGTTGACTGCAGAGACAACAGAGGCCATAGGGTGGCAGTAAACTGTCATAACATCTACTGTCTATCCACAGGTTAACTGTCATTACATCTACTGTCTATCCACAGGTTAACTGTCATAAAATCTACTGTCTATCCACAGGTTAACTGTCATAAAATCTACTGTCTATACACAGGTTAACGGTCATAACATCTACTGTCTATCCACAGGTTAACTGTCATAACATCTACTGTCTATCCACAGGTTAACTGTCATAACATCTACTGTCTATCCACAGGTTAACTGTCATATCATCTACTGTCTATCTACAGGTTAACTGTCATAACATCTACTGTCTATCCACAGGTTAACTGTCATAACATCTACTGTCTATCTACAGGTTAACTGTCATAACATCTACACAATATCTCTAAGAGATGGAAACGATCATGAATATCTATTACAGTAATGATGACACCTACGTAGTTACATCTGGGTAACTGAATGACATTCATCTTTGTCAGGTTGTTTGTGTTGTGGTAGTGGTTTGCACTAAACTCAGCCTGAGGATGACTGTGTCACACCTTCAAGAGGGTCTCAAACTTTAGTCTGGGTTCTGAGGGGGAAAATATCAGGAAATAAGAATTGTGCTGTCTTGCCAACTCTTATGTGTTACTGAGAAACATCTGGAACTCATCCAGTGATGTCACTACCAGTCACACAACCTGAGAGACCGTGACCATGACAACTGACTGACCGCACCGTGCAGTGGCTGATTTGGGGTCGAGGGGAGCGTCAGAAAGACAGAAAGGGGGAACGTTAACCCTTTCTCAGAAGCATCACTTTTAGTTGAACATGGCCCTGTAGTGAACCAAAGTAGAGCTGTGTACATTCTCATGCATGTGTACGTGTGCAGACATGAAGATCTGCATGAATTTGTGCAGATATTATCCTGGTGCTTCAGTGTGGGAACATGGTTTGTGGTCATGTCTGCTTGTAAAGTCAGAAATCTGACTAGCTATAAGTAGATCTTATCAGACAGTATGCAAACACAAGTCCTGAAGCTGAACAATACAAAACTACCTCTATCGTGCTCCAGTCTGGTTAGTCCAGCTATCAGATCTTCATAATCTGATAAGATGTTACAACAACAGCGGATATAAGATTTAGGGTGACATTTTCGTAGTGCTAAATCATTGTACAAGTGCAAAAAATACAGTGAACCTCATTGTAATCTTTGTACGATACGGCTTCATTAAATGGTGGCATGCAGTAACTCCTATCAATTTTTAAATAGTTAATAATATCAAGGCTATGTTTTATCATGTTGGGTATTGTTATGCTGATTGGTATGGTCTCCTCTGCATATTGTTTTGCTACAGGTGCTGTTGAAGTCATGGAGAGAGACAACATTCTAACCTTTTCTGTGCTGTGTGTCTTCCATGCTTCGACTCTGGGTGTGGACTCAAAGGTGGTAAGATACAACACTATTTTAAGTGCATTTGAATATGAACGAGAGAGACACACATAGAGAGAGAGAGAGAGATCAAAATAACAGGCAAAAGTTTAGTATGGACAAAGTTAAGTGTGTGAAGACGGTATGACTGATGGCCAGCCTCACATTTTGTCTCTCATCATAATTTTATTTGCATTTTCTTGTTTCATACCTGTTTGTCTATTTTTCTCTCTTCCATTCACTAAAGGTCAGTCTCCCTCTGCATGGTCTAAAATCCAACATGCCTTTAAACATGGCTCCAGACTCTTTTGATGACTCCTACAAGGGCTGTGAGGATCAGATGCTTAGGAAGGTGCACGACCATTACCTGCAAGCAGAGAGACTAAAGGACAAAGATTTCAACCAGGCTTGGACCGATGCTGAGGCCCATTACAAACCAAAACCGAACGGAGTACTGCCTCAAAACATTTCCCTGGCAATCCAGGTGTATGTGAATGAATCCCCCCAAATGTACAAGTCATTCAACGAGGCCACACGTACCCAAAAGAAGAGCTACATCACAACATTCAAGTACCACTCCCTGCATTTCCTTCCGACCAATGCCTTACGAATCCTGAACAAGAAAAATAAGCGTTTCCAAGCCTTCCGAGGAACCAACATGACTTTCCACGGTGTCCGAAATACTGAAAAGTGATTCGGACATTTCACCTCAAGCTCTTTAGACAAGAAAATCGCTGGTGAATGCTTTGGATCTCGCTCCTGTTTTGAGATCACCACCTACTTTGGTGCCCCACTCGGGGGGGGGGTACTCTCAGATGGCTCATGAGAGGGAGGTGCTAATTCCACCCTACGAGGTGTTCAAAATCACCAAGGTGATTGACCTCTGGTGTGACGTCGTCTACAAATTGGAGAGTACTAAGAAAGGAAAAAGTATCCTGAAATGCCAGATGGTTGGACCACTCCAAGGAGAGTAAAATCAAACCAGCAACACAGCTGTTCTGCTTTCAGTCAAATATGAAATGCAGATTTTATTGCAACCCCTGGCTTCCCCATCCACCATCGCTCCCTCCCACAAATGCAGGAAATACAAAAACATTAGCAGAGCTGTTCCAACTGTCAGATTGTCAGATCTGTCCTATTATAAATGTTGGCCACATTGTTTGCTTAGCTTGTTAACATTTCTTCTGCCAGTGAATTGGCATTTGTTGTCATGTGCACTGCAGCTTTCGTTAAAAACCTATAATGAAAAGCATTGAGCAATATTACATCTCATGTCCTATTTATCCACTACCTGTACATCTGTTATAAAGAGATGAATTTCATCTCACTTGAAGAAAATGTGTTTGTTCTCAGGTTATAATTAGAATGGGCTACAAAGATACTCAGATTTAAACAAAGATATAACCAAAGATAACCTGAAGCTTCAATCATCCCATCTGAGTGAGAATGTTGCTAACGTGGTCATTCTTCACCCATTATTCAACAGTAGTTGGGGGGATAGCAGGGTTAGTAGTTTCCTGTGTCTGTGAGGTCAGAGTGCGATGGGAGGGAGAACAGTAGCAGGGTTAGTAGTTTCCTGTGTCTGTGAGGTCAGAGTGAGATGGGAGGGAGAACAGTAGCAGGGTTAGTAGTTTCCTGTGTCTGTGAGGTCAGAGTGCGATGGGAGGGAGAACAGTAGCAGGGTTAGGAGTTTCCTGTATCTGTGAGGTCAGAGTGAGATGGGAGGGAGAACAGTAGCAGGGTTAGTAGTTTCCTGTGTCTGTGAGGTCAGAGTGCGATGGGAGGGAGAACAGTAGCAGGGTTAGTAGTTTCCTGTGTCTGTGAGGTCAGAGTGCGATGGGAGGGAGAACAGTAGCAGGGTTAGTAGTTTCCTGTGTCTGTGAGGTCAGAGTGAGATGGGAGGGAGAACAGTAGCAGGGTTAGTAGTTTCCTGTGTCTGTGAGGTCAGAGTTTAGTACCACTCAATTTATCAACCACAACGAGAAGAGAATGGTCTCGTTCCAAACCAATTATATTGAAAACAGACTGCAGCCATTAACTAATGACTGCTGGCCAAGTCATCGACTGTGTTATCGGGAATCAGTTTCCTATATTATAAGATGTGATACGTTGAACAACTGTCCAGGCATTGTGAGATTTTTCCTGCGCTCTAAAGCCATAATCATTGCTCTTAATTCTATGTAAAAATAATAATAACCTGAAAAGGCTTGTTGGTAGCTAGTTACAGTATGATTTAATTTAACTAGGCAAGTGAGATAAGAGCACAAACCAAGCCACGAGGTCGAAGGAATTGTCTGTAGAGCTCCGAGACAGGATTGTGTCGAGGCACAGATCTGGGGAATGGTATCAAAAAATGTCTGGACCATTGAATGTCCCCAAGAACACAGTAGCCTCCATCATAGAAGTTTGGAACCACCAAGACTCTTCCTAGAGCTGGTTGCTTGGCCAAACTGAGCAATCGGGGAGAAGGGCCTTGGTCAGGGAGGTGACCAAGAACCCGATGGTCACTCTGACAGAGCTCTAGATTTCCTCTGTGGAGATGGGAGAACCTTCCAGAAGCACAACCATCTCTTCAGCACTCCATCAGTCAGGCCAGATGGAAGCCACTCCTCAGTAAAAGGCACATGATAGCCTGCATGGAGTTTGCCAAAAGGCACATAAAGGACAATCACACCATGCGAAACAAGATTTTCTGGTATGATGAAACCAAGATTGAACTTTTTGGCTTGAATGCCAAGCATCACGTCTGGACTCGAGGCTGTAATCGCTGCCAAAGATGCTTCAACAAAGTACTGAGTAAAAGGTCTGAAAGCTTATGCTAATGTGATATTTCAGTTGTTATTTTGTTATATATTTGCTTTGTCCTTATGGGGTATTGTGTGTAGATTGACAAGGATTATTATTGTTTTAATCCATTTTAGAATAAGGCTGTAACGTAACATAATGTGGGAAAAGTCAATGGGTCTGAATACTTTCCAAATGTACTGTATATATTATTTTAACAGGACAAATGTGAGGTGAAACGTGTCCCAATTTCCCCTACGGGCATGACGTCTCTGGTCGTAAGTTCTGATTTGTTGTCATGTGCACTAGAACTTAAAACTAGTAAAGAAAAGCATTGAGCAATATTATATCTTCCTCTTTATCCACTATGTGTAAATCTGGTTTAAACCTACCGAAGATATTTTACATCTCACGAAAAGCAACTCCACTAGTTCTCAAGTTGTTCTCTGATTGGTTTAAAATGGTAAGCAGCAGCAGCAGCAGCAGCAGCCCCCAGGCAACTAACACCTCAAATAGGAAGCTAAAGCTAAAAGCTATGTGGCTAATATCTGATCAACACTGTCATTCCACTTACATGCAGGTAGGACAAAAAAAAACTACTGTTGACTTTAAAATGAGTCATAGTTATAGACATAGTTTTACAGAGAAGTAGCACATAGTCATGGCTTTGAAATAAACTTGAGGCCAAACATTAACAAGTAGGCTGGAAAACCAGAGAGAGAAGAGGAAACAGTTTCTGTCAGAGTGAGATGGGAGGGAGAGCAGCTGCAGGTTAGTAGTTTCCTGTATCTGTAAGCTCAGAGCTCAGTACCGCTCAGTCTATAAACCACAACGAGGAGAGAGCTGTCTCGTTCCAGGCCAACTATATTGCTGTTGAGTTGCATGCAACAACAAATGAGCATCAGATTGCTATACCATATGATGTGGTTAACTGATATGTTAAACACCTATTGAGGAGTTGTGAGATCTGGCAGGTGACTTCAATGTTGTCAGCCTGGAACATGGCCAACTTCATGAGTGGGGTTTGAGGAGAGAGGGGGCAGGACATGGTTATCAAGGAATCTTTCAGCAGCCATCTTGTTGACTGGCAGAGACAACAGCGGCCATAGGGTGGCAGTGAACTGTCAAAACATCTACTGTCTATCTACAGGTTCACTTATTATTATTTATTTTTTTAACCTTTATTTTACTAGGCAAGTTAGTTAAGAACAAATTCTTATTTTCAATGACAGCCTAGAAACAGTGGGTTAACTGCCTGTTCAGGGACAGAACGACAGATGTGTACCTTGTCAGCTCAGCGATTTGAACTTGCAACCTTTTGTTACTAGTCCAATACTCTAACCACTAGGCTACCCTCCCGCCCCTTAACTGTCATATCTACTGTCTATCCACAGGTTAACCGTCATAATATCTACTGTCTATCAACAGGTTACCTGTCATAACATCCACTGTCTATCCACAGGTTAACTGCCACTACATATACTGTCTATCCACAGGTTAACTGCCATAGCATCTACTGTCTATCCACAGGTTAACTGCCATAACATCTACTGTCTATCCACAGGTTAACTGTCATTACATCTACTGTCTATCCACAGGTTAAGTGTTATAACATCTACTGTCTATGTCACAATCTCCTTGAGGGACAGACCAAGGCGCAGCGAGGTATCCAGTATACATCCTTTATTAAGTAACGTAACTGGGACAAAAACAACAAAACGAACGAAACGAAGATCGTGATACTGAACATAACATGTAAACTAACAAAGCTATGACCAAACAATAACCCACAAAACCCCTCTGAAAACTAGACATATATATGGTTCCCAATTAGAGGTAACGACACTCAGCTGCCTCTAATTGGAAACCATTAACCCAACATAGAAATACAACACCTAGAACAAAAAAAACTATACCAAAACGAAACTAAACACTCCAGCCTAATAATATCAGGCCTGAACGTGACAGTACCCCCCTCCAAAGGTGCGGACTCTGACCGCGCCCAAAGTCCATTGGGGGGGTATTCGGGTGGGCCTTCCTGTCCCAGGTGGCGGCTCCGTGCTGGCTCGGCCGGCACCGGACCTCTCTGGAGGTTCGGGACTGGGAACCTTCTCTGGGGGATGAGGACTGGGGACCCTCTCTGGGGGTTCCGGACTGGGGACCCTCTCTGGGGGTTCCGGACTGGGAACCCTCTCTGGGGGTTCCGGACTGGGAACCTTCTCTGGGGGTTCCGGACTGGGAACCTTCTCTGGAGGCTCCGGACTGGGAACCTTCTCTGGGACTCTGGTGCGGGGAGCAGGAACGGGCCGTACTGGACTCATGACGCGCACTGGGACTCTGGTGCGGGAAGCAGGAACGGGCCGTACTGGACTCATGACGCGCACAGGGATCCTGGGACGTGGAACAGGGACAGGAAGTGCTGAGTCCACGACGGGCACAGGGATCCTGGAGCGTGGAGCAGGGACGTGCTGGGTCCACGACGGGCACAGGGATCCTGGAGCGTGGAACAGGGACAGGACGTGCTGGGTCCACGACGGGCACAGGGGGCCTGGTGCGCGGAGCCGGAACAGGACGTGCTGAACTCTCTAGGCGCACAGGGGGCCTGGTGCGCGGAGCCGGAACAGGACGTTTTGGACTCTCTAAGCGCACAGGGGGCCTGGTGCGCGGAGCCGGAACAGGACGTGCTGGACTCTCTAAGCGCACAGGGGGCCTGGTGCGCGGAGCAGGGACTGGACGTACTGGGCTATCTAAGCCTACAGGGGACCTGATGCGTGGAACCGGTACTTCTCTCCCCGGCTGTTCACTCACCCTTGCCTCATGGATGATGGGAGCTGGAATGTCACGCACTGGGCTGTGGATGCGAACCGGAGACCCCACACGCAGAACCGGTGCAGGATATCTCGGTCCCAGAAGGTGTACTGGAGACCTCGTTCGCAGAACCGGCACCACTCCTCCAGGTTGCACACTCACCCTAGCCCGACAGATGAGTGGTGCTGGAATTTCGCGCACCGGCCTTTGCATGCGCACTGGAGACACCGTGCGCAAAACTGCATAGCACGGTGTCTGCTCCGTGCGACGCTCTCCCCAACGCTTCCTCCAGAGAGCACGAGGAGTTGGCTCAGGAGTCCATCCTGAACCAGCCAAACTCCCCGTGTGCCCCCCCAAAAAAGGTTTTTGGGGCTGCCTTTCGGGCTTCCTAGCCAGGCGAGTTCCAACAAACTTTTCTCTCTCTGGATTCCATGCTCCATATAAATCCTCATAGTATCGCCACTACGCCGCCGCTGCTTCCAGCTCCTCTCTAGGATGGCGATACTCTCCAGTCTGGGCCCAGGGTCCCCCTCTAAACAATTCCTCCTCCCAGGTCCTGTACTCCCGGTTCTCTCGCTGCTTGGTCTTTTTGTGGTGGGTTATTCTGTCCCGATCTCCTTGAGGGACAGACCAAGACGCAGCGAGGTATCCAGTATACATCCTTTATTAAGTAACGTAACTGGGACAAAAACAACAAAACGAACGAAACGAAGATCGTGATACTGAACATAACATGTAAACTAACAAAGCTATGACCAAACAATAACCCACAAAACCCCTCTGAAAACTAGACATATATATGGTTCCCAATTAGAGGTAACGACACTCAGCTGCCTCTAATTGGGAACCATTAACCCAACATAGAAATACAACACCTAGAACAAAAAAAACTACGAACGAACGAACATCTACTGTCTATCCACAGGTTAACTGTAATTACATCTACTGTCTATCCACAGGTTAAGTGTTATAACATCTACTGTCTAGCCACAGGTTAATTGTCATAACATCTACTGTCTATCCACAGGTTAACTGTCATAACATCTGCTGTCTATCCACAGGTTAACTGTCAGCTATCCACAAGTTGCTTTGACACTAACTGTTGCTTTGACACCACTATAAAACACAATATCTCTTAGAGATGGAAATTATAATAAGTATATTTTACAGTAACGATGACACCTGCATTGTTACATCTGGGAAACTGAATGACATTCATCTTTGTCAGGCTGTTTGTATTGTGGTAGGTGTTTGCACCAAAAGGGCCTCAAACTTTAGTCTGGGTTCTGAGAGTAAAATGTCAGAAAAAGATACCTGTTAAAGGGAAACAGCTAGTCAACCCCTGCACCATGTGGTCAGTCAGTTGTCATGGTCACCATCTCTTAGGTTGTGTGACTGTTAATGACATCACTGGATGAGTTCCAGATATGTTTATGCTGTCTTGCCAACTCCTGTGTGCTACTGAAAAATCCTGGAACTCATCAGTGATGTCATTACCAGTCACACAACCTGAGAGACTGTGACCATGACAACTGACTGACCACACAAGGTCTGCATGACTTTGTTCACGTATTATCTTGGTGCTTCAGTGTGGGGATAGGGTTTGTGGTTATGTCTGCTTGTAAAGCAATGTCTCTCACCTGGTATAAGTAGATCTTATCAGACAGTCTGTAAAACACAAGTCCTGAAGCTGAACAATACAAACTACCTATATCGTGCTCCAGTCTGGTAAGTTCAACTACCAGATCAATATAAGCTATTTTTGTAATGAATATAATGATTGCCAGTATGTTTGTGTTTACTATCAGCTCCTATATGGTGCTACAGTGGGGCAAAAAAGTATTTAGTCAGCCACCAATTGTGCAAGTTTTCTCACTTAAAAAGATGAGAGAGGCCTGTAATTTTCATCATAGGTACACTTCAACTATGACAAATCACATTGTAGGATTTTTAATGAATTTATTTGCAAATTATGGTGGAAAATAAGTATTTGGTCAATAACAAAAGTTTATCTCAATACTTTGTTATATACCCTTTGTTGGCAATGACAGAGGTCAAACGTTTTCTGTAAGTCTTCACAAGGTTTTCACACACTGTTGCTGGTATTTTGGCCCATTACTCCATGCAGATCTCCTCTAGAGCAGTGATGTTTTGGGGCTGTCGCTGGGCAACACGGACTTTCAACTCCCTCCAAAGATTTTCTATGGGGTTGAGATCTGGAGACTGGCTAGGCCACTCCAGGACCTTGAAATGCTTCTTCAAGCCACTCCTTCGTTGCCCGGGCGGTGTGTTTGGGATCATTGTCATGCTGAAAGACCCAGCCACGTTTCATCTTCAATGCCCTTGCTGATGGAAGGAGGTTTTCACTCAAAATCTCACGATACATGGCCCCATTCATTCTTTCCTTTACACGGATCAGTCGTCCTGGTCCCTTTGCAGAAAAACAGCCCCAAAGCATGATGTTTCCACCCCCATGCTTCACAGTAGGTATGGTGTTCTTTGGATGCAACTCAGCATTCTTTGTCCTCCAAACACGACGAGTTGAGTTTTTACCAAAAGTTCTATTTTGGTTTCATCTGACCATATGACATTCTCCCAATCCTCATCTGGATCATCCAAATGCTCTCTAGCAAACTTCAGACGGCCTGAACATGTACTGGCTTAAGCAGGGGGACACGTCTGGCACTGCAGGATTTGAGTCCTGGCGGCGTAGTGTGTTACTGATGGTAGGCTTTGTTACTTTGGTCCCAGCTCTCTGCAGGTCATTCACTAGGTCCCCTGTGTGGTTCTGGGATTTTTGCTCACCGTTCTTGTGATCATTTTGACCCCACGGGTGAGATCTTGCGTGGAGCCCCAGATCGAGGAAGATTATCAGTGGTCTTGTATGTCTTCCATTTCCTAATAATTGCTCCCACAGTTGATTTCTTCAAACCAAGCTGCTTACCTATTGCAGATTCAGTCTTCCCAACCTGGTGCAGGTCTACAATTTTGTTTCTGGTGTCCTTTGACAGCTCTTTGGTCTTGGCCATAGTGGAGTTTGGAGTGTGACTGTTTGAGGTTGTGGACAGGTGTCTTTTATACTGATAACAAGTTCAAACAGGTGCCATTAATACAGGTAACGAGTGGAGGACAGAGGAGCCTCTTAAAGAAGAAGTTACAGGTCTGTGAGAGCCAGAAATCTTGCTTGTTTGTATGTGACCAAATACTTATTTTCCACCATAATTTGCAAATAAATTCATTAAAAATCCTACAATGTGATTTTCTGGATTTTTTTTCCTCATTTTGTCTGTCATAGTTGAAGTGTACCTATGATGAAAATTACAGGCCTCTCTCATCTTTTTAAGTGAGAGAACTTGCACAATTGGTGGCTGACTAAATACTTTTTTGCCCCACTGTATTTCAATTAGTCCCATTTTATTATTTATTAAAAGTCAATAATATTAAAGCTATGTTGTATCATGTTGGGTATTGTTATGCTGATTGGTATTTGTCTCCTGTACATGTTGTTTTACTACAGGTGCGGTTAAAGTCATGAGGAGAGAAAACATCCTAACCTTTGCTGTGCTGTGTGTCTTCCATGCTTGGACTCTGGATGTGGACTCCAAGATGGTAAGAGGATCTCTCAACCTGTAACATAGAACTAGAAGATTACTTCTGGAAGGGTTTTAGCACATAATCCTTTTCAGCATTGCTCACAATCCAGCATCAACTTCTGTTTGTTCTGAAGAGCTATATGATTTTGAGATGAGAACCTTGTTATGAAAGGGTATTACCAGCATATAGTCGAGCTATAGTTCATCTGTGAACAAGATCGCTACAGTTAAACATTTTCATAGACCATTCCTCTTGTTTTTTGTACTGTTTTTCCCCTCTATATTGTCTGAAGGTTCATCTTCATCAGCCTGGTCTCAATTCCCACAAACCCTTAGACATGGTCCCTTACTGTGTTGACGACATGTATAATGGCTGCACTGAACAAATGTACAACAAGGTGCAGAAGGAATATCTGGAACATGAAATTAGCAATGTAGGGATCTTCAAACAAGCCTGGATGAATGCAGAAGGATGTGCAAAAAATGTGAAGCATCGATTCCAAAAGGACAAGTCTGAGTACAATTCTAAAGACAAACTTACACATGATCATATCAAGGCTATCTGTGCTTACTCAGGAGGTCAAACTAAGATATACCCAGTGTTCAACCAAGCAGTCCGGACCAATAGAACAGAGTACACCACCTCCTTCCAGTTCCACTCCCTGCATTTCCTGCTGACTGATGCTCTCCGCCTCTTGAAAGAAAACCAACACGGCTGTCACACCGCATACCGGAGAACCAACATGGAGTTTGACGGTAAAGTTAACCAACTAATTCGATTCGGCTTCTTTGCCTCAAGCTCTCTTGACAAGGGAATTAGTCAATCATTTGGAGAGAAGTCCTGCTTTGAGGTAAAGACATGTGCAGGAGCTTATCTCAAGTCCTACCCAGTGTTGGGAGAACAGGAGAAGGAGGTGTTGATTCCACCTTTTGAGATGTTCATAATTACCAAAAAGGAAAAAGGCCATAATGTTCTTAACTGTAAATCTCTTTTCAAACTGGAGAGTGTAGGGTTCCAGTTCAATATGAATTGTAAAGCTGTATAGGAAAATGCAGCAGTTGAACTGTCTGTTAGTCAATGAAGCTCTCTCTTATTTTGAGAGTGAAACGAAACAGGCTGGGTTGCTTCTTGGTTGTTCCCTGTGGATTCCCCCATCACTGTAGACCTGTGTTATATACTGTATATTCACATTGTTCTTCTTCTTCATTTGCTCCATAATGTAATGCCCACACAGGGAGAAATCTAATATAGAAATCCTGCTACCAACAACTTCATCATAGGTTATATACAGACCTAGGTTCAAATACTACTTGAAACATTTTCAAATACTTTAGCTGCGTTAAATTTAGCTTGCCTGTTGCAATGGATCAAATAGAACAGTCCCCAAAGTGCTAACTCTGCCCATCTGGCACTCCAGGCATATTAAATAAAATGCTCAAAGTATTTGAAAGATTTCAAATAGTATTTGAACCCAGGTCTGGTCATATTTAGCATTTACTGTAACTATATTTACTGTAGCATTTACTGTAACTATATTTACTGTAGCATTAACTGTAACTATATTTACTGTAGCATTTCCTGTAACTGTGCCTACATGGACAAATGTATTCTCTAATGTGGTGTAATTTAGAGTTAATTATGTTTTTATCATACATTTTCAGCACTTGCTCTGTAGCATCAATAAAGCATCATTGAGCATGATTAAAGCAGTTCAATGGGATTCAAAGACCACAGTCGACAAATGATTACATTGTGCATTCTCCACATCCACCAGAAGGGAGCAGCTATTCATGCATAAAACAGACCAACTATTTTCAGCTACCTCCCTCTCAGTGGTCACCTCACCTGGTCCTGGAGAGCTACAGATGCAGGCTATTGTTCCAGCCCAGCAATAAAAACACTACATTCAGCATATCATCAACTTATCATCAAAGGTCTTAAAACCACAGTCTTACTTCAAAGTAATTACCAGCTAAGATTGAATGGGCCACCAACAACAATGTAAACCGCAGAGGAAATGCATGCTATGAAATTTTAAGATTTAAATAGTGAATAAGCCTGATATTGTTCAAGTAATGTGTAGGGGATCATGGTCATGAGTGAGTTGGCGAGAAGATACCCCAGTTAAACAATGCCTAGGGATATTAGAGTTACAATTAGTTGTTCATACATTACTTTTTGGAATTGGGCGTAGGTGAGTGTCTAGAAGCAATGAATGTTAAAACCTCAGATTAATTTGTCAGCACTCAAAAACTTGATTTAAAAGTTATTGTATGCTGTTTTAGAGGCAACAAGCTTAAACAAACATTGAGTACTGACAACAGTAGAAGCTCAGCTACAATACCGTCTCCAACTGGTCCTACTCAGTATAGAGTTATGAGGTAAAAATGATGTCAAGTGGCATGTAAATGTCAGTCTTCCATCTTTCTTGGGCAATGATCAATTTCCAAAAAAGGGCAGAGGAATAAGTCCAACAGATTCAAAACTAACCAATTAAAAACGCCAATGGGAGACTGGCATGACAGTTTATATTGTATGAATGAGACCTGTACTGAAGTGGCATTTTAGCTACACAAATAGCAGATACATGATACATTACTGTCCAGAGGGAGGGAGACGCACCAAAGTGAAGGCAACTTGGTAACGTCACAGCCACAAGCACCAGAGAGCTGGAAGGTAAGATAAAGTGTTCTGGACATGGCACTTTCATCTGTCGACGATGCAAACAAGGGCTGTGTTCCAGCTATGTTGACCAAGGTGAAAGTGTACCTGAAAGACGAGATTACAGCCAATACGGACGACCTCGAAACTCGTTGGATAGGCCATTATGATGCTCCTGACAACAAAGAATCTGATGGGGAACTTACAGTTGAACATATTCTTGCAATCAAGTTTGTACTCGGGTGTTTCTTACAAAACACTCAATGATGAAGTTAGTGTGGGAAAAATAAATACAAAGCAAAAACATTTGAGTTCTATGCATGGCATTTTCTGCTATCTGATGTCATGCGTATTCTGATAATAATAATAATAATGACAACAATAATGTTTGAAAACCGTATACCGTGGAACCAAACGTGTTTACAAGGGTCGATTAAATCAGGAAATTAGATTTTGCAAATTCTTCTCAACCTCTACTTCTCAGACTCTTGCTGCAGATTTTGGAACTGCAAATTGGTTTGAAATTGTAACATACTATGGTGCCTCTGTGGAAAAGTATTTGATCTTGGGGTCACTTGAGGCAGAGTTTTTGATCCTCCCCTTATGAGAAATTTAAAATTGAGGAAGTGAAAAATAGAAACACAGTCAAAGACCTGTGGTGCAAAGTTGTTTTCAAACTGAAAAGTGCAACATATTTAAGTGATCTGAACTGTGCTTTAGTGTAAATACAGATCAAGCCCCTGTTAGGAATCAGATAATGATTCTACTACTTTGCCATATGTGGAGAAACATATGAGGAATATCCATACCTATTTGCACTGAGATTTAAGTTCTTAATATGGCATTTTGCATTTACTGAAATGTGTCATCTAGACTGTGCCGTTTTTTTTATTTTACTTTATTTCCCCTTTATTTAACCAGGTAGGCAAGTTGAGAACAAGTTCTCATTTACAACTGCGACCTGGCCAAGATAAAGCAGAGCAGTTTGACACATACAACATCACAGAGTTATACATGGAATAAACAAACATACAGTCAATACTACAGTAGAAAAAAGTCTATATGCAGTGTGTGCAAATGAGGTAAAATAAGGGAGGTAAGGCAATAAGTAGGCCATGGTGGCGAAGTAATTACAATATGCAAAGGAGCAAGATGAATAAATAAATACAGTATGGGGATGAGGTAGTTGGATGGGCTATTTACAGATGGGCTATGTACAGGTGCAGTGATCTGTGAGATGCTCAGGCAGCTGGTGCTTAAAGCTAGTGAGGGAGATATGTGTCTCCAGTTTCAGTGATTTTTGTAGTTCGTTTCAGTCATTGACAGCAGAAAACTGGAGGGAAAGGCGGCCAAAGGTGACCAGTGTGGTGGAAGAATCAGAATTCGTTGAGTAACATAGATAATTAAGATGTCTTATCTGCATAATATGCTTATGTGATATACTTGTTATTAGAATGTAACCCTTCAGACTCTGGCGTTGGCAGTTGCACTTCTTTTCTCAGCTGGGGCTCAGTCACCTGGGGCCCAGAAAGGGGAGAGGTCAGGCTTGTCTTTCATATGTCCCTGTTGCTATGCAGAATATCAGAAAGGGAAGAGGTCAGGAGGGAATGTTGTTTTCATATGTGAATGTGTTTTTACCTACTCTTAAACCATGTGAAGGGATGGCGTGATTGAAGGGGAACCAATTACTTGTCTCCATAATGTCTGTGCGCCAGTCACTCCCTCCTTTGACTTTGGGGGATGTGTGTGGTAGTGTCTGGAACCATTGTATGTCATCTTTGATGTTGCACTTATCGTGGGATAGTGTATGACCTAGAGGCTCACTCCCCTCAGTGAGCTTGTCCAGGAGTGTGGTCAAGAAGGGGTTTACTTGAGATGGGAGTATCTGGAGTGGACAATTGATTTCAAGCCATTGGATGAGTTGGTGTTTCTGTGCTATGAAGTACCAGGAATGAGATCTGAACCTCGTCTTAAAGGCCAAACTGAACATACAGTGGGGAAAAAAAGTATTTAGTCAGCCACCAATTGTGCAAGTTCTCTCACTTAAAAAGATGAGAGAGGCCTGTAATTTTCATCATAGGTACACTTCAACTATAACAGACAAAATGAGGGAAAAAAATCCAGAAAATCACATTGTAGGATTTTTTATGAATTTATTTGCAAATTATGGTGGAAAATAAGTATTTGGTCACATACAAACAAGCAAGATTTCTGGCTCTCACAGACCTGTAACTTCTTCTTTAAGAGGCTCCTCTGTCCTCCACTCATTACCTGTATTAATGGCACCTGTTTGAACTTGTTATCAGTATAAAGACACCTGTCCACAACCTCAAACAGTCACACTCCAAACTCCACTATGGCCAAGACCAAAGAGCTGTCAAAGGACACCAGAAACAAAATTGTAGACCTGCACCAGGTTGGGAAGACTGAATCTGCAATAGGTAAGCAGCTTGGTTTGAAGAAATCAACTGTGGGAGCAATTATTAGGAAATGGAAGACATACAAGACCACTGATAATCTTCCTCGATCTGGGGCTCCACGCAAGATCTCACCCGTGGGGTCAAAATGATCACAAGAACGGTGAGCAAAAATCCCAGAACCACACGGGGACCTAGTGAATGACCTGCAGAGAGCTGGGACCAAAGTAACAAAGCCTACCATCAGTAACACACTACGCCGCCAGGGACTCAAATCCTGCAGTGCCAGACGTGTCCCCCTGCTTAACCTCTTCCAGCTAGGGTCCCATTTTCCGAATTTTCGCCTGTCTGACGTGCCCAAAGTTAAATGCCTACCACTCATGGCCAGAAACTAGGATATTTACATATTTAGTACTATTGGATAGGAAACACTCTGAAGTTTATAAAACCATTAAGATATAGTCTGTGGCTATTCCAGAACAGATTTAGCAGGCAAAAACCAGAGAAATTTCTGTCCGGAATTTATTTTTCTTTGGCTCTCCTCTCATTTTGAAGCCCATGTAATATTTTTCTATGGGGAATAGGACCGAGGTTGCAGTACTTATGGCTTCCACTAGATGTCAACAGTCTCTGGAAAGGGTATGGAGGAAAAAGCTCTGACCAGATCCTTAGAGAGAGAATTACTACGGGTAGGGAAAAAGGTAAACAGACGTGCACGTTCACGAGAACGTGAACGCGCCCAGCGCGACCAACTTTCTTTTCGTCTTTTAACGTTTCACTTACCGTTCTTGTAAAATATGATCGCTATTATTCATAAAAGAATACATAAGGATGCATTATTAATGATATTTGATTTGTTTGTGAAAAAGATGAGAGGTATAATTTGAACGCGATCCCTTCACTGTAAAACGGGCGAGTAGACTGACAATGCTTGGTGGAGTAGCTGAACGTAACGTGCCAAAAACAACGGATATTTATGGATATAATTATTTACTTTTTCTAACAAAAGAACCATGGATTATCTTGTTTGGACACTTGGGAAGACCTCAGAAGAAGTTATTTGAAAGGTAAGCGATTTATATTAGCTGTGATATGGATATTTTGAGAACCGAGCTGGATATGAATTTATGCTAATGTGGAAAATATGTGAGGTACTAGCCTCAAACAATCAAATGTAGTGCTTTCGCCGTAAAGCCTTTTTAAAATCTGACAACGCAGTGATATTGCCAAGAAGCAGAGCTTTTGATGGCTATGCAACACTATGCAACACTTGTATATCGAAGTTAAATATTACGAATATGTATTACGAATATGTATTTTGAATTTGGCGCGTTATGTTTGCTCTGAAAACGATCCCGCTAAAGGGATCGGCGCGCTAAGAGGTTAAGCCAGTACATGTTCAGGCCCGTCTAAAGTTTGCTAGAGATCATTTGGATGATCCAGATGAGGATTGGGAGAATGTCAGATGAAACCAAAATAGAACTTTTGGTAAAAACTCAACTCGTCGTGTTTGGAGGACAAAGAATGCTGAGTTGCATCTAAAGAACACCATACCTACTGTGAAGCATGGGGTGGAAACCTCATGCTTTGGGGCTGTTTTTCTGCAAAGGGACCAGGACGACTGATCCGTGTAAAGGAAAGAATGAATGGGGCCATGTATCGTGAGATTTTGAGTGAAAACCTCCTTCCATCAGCAAGGGCATTGAAGATGAAACGTGGCTGGGTCTTTCAGCATGACAATGATCCCAAACACACCGCCGAACGAAGGAGTGGCTTCAGTAGAAGCATTTCAAGGTCCTGGAGTGGCCTAGCCAGTCTCCAGATCTCAACCCCATAGAAAATCTTTGGAGGGAGTTGAAAGTCCGTGTTGCCCAGCGACAGCCCCAAAACATCACTGCTCTAGAGGAGATCTGCATGGAGGAATGGGCCAAAATACCAGCAACAGTGTGTGAAAACCTTGTGAAGACTTACAGAAAACATTTGACCTCTGTCATTGCCAACAAAGGGTATATAACAAAGTATTGAGATAAACTTTTGTTATTGACCAAATACTTATTTTCCACCATAATTTGCAAATAAATTCATAAAAAATACTACAATGTGATTTTCTGGATTTTTTTTCCTCATTTTGTCTGTCACAGTTGAAGTGTACTTATGATGAAAATTACAGGCCTCTCTCATCTTTATAAGTGAGAGAACTTGCACAATTGGTGGCTGACTAAATACTTTTTTTCCCCACTGTAATTTATAGAGAATTATATCTGGCTGGGGAATACTCCTTTTTCATTTAACACCTCTCACCTTGTGACCTGTTCCTAAACATCTGTGGTTGGTTAGGTAGACTAGGGGGTGGATCTTGGCTATAAAAGACCTTGGTACTTTTATGTTGGCGCTCTCAACGGACCATCAGAGAAAGTGGTGAATTCCTTGAGAAGCCGTTGCTATTGCAAACCTCTTACTATTAAATATGTATTTTAAGTATAACTCTGACTTAAGTGATAAGTTTGTCTCTCCTCATTTGGTAGTAAAGACATTAACCACCACACCAGTGAAATATACCTGCTGGGGTGCTACTGGTGGGTGCTGCTATGTTGCCCAGTGAGCTGAGATAAGGCGGGGCTTTACCTAGCAAAGACTTATAGATGACCTGGAGCCAGTGGGTTTGGCGACCAGTATGAAGTGAGGGCCAGCCAACAAGAGTGTACAGGTCGCAGTGTTGGGTAGTATACGGGGCTTTGGTGACAAAACGGATGGCATTGTGATAGATTGCATCTAATTTGATGAGTAGAGTATTGGAGGCTATTTTGTAAATGACTTCGCTGAAGTCGAGGATCGGTAGGATGGTCAGTTTTACGAGGGTATGTTTGGCAGCATGAGTGAAGGATGCTTTGTGCGAAATAGGAAGCCAATTCTAGATTTAATTTTGGATTGGAGATGTTTGATGTGAGTCTGGAAGGAGAGTTTACAGTCTAACCAGACACCGAGGTATTTGTAGTTGTCCACATATTCTAAGTCAGAACTGTCCAGAGTAGTGACGCTGGACGGGCGGGCAGGTGCGGGCAGCGACCGGTTGAAGAGCATGCATTTAGTTTTACTTGCATTGAGGAGCAATTGGAGGCCACGGAGTGGCGTATGGCATTGAAGCTCGTCTGGAGGTTAGTTAACCTCTCAGGGATTGCTGGGGCGCTAGCGGGCTGCTCCCGACACTACCAGGTAAAATGTAAGGCACCAAATTCAAAAAGTTGAATTATTAAACATCCACCAATATACAAGTGTTCCATACTCATCAAAAGCTCTGTTTCTTGGCAATATCACAGCGTTGTCAGATTTCAAAAAGGCTTTACGGAGAAAGCAACACATTTGATTGTTTGAGGGTAGCACCTCACATATTTTTCCCATAGCCATGAATCGATTAGCCATCATGGCACACACATAACACATTTCACAGCGAAAACAAATCAATTACCTGTTGAAGAACTTCTGCTGAGGTCATCCTAAGTGACCAACGAAGACAATCCATGGTTCTTTTGTTAGAAAAAGTAATGTATTTTATCCATAAATCCTCCATTTGGTTGTAGCGTTATAATCAGAAACGACAGCCTCCACTAGGCCATTGAAACGTGACGCAAACTCGTTCATCTTATACCTATAAACTTGTCCAAGAACAATCAAACATAGTTTTAAATGTATCCTTAGGAACACTTTTAAGTATATTTACTATTATAAATCAACCGGAATATAAACTGATCGATAAAGACGGTAAAAAAGACACTGCACACTTTGTCGGGCGCGCGCACTGGGTACTGTTGACATAAAAAGGTAACTTCCTGGTTTGCTCTTATTCTCTGGTCTAATTCATCCAAAATGAAAACTTACACTGTCTCGAGACTGTTGACATCTAAAGGAAGCGATGGGTACTGCATTCATATGCCCTTATATGGTCATTTTCATGAGGGAGGGGTTCCCAAATGAGCAATGTGTCAAAATCACTTTTTCCAGGACAGAAATTCCTCGGGGTTTCGCCTGCCATATGCGTTTTGTTTCACTCACAGGCATATGGTTAACACTGTTGGAAAATTCAGAGTGTTTCCTATCCAATGGTACTAAATATGTGCATATCCTATTTTCTGGGCCTGAATGGGAGGCATTTTACTTTGGGCACGCCAGGCTCTCCAAAACCGACCCCTCAGCTGCCACTCCCTAACAAGTTAAGATGTTAGTCACTAGTCTACACTAGTACTACCCTGTGTAACAGACTCCTTAGGGGATACATTCTGACATCAGGACACAGATATTAAGATGTTAGTCACTAGACTACACTAGTACTACCCTGTGTAACAGACTCCTTAAGGGATACATTCTGAGATCAGGACATAGATATTAAGATGTTAGTCACTAGACTTGTACTACCCTGTGTAACAGACTCCTTAGGAAATCCTTGCAGCTTCTGCCAACATTAATAAAGAAAAACATTCAGCATTATTACATTCACATGTCTTTGTTAAACTTCCACTGAAGCCCTCCACTTTTGAGAGACTTAATCCATGACACACAATTAACTAATGAATGAGTGAATGAGTTGTTCAGTAAAGTGATAGTGGAAACTACCAGTTGGCATTGAAGGAACTTTTACTGTTTTTACTGCATTGTGTAGAAATGGAAAATACAAACTAACTTTTTTCAAACATTCAAAATAATGTAAAAACGTTTAGAATCATGTAAACAAATATGTAAAAATGCAACATAAGCCAACATGGCATATAATAAAAATAATCATAATCATAATAACAATCATGATAATAATAATCATAATAATAACAATAATAATAACAATTCTAATAATAATCATAATAATAACAATAATAATAATCATAATAATAATAACACTAATAATAATAATAATAATAATAATAATAATAATAATAATAATAATAGCAATAATAATAATAAAAATGTCATATAAATACTTTTGGCTGTCACATGACCTTTCACCATCGGCCAAATAAGGACTGTCTTGCTCCACAGTGCGCAGGCTACATTACATCATAAATCAGATTAACCGTTCAAATCAGATGTCTGGAACACTGGCTAGAGTTATTGACCGAGAGAGATAGAAAAAGAGAGAGAGACTGACAGACAAAGAGAGAATCAGAGAGACAGACAGAGACAGACAGACAGACAGACAGAGAGAGATGGTGAATCCCAAACCACCCCCTTGCCCCTACCAACTCGCTCAGTGAGCCCTCTGTTGTCACGTGTTGTTGATGAAACTCAGAGGGTGACTTCTAGAGAGTGGCGAGGGGAACAATAAACCCTTCAACTTTGGGATACTCTCGTGACTTGAATGATGCAATTCATGTTCCAATTTGTTTTCCAGTATTCCCATAGGAACACATTACTGGAAGTTCCCCAACTTTCTTTCTTTTGTTTCTACAAATATGTACGAGGCTCCATAAAGTAAATTCCCGCACTGGGAGAAATCTAATGCGAAACAACTGCTACAGTACCAACAACTTCACCATAGGATGCATACAGACCTGGGTTCAAATACCTTAGCTCTGTTTGATTGAGAATGCTTGCTGCAATGGAATCAAAAGAAAAGTCCCAAAAGTGCTAATCCTGCCCACCTGGCACTCCAGGTAGATTAAAGGAAACACTCAAAGTATTTGAAAGATTTCAAATAGTATTTGAACCCATGCCTGGTCATATATAGCATTTACTGTAACTGTATGTACTGTAGCATTTACTGTAACTATATTTACTGCAGCATTTACTGTAACTATATGTACTGTAGCATTATCTGTAACTATATTTACAGTAGCATTTACTGTAACTATATGTACTGTAGCATTTACTGTAACTGTATGTACTG
Organism: Brachymystax lenok tsinlingensis; assembly: GCA_030435695.1. NCBI lineage: Eukaryota > Metazoa > Chordata > Actinopteri > Salmoniformes > Salmonidae > Brachymystax > Brachymystax lenok. Next base: position 39,112,185 of record CM059810.1, read on the forward strand.
TAGCATTTACTGTAACTATATTTACTGCAGCATTTACTGTAATTATATGTACTGTAGCATTATCTGTAACTATATTTACAGTAGCATTTACTGTAACTATATGTACTGTAGCATTTACTGTAACTATATGTACTGTAGCATTATCTGTAACTATATTTACAGTAGCATTTACTGTAACTATATGTACTGTAGTATTTACTGTAACTATATTTACTGTAGCATTATCTGTAACTATATTTATAGTAGTATTTACTGTAACTAAATGTACTGTAGCATTACCTGTAACTATATTTACTGTAGCATTTACTGTTACTATATGTACTGTAGAATTTACTGTAACTATATGAACTGTAGCATTTACTGTAACTATATTTACTGTATAATTTACTGTTACTATATTTACTGTAGCATTACCTGTAACTATATGTACTGTAGCATTTTCTGTTACTATATGTACTGTAGCATTACCTGTAACTATATTTACTGTATCATTTACTGTAACTATATTTACTGTATCATTTACTGTTACTATTTTTACTGTAGCATTTACTGTAACTATATTTACTGTAGCATTTACAGTAACTATATTTACTGTAGTATTTACAGTAACAATATGTACTGTAACTATGTTGTATACCATCTATGATTGAATGGGCCACCAACAACAATGTAAACAATGGAACAAATGCATGCTACGAGATTTTCACATGAAACTAGTACTTCAAATCAAACTTTATTGGTCGTGTACACAGATTTGCATATGTTATCGCAGGTGCAGTGAAATGCTTGTGTTTCTAGCTACAACCGTGCAGTAATAATACCTAGAAAACAATATGCACATCATCCAAAGTAAAAATAAAGAAATTAAGAAATATCAGAACGACCACATGATTTATATGCTATACCTGTGGTGTTAAAGTAATGACATCCCATGACATGTTTTAAACGTGATACGAAGCTCTAAATAAGTCTCAGACTACATAACAACAAGCACAATTGTAGAAATATGTACTACATTTATGGGGGTTTAATAAAGTAAGACAATTACATAAAGGTATTCAAAACGAGTCATATTATTCACAACTAAAGGGTATGTTTCTGTATGTGAAATTACTGGACACCTTGCAGACAGTGGCTTTAACTAGTTGTATGAGGTATTTTAGTGCTGTGCTGGAACAATAGCCTAAAACCTCAAGGTATAATTCAAATGATCTCAAGGTATAATTTACATTATCTCATGGCAGAATTTACATGATCTCAAGGCAGAATTTGTTAGAGGCACTATTGAACACATGACAGTATTATGTAATGTTGTGGTTGAGGTTTATTCAAAGGGACAGAATAAAGACCAGTATGGACAGAACCAGGTATATTTACATGTTACAGGATATTTTCAGCAACTGAGTTGTAGCTGTTGTCAGATCGATTGTTCACTATATAAAGGCCAAGCAGACAGAAAACATTCTAATGGTGCAAGAACGTGTAGCAGACATGGCTTGACATTATAAACAACACTGAATGATATAATAGCCAGTAGTGAGAAAGGAGACACTCCACTCAAACCCACTGGCTAGCGACATTAATTAAGTAGTCTTTTTACATTTGTTGAAGCCATTGTCTCAACATGACTTATTGTATTTGACATTTAAGAAGAGAGGGTGGATGAGGGTGATATTGACTTGGGAGGACGGGGATGTTCAGTAAGAGGGACAGTAGACATGTCCAGACTTCTGAAAATGTATAACAACTCAACAGCATGTTACTAATTTACAGTGCTGTATGGGAATGGCTCTATCTTGCAGTACATTATGAAGTAAAGATACAGAACTAGCCTTGTGTTAATGGTCCTATCCAGGCAGAACGATAAGCCTTGTGTTAATGGTCCTATCCAGGCAGAACGATAAGCCTTGTGTTAATGGTCCTTGTGGGGCAGAGGTATGGCAGGGCAGTGACTTTGCAACCAAATTATTTTACTGTGCTCGGTCGCATAATAGATTTGTATGGTCATACAAGGTGCCACTGGTCGAATCAGTAGCCTAAAAATGATTTACATGGCCCCAGTTGCATTTGCAACCAAATTACTTTTCTATGCAAATTCAATAATAGTTGCACAAATTGGCTCACAGTGAGCAGTGAACAAAATAACCATATGCATGAAGTTGACAAAGCTTTTAAGTAGCATAAATACATTGTATTTCTATGGTTGCAGCCCTAAAACATGTAATTGCATTTAATCAAATTAATCAGATCCAATTAGTTACCACCCTTAGAGCGGGGTACCTCTATGGTTAATTAATTAATGTAAGAAAACTGTTATCGAAATACTACTCATTTTACAGAGCACTCTATTAAAGCTTCAAATTACACCAATTATTATTTTGTAGCACCTACAGACTGTAGTCTTAAAGATGGACTGAGTAAGGCCAAAATGTCACAATACAACTTAATCATTTTTCAGTAAGTATTCATGAATAAGTTACATTTCCTATAAATGTGTTATAACATCCAAAGAGTGTGCCACTTTACCAATCGTGGTGGAAAATAAATAATGAATCAGTTACTAGTGCTTGTAAACACTAATGTGTCTTCTCTGATTGTACCCAACACATGTATACGTATGTTTACACATAAAGGCTTCATAACGTAAATATATGTGTAAAAGAGACATTTGGCAGAGACAATGTAGCTTGCTTATAACAGTTCATAACAGTTCATGTCATTACTGCATAAGACTACATAAAACTATGTAGGCTTATAAAGAGTGTACGACAATAGGGCTTTATGACAATGTCATGCATATAAAGGCTTCATGACTCTTTATGTCATGCATATAAAGGCTTTATGAATGCTTTATGAATAATACATTTCACCATTGTAATTAAAGTGTTACCATTGTCTCTTCCCTTTTCTGAAGATTCATCCCTGAATAGTCGCAATCCCAACCCAACACCCCTTGACATGGCCCCTGACTCTATCGATGACTCCTATGAGGGCTGCAGGGAGAATATGCTCTGTGAGGTGACAAACAACTTCCTACCAAAGGAGAAAAAAAAGTACAGAAAAGGTCAATGCGCTTGGTGGGAAGCTATGGAATTTTATGATAACCATAAACATAACATTGAACAGTTTAATGAACATTTAAGGGCAATTCATGTGTAAGTGAATCCAACATAGATTATTTTTGAGCCATTCAATGAGGCCACTACCCTAGGGAAGCACTACAAGACCGTTTATAAGTATCACTCCTTGCATTTCCTGTTGTCAGATGCCTTACGTATTCTTAATAAAGACCCAGGAAAACAGTGATAAGAAACCTTCCATGGAACCCGTTAGCTTACGAAGGAAAAAAAGATGACATATTGCGATTTGGCCAATTTGCTTCATCTACCTACGAGCATGTGGCTAAAATGTTTGCAGATTGGAAGATATGTTTTAAAATCACTACCTGTTTTGGTGCTTCCCTGGCAGGTTAATCTCAAGTGAACAATGAAGAAGAAGTGTTGATTCCCCCATATGAGGTTTTAAAAATTGCTGAGGTGACCAAGAATAAAGTATTGGAAGATAAGGACAAAGATGATAAGAGTGAATGTGAGATTGTCTATGAACTAGAGAGCACAAAAATAACCAAAAGTGACTTGAATTGCCATATTGTCGTAAAAGACCAAAAATACCAAAACCTGTAACACCATGTAACACGTGACATTAGTGACATGTCTTGGTCGAGTTCCAGGCCCACTTCCTTGCAGACGTTGCATTTCATCAACCAAAGGTCGGTGCCACTTCATCGACCGCAATCGGGCATCCGATTGCTATAACATATAATCTGCTTAGCTGATACGTTCAACACCTACCCAATCGTTGTGAGATCTGGCAGGCATCTGCAATGTAGTCAGGCAGGAACACCACCCATCTTTTGCCCAGGTTCATGTGTGTTTCCAGGTGCAGCTTATTGCGATCAAGGGTGGGGCTTGGCTGCTAAGTACCAGGATTTTGGGTCAGTTTTGTGCTCCCCACGCTGTGTGAAGGTTTGTGTGCCTTGTGATGAAGTAGCGGCAGCCTTGAATTCATTGGTAAGTATGTGGGGAGCAGTTTCCCAGACACAGAGAGTCTTCAATGAGTTCGCTTTTTAGTCCAGGCCAAGTCTTAACCTCTTCCAGCTAGGGTCCCATTTTCCAAATTTTCGCCTGTCTGACGTGCCCAAAGTTAAATGCCTACCACTCATGGCCAGAAACTAGGATATTTACATATTTAGTACTATTGGATAGGAAACACTCTGAAGTTTATAAAACCATTAAGATATAGTCTGTGGCTATTCCAGAACAGATTTAGCAGGCAAAAACCAGAGAGATTTCTGTCCGGAATTTATTTTTCTGTTGCTCTCCTCTCATTTTGAAGCCCATGTAATATTTTCTATGGGGAATAGGACCGAGGTTGCAGTACTTATGGCTTCCACTAGATGTCAACAGTCTCTGGAAAGGGTATGGAGGAAAAGCTCTGACCAGATCCTTAGAGAGAGAATTACTACCGGTAGGGAAAAAGGTAAACAGGCGTGCGTTCACGAGAACGTGAACAGCGCCCAGCGACCAACTTTCTTTTCGTCTTTTAACGTTTCACTTACCGTTCTTGTAAAATATGATCGCTATTATTCATAAAAGAATACATAAGGATGCATTATTAATGATATTTGATTTGTTTGTGAAAAGATGAGAGGTATAATTTGAACGCGATCCCTTCACTGTAAAGCGGGCGAGTAGACTGACAATGCTTGGTGGAGTAGCTGAACGTAACGTGCCAAAAACAACGGATATTTATGGATATAATTATTTACTTTTTCTAACAAAAGAACCATGGATTATCTTGTTTGGACACTTGGGAAGACCTCAGAAGAAGTTATTTGAAAGGTAAGCGATTTATATTAGCTGTGATATGGATATTTTGAGAACCGAGCTGGATATGAATTTATGCTAATGTGGAAAATATGTGAGGTACTAGCCTCAAACAATCAAATGTAGTGCTTTCGCCGTAAAGCCTTTTTAAAATCTGACAACGCAGTGATATTGCCAAGAAGCAGAGCTTTTGATGGCTATGCAACACTATGCAACACTTGTATATCGAAGTTAAATATTACGAATATGTATTACGAATATGTATTTTGAATTTGGCGCGTTATGTTTGCTCTGAAAACGATCCCGCTAAAGGGATCGGCGCGCTAAGAGGTTAATCTGTGTCTGGGAAACCACCCCTAAATGTCTATGGCAAGTTGCTGGTTCCCACTATAGCCAAGCTGTAACAAAATTGTCTGTAACACAAACATTTATGAAAACAAAAGAAAATTGGTCTGGTGGTGTCATGAAGTGTTGCAAAGAAGCCGGAGACGTGGGAATATTTAGTACAGGGATGGGCAACGGGTGTCCCACGGGCAATTCCTTCTCTACACCCCATGTCAAAATGTGTAGAATTACAGGAAATGATCTGTAAAACAGCTCATTTTCCTCTCCGCCCCATGGCAAAATGTGTAGAATTACAGGAAATGATCTGTAAAACAGCAAATTTTCCTCTCCGCCCCAAGGCAAAATTAGTAGAATTACAGGAAATGATCTGTAAAACAGCTAATTTTCCTCTCCGCCCCATGGCAAAATGAGTAGAATTACAGGAAATGATCTGTAAAACAGCTCATTTCCCTCTCCGCCCAATGGCAAAATGTGTAGAACTGCATCAGTTAGTTAGAAAACTACAAAATGTTCTCTACATCCCATGGCAAAATGTGTAGAAATGCACAAAATTAACTCAAAATTAAAACATAAAAAACATATCTGCTGTCGAGAGTGGATCCACTAAATGTTCTGCTTGCATTAGGTGTGGGGAGGGGGGAATCTGCAACCTGTCATGTTCAGTTCAGATTTTTTGTGGTCCCCACAGATCTAGTAAAAGTCTCATGCCTTTTTTGAACTTCTGTTGTACTGCCCTTTTGACTGACCTAAATCTTCAAATTCTAATATTACATAGTTAAGTAGAACATGTGCTCACCTCCCTCTTCTGAATGATAATATTACATAGTTAAGTAGAACATGTGCTCACCTCCCTCTTCTGAATGATAATATTACATAGTTAAGTAGAACATGTGCTCACCTCCCTCTTCTGAATGATAATATTACATAGTAAAGTAGAACATGTGCTCACCTCCCTGTTCTGAATTCTAATATTACATTGTTAAGTAGAACATGTGCTCACCTCCCTCTTCTGAATGATAATACTACATAGTTAAGTAGAACGTGCTCACCTCCCTCTTCTGAATGATAATATTACATAGTTAAGTAGAACATGTGCTCACCTCCCTCTTCTGAATGATAATATTACATAGTAAAGTAGAACATGTGCTCACCTCCCTGTTCTGAATTCTAATATTACATTGTTAAGTAGAACATGTGCTCACCTCCCTCTTCTGAATGATAATATTACATAGTTAAGTAGAACATGTGCTCACCTCCCTCTTCTGAATGATAATATTACATAGTAAAGTAGAACATGTGCTCACCTCCTGTTCTGAATTCTAATATTACATTGTTAAGTAGAACATGTGCTCACCTCCCTCTTCTGAATGATAATACTACATAGTTAAGTAGAACATGTGCTCACCTCCCTGTTCTGAATTCTAATATTACATTGTTAAGTAGAACATGTGCTCACCTCCCTCTTCTGAATGGTAATATTACATAGTTAAGTAGAACATGTGCTCACCTCCCTGTTCTGAATTCTAATATTACATTGTTAAGTAGAACGTGCTCACCTCCCTCTTCTGAATGGTAATATTACATAGTTAAGTAGAACATGTGCTCACCTCCCTCTTCTGAATGATAATATTACATAGTTAAGTAGAACATGTGCTCACCTCCCTCTTCTGAATGATAATATTACATAGTTAAGTAGAACATGTGCTCACCTCCCTGTTCTGAATTCTAATATTACATTGTTAAGTAGAACATGTGCTCACCTCCCTCTTCTGAATGGTAATATTACATAGTTAAGTAGAACATGTGCTCACCTACCTTTTCTGAATGATAATATTACATGGCCCACTGACTATAGTTATTAAGATTTCATATTATATGACATACTGAATTAACAAAGTTAAATGGTTCAATAAAATTACACAGGAAAACTACCAATTGGTACTGGGGGAATATTTACTGAAATTTGATTTGTTCAGAAATAGCAAACAATGGATAACAACTACAAAACATTCTCAAATATTACAAAAATACATTTCCCCCCTCAAAAATATTCAAAATCTTGTAAAAAAAAAAAAAAGCAAGACAAACGTACATGCACAAATGACAACTTAAAGGGAAATCCCACCACTTGTCTTCCTCATGTTCATTATCTCCAGCACAACGCCAGTGTCTAAACATGGGAAAACGGCGCATTTCTACGGTTTGTCGAAAAATATATAACGTTCTAGCCAGTGACATTAAAAGGTGTGACGTAGTATATACCAAGTATATACCCTCCCGCTGGCTAGAAACCTGTTGCAGGTTTAGAAATCACTATATTTACTTGTAATCCTACCCTGTGATGTCACTAGCTTGGTTTCAATCCAATTGGCGACAGATTTTCATGTGAATATTCTAAAATATGACCTTGCGGAAACAGTGGGTGATGACGGGTTTCCATAGCATTTTCAACTGTGTTGCGATAAATAGCAAATGTGCCCACTCTGGTCTTTGCATGTACGCTCTAGCCAGCAGCTGGCAGATACAGTGCGGGTAGGCTTTCCTACATGAGAATATTATGGATAAGAGCAAGATTCTTTTTATTTGTCAAACGGCAGCCAAGCATCGATCATCATGTCACCAGAATAAGACCCTCGATATCTATTGGAAAGGAGCATCAAGCTCATCACTGCACTGTCACCTCCCTGTGAAGTTCACCATAACTTACTTCATCTGTAGCCTAATAAACTGCATGCTTTCCCGAGTCGTAGTGTGAGGACCACACAACATGTCATCGCATCGATATGATGGCTATTATATCAATATTTGCCTATAAAGGTGGTGTTTCCACCGCCATTTCTCACATAATTAATTTTACCAACACAAAACGATCCCACCTTGTCTAGAGTATTTTGTTTTGTCGACATTTGGAAATGTGCTGTTTCCATCAGGCCTGTCGTGACATGTTTTACTCGCATAAAAAGGTTGGATGGAAACCTGGTTACAGAGAAGCACTTTTTCCCTCCAACTTTTCTTACTGTAGATCATAGAAGTGCGCTCTGTAGACACTGATTTGGTGCTGGAGATAATTAATATGAGGTTGAAAAGTGACGGAATTGCCCTTCAAGGCAACATAGTAATAATAATAACAACAATGTTTTGAAAAAATGTATTCCATAGAATACTTTTAACAGTCCAAAATGGCTTCTGACCAATCATATGGCCAAATATGAGAGACATAGAGAGAGACAGAGAGAGAGACAAAAACAGAGAGAGTGCCACAGAGACAGAGAGACACATAGAGACAGAGATAGCAACACAGAGAGAGCCACAGAAAGAGAGAGAGACACAGAGAGAGAGACAGAGAGAGAGACAGAGAGACATAGAGACACAGAGAGAGACAGATAGACAGAGAGAGACACAGAGAGAGGCACAGGAAGAGACTCAGAGAGAGACACAGAAAGAAAGAAAGCGGCAGAGAGACTTCCTTCAATTAAGTCAATTCTGGACAACTCTTCACAAAACGCTCTCTCCCGATTGGCCGACCGGCGTGCCACTCATCATCAGCTTATTCTCATGGCAGGTGGGGCCTCGCACCTGCTGTACTTGATTGGCTCCCCTCCCATTTCTGTCCTCTAATGGGGTGTGCTGGGCTGCTCTCCAGCACAGCCTCTTCAGGAACACAGTGGCTCCTAAAGCTCCAACCAGCGCCCCCAGCAGAACACAGGAGATGTACACCCCTACCGGCGACCTCCACAGCCCCGGGTCCACCCTGCCTTCGACACTGAGGTCCTCCATGGTGAGCTGGTAGGAGGCTGTGAGGCAGGGCTCTCTACCCCAGGAATAATCACCCTGGGCTGAGCAGCGGCAGGAGTAGAGGCCCAGGCTGGATCCGGAGACGGTTACCTCCAGGTAGGAGTGGTGCTGCTGGGTGTGGCGGCCCTGGGGATGCTCCCAGATGCAGGGGAGAGGGGAGAGATGGGGGTGGTCACAGGGGAGGAGGACCACCAGGCCCTTCTTCACACGCAGCTCCTTCACCACAGGGGAACAACGACCTGAGATGGGAAGGGGGTGGGAGGGATCATCCTAATTCTGTTTGGAAATGTAGTAGATTTGTGTTTAATAGTGTAATAGATGAGGTATGAGGGCTGTATGCATGTTCAATAGTGGAAAATGTGATAAGGGCTTTATACACTTTTAAGAGTGGAATAGATGTGATATAAGGCCTTTACACATGTTTAATAGTGGACTAGATGTGATATAAGAACCTTATGCATGGGTAATAGTGGAATAGATGTGATATAATTATTACATATATTTTTATTAACCTTTATTTAACTAGACAAGTAAGTTAAGAACAAATTCTTATTTACAATAACGGCCTACCCAGGCCAAACCCTAAACCAGACGATGCTGGGCCAAATGTGCGCCGCCCTATGGGACTCCCAATCACGACCGGTTGTGATACAGCCTGGAATCAAACAAGGGTCTGTAGTGATGCCTCTAGCACTACAATTAAAATTAACCTGTTTAATAGTGTTCATACTCACCCTCTCCAGTGCCACACACCTTCAAAGGGTCCTCTGACTCCCTCTGCACTGGAGAGCTGAGAACAGAGAAAGAAGAAAGAGAGATGGTGAGAGTGAAACAACTAGTTTGAAAGGAAGGAAGACAAAACAATTTCGGACAGCAGGAGGGAGAGAGAGAGACACACAGAGAGAGCGAGAGAGAGAGAGAGAGCGAGAGAGAGAGAGAGAGAGAGAGAGAGAGAGAGAGAGAGAGAGAGAGAGAGAGAGAGAGATACAGCCTATATTTATGTTGATTTATTTTCCTTTTTGCACAACATTACAACACTGTATATATAGACATAATTTGACACTTGAAATGTCTTTATTCTTTTGGAGTCTAATGTTAAATGTGATTGTTTTATTGTTCATTTCACTTTTGTTTATTATCTATTTGACTTCCTTTGGCAATGTAAACATATGTTTCCCATGCCAATAAAGCCCCTTAAATTGAAATTGAATTGACAGAGACAGAGCACGGGAGACAGAGACAGACAGAGAGTGAGAGACAGAGACAGAAATAGAGACAGAGAGACAGAGAGACAGAGACTCATATATTTCCTCAGTGAAAACAATGTACTGAGCAAATGTCAAATTGGCTTTTTACCAGATTACCGTACGACAGACCACGTACTCACCCTGCACACCCTAATTGACAAACAAACAAACCAAAACAAAGGCAAAGTCTTCTCATGCTTTGCTGATTAAAAAAAAAGCCTTTGACTCAATTTGGCGTGAGGGTCTGCTATACAAATTGATGGAAAGTTGTGTTGGGGGAAAAACATACAACATTATAAAATCCATGTACACAAACAAGTGTGCGGTTAAAATTGGCAAAGAACACAGACATTTCTTCCCACAGGGCCGTGGGGTGAGACAGGGATGTAGCTTAAGCCCCACCCTCTTCAGCATATACAGTCGTGGCCAAAAGTTTTGAGAATGACACAAATGTTAATTTCCACTAAGTTTGCTAATTCAGTGTCTTTAGATATTTTTGTCAGATGATACTATGGAATACTGAAGTATAATTACAAGCATTTCATAAGTGTCAAAGGCTTTTATTGACAATTACATGAAGTTGATGCAAAGAGTCAATATTTGCAGTGTTGACCCTTCTTTTTCAAGACCTCTGCAATCTGCCCTGGCATGCTGTCAATTAACTTCTGGGCCACATCCTGACTGATGGCATCCCATTCTTGCATAATCAATGCTTGGAGTTTGTCAGAATTTGTGGGGTTTTGTTTGTCCACCTGCCTCTTGTGGATTGATCACAAGTTCTCAATGGGATTAAGGTCTGGGGAGTTTCCTGGCCAAGGACCCAAAATATTGATGTTTTGTTCCCTGAGCCACTTAGTTATCACTTTTGCCTTATGGCAAGGTGCTCCATCATGCTGGAAAAGGCATTGTTCGTCACCAAACTGTTCCTGGATGGTTGGGAGAAGTTGCTCTCGGAGGATGTGTTGGTACCATTTTTTATTCATGGCTGTGTTCTTAGGCAAAATTGTGAGTGAGCCCACTCCCTTGGCTGAGAAGCAACCCCACACATGAATGGTCTCAGGATGTTTTACTGTTGGCATGACACAGGACTGATGGTAGCGCTCACCTTGTCTTCTCCAGACAAGCTTTTTTCCAGATGCCCCAAACAATCGGAAAGGGGATTCATCAGAGAAAATGACTTTACCCCAGTCCTCAGCAGTCCAATCCCTGTACCTTTTGCAGAATATCAGTCTGTCCTTGATGCTTTTTCTGGAGAGAAGTGGCTTCTTTGCTGCCCTTCTTGACACCAGGCCATCCTCCAAAAGTCTTTGCCTCACTGTGCGTGCAGATGCACTCACACCTGCCTGCTGCCATTCCTGAGCAAGCTCTGTACTGGTGGTGCCCCGATCCCGCAGCTGAATCAACTGTAGGAGACGTTCTGGCGCTTGCTGGACTTTCTTGAGCGCCCTAAAGCCTTCTTCACAACAATTGAACCGCTCTCCTTGAAGTTCTTGATGATCTGATAAATGGTTGATTTAGGTGAAATCTTACTGGCAGCAATATCCTTGCCTGTGAAGCCCTTTATGTGCAAAGCGATGATGACGCACGTGTTTCCTTGCAGGTAACCATGTTTGACAGAGGAAGAACAATGATTCCAAGCACCACCCTCCTTTTGAAGCTTCCAGTCTGTTATTCGAACTCAATCAGCATGACAGAGTGATCTCCAGCCTTGTCCTCGTCAACACTCACACCTGTGTTAACGAGAGAATCACTGACATGATGTCAGCTGGTCCTTTTGTGGCAGGGCTGAAATGCAGTGGTAATATTTTTTGGGGATTCAGTTCATTTGCATGGCAAAGAGGGACTTTGCAATTAATTGAAATTCATCTGATCACTCTTCATGACATTCTGGAGTATATGCAAATTGCCATCATACAAACTGAGGCAGACTTTGTGAAAATTAATATTTGTGTAATTCTCAAAACTTTTGGCCACGACTGTATATCAATATATACAGAGGGTACTAGAACAGTCTGCAGCACCTGGCCTCACCCTACTAGAATCTGAAATCAAATGTCTACTGTTTGCTGACGATCTGGTGCTTCCATCACCAACCAAGGAGGGCCTACAGCAGCACCTAGATCTTCTGCACAGATTCTGTCAGACCTGGGCCCTGACAGTAAATCTCAGTAAGACAAAAATAATGGTGTTCCAAAAAAGGTCCAGTCGCCAGGACCACAAATGCAAATTCCATCTAGACACCATTGCCCTAGAGCACACAAAAAACGATACATACCTTGGCCTAAACATCAGCGCCACAGGTAACTTCCACAAAGCTGTGAACGAGCTGAGAGACAAGGCAAGAAGGACCTTCTATGCCATCAAAAGGAATATAAAATTGCCTTTTATGATTGAGAGGTCTGGAGTCCGCTCACCAACCAAGAATTAACAAACTATCCTCTGTGTACAACGTAAAACACCAAAAAATGTATGCAGAACAGAATTAGGCCGATACCCGCAAAATCCAGAAAAGAGCAGTTCAATTTTACAACCACCTAAAAGAAAGCGATTCCCAAACCTTCCATAACAAAGCCATCAACTACAGAGAGATGAACCTGGAGAAGAGCCCCCTAAGCAAGCTGGTCCTGAGGCTCTGTTCACAAACACAAACAGACCCCACAGAGCTCCAGGACAACAACACAACTACACCCAACCAAATATAAATAATTACTTGACACATTGGAAAGAATTAACAAAAAAACTGAGCAAACTAGGATGCTATTTGGCCCTAAACAGAGAGTACACAGTGGCAGAATACCTGACCACTGTGACTGACCCAAACTTATGGAAAGCTTTGACAATGTACAGACTCAGCGAGCATAGCCTTGCTATTGAGAGAGGCCGCCGTAGGCTGACCTGGCTCTCAAGAGAAGACAGACAGGCTGTGTCCACACTGCCCACAAAATGAGGTGGAAACTGAGCTGCACTTCCTAATCTCCTGCCACATGTATGACCATATTAGAGATACATATTTCCCTCAGATTACACAGATCCACAAAGAATTTGTAAACAAACTCAATTTTGATAAACTCCCATATCTATTGGGTGAAATACCACAGTGTGCCATCACAGCAGCAAGATGTGGGGCCTGTTGCCACAAGAAAAGAGCAACCAGTGAAGAACAAACACCATTGTAAATACAACCCATATTTATTATTTATTTATCTATTTTCCCTTTTGTACTTTAACTACTTGCACATTGTTACAACACTGTATATATACATAATATGACATTTCAAACGTCTTTATTCTTTTGGAACTTCTGTGAGTGTAATGTCTACTGTTCATTTTTATTGTTTATTTCACTTTTGTTTATTATCTACTTCACTTACTTTGGCAACGTTAACATATGTTTCCCATGCCAATAAAGCCCTTGAATTGAATTCAGAGAGAGAGAGAGAGAGACTCAAACCCCCACAAAAAGAATGCTATGTAGACTCACTCTGCAACACAGGCTTTCTTGTTGACGTCCCACACACAACCTAGTCCTGCTGCCCGGGCACACACTTGACAGCTGGAGTACACCCTGCACCCCTCTACTGGCACATGGGACAGAGAGGAGGGGGAGCCCACCACCACATTACCCTGGCAGGGAGCAGAGGGGGTTAAAGATGTCTGTCTCTGTGTGTGTGTGTGTGTGTGTGTGTGTGTGTGTGTGTGTGTGTGTGTGTGTGTGTGTGTGTGTGTGTGTGTGTGTGTGTGTGTGTGTGTGTGTGTGTGTGTGTGTGTGTGTCTGATACCTGGTGTATGAGGATGTTGTTGACGGGCTCTACTGAGGTTGTCAGAGGGATCTCCTGCAGCAGAGTAGCAGTACGACCAACGATAGACACACTGTGTAACTCCCCCTGATCTGTGAGAAAACACATCAATTCACACCACAGAACATAATCAACCCCAAAATGAGAATATTTTCTGATATGTTCAGCATGGTCGATTAACTGCCTGGTCTATTGATTACTTGATGTCTCTCTCTCACACCTGTTCCCAGGTGTAGTAGGGCAGCATCACTGTTGGAGATGTTGGTGGCTGTGATCCTGGTGTATGTAGTTCCCCTCCTCACCAGAAGGGGCGCTGCGTTCACAGTGTCCGTCAACAGAGGATGTTCCTTGGCAAACTGCAGCACGCGGTCGGGCATGCGGAGGGAGGAGTTATAACCCTGGGCTCTCAGGACATCGTTGATACACTGAGGGGGAACAGAGAACAATTCAGCATGCTATGATGATGATGGACATACTAGGATACTATATGATAATAACCCTTAAATGGAAAATACCTCCTGGATTCGTCCAATAACCATTGCATGCCCTAATAAATACAACCCAGGTGAGTCTGGTGAATACCTGTCCAGGTCGGGGGTCGGGTACGGACTCAGGGCTCCTACTGTTCACACAGTTCCTCTTCACATCCCTGAAGCCTCCCGTCGCAAACACCTTGGTGATGTCAGCAAGGCTGTACACACACACTGCTGACACACGCTCTCCTTTCCTACACACACACACACACACACACACACACACACACACACACACACACACACACACACACACACACACACACACACACACACACACACACACACACACACACACACACACACACACACAATACCATGTTCATTACAGTAATGCCGTCTGTATGAGTCAATGTAACATGATAATCATATTTAGTGATTCTCCTCACTCTTTCCCTCGCAATCCGTCCTCTCACTCATTCTCTCCACCCCATTCCCCATCTCTACTCCTCCTCTACCTCCCTCTTTCCCCATCTTTATCCCCGCCTCCCTCTCTCTCCCCTTACCACTGGGAGGTGAAGAGGGTGTAGAAGTGTGTGCTGCTGGGGTCTCCCAGGCGGTGTTCCAGGGGGTAGGCGTGGGTCAGGACGGTGTAGCGCTGGCCACTGTCCCGGTCCTGACACACCAGCTGAGCCTTCAGGAAACTTGTCCAGCGCTTCTGCAGGGTCTTAAAGCCCCCCACATCTCCCTGGCAGATAGGGAGAAAGAAATGAGGGAGAGAGGGATGGGGGAGTGGGTGAAGAGAAGGATGGAGAGAGAGCACGAGACAAAGCACACATGAGCAAAATATAGGGAGAGGGAGAGAGAGAGGAAAGAGATAGAGAGACAGAGAGAGAGAGAGACAGAGAGACAGGGAGATAGACAGAGATGTATCTCACCTTGCAGACTCTGGCCACCCGTGTGACCCTGACCTTGGTATAAAGGTCGTACTCTCTGGCGTTCTCCGTGAAGAAGAAGTAGATTTTATCATCGTCTCCAGGACTCTCTCTGACCAGGGCCGAACTCACAAACTCTGGATCTGAACTCATCAAAGTATGACATATTAATGACATATTGATGACATATGAATGACATATTTATGACATATTATATGTAGTGTTTCCCAACTCCAGTCCTCAAGTACCCCTGACAGGTTCACATTTTCCTTGTAGCCCCAGACAAATGTGCACATTTTCTCATCAGCGGTGTGTTTCCCACCAAGCGGACTTTTTGTGGATAGAAATCAGTGCGTGATGACATAGTGCACACAAAACATAAAGTATTCATGTACCGAATAAAAATGTCAATTTCAATGTGTTTCCATTTTCAACTGTACCGATACTGTTAGGTTAAGTAGTAAATGTGCACACTCTGGTCTTGGCACGAGCGCTCTAGCCAACAGCTCACAGACCCAGTGTGGGAAGGCTAGTCTACATGACGAGATTACTATGGATAACAGCAGCCAAGCATCGATCATCATGTCACCAGAATAATACCCTCGATATCTATTGGAAAGAAGCATCAAGATCACCGTGCACTTTCAGTTATGTCATCTGTAGCCTAATAAACCGCGTGGTTTCCCCAGTCCTAGTGGGAGGACCCCACGACATGTCATCGCATGAACCCAACTTTACTTCCATATGATGGTTGTTACATCAATACCAGCACACGAAGGCGTTTCCATCGCCACTTCTCACATTGTTAATACTACCGCCACAAGAAGATCCCACCATGTCGAACGGACAAATCTGTTGGCGTTTAAAAGAATTGTACCAAAACATCCTGTTTCCATCAGAGCTGTCGTGATTTTTATTGTATACAGTATGACTTTACTGGCATAAAACGTAGACGAACACATGGCTATAGATGTAAACCATCATCAAAGAACAAACTCATTAGGAAACGCTACACTGCTAAACCACAACCCGACTTCAACTCCTTATTGGACACATTCTGTTGTTGTTTTTGGTTAAAGAAGTTTGGATAGCAGAAGTATTTTATAATCTTTCCCATCATGCATTGGGAGTGTGTGTGATTGACAGATGGGTCTCACCACTGTGCCAGTTGATGGACTGATCCATGCGCATCTGTTGACCCGTTGCCCTGGTGATGTCAAACTCCGTGCCCAGGAAGTTAGAAGGGGAGGCGGTGTACAGCACTCCATCTACAGTACACATATAGACAGGATGTGAAAGAGTATGTGTGTGTGAGTGAGTGAGTGTGAGTGTGTGTGTCTAACCTGCAGTAGCAGCAGTGTGTGTGTGTCTAACCTGCAGTAGCAGCAGTGTGTGTGTCTAACCTGCAGTAGCAGCAGTGTGTGTGTGTCTAACCTGCAGTAGCAGCAGTGTGTGTGTCTAACCTGCAGTAACAGCAGTGTGTGTGTGTCTAACCTGCAATAACAGCAGTGTGTGTGTCTAACCTGCAGTAGCAGCAGTGTGTGTGTGTCTAACCGGCAGTAACAGCAGTGTGTGTGTGTGTCTAACCTGCAGTAACAGCAGTGTGTGTGTCTAACCTGCAGTAACAGCAGTGTGTGTGTCTAACCTGCAGTAACAGCAGTGTGTGTGTCTAACCTGCAGTAACAGCAGTGTGTGTGTGTCTAACCTGCAGTAACAGCAGTGTGTGTGTGTCTAACCTGCAATAACAGCAGTGTGTGTCTAACCTGCAATAACAGCAGTGTGTGTGTCTAACCTGCAGTAACAGCAGTGTGTGTGTCTAACCTGCAGTAACAGCAGTGTGTGTGTCTAACCTGCAGTAACAGCAGTGTGTGTGTGTCTAACCTGCAGTAACAGCAGTGTGTGTGTCTAACCTGCAGTAACAGCAGTGTGTGTGTCTAACCTGCAGTAACAGCAGTGTGTGTGTGTCTAACCTGCAGTAACAGCAGTGTGTGTGTCTAACCTGCAGTAGCAGCAGTGTGTGTGTGTCTAACCTGTAGTAACAGCAGTGTGTGTGTGTCTAACCTGCAGTAACAGCAGTGTGTGTGTCTAACCTGCAGTAACAGTAGTGTGTGTGTCTAACCTGCAGTAACAGCAGTGTGTGTGTCTAACCTGCAGTAACAGCAGTGTGTGTGTCTAACCTGCAGTAACAGCAGTGTGTGTGTCTAACCTGCAGTAACAGTAGTGTGTGTGTCTAACCTGCAGTAACAGCAGTGAGTGTGTGTCTAACCTGCAGTAACAGCAGTGTGTGTGTCTAACCTGCAGTAACAGCAGTGTGTGTGTCTAACCTGCAGTAGCAGCAGTGTGTGTGTGTCTAACCTGCAGTAACAGCAGTGTGTGTGTCTAACCTGCAGTAACAGCAGTGTGTGTGTCTAACCTGCAGTAACAGCAGTGTGTGTGTCTAACCTGCAGTAACAGCAGTGTGTGTGTGTCTAACCTGCAATAACAGCAGTGTGTGTGTCTAACCTGCAGTAACAGCAGTGTGTGTGTCTAACCTGCAGTAACAGCAGTGTGTGTGTGTCTAACCTGCAGTAACAGAAGTGTGAGGTTGTCTGGGATCAAAAGGACATTTCCCCTTCCCATTCTCCATCTTCACTTTGTCACCACCTTCCTTCACTAGGGCAAACGTCCCTGGGTCCTGAACACACACACAGTCTATATTTAGTCGTGTACGTGTGTCAGTGGAGGCTGCTGAGGGGAGGACGGCTCATAATAATGGCTTGAACAGCGCGAATGGAACGGCATCGAACACATGGAAACCATATGGGTGATGTATTTGATATGGTTGCACTGATTCCGCTCCAGCCATTACCACGAGCCTGTTCTCCCCAATTAAGGTCCCACCTCTTGTGACGTGAACATCGTGTGTAAGTCTTTAAACTAAATACATGAATTGAATGAATAACATGTATTTCACCAACAACAGTAAATTAGTATCTAGCAGGTGTATCATAATAATAATAATATTATAGGTGTAGAGTATAATAATAGTAATAATATAGGTGTAGAGTATAATAATAATAATACTAATAATACAAATAATAATAATATAGGTGTAGAGTATAATAATAGTAATAATATAGGTGTAGAGTATAATAATAGTAATACTAATAATACCAATAATAATAATATAGGTGTAGAGTATAATAATAGTAATAATATAGGTGTAGAGTATAATAATAGTAATAATATAGGTGTAGAGTATAATAATAATAATACTAATAATACCAATAATAATAATATAGGTGTAGAGTATAATAATAATTATTATTATTATAATATAGGTGTAGAGTATGAGAAGAGACAGAGGAGAGAGAACGTGACTGACTATGAAAGCACACTTGGGTTCGTAGGCGTAGGAGCCACAGACATAGATCCTTCCATCCTTCAGAACCTCCAGCAGACAGATGTAGTTATAACAGTCATCCTGTAGAGGGAGACAAAGAGCCATGTCTCAAACAGCCTCCTATTCTCCCTTATAGGTCCTGGTCAAAAGTGGTGCTTAAAATAGGGGACTAGGGTGCCATTTGAGATTAGCAGAGGGGGAAAACGTAAGCCTTTTTGTATCTCGTGAATAAATCTTTACGATCTATGTGGAAACAGTTCAAGTGCCCTGGGATAAGGAATATTTTGAGGATTTTCAAGTCACTGATTGCCTTTTAGTTTAAGCTAGGCTGAAGGGCGTTTGGCAACTCCTTCTTAGCACAGGGCCATAACAGAGCAGGACAAAGTTTCCTCTAGACACAGATCTCAGGCCAGTTTACATTCCTCACCATAATGGCTAAGGTTAGGATTTGGGGTAGATAACATGATCCTAGATCAGGAGAACATAGCTCTACACAGATCAATAAAAATCTGGGTATAATCAGTAGTACAATGCAGGGTTTCTCAACTCAGGTGCCAGGAACCCAATGTATAGAGGCCAAGGTTGGTTTTCATATTACTCCCACTGAATAAACGGTAGCGATAACAATAACTCTAACTCCCTGCCTATTTAAGGTAAGTCCTGCTTCTGTTCGTCACTCTTTGAAGATGACCAGAGACAAAGTGAAAAGTCATCTGAAAGCCAAACATAGAGGATGTGGTGTGTTGTTGACAGGAAGCTGAAGAGTCAGTAGAGCAGTCGTTACGGTAACAGTATCATACATCATGACATAGATGAGTACGACTAAAGGCAAAGGTGACGGTGTTACATTTTGGGTGTGAAGCACACCATCTCACCCACACCTTTAACCACGTTCATACACTACAGAGCAGCGGCGGCTGGTGGGAGGAGCTATAGGAGGACAGGCTCCTTGTAATGGCTGGAATGGAATTAATGGAACGGAGTCAAAAAAATCAAACATATGGAAACCACGTTTGACTCCGTTCCATCTATTCCATTCCAGCCATTGCAATGAGCCTGTCCTCCTATAACTCATCCCACCAGAGTCCACTGCCACAGAGACACCTCTTACCACACGGACACACACAAAGACACACACAGTTTTCATGCCACTTCCAACACAGAACAAGAGCACCCCACGTTTCTCACCTCGGTCTTGCCTTTACCCATACAGGACTTCCTCTTCTCTTCTGTTGCCTCCCACTTAATCTGCAGAGACAGACACCAGTAAAAGGAGACGGAAGTTAAAGAGAGAACACACAGACGCATACAGTTCCAGTTCCAGTTCTATCACACAGTTAAACATCAGGTTATGCCCAGTACTGGACTAAAAAGCAGTGTCAGTGGAGAATCTCTTTTGAGAATGTTGTCCAGGACTAGGTTTAATCTGTGTCTGGCATAGTGTGTTTGTCCCAGGTAAGACATACAGTGGGGAAGAAAAGTATTTAGTCAGCCACCAATTGTGCAAGTTCTCTCACTTAAAAAGATGAGAGAGGCCTGTAATTTTCATCATTGGTACACTTCAACTATGACAGACAAAATGAGGGGGAAAAAATCCTGAAAATCACATTGTAGGATTTTTAATGAATTTATTTGCAAATTATGGTGGAAAATAAGTATTTGGTCACATACAAACAAGCAAGATTTCTGGCTCTCACAGACCTGTAACTTCTTCTTTAAGAGGCTCCTCTGTCCTCCACTCATTACCTGTATTAATGGCACCTGTTTGAACTTGTTATCAGTATAAAAGACACCTGTCCACAACCTCAAACAGTCACACTCCAAACTCCACTATGGCCAAGACCAAAGAGCTGTCAAAGGACACCAGAAACAAAATTGTAGACCTGCACCAGGTTGGGAAGACTGAATCTGCAATAGGTAAGCAGCTTGGTTTGAAGAAATCAACTGTGGGAGCAATTATTAGGAAATGGAAGACATACAAGACCACTGATAATCTTCCTCGATCTGGGGCTCCACGCAAGATCTCACCCGTGGGGTCAAAATGATCACAAGAACGGTGAGCAAAAATCCCAGAACCACACGGGGACCTAGTGAATGACCTGCAGAGAGCTGGGACCAAAGTAACAAAGCCTACCATCAGTAACACACTACGCCGCCAGGGACTCAAATCCTGCAGTGCCAGACGTGTCCCCCTGCTTAAGCCAGTACATGTTCAGGCCCGTCTGAAGTTTGCTAGAGAGCATTTGGATGATCCAGATGAGGATTGGGAGAATGTCATATGGTCAGATGAAACCAAAATAGAACTTTTTGGTAAAAACTCAACTCGTCGTGTTTGGAGGACAAAGAATGCTGAGTTGCATCCAAAGAACACCATACCTACTGTGAAGCATGGGGGTGGAAACATCATGCTTTGGGGCTGTTTTTCTGCAAAGGGACCAGGACGACTGATCCGTGTAAAGGAAAGAATGAATGGGGCCATGTATCGTGAGATTTTGAGTGAAAACCTCCTTCCATCAGCAAGGGCATTGAAGATGAAACGTGGCTGGGTCTTTCAGCATGACAATGATCCCAAACACACCGCCCGGGCAACGAAGGAGTGGCTTCGTAAGAAGCATTTCAAGGTCCTGGAGTGGCCTAGCCATTCTCCAGATCTCAACCCCATAGAAAATCTTTGAAAGTCTGTGTTGCCCAGCGACAGCCCCAAAACATCACTGCTCTAGAGGAGATCTGCATGGAGGAATGGGCCAAAATACCAGCAACAGTGTGTGAAAACCTTGTGAAGACTTACAGAAAACGTTTGACCTCTGTCATTGCCAACAAAGGGTATATAACAAAGTATAGAGATAAACTTTTGTTATTGACCAAATACTTATTTTCCACCATAATTTGCTAATAAATTCATAAAAAATCCTACAATGTGATTTTCTGGATTTTTTCCCCTCATTTTGTCTGTCATAGTTGAAGTGTACCTATGATGAAAATTACAGGCCTCTCTCATCTTTTTAAGTGAGAGAACTTGCACAATTGGTGGCTGACTAAATACTTTTTTCCCCCACTGTACACTGAGGGAAAAAAGTATTTGATCCCCTGCTGATTTTGGACGTTTGTCCACTGACAAAGAAATGATCAGTCTATAATTTTAATGGTAGGTTTATTTGAACAGTGAGAGACAGAATAAGAACAAAAAAATCCCCAAAAATTTTATAAATGGAATTGCATTTTAATGAGGGAAATAAGTATTTGACCCCTCTGCAAAACATGACTTAGTACTTGGTGGCAAAACCCTTGTTAGCAATGACAGAGGTCAGCCGTTTCTTGCAGTTGGCCACCAGGTTAGCACACATCTCAGGAGGGATTTTGTCCCACACCTCTTTTGCAGATCTTCTCCAAATCATTAAGGTTGAGGCTGACGTTTGGCAACTCGAACCTTCAGCTCCTTCCACAGATTTTCTAAGGGATTAAGGTCTGGAGACTGGCTAGGACCGTAATGTGCTTCTTCTTGAGCCACTCCTTTGTTGCCTTGGCCGTGTGTTTTGGGTCATTGTCATGCTGGAATACCCATCCACGACCCATTTTCAATGCCCTGGCTGAGGGAAGGAGGTTTTCACCCAAGATTTGACGGTACATGGCCCCGTCCATCGTCCCATTGACGCGGTGAAGTTGTCCTGTCCCCTTAGCAGAAAAACACCCCCAAAGCATAATGTTTCCACCTCCATGTTTGACGGTGGGCATGGTGTTCTTGGGGTCATAGGCAGCATTCCTCCTCCTCCAAACACAGCGAGTTGAGTTGATGCCAAAGAGCTCCATTTTGGTCTCATCTGACCACAACACTTTCACCCAGATGTCCTCTGAATCATTCAGATGTTCATTGGAAAACTTCAGACGGGCATGTATATGTGCTTTCTTGAGCAGGGGGACCTTGCGGGCGATGCAGGATTTCAGTCCTTCACGGCGTAGTGTGTCACCAATTGTTTTCTTGGTAACTATGGTCCCAGCTGCCTTGAGACCATTGACAAGATCCTCCCGTGTAGTTCTGGGCCGATTCCTCACCGTTCTCATGATCATTGTAACTCCACGAGGTGAGATCTTGCATGGAGCCCCAGGCCGAGAGAGATTGACAGTTCTTTTGTGTTTCTTCCATTTGCGAATAATCGCACCAACTGCTGTCACCTTCTCACCAAGCTGCTTGGCGATGGTCTTGTAGTCATTCCAGCCTTGTGTAGGTCTACAATCTTGACCCTGACATCCTTGGAGAGCTCTTTGGTCTTGGCCATGGTGGAGAGTTTGGAATCTGATTGATTGATTGCTTCTGTGGACGGGTGTCTTTTATACAGGTAACAAACTGAGATTAGGAGCACTCCCTTTAAGAGTGTGCTCCTAATCTCAGCTCGTTACCTGTATAAAAGACACCTGGGAGCCAGAAATCTTTCTGATTGAGAGGGGGTCAAATACATATTTCCCTCATTAGAATGCAAATCATTTTATAACATTTTTCACTTGCTTTTTCTGGATTATTTTGTTGTTATTCTGTCTCTCAATGTTCAAATAAACCTACCATTAAAATTATAGACTGATCATTTCTTTGCCAGTGGGCAAACGTACAAAATCAGCAGGGGATCAAATACTTTTTTCCCTCACTGTACGTTTTTCTATGGTTTTGTGTTCATGAATACTCCCATCATGAAAACACCGAAACAAATACACACTCCTTTCACTGCCAGTTGGCTAAGATCAAGAGTGGAAATATGCACAGATAATATGCACACACAGACAGTCAAGTGAAGAAGTCTCCCCCCGCCCATCTCTCTGTCCCTCCCTCCCTTCCCATCTCCCTGTCCCTCCCCATCTTATCTCCCTGTCCCTCGCTCCCTACCCACTCTTATCTCCCTGTCCCTCCCTCCGCTCTCTTATCTCCCTGTCCCTCCCTCCCTCCGCTCTCTTATCTCCCTGTTGCTCCCTCCCTCCCCCCTCTTATCTCCCTGTTTCTCCCTCCCTCCCCTCTTATCTCCCTGTCCCTCCCCATCTCCCTGTCTCTCCCCATCTTATCTCCCTGTCCCTCCCTCCCTCCCCTCTTATCTCCCTGTCCCTCCCTCCACTCTAATCTCCCTGTCCCCCCCTCCCCCCATCTCCCTGTCCCTCCCTCCCCCATCTCCCTGTCTCTCCCCATCTTATCTCCCTGTCCCTCCCTCCGCTCTCTTATCTCTCTGTCCCTCCCTCCCCTCTCTCTCTGTCTCTCCCTCCCTCCCTCCCTTTCTCTCTCTCTCACTGCTAGGTGTTTCCAGGTGAGGTTGGAGGTGTGCAGGAACAGGATGGAGCCTCTGGCTCCCAGGTAGAGTGTCTCAGAGCTGGGGTCTAGCAGGAGGACGCTGGCGTTGGACACCCCCAGAACTGCACCTACACCTGAGGAGAACAGGATTAGGGATGTGCCCCAAATGGCTATTTTCTACAGTACACTACTTTGGACCAGGGCTCTGTAATTTATAGTCTCCCCTCCTCCGCCCCATTTATTTGCCTTTGAGTGAATGTGTGAAGGATGAGACTGACTTACAGGAACTTTTATGGAACCATTTCTAAGCATCAGTAATTGTGTCACTTCCTCTACTGAGAAACACTGTGGTCGGTCGGCTGCTACCCACAGCTGGGGTGCAATAATTAGTCCAAACAACAAAAAATGGTTACTATTGAACAGATTCAGTTAGGTCCCTCCACAGTTTCATTCCTTTTAAGAAATGTTTTGCAACAGAATCAGCGTACTAAATAAACCTCTACTCACAGGTCACTCAATTTTATGAGATCATTTTGGGGCTAAACTCTCCTTTGAGTTTGCTATTTAGTCCATGATATAGGCTTAATATGTCTCAGGTAAACTGCTCCTTGTTGCATTTGTGTGTTAACACACACACACACCACAAAGAGTGGGGCATCTCAAACCTCCACATTCTCTGTATTACAATCTAAGACCTATAGCCTAGGCCTATCTAACCATGAAAGCAGGCAAAATTAGGATAACACTGTAACCCCAGTCTATAGTCCCTCTGCCATATTACGGGTACTTACTGAAAACAGCAGTGAAATGACACACTGTCTTCAGTCATTTAAGTCATTCCATCTGGTTAAATGTTGGATTAAGTAATTAACCATCTTCTTTCCCAGATGAATAAATTAGCCTACCAAAACCACCCTGGGTGTTGATAATAGACTTCTTACAAATGTATTTGTTTGCTAGGCAACATCATTTGCATTGCTATGACTAATTAGATTGTAGCCTACCTAACGTTACCGTATCCATTAGGAATTGCGATACATGTTGTACATAGAGAGAGAGAGACCGTTTGTCCAACTGTGCTGTACTCACCTCCGTGGACATTGGGAATGGCTGTTTGACAACGAGTTGAACCAGTAGCGAGCCACAAGATCACGGCCATAAAACAGGTGGTGGGCATGTTGAGAAGTGGCATCAAGAAGAATGTCGGTTGATGACACAAATAGTCTTCCGCGCGTGAGTTACGCATCTTTAAAAGTGCGTTCGTTGCGTTCTGTCAATACAGGACGGAGAGGGGGACGAAACGCTTACAGAAACCAAGAAAACAAAAAGTACGGTTCAAGTGTATCAAAAACACGGCCTATTTTTTATTCTCACCTACCTACTCGGTGTCCGATTTGGTGTTATTTCTAACACGGTATAATAGGCTACTTAGCCTACAGGTCAGGTACAGTACAGTATGTAATAAAACTATTACCATGTGTTAAATGAGGAAGCGTTCAAATATCACTAAACCAAACGTCAATAAACGCCCACAACCACAGAGGAGCCTGAAATATACAGTAGTAGCCCTATTAACGTTCACATATTCCCATGTAAACAGCATTGAACTGAACAGTATAATTTATTGAGGGGCACAATACATTCGTTTTTTTTTTAAACAATCAATGAACAAAACAAATAGTGGAAGGAGAGTTACTGGATACACACCCATTATTGTTTTATTGAATCGCATCAGTAAAACAAAGTCAATTAGGAAAAGGATGTGAGACTGAGCAGAAGTCAGTTGTTTCTGTTGGGGAGAGAAGGAGGCTAACATTGTTTGTAATATTTACATCGAACACTGGCAGACTTCTGGAAGATCTCTCTTCTCTCCCTCTCCCATGTTCATTACACTGGTGTGCAATATTGATATTCACAACAGGTAATACAAAAGTTATTACATCATAATAAAAAAAACAACGATTCTGTATGTGAAAACAAGTTCAATAAATAAAGTAAGTGTGCATTAACATTGTGAATTGAGTGAATGTGTCTCAATATATCCCTATGGGCGCTGATCAGAAGTAGTGCACCTTCAAGGGCAATAGGGTGCCATTTCAGATGCAGCAGCGTATCCTAAATGAACCCAATGTTTTCATAGAAGACCTCTGGTGACTGGCGTCCAGCAGTGGGCCTCCTGGTGGCCAAGGTCCTGGTAATGGTCAACGATGATGATGATGATGATGATGATGAGGATGAGGAAGAAGAGGAGGCCAGTGAGGAAGAGGGTGTTTATGATGAGGATGGTGATGAAGAGCCTGGCTTGCAGACCTGGCTGTAAAGGTGGGCGAACGGGTCAGTGTTGGGGCCCTTGGCTGGGGTCCCCACACAAGGCTCACTATAGATGGGTTCCTCTTTGCCAGGTTCCTGCCCCCGCTGGTCCTGGTTCTGGTTCTGTTGTTGAGTCTTGTCAGGTAGAGGACTCGCACGGTCGTACACCTCGGAGTAGACCGGCTCTGGCTTGTTGCCGTGGTGACAAGAACAGGAAGAGGGCGGTGGTGGTGTAGATCTTGGCGGTGTGAGTGAGAGGATGTCTGCTGGGTCGGCGTACACTGGTTTCGTTCGGTTGCCATGGTGATTGCGGGGGTATAAAGGGATAGAGGGGGTGAGGGTGGAGGCCGTTGGGGGGGTCAGGTAGGAGTTGAGGCCGGGGGCTTTGGATTTAATGCTGTCTGCTGGCTCAGAGTACGTACACTCCTCAGAGCCAATCAAATTAGGCGGCTGTGAGTACCCACACTGCTCTGAGCCAATAGCATTTGAAAATACTGGCTTAAAACTGTAGCTGCCCTCCAAAATGGCTGCGCTATCTGGTAGTTTGGGCAGTGGTGAACGAGCACGAGGTATATTAGGGCTACGGTTAGCAACCACAGTGTCGCCCTCACATTTGTCCCTGGCGACGGCCTGTTCCCGTATGGCGGTCTCGATGAGGCTGACGATGTCGTCAGCTTGGCGCGTCTCAAAGGTGAAGGTTCCGGGTCCAGAGTCACAGCGCCGGCCCGGCTCGATGGAGAATGTCAACTGTGGGAGAACCAAGAGGACACAATGATTTGAGAAAATTCCCACAGGTGTTCACTGGAAAATTGCATAATTTAATGTGGGCACTTTTTCTCTGAAAATAACCACACGCATTAGAACCTGCAACCTTCTTGAATATATTCTGATGACCCTACAATAATCCTTAGACAAATCCTTTTTTGGACCCACACTGCCCTAAAAAGGCAAAACACAGTAACTACGAATTTGGTCAAAAATCTTTGATCTGTTGTAATGGCCAGGTATATTATCTGATTAATGTGGTATTTTGTTTTTCTGATACAAGAACAAGCCAGTTGATCAGAACATATCACAAAGTACCAGAAATTGATGTCTGTTTAGACAGAAAAAAACGTTGAAGTCAGTATTTGCAGTAAAAAAAATGATGTAGTTACTGCGTTTTGCCTTTGTAGCGCACCATAGTCCCGTACTGTGATGGCCATCCATGTATTTTTATGTACATACTCTTATTCATCCCTTTACACTGTGTGTATAAGGTAGTTGTTGTGAAATTGTTAGATTACTTGTTAGATATTACTGCATGGTCGGAACTAGAAGCACAAGCATTTCGCTACACTCGCATTAACATCTGCTAATCCATGTGTATGTGACAAATAAATTGGACTTGATTTGAAATTAGACACTAGAGAGTAGCATTAGATTAAAACTAATAATAGATTAGGAATCTAAATCTTTGGCTCAATGAGATTCTAAATTCCATGGTTCTACTGACCTTGTCTCTGCCATAGCGTCGTATCAGCCGATAGGGCCAGTCCTGCAAACTCTTCCTGGTCTCCGGCTCCTTAAGGACCAGCCCCTCCTGGGCCACTTGCAGCCAATAATACTCCCCCTGGAGGCCGCAGCGCATCGCTACATCCGTCTGCTTCACACCCACCTTGAACTCACTCACTGAGGGGAGAGAGGAGGGAGAGTGGCGGTCATGACCGAAGCACTATGGATGGTGTTCATTTCTATTTTGGGTTTATCTTTCCTTTATTCATAGTAATATCTTTGAAAAGAAGAACCTGTTCCAAGACAGCAGTAATCATACGCCCACTAGACATAAACAGACAGAAGAACTGTTGTTCGTTATAGTTTGTGTGGCCACTAGGAGGTCTGATGTGCTTCTCACCTTCCTCCCTGGAGACGTAGATCTGGTTGTCCTCCATCTGGATCTGGGGCTGCTGACCAGTGGAGCCTCCCTGGGCGAGAAGACATGTATTTAGATTAGGCAGTGAGAACTGTCCTCACAGATACCTACACTCTTAGGAGGAAAAAAAAAGGTGCTACCTAGAACCTTAAAAGGGTTCTTCGCCTGTCCCCATAGGATAACCCTTTTTGAGTTCCATGTAGAACCCTTTCTACTGAGGGTTATACAGGGAACAAAAAAGGGTTCTCCTATGGAGAGAAGAACCCTTTTACAACCCTTTTTCTAAGAGTGTACACATCCTCTATATAATAACTGTTTGGTGATGAAGAGTTTAATGATAGAGAGACCAGTGAACAATGGCGTTTGCGGTTAGCCTTGTACCAATACAAATTCCTATCAGTGTTGTTGAATGCTAATAAAGTTGGATTCTACTTCTGTCTGTAACTGTCAAAATGTTGAATAGAGATGGATCCATAACAGTCACAAGACGACAACAGAAGCTGCTATTCTCACCTGGAAGGCGAGGTCACACATCCTCTCCACCCACTCCACGCAGTCGTCCTTGTCCGCCGCGAAGACGTACCTCCTGCCGTCTGTCTCCACACAGAAGGCGGCCATGTTGTCTTTGGGGCGGGCCTCAGCGTCTGGGGGCAGCCTCAGGACCCTGATCACCTACATTTACATGTTAGTCCATTAGCAGACACTCTTACCCAGAGACTGTAAAAAATGGGACTTGGTGCGTCTCTGCTTGGCACTCAGCATTAAGGAGATAGATCGGGGGTAAGGCTTGTGCAAGCTCAAACAGCTCATAGGAGCAGGGGCCTATCTCCTGTTTCTGTAGCATGAGCCAGTTTGATGTACAAGTACGCCCTCTAGACAGGACGCTAGTCTATCACAGGGCCTTAGGCTACATACTTATCCATATCCGGAGCCACTTATAGTGCATTCAACAAAGTTAGTAAAGACAACCACATACTCTATCAAAGTCAGCGTCAGCAAAAAAAAAATCATCATAAAGCAGCTATTAGCAAAGTCAGCACTAGTAAGAAAGACAAGTACAGCAGTAAGGTTTACCTCTGACAGGCGGATCACCCTCTTCTCCTTAACCTTGTCCTGGTGCTTCCAGACCCCAGAGGGACCGGCCCGCTCTCCTCGCCCCACCTCCTGGTGCTCCAGCCTGGCTACACCGCAGCGGCTGGAGGGGTAGAGAGCCAGCCACAGCTGCTTCCACTTCTGGAGGGAGGGAGGGAGGGAGGGAGGGAAGATAGAAATAATGGGGAGAAAAGGAGAAAGGGCAAGAGAAGGGAAATGAATGGGTGAGATAGAGAATTAAAGAAAAAGTGAGTATCTAGGTTTCCCACTTCCCTGACAACTATTGATAGACTGTTTCCTGACTCCAGAACTCATGATGCACATTAGTCATATGACATACTCAGAATACCCCCTTCTCCAGCACTTCCACCTCTTTTTAAATAAAGGTGCAGTGGTAGATGAGGTATGTGTGCTCAGGTACAGTACGTGCCTTGGCCCCTCCTTCTGTTTTTGCGTGTGCCTCGCAGTGTTTCAGGTTCCATCCCAAATGGCACACTATCCTCTATATAGTGCACTTCTTTTGACCAGAGCACTATGAGCCCTGGTCAAAAGTTGTGCACTGAAAAGGGAATATGGTGCCATTTGGGACATATGCCTTTGTTGGAATGTGCGGTGAGGAAACTGGGAGCGGAGTACACTGTCTGGGCACGCATGTGAGGATCCGTTCTCCTAGGCTACAGTAAAGGTCCTACTGCAATCATATACATTCAATTGTAAAGTGGAATGGTATAGGGATCAGATTGCTGTCATACACAGTACACGCAGCAAACAAGGGGATGGCAGTTTACATGATAACAGCGATAGCCAATGTCAAAACCCTGAATAAACAAAATAAACACTTACATTGCAAGACTTATAAAGCTGCATTCAAAATAAAAAAAATACATGCAATATGTTCCTATTGACTATTATTTTCATTATTCAAAAACAAGATAAATTACCAGAATGTATACAATTAAGTGAGCTAAATAAAGTCACGTGCTTACCTTTTCTACATTTCGGCGTTGAAGGTAAACTTGTCCTGCTTTCACATGAGTGTCCATTATGTTCCAAGAGACTCTCGGCATACAAGTGAACTTTAACCAATGACTTGAAAGTGATATATGTTAGTTTATGATATCCTAATCCTACACTTGTGATTTTTGTACGGCCCTTTCGACGGCCAAACACTCCCTCTGACAAATTAAGGTGTGCTTTTCTTTCGTTGCGTCAGCAGCAAATATCTGGGTGAAATTATGACTGCGTACTATGACCTTTCTCACGCCCCCAGGCTACTACGTCTGGTCCAGGGCGTTAATGCACGTTCCTCTAACTACCTGCATCTACAAAGACCAACCCTTGTGATGTTATACAATGAATAATAGCCTACACAGAGAACCATACAGTGAATATGACATGCATTATGAAGAATTCCCATTCATGGTTGATTTTATTACGAGATTTGTACTGTTCATTTTTCTTTCATTTAGGACCTTCGCTTTTAGAACGGCTATGAAGACTCAGATTAATTTGGAATGCTGTGACATCACCCTATTTATGATATCGCCGCGTAACTAAGGAATCGATAAAAAGTATGTTATTGTGACTCAAACGTTCCAACGTTCTATGGAACATAGACTATTAGGTGTTTTCCAACACACATTTAACCAGTGTCTCGTGTAGCCTGTTTTAGTTTCCCTAGCGTTGACCACGATTTCTCCTCAATGAATGACCATCTTAAATATCAGGGAACAAGAGCAATGCAAATTCAGGTGTCTAGTACGGGTTTATCGTTGTCATATTTGATCATTTTCATAACATAACAACTAGGCTATTCAACCAGTAAGAATAGGTAATCAATGAGATTGTCTCATAATTCTTATGAGAATTAGGACTTTTCACTGATGCTCTTGGCTGGTTGAAGGTGAGGGTTCATGCATCTCTCTCCACTTCTCTCCTCCAGTCCTGGGGCCCTCAGGCCAGAGTGGGGCAGCAAAGCAGCTATGGGGCTGACTACAAGCCCCCCAGTGATCGGCCACTCAGGCTGTTCAGGCTCCATGCAGAGCCCTCTTGTACCACACACCGGAAGGTACAACTAACTGTTTTGATAATGTTTTTCATACACATACCTTGTCCATAATGTAAAGGCCTATAGGATAATCATTGAGGAGGTAAGGGAGGAGGATGGTAAATGTGATCTGCATAACATACCAATCCCAATTGACATACCTTTGTATGCCTCCTCCCTCTGTATACCTGAAGACACAGACACAAAAGTGAGCAGTTCAGTCATCTGCACCCAATACAGCTAGCCTTCAACATATTCTTATAGCCTACATATTCTTACCTCTTTGTTGATTCATATCCATTGAACTGTGTCCTTTTTCTGTTTTAGAAAGATTTAAACAAATATGAAAGATAGATGGTATCATCATGAAACAATATCAATGTAGATCATACAAGGGACAAACCTTAACTGAAACATGTTAAGATCTCCTGCATTTAAGGTAAGTGCGTGCACCTGTAACCGGTGTGAAGTGGCTAGCTAGTGAGCGGGTTGCGCGCTAATAGCGGTTCAATCGGGGACATCACTCGCTCTGAGACTTGAAGTAGTTGTTTCCCTTAGGTTAGGTTCCTGCAAGAACTAAGGAGGTTCCTTGATCAACCCCACCTATGGGGTTCTTGGAAGAACCTTTTTGGGGGCAATTTTCAGTGCCAAGAACCCTACGGTTCTTCAAAGAACTTTGAGGATCTTAGAAGAACCCTTGTACACATTCACACTACCCTGATTTGGCCTGCCTGTCTATCTGTGTGTCTGTCTTCGCCTGCCTGTCTGTCTGTCTTCACCTGCCTGTCTGTCAATCTGTGTGTCTGTCTGTCTTCCTTCTATCCTGCCTGTCTGTCAGTTGGCAGATATGTGGGCTCAGTACAACAGACAGTGTTTCCAGACCATTACCAACAGCCCACGGAACCCCTCCTCAGCCTTCGCTCAGGTGAGTCCCTCAGGCACAATAACTAACTTACCTGTCCCTTGACTGGCATACCTTAGGGGCATTTCATGGTAGATGCATTGATATTATCTCAGTCAGTCTCAAATGTCTCTCTTTCTCTCACCCTCTCTCTCTCTGTTTTTCTCCCCTCTCTCTGTCTCTCCTCTCTCTCTCCCCTCTCTGTCTCTCTCCTCTCTCTCCACCTCTCCCCTCTCTCTCTCTGTCTCCCCCCTCTTTCTCTCTCTCACTCTCTTTCCACATCTCTCTCTCTCTCCCCCCTCTTTCTCTCTCACTCTCTTTCCACCTCTCTCTCTCTCTCTGTCTCCCCCCTCTTTCTCTCTCTCACTCTCTTTCCACCTCTCTCTCTCTCTCTGTCTCCCCCCTCTTTCTCTCTCTCACTCTCTTTCCACCTCTCTCTCTCTCTCTCTCTCTACAGAAGGGGAGAAGAGTGAGGGCAGCTAAGTTGGAGAGTGAGAATTTCAGTAAGATCCAAGTGGAAAAGACAGCTCCTCCAGAGAAGGGGCAGAGCCAGATACCACCACAGCGTTCGAGCTCCGACTCTGGGGAACGAAGGTCGGTCTCCCCCTCTCTCTTTTCGACCTCAGTCCATAACTCCGTCCCGTCCCGCCCTGCCCGGAAAGAGGCA
Organism: Brachymystax lenok tsinlingensis; assembly: GCA_030435695.1. Classification (NCBI taxonomy): domain Eukaryota; kingdom Metazoa; phylum Chordata; class Actinopteri; order Salmoniformes; family Salmonidae; genus Brachymystax; species Brachymystax lenok. The sequence goes on from CM059810.1 coordinate 39,145,240, forward strand.
TGGACGCAGGCAACAGGGGACCAGGCACTGGGGGTCACAACGACACCCAAGGACATGGTGGGGCTGCCTCAAATCGGCAGTGGAGAAGGTGAGAGAGGGAACAGCCTGTTAATTTTGGAATGACATGTTTTTATTTGAGGCTTTGAATGGCCTTAGAACTCCACATTTTATCTGCTTTTGTTTCCTTTAGTGCAAGATGATAGACCAGCACCAATAACATATGTGTGTGTACTACCTATTCCTGTTGTCACAGGAAGTGATGCGGAGCTCCCGCTGCAGGTGGAGCGGTTAAGGGCGGAGCAGTTCCGTCGGGACATGACCCACTCATCTAGGCTGGAAGGCCAGATCAACCAGCGCATAGCCACCCAGTCTAACCTCATGCACCTGGGTAGGTCCTATAGAGACAACAATATATTAAACACTGTTCTATAGCCATAGCCACCCAGTCTAACCTCATGCACCTGGGTAGGTCTTATAGAGAAATAACAATATATTAAACACTGTTCTATAGCCATAGCCACCCAGTCTAACCTCATGCACCTAGGTAGGTCCTATAGAGACATAATATATTAAACACTGTTCTATACCCATAGCCACCCAGTCTAACCTCATGCACCTACGTAGGTCCTATAGAGAGATAACAATATATTAAACACTGTTCTATACCCATAGCCACCCAGTCTAACCTCATGCACCTAGGTAGTCTTTCTACCACCAGCCTTGTGTCTGAGACGCTTTAATACGGGCCGAGCCACCTACTTTGTCGAGATCCTGCTGGCCAAACCTCATTGGCAATAACATGTTCAACTTGTGACGTAGGTGCAGTATTAAGCCGTGTATGGGATTATTCATGATAACTCTCATCCACGTGTGTGTAGGGCTGCCATTTGACGGCGTGACCACCTACAGCCAGAGTTACACACACTGGGACAACCCCTCCACACTGAGAGGCCTGCAGCGCATCCTGCCTGAAGCCACACTCGGCTGGTACAGTAGATCACATCCACATACCGACACGGATTAAAAGGAGGGATCTGTTCATACTTACTTACCTAAGGCCATGGTGCACTCTGTTCTGGACAGTCTCCTCCAGCTCGTTCCACCCCATGCCAGTTCTCTTTGCACCTGTCTCAAGCTCCTGCAATCTGTTCACTGCGATAGATGATAACTGCACACTACTGCAGAGCAGATTACATAGTGCTTCACACATACAGTGATTCATCGCAATCCCCTTCATCCAGCAACCCTTCAACAGTCAAGTGGTGCTGCAGAGGTTATGTCCATCAAATAGTCTGGCGTCTGTAATAGCCAGAGGGAAAAGTGATGTCACAATAAACCCAGTTCGGGAGTATTGTGTAATTTTAGCAGCTCCACCACTACTGCTTATACCTGTCCTCCAGACCTTCAGATCTGCAAACATAGCTAGGTTATCTACCCCCTAAACAAAATATAAAAAATAGCTAGGTTAGGGCCAAGGGGACTGAAGTATGACAGACTTCAATATGCTTCACCATCCTATCCTCTCCATCCATCCAGGAGGGCCTGGGCGTCAGAGTACCAGGACCGGTACCAGGGCCCTGATCGCTACGTCCCTGGGCAGAGGAAGCCCCCTAGCGGCCTGGGGAAGGAGCCCTGCACCGCCGAGTACCAGCCCGGTGCCCACACCGCAGACCAGACCCGAGGACACATCCGCTCAGAGTATCAGAGGCACTTCACCAAGAAGGTAATATCCCAAACGGAACCACATTCTCTTCGTAGTGCACTACTTTTGACCAGGGCCTTCCGGTGCAATTTGAAAATAATTTTGGGACGAAGACCCAGTTTCAAGTCTCCCTATTAAGAGTAAACATAAGGCTGCACTTACACACCACTACACTAGATACTCTGTAGAGGCCGTGACTTTCACCTCGTGGTGCACAGAGGACTCCGGTTGTACATTTACATAGGCCCTTGCTATGCGGAATCCAAGGGACGTCCCTAACCCATTAACATTTACATTTCAAATCGTATTGGTCACATACACATATTTAGCAGATGGTGTAGCAAAACGCTTGCGTTCCTAGCTCCAACAGCGCAGTAGTATCTAGCAATTCTCAACAATACACACAAATCTTAAAGTAAAATAATGGAATTAAGAAATATTAGGGTGAGCAATGTTGGAGTGGCATTGACTAAAATACATTATATGCATATGAAATGAGTAAAACAGTATGTAAACATTACTAAAGTGACCAGTGATTCCATGTCTATGTATATAGAGCAGCAGCCTCTAAGGTGCAGGGTTGAGTAACCGGGGTGTAGCCAGCTAGTGATGGTTATTTAACAGTCTGATGGCCTTGAGATAGAAGTTGTTCTTCAGTCCCAGCTTTGATGCACCTCTACGGACCTCGCCTTATCGGGGTGTACAGGCTGTGGCTTGAGTGGTTGATGTCCTTGATGATTATTTTGGCCTTCCTGTGACATTGGGTGCTGTAGGTGTCCTGGAGGGCAGACCCCCCCAAGAGAGCCCTGCAGTTGTGGGTGATACAGCCCGACAGGATGCTCTCAATTGTACATCTGCAAAAGTTTGTGATGGTCTTAGGGGCCAAGCCAAATTTCTTCAGGCTCCTGAGTTTGAAGAGGCGCTGTTTCACCTTCACCACACTGTGTGGTTGGATCATTTCAGATTGTCAGTGAACTTTAAGCTTTTCAGCTTCTCCACTGCGTTCCCGTCGATGTGACTAGGGGTTTGGTGTAGTGCGAGTGCCAGTCTTTTTGTACCATCATGCAACCTCACGGTCATACCATGTTTGGCTTCACAATGACAGTGTTGACAAGAGGACAAACAGATCTGGGATCAGGTAGCACTTGCAGTATAAACCCAGCCCAACAATAAAACTGATAACTTCAATTTAAAAAGAGACAGTTGAGCAAAAGGAGGAAAGACAATACAATTCATTATGTTGTTTCTGTGGTTTCGCTGCAGAACTACCCTGGCCCGTCCAGACCCAAGACCAGCCCTGCGTACAGACAGAACAGAGACCACTGACCTGAAGCATCTGGCAGGATTAAACCTGCATTGCCTCTATTCAATGTTTAACCTGACAAAGTGCTCTGTTTTAATACAGAAAAAAAATATTTTGACAAAGAGGTACTTGTTTGTGTCAACATTTATCAAAACCCACAGCATTGTCTTTTGAGGGGACTTTTAGCAAAGGTAATGACATGTAATAACAGAATCAAACCTGTATATAAAACAATGAACAAGACACAAAAGTCCCAGAGGGTACCTGATCTTTATTCCATCATACTTTGTCCTCATTTTGTTAATGCAAGTCGCACACTGTGACAGGATTTCAACTCAAGTTTTTACATATCAACCAAACGAAAAAACTAAATTGTTGCCACGGAAATCCCTCGCAGGTTTCAAGTTGCCTGCCGTCAGCTCCGCCCCCACAGCCAGATTCCATCTAATCCTTCTGTACACTGCAGTCTGTCCATCTTTCGCCAAGCCCACTTCGCCCCTACACACTACCTACCATAAAACCAGCCTCTGAGGAAAAGAAAAACATCCAGAAAAGAAAAAAAGGAAAAAAAGGCAACAATGATCAGGGGAGAGAAATCTCCAGCCGCGATCACCACGACGACAGACTCACACGGCCGCACTTGAGATCCAGGATAAAGAAAGAACAAAAATAAACATAACTTTCTACGCAGATCTGACCTCCAGTTCCGCCGTCTGTCCAATAAGAACATCTTATACTGATGGCCCGTCCCATTCTGTCCAATAGGATTATTTTATACTGATATGGCCCCTGCCCACCCTTCTCCCATCACAGCCCCTTGCCTAGTTAACCACATAGGAACAAAACGGAAATAAAAGGCTGCGTTCCCCTGCTCAGACAGTGCTGACACACTCCAGATCGTACAACTCCTGGATAGGTATTTTATGTATCAGCTAACCACATATGTTATAGCAATCTGGTGCCCGACGGCACAGTAGATGACTTGGCACGTAACTTGGTTGATGCATGCAATGTCGGAGCAGGGGAATGTGACCAAAAGCTTATTGAAGAGTATACCCCAGCCCGCCCTCCAACCCCACCCCATGTACCCCACACAGCCCAAAAGCAGGCGAGTGCAAGGGTGTCTGCTGGGAAGCCAGCAGTCACAAAGAGTCTTTATGAGGGGTTCCCCCTACTGGCGGGAGGACCCTAGTATTTCATTCCCGGGACAAACTCCTTTGCCTCTGGGTTCAAGCTGCTCTTGCGCTGTAAAAAGAGAAGAGCGATTTAGTATAGGAGCACATAAAAAAGGACCCAGTCCTGTATGAACAGGTAAAAAATAACAGGGCCTGAACCTTAAAAACGGACAAGTGAAGAGAAGATGGTTCGGATTGTAACACGCACCACAGGACAGCTTCTCCAGCTGGTGGTTGGTTCCCTGACCGATTAAGCCTAGTCCATGACTAAAAACCTATTTCAATGGAGATGTTCCTTTCAGCATGGTCTTTAGTCTAGGACTAGGCTTAACCTTTTCTAGGAAACCGGGCTCAAGGAGCGGTCTGTGCTCAAACAACTGGAGAAGAGAGACCGTCCCTAAGAGTAGAAGAGGTATGGTGTCTGATCAAACAACTGGAGAAGATGGGCTACCTAAGGTATTGAATGTGGATGACAACTTTTCAGGCTTCTAACTCTCAGATGAACTCTAAGGGACGGTTTCCAGGACAAAATATCAATCCTTGTCCTGGACTGAATAAAGAATCTCCTTTGAACATGCTTTTTAGCCCAGGATTCGACTTTGTGTCTGGGAAGCTGGCCCTATAAATATAGTGTCGTTTTGGTCGACGACGCTCAGACATGCTGCTCGTGTAGAAAGTAAACAGATTGTGACACATTCTGACGGACAAACATTCTGACAGGACTTACTGCGAGTTCATCTGCGTTGCCGTTGGAGACAGATAGCCCGTTGAGCTGTTGCTGAATCTGCCCCACCCCTGGGGCGAGGTCTCTGGCGGGGATGAACCAATCCTGATCCTCCTCTTCCAGCATTTCCTGGAAACAGCGTTCTAAGAACTCCTGTTCCAGAAGCTCCTCCTCCACCTGGGATAACCACACAGTAGGGAAAGAATAGGGCTGGATTACAACCAGCAGCAGATGATTATTTCTTAATATATGGTCTTTCCTTGATTCCTCATGTCCTATGCCTCCTTCTCAAAGAGCACTGCAGGAGGGCCCAGAGGGGAGTGTACAAAACATTAAGAACACCTTTCTAATATCAAGTTGCCCCCTTTTGCCCTCAGAATAGCCTCAATTTATCGGGGCATGGACTCTACAAGGTGTCCAAAGCGTTCCACAGGGATGCTGGACCATGTGAACCACAATTCTCCAATGTAATATGGGTTCTCATTTTATTTTACGTCTGAGCTAGAGACAAGACATTTTCTTTGCTTTAAAGCTGAAAGCATGACTGTCACAAATCCGTTTTCCCTCTCTGGCACTGCTGAATGACCACTTGCAAAGCCTACGCAGATTGGCCTATGCTGTTGGTTATGCCAGGGATGAAAAGACACAATGTATCAACTTTGCTCACTCTGCGGGCTGCTCCAATGTATCAAATGTAACAGAAGACTGATAAGGGTCTGCATCCCTGATTGCCGGGCTAAATTATATTTAAAAAATGGATGGAAAAAATATAATAGATGTGCAGGAAGAGCGGACGAAGAGAAGCAGGTGAGTGACGGCTGGAAGGGGATGTGGGCCATGCGGCTGGCTGATCAGAGACAACAAGTCATATGAACATTATTGGACCCGTCGCATAGAAGGACCGGCGAATACAATAAACTATTATATATATATTTTTTTTTTTACAGAATTTATAAACAAAACTGACTTTATACGCATTTTATAAACAGGCGCCAGTTGGTTCTTTAGATCGGTAGGGCCGAAACATGTGGTTTTATCATATGAAACAGCAATACGGTATTCTGAAAAAATGTTGTTTGGTACCGTGGTACTGGTATATAACACTACTCTGAATGGCACATACACAACCTATGTCTCAATAATCGCAAAAGACTTTAAAAAAAAAATGTCTGAGTAGAAACTAGAGCATGAAGTCCAAGGAACTGTCCGTAGAGCTCCCAGATAGATTTGTGATGAGGCATATATCTGGGGAAGGGAATATGGAACTACCCAGACTCTCCCTAGAGCTGGCCGTCCGACCAAACTGAGCAACCGGGCAAGAAGGGAGAACCTGCCAGAAGGACAACAGTCTCTACAGCACTTCACCAAACTGGGCTTTATGGGAGAGTGGCACATGACAGCATGTCTGGAGTTTGCAAAAAGATATGTGAAAGACAGAGCATAAGGCAAACGATTCTGTGGTCTGATGGGACAAATGTAACTCTGGCTGCTGCTCCCCATCTAACTTAACAGAGCTTGAGAAAATCTGCAAGGAAGAATGAACATGGCCCTTGATCATGATAGTAGGGTAACCTGATCCTAAATATGTGTACAAGTACAGGCAATATCTATCCAGGGCAACATTCCTCACCTTTTAGTGTGTGTGTGTGGTCTGTGCATCTGTTTGGGTGTCCCTCCATCTATCACTGTGTCCATATGTCTGCACCTGCGTGCATAGGTACGTGTGCATGTACATAAAGAGTGGTCCTAAATCACTGACCTGTCTGTTGTAATCCTCCTCGTTCTCCATCCACATGTAGTCAGCGAAGGGGTTGTTGTTATTGCCCACCTCTCCCTCTTTGTGCCCGTTGGCCACGTTCTCTTTCCCGGGGGCACTGCTGCCGCCTGGTGTTTTCGCCATCTCAGGACTGTTCATATCCGCAGGCTCTGTAGGGTTAACGGTTTCCCCAATGCATAAATGGCAACCCACTTTAAAATGAGGCAAATGGTTTTCAAATTGACAGTAAAGCTCAGTTTGGGTAAACTAAATAAATGACGTGTTTAATAAACATTAAGGTCAAAAAACGTACCTAAAACATAAAGAGTAGAAAGTTAACCCGTTTCTACCCACACATGAACATGTATATATTGCCAAAACGCATATAACAAAGTGCAGATTTCATTATTTTACTTACTACTTAGCTAGTAGTATCACAGACGAAAGTTATAATATTAGCTCGTGTAGACCGCGGCAGCGAGTCAGTGCCTGCGCTTACAGCTGACGTGGATACAAGGACTAAGTAGCCAGTTGCTACCGTTATAACGGCAGAAGTCGACAATACCTAGCTAACGTGTTACCTGTATCGTCAGCATTGAAGGGTGCACATGTCATGAGAAAAAGGTGATGACAAACTCCACATGGAGCGAGGCCTACCTGCGTGTCACGGCTGCAACAAGCCAGCCAGACAGTTAGCTAACGGGAATAACGTTAGTTACAGCTAACATTACCGTTTATCGCAGCACAAATCCTATTTTGAGTGTTGGCTGTTTGCTAGTGAGCTAGATACAGTAGCTAGCTTACTAGTTGGTAAAACAACGTTAAGTAGTGAGCTAACGTCTAACAACTAGCAAACTACGTAGCTAGCGTGATAGCTAGCGAACTCAGAAAACTAGCACGGACTAGCTAGCTACATAGCCAACTTAAGCAGCCTGAAAATAATTTGTGATAAAAAAAGGTTGTAGTTTCGACTAAATCTACTGTAGCCATCAAGTCACTGATTAAACAAGTTATCTAGCTATTTAAGTTAGCATTCACTAGATAACTAACACATGGTGCAATCACCCTACAAAAAAGGCTTTGGCATACTACTAGCGAGCAAGAAAGCTACTTGGTTAGCGAGCTTGCTAACCAACTTGAAATATATAAAAACACATATTGGATCACACATGGACTAACTTGGCTAGCTAGCTGTTTTTGATGTACAGAGTGAATGTTACGTCATCTGTAACTAGCAAAGCCTTCTTACTACGTTGGATTTTCTTTATAGCTATCTATAAAACTGTTGGCAGGTAGCTAGCTGGTAGTGGTAGAAACAAGCTAAACCAAACTTAGCTCGAAGGCTAACTGCGTGACATGCACACACGATTCAGGTCAAATTGTATATGGAATGCACAGCAGCCGGTAGCGCAACAAAAACGTAGCTACCTGGCATCGTTGGTTAATTATTCAAAGGCCACACGATAAATCTTCAATGTTTGTCAGTGCAAATTCGTCGACTTTACAGCTAATTTGCTATCAAGCTAGCCAACTCACTACATTCCATCAAAACGCTCACGGGGGACTTCCGTTTCGTCGTTGAGTTCCCCCAGCCAGCTATATCAGTCGTCATATACCTACCTCGGCGCATCAATTTAGAGGTTGGTGTCATGGGATGCGATTATTATTATTTTAGATTTTTTATTTAACTAGGCAAGTCAGTTAACAACAAATTCTTATTTGCAATGACGGCCTTGCAAAAGGGCCGTGTGGGGATGGGGCTTGGGATTTAAAAAAATATTATAATAATAAATACAATATTAATATAGGTCAAAACACACATCACAACAAGAGAGACAACACAACACTACATAAAGAGAGACATAAGACAACAACATAGCAAGGCAGCAACACATGACACACAGCATGGTAGCAACACAACATGACAACATAGTAGCACAAAACATGGTACAAACATTATTAGGCACAGTCAACAACAGAAGGTAGAGACAGCAATACATCACAGAAAGTTCACAACTGTCTGTAAGAGTGTCCATGATTGAGTCTTTGAATGAAGAGATGGAGATAAAACTGTCCAGTTTGAGTGTTTGTTGCAGCTCGTTTCTGTCGCTAGCTGCAGCGAATTGAAAAGAGGAGCATCCCAGGGATGTGTGTGCTTTGGGGACCTTTAACAGAATGTGACTGGCAGAACAGGTGTTGTATGTGGAGGATGAGGGCTGCAGTAGATATCTCAGATAGGGGGGAGTGAGGCCTAAAAGGGTTTTATAAATAAGCATAAACCAGTGGATCTTGTGACGAGTATACAGAGATTACCAGTTTACAGAGAAGTATAGATTGCAGTGATGTGTCCTATAAGGAGCATAGGTGGCACATCTGATGGCCGAATGGTAAAGAATATCTAGCCGCTCGAGAGCACTTTTACCTGCCAATCTATAAATTATGTCTCCGTAACCTAGCATGGGTAGGATGGTCATCAGAATCAGGGTTAGTTTGGCAGCTGGGGTGAAAGAAGAGCGATTAAGATAGAGGAAATCAAGTCTAGATTTAACTTTAGCCTGCAGCTTTGATATGTGCTGAGAGATGGACAGTGCACCGTCTAGCCGTACTCCCAAGTACTTGTATGAGGTGACTACCTCAAGCTCTAAACCCTCAGAGGTAGTAGTAACACCTGTGGGAAGAGGGGCACCTTCTGTTTTGGAGGTGTTCAGAACAAGGTTAAGGGTAAAGAAAGCTTGTTGGACACTAAGAAAGCTTTGTTGTAGATTATTTAACACAAAATTTGGGGAGGGGCAAGCTGAGTATAAGACTGTATCATCTGCATATAAATTGATGAGAGAGCTTCCTACTGCCTGAGCGATGTTGTTGATGTAAATTGAGAAGTGCGTGGGGCCTAGGATTGAGCCTTGGGGTACTCCCTTGGTGACAGGCAGTGGATTTTCTGATTTTCTGATTTTCTGTCTTTATACACTGCACTCTTTAAGAGAGGTAGTTAGAAAACCAGGCCAAAGACCCCTCAGAGACACCAATACTCCTTAACCCACAAGAATGGAATGGTCTACCGTATCAAAAGCTTTGGCCAAGTCAATAAAAATAGCAGCACAATATTGCTAAGAATCAAGGGAAATGGTGACATCATTGAGAACCTTTAAGATTGCAGTGACACGTCCATAACCTGAGCGGAAAGCAGATTGCATACCCAAGAGAATACTATAGACATCAAGAAAGCCAATCAGTTGATTATTGATATGTTTTTCCAACACTTTTGATAAATAGGGCAAAATAGAAATAGGCCTATAACAGTTAGGATCAGCTTGATATCCCCCTTTAAATAAAGGACAAACTGTGGCTGCCTTCCAAGAAATGGGAACCTCCCCAGAAAGGAGAGACAGGCTAAAAATGTTGGAGATTGTGGTTACTTCATACACTGTATGTATCATTTTCAGAAATCTAGGAAAGCGTTATATTGACAAAGATTCACATCATGTGTATTTTCTTTTCAGGTCACAGAAATGTATTTTGCTGTATTTTTCAATAAACATAGTACCCAACATCAGATTTGGACCAAACCTCTTCTTAACATTGATTAAAATGTGAGGAATCAAAGTTAACGGTAAAAAGCCACCCACGGAACCCCCCAAACCCCACACCAAGCCCACCCCAATGGCCAGTATACCTGATTAATTCTCTATGTCTGACAAGTAGTACAAAGCTGTGGCTAGGAATATTGTTTCTTCATACTATTTTATGTATCCTCTGTGAATTTGGTGATGGTTATTTTCCCCTGTTCAGAGAAATCACTCATTGAAGTTTCTAAGTTTATGTACCATCATACAACCTAATGTTACAACCTAATATGTTCTGGTGCTGTTCCTACTATTAGTTAAAAAATGTGTGAAGAACCCCCTCAATGTTAATTAATGGCTGAACCTTCAAATGACAATAATTTATAAATGCAGAGTGAATAGTTAAAATTAGAACAATATTCTTGCCCAAAGAAAACTAAAAACTGCTTTGAGGACTACTCATTCCTCATTTCTTTCTTTCACTTTCTTTCTTCATTGACTCTTCTATTGTGGTGACGATGCTACATCCCAAATCATATTGGCGACCAGTTGCATTGGTTGGTTCCTTGATGGTGCAGATGATGCTTGTTTTTGGTACACAACATGTGTCCTCTCTGTTTGGCCAAGAATAGGATCTCGCTGGATAACTTGGGAAGAATGAATTTCAACTTTACGTCCATGTTTAATATTACACAGCATCGGCAATTCCAATCCAGCACTCATCATCATAGCAGCAAACTAGAAAATCAGATGTATGCTCATCTATGGGTTTCCCAAGGACCACGTCAAACTTAATGGAATAATCTGTGTCACTGCAAACTCTCTTTGCACCTATGAGTGTAACAAAGTGATGGAAGCTGCTGGTTCCTGGCAGAGTTGTGTTCTAGTTTGCTGCTATGATGATGAGAACTGGATTGGAATGACTGACTCTGTGGATGATAAAAACATGGAGGTAAAGGTGAAAATCTTGCATCCAATAAGGTCATGTTTTTGGCCCAACAGAGAGGACACATGTCCGACCCTTCTTACCCCCTACAACCACACCCTCAGCCACCCCCACCAAGTCACTTATGTTGCTCCGGTCTGTAAACTGATGCTGCCAATCACCCCACTTAATGGACCACACCTGATATGCAAATGTTTTCCACTGGTTATAACAACACTAAGTAATGTTTAATACGGTTGAAAAGAATATGCCGTGCTGTGCGTTATGGATGGATAGGGCCCTGAGTTTCTCCAGACCAGGTCAGGTCAAAAGGTCAGGAAAAACTCCAGGACCCAGTTACAAAATATGGTGATTAGTGCATTATAGCTGGAACTGCCCACTGATTTCAAGGATAAATATATTGAAATATGATTATTGTATTGTCCTCCACAATTAAATCAGGGAAGCGACTATGGACCTGTCTCTTTCCATCCGCGTTAGTCACATGTGATATCTCAGTCAGCACTGGCGTGATTTCTATTGGCTAAAAGATGCATCTAGCCATAGAGATCCTTCACTTACTTACACTTATAGGCCCAAGGGGCTTTAATTTAAGAAGGATATCTCCTGTCTCGTTTGAGCTTGAATTGTTGTGGGGGCTGCTTCATTCGTGGGGGACAACATGTTTACTGTTACCTTGTTTGATATAATAATTAGTTGTTTTTTTATATAAATATACAGACATATCCTTTATGTATCATCTTTAAAGAAGACAGACAGACAGGGAGCTCCTTAATAAGTATTTATTGAATCACATCATCCCCAACAATATCTACATTGTAACTTTCAAGCACAATCATCATCTATCATTTCAAGAGAAAACACATGTAAATGTTTGGTGCCAGTCTGTTTCTGCCTTAGTCAGCTGAATTCTCTGTCTCTCTTCCAATAAAATGTCATGCTAAAGTTGAAACAGATTGACACCAGGTCTATTTACAAACAAGTACATTATAGCCGGGATTCAATACAAAACCACGCTATATCACGCTTGACATTTAAAGGGAATTTCAAATTGAGCCGACGTGCAGCGATTACCTTCAATTTAAAATCTGCATTGTCTATAAGTGCGATCGGATTGAATCCCGGCATATATCCACATTTTCTTGCGAAATATGGAAGATTTGAGAAGTGCTTGGGCTGGTTTACACTCTATGTGGGTATATAAACTACAGACACAATATTACCAAACGAAATCAACAGGACCGGGAATCAAACCATCACTTTCTAGTCTACGGATTATGTTGGAAATAGAGTCAAACATCATTAATTGGAAAACAATCAACAAATGAATATGAAAAAACATAGGACATAAATATAATTACATATTGTACATTTTCTAAAGCACTAATGGTTGAAGAGATTTAACTTAATGTTTTAGAGACTTCTGATACAGGGTAGTTTCCCAACCCTGTGGAGGTAGAGGAGGGGCTGCACAAACCCAGAGATTATAACAATGCACAAACAAATAGACATGCCTGTAAAAAAGTCAATGTAGGGAATGTAAGTTTTAGTCTGTGCCATCAATGCCATTGGGAGTTGAGACACTGTAGCATACACCAGGATAATCAAAATGATCTTAAAGGCCTTCATCTTCATGCTGTTTGTCCCCTCCCTGTCTCCATCCCCCGGCCCTGGACGTTTCAGAGCCCAGAGAACTGAGAGGCAGCAGAATGACATCAGCAAAAAATAGATCAGTGACTGGGCAAATATAGAGTAGAAGAACACTGGTAAATAGTTAGCAAACAAAGATAGACAGCAGGACCCAAGAACCATCAGCCAGACAACACTACAACACCCCACCCTGTATCTCAGGGGTTTGTACTTCAGGAAGACCACAGGGTGGACCACCGCCAGGTAGCGCTCCACACAGATACAGGACAGGAACAGGGGACGGCCAGTGAAAACAAACCCATAGGAAAAAATAGCAACTTTTGCGATAAAATCAGACTTGGTGTAGAGTTCAGCCATGCTGACAGAATTAAAGAGGCAGAAGATGACCTCAGACATGGTCAGGTTGAGAGCGAAGAACTCTGAGGCCATTGCCCCTCCCGCTCCAGTCAGTATCAGCCACAGGATGTAGACATTGGTGGGGAGACCCAGGATGATGTTGATTGAAAAGGAAGCAGTAAGAAAGGGGAATAAATATGCCACAAGGAAAGCCTGTACACCCGGATCAATGATGGAGATAGGAGGAGATGTGGACGTGTCATTGACTTTTGTTAAGTTCATCTCAACGATGTATGTAACTGTAATGTGTGAAAATTCTTGATATCTCTAAGAAAAGAGACAAAGAGAGAGACAGGTAAAGAGAGGTAGAGGTATAGAGAGGGAGAGAGAGAGAGAGAGAGAGAGAGAGAGAGAGAAAGATAGATAGATAGATAGAAAGAAAGAAAGAAAGAAAGAAAGAGAAAAAAAAGAAAGAAAGAAAGAAAGAAAGAAAGAAAGAAGGAAGGAAGGAAGGAAGGACGGAAGGAAGGGAGGGAGGGAGTGAGGGGGAGAGAGAGACAAAAAGATTGAGGGAGAGAACAAAACAAAAGGATCATACAAAGTATTTCTCTCACTATAACATCAGTCTTTATTCATCTTATATAGGCACATGTAGTCATTATGTAACCACTGCAATAGGGTGTTGATACAGTATTATACTGGTAACGACAGATACTTTTTTTACATTGGTTGAAAAATGTATTAAAAACACTGAGTACCGTCAACTAGGTGTGCAGCTGTGCCAATATCACAATGAAGCACACACAAAACCTAATGAAGCTAAATTAAGAAAGGTAGATAATTTAATCAATAGAGATGATCCCTTTGTAAACATGACGAAATATCAAAATCTGTCAATATATTTGCATAAATTGCTAATATTCCAATATGTTTGCTCACGAGCTACATCAATCTATATCAGTTGAGATTAATGAAATTCAAAATGAAAATTATAATTTAAAAATACAAATGAAACTATTTAACTCACCTGTAGCCTAATAGTGCAGTGTCTCTGTCCTCTGAGGTGTGGTAGGTTGTGTCTGTCACAGGTGCTGGAACTGATAACCTCATACTAAATATCCAAATCTCTGCCCTGCCCTGCCACACCTGCTTGTCGTGTCATCTCAACCTGCTGATGTAGACCATTGTGCAACCAACATGGTACCTTGTTCCCAATAAAGTGCACTACTTTTGGCTAAAGCCCTAGTTATATAAAGTTTTTAAAAAATACAACAACTAAAAAATATAGGGTATAGGTTGCCATTTTAGCAGTCGACCAGAGTACTGACAAGAGGAGTGTCAGGTTGTGGGCAAATAACAATTCCAATTATTTTTGTTAAGCTTGCATTCAACGGTCAAGCCTGTTACTTTAATTGTTACCGTTAAAAGTAGTTTTTCTCTGGAGAATCTGAAAAAAACGTGGGTTCCTTATTTCGGAATGTTCTAATGAGGTGAAAGAAATTATACATTTTGACAAAATTACATTACCCAAAAGTCAATCTATTCTGGGAACGACTCAGTCACCTCTTCCTCAGAGACACCTGATACAGTCCAGCATCCACAGGAAGATTGGATGCCTATCCATGTCCTGAGGATGTTGGGAAATGCCTTTTAAACTGGCCACTAGGGGCAACAGGGAGCGCAATTACAATCAAGTACGCTTTGGTTGGGAGTTATGAGCGTAATCCCATGACTCGTGATCAGTCGGGGGACACTGGTTTTTCTATTTTTTTATTTGAACCATATCTCAAACTTGAACTCTCACCTTAACCATTCAGAATGAGTTCTTGAACCTTAACTTAACCTTAACCTCCCTCCAAACAGAGAGGACACGTGTCTCTCTCTCTCTCTTTTGCTCCCTCCTGCCCTCTGTCCCTCCCTTGCTCCCCCCCCCACCCTCCCGCCAGCCCTCCCTCCCTCACCTAAAACCACACCCTCAGCCACCCCCACCAAGAAACCTGTGTTGCTACCGTCTGTAAACTGATGGCGCCCATCACCTCACTTATTGGACAACACCTGACATGCAAATGTTTTTCACTGGTTATGACAACACTAAGTGATGTTTAGTATGGTTGAAGAGAATATGCTATGCTGTGTAGAATGTGTTTTGTGGATGGATAGGCCCTGAGTTTGTCCAAACCAGGTAAGGTCAAAAGGTCAGGAAAAACTCCAGTTCCTAGTTACACAACATGGTAATCAGTTCGGAAGTATTCAATGTAAATTTCATGACACCATTATAGCTGGAACTGACCATTGATTTAATGGAAAATATAATATACATATAATTGTATTTGTTATTATAATTATTGTTATTATTACAAATAAACAGACATATCCTTTAAATATCCTCTTTAAAAAAGACAGACCGACAGGGAGATCTTAATTAAGAATGTATTTAATCTCATCAACCCAACAATATCTACACTGTAAAGTTCAAGCAAAATAATCATTCATCATTTCAAGAGAAAACACATGTAAACGTTTGGCGCCAGTCTATTTCGGCATTAATCAGCTAAATTGTCGGCCCCTCTGCCAATATCACGCTAAAGTTTAAACAGAATGACACTAGGTCTACTTACAACAAGTGCATTATGGCCGGGATTCAATACATTAAATGCTTTACCACTCTTGACATTTAAAGGTAAGTTCCGACAAGTGCAGCATTTACCTTGAATGCCATCTCCGCGAGCGTGGTGCCATTACCTTTAAAAGCTGCATTGTCTACAAGCGCGATCGGTTTGAGTCCCGGCCTATATCACACTTTTCGTGCAAAATACGGACAATTTGAGAAGTCTTTGGGCTGGTTTACACTCTGTGTGTGTACATAACCTGCAGACCCAGTATTAACACTGTTGATACTGTTGTATATGCTACTGCCCCTACGGCAGCTCATGCTCTGTTGCCTCTTCAATCTGCTTTTACTACCTTGCAGGAAGCCTTAGTTGACCTGAAGTTGGTACTAAATGCTGCTAAATCCTAGTACATGTTATTTTCCAAATCATGTAATAATGTAACTGTGAGGGCTCTTGAATGCAGGTCTTCCGGAATCAGAGTAAGGCAAAACTCCTTTAATAAAGGACACGAAAATACTACCGAAGTAGTTATACACCTGCTCACTCAACACGGAGCCACAATACAGGAAACCCGGACAAAACCCAGGGGGGAACAGAGGAATTAAATAACACATACAATTAGGGTAAGTGAACCAGGTGTGAAATGAGACAAGACCAAACAGAAAATGAGAAATGGATCGGTGGTGGCTAGAACTCCGATGACGTCGACCCGCCGGGAAGCCGCTCGAACCATGAGAGGGAGCGACTTCAGCGGTCGTGACAGTAACTGATGATTTGTGCATAAGTACATTAGATGGTGTCCTCATTGATCGTTTCCCCGCCTATAAATAACTGGGTATCTGGATTGACGAAAAAATATCTTTTAAAAAGCATGCTGACGAGTTGGTCATGAAATGAAGAATGAAGTTGGTCTTCTTCTATAGGAATATGGCTTGCCTTTCATTAAATAGTAGAAAACAGATCATTCAGTCTACCTTTACAGTGTTATAGATTATGGCGATATTATATACATGAATGTAGCTACCAGTGTTTTGAAGCCCTTGGACACAATCGATCATAACGCACTTTGTTTAATAACATCTGACAGACACTCGCCACTGCATCCTTTATCATAACGTTGGTTGGACCTCGCTATAAACACGTAGGTCACTTCAGCGTTCTGTTTTTGTTTAGAAAGCCTTACTCAATAAACTACCAATTTACTTAACGTCATTGTTGAAATATAGAAACTCGGATTACAACACTGACAGGATTGGTTAATGATGGAGACTCCACGTGTATGCACAGAGTTGGGTAAATCTGCCTTTTTCTACCAGGCCCCCATCATGTGGAATAATCTCCAAGTAACATTTCATTTGGATGTGTTGTCGTCTCTGGGTCCGTTTAGGAGAAAGGCAAGGGATTTTTATGTGTATACATGTGTTTGTTTTGTTTGGTTGTTTATACAATATTTGCTATTCATTTATTTTAGTGTTTTAATTTCTGTATTGTTCCCAGGGCACATTTGCAAATGAGACCTGGGTCTCAATGTGTTTTCCCTGGTTAAATAAAAGTGAATAAAAAATGAACAAAACAAAATCTACAGGAGGGGAAGTCAAACCATCACTCCCGTAATCTGATATTACTGAAACATTTCTGAAAGTCATTAATAGGAACAAAAGACAGACAACGATTCAGGAGGGAGACTTCTGATGGTTCAAGATGTTTTTTGGGAATAGCTGACTATTTACTTGTTGTTTGTGTCTGGTGTTGTACCAGCGTTTATTTCCACCACCGGTTTCCTCTCCTGGTTTTTCTTGTTGTCTCGTCTCCTCCCCATGTTCATTGGTTTGCTGTGCATTGTGCTGTCTAAAAAAAAGTGCTTCTCACCGGATTTGTTGTGCCATGGAAACAGAGGCAGTAGAATAACATACATTAAAATAAGACCAGAATTTCACCCACAGGCACATAAATAACATTTAGGCTCTTTAACAGAACCTGATTACAACCAACCAGACTAACCCAGAACCAACCAGACTAACCCAGAGCCAACCAGACTAACCCAGAACATGCCACCTTGTATTTTAAGAGTTTGTACTTCAGGAAGACCACAGGGTGGACCACCGCCAGGTAGCGTTCAAAACATATACAGCACTGGAACAGGGTCCGACCAAAGATGAGAAAACCACCACCGAATGATACTAGAGCTAGGAGAGGGAGAATAGGGAGGTGTATGTAGACAAAGAAGAAGACAGAACACAGACAGTAGAGGATCTCAGATATGGACAGGTTGAGAGAGAAGATCTCTGAGGCCGTCGTCCACTAGCTTCAGCCACAGGACGTGGGAAGATTGAGGATGAGGTTGACTGCATAGCCGTGTTGATAGGATAGAGGAAGCGTACTCCACATAGCCATATTTTTACCAAGCTCAGTTTGGAAGTACCAGCTTTGATGTCCCAAGGATCACTGTGGAAGGAAGAAAGAGAGAGAATGAGAGCGAGAGCGCGAGAGAGAGAAAGAGAAAGCGCGACAGAGAGAGAGAAAGAAAGAGAGAGAGCAACAGAGAGAAAGAGAGAGAGAGAAAGACAGAGAGAGGGAGAGAGACAGAGAGAGAGAGAGACAGAGAGAGAGACAGAGAGAGAAAGAGAGAGAGAGACAGAGAGAGAGTAACAGAGAGATAGAAAGAGAGAGGGATCAATGCGTTAAATTAACTATCAACACCAGATCATACAATATACAGCACATTTAAATAGCCTTTTAAGGTGTTTCCTCAATACAAACTGAAAATACAAATTCCTGTAAGATATTCATAACAAATTGGATAAATTACGCCATACATAATTTTTTCATGCTATGAAACATTTTTGAATTCCAGAACTTGAAACCTAAAGGGAAAACCTCAGAAGTGAACTTAATACTTTTTCAACAAAAAAACGATTCTGATTTTGAAGAGTAAAAATAAAAGTTTCAAACCTTGACTGATGGAGCTCTTCTCTCTCCTGGAAAGTCTGGGTCCATCAAGACCTGAATGCTGGTTCAACCACAACAGACACAACATAACAGGGGCAAAACGGATGGAAATGGAGAAGGTACATCCTACCCTTGTTCAATAACAATGATTATCGTTGTTTTTTAACCCCATTTTCCATGTGGTGTGTCCTGAACACAAGTCTATTAGGCCCAGCTTGAACACCTGTGAGTCATAAACAGGTGCAGCAGGTCATTACACCTATGCAAATTATTGTGTTAGTCAGGACCTAATGGCCATACACAGTCTATGATTGATTGAGGAGGTATTGTGAATCCTTGTTCACTCTTCAGCCCTTAATTCTCAAATCAGTTTTGTTTTTCAAATCAGTTTTGGAATACTGACTGTCCAAACAGCAAGTTACTAGTGACCAAATCGGATTTGTGTGTGGTCAGACAGCAGTCATGTGTTGTCTACTCTAGTTGTCATAGTGATGACGGGTGTGTGCACCATGGTGTAGGCTGATTGGTGCTCGTGCTTCCTATCACTCAGTAGTTAGGTAGCAAGCTAAGGTGACAACAATGTCTGACATGGATTTTTCCCAGTTGCTTGAATGTAAAAAATCATAGTGAAAGATTTTTTTTGTTACCCCAAAGAGTCAATTCCCGTGGCCTGTGAAAATCGAATTAGCATAATAAAACAATCCCCTTCACAATCCGTCAGTTTAAAATAGAGAAATCCGTTTTTTGTTGTTGCATTGTATGGCTCTCAATCCATCGATGTCGTACTCCTGTGGCTGCGGTGAAAGGTGGCAGAGCTAGAGCTGTGTTTGTCAGACCATGAGAAAATAGCGTCTGTAGCATCAGAACGGTTTGGCCTAAAAGCGATTGACCCCTCCATGAAAATATGAGACTCTCATGAACACAATGGTGTTCTCTGTTTTGCTTTACGACCCCCGCACAAGCGGGACTCGTCTGAAGTCGGTACATCCGATCTGCCAACTTCTGTCTGTATCGTCCGAACAGTTTGGGCTACACACTAATATGTGGAAAGGTGAGTCTCTCAGGAAGAGTTCTCCTCTACCACTGTTTAACATCTAGCCATCTAGTGGTTACCATATCTACAACTTATCTAGATACAATTGGTTATCTAACCTCACCACAATCACTCATCTACAATGACCACAACTACTAATCTCTGTAAACCAGGTTACCAATCATTGACCACTTATCAACCACTACTATGCATATGCAGTGGGCTGGCTACCATATCTCAAGCACTGGCTTGAGCTGGCTAAGAGCTGGCTTGCCTGTTGTCTTTTTACTCCTGTGGCTAGGCTACTTACCTCAGAATAAAGGGCAGATCAGGGTCGTATTCATTAGGCACCAATTGGAAGTGAGTGGACTGAATAAGGGAGGGACAACCTGGACTTATCCTATAAGAAACAATCCTGACTGACATAGAAAGTCCTCCTGTTTAGTATCGACCCCTGTCTCTGTCTCCACCTTTAGTACTGACTGAGACAGTGAGTCCTCCTGTTTAGTATCAACCCCTGTCCCTGTCTCCACCTTTAAAACTGACTGAGACAGTGAGTCCTGTCAACCAGAGGACGTAGTTCCCACGGTCTGTCCTTGCCACCAGTTGTAGCCGTAGAGCCGACAGAGGAGATGTCTACTTTAGGTCTTAAGATCAAGCTTAGGATCAGGTTTACACCCCCACCAAGACACCTGTGTTGCTCCCATCTGTAAACTGATGCCGCCCATCACCTCACTTAATGGACCACACCTGACATGCAAGTATTTTCCACTGGTTATGACAACACTAAGTGATGTTTAGTATGGTTGAAGAGAATATGTTGTGCTGTGTAGAATCTACATTTTAACTTTCAAGCACAATCATTATCCATCATTTCAAGAGAAAACAAAAGTAAATGTAAATGTTTGGTGCCAGTCTGTTTCAAGAGAAAACAAAAGTAAATGTTTGGTGCCAGTCTGTTTCTGCATTAGCCAGCTGAATGGTCTGTCTCTCTGCCAATGAAACATCATGCTAATATTAAAACAGAATGACACCAGGTCAATTCACAAACAAGTACATTATGACCAGATTTCAATGTGAAAACATGCGGTAGCGCTATTGACATTTAAATTTCCAATTGAGCCGACATGTGCAGTGTTTACCTTGAATACCATCTTCGTGAACACGGTTCCGTTGCCTTTAAAAGCTGCATTGTCTACCTGCTAGATCGGTTTGAAACTCGGCCTATTTATCTATAATATGGACTTGGGCTGGTTTACACTGTGTGAATACATAAACTGCTGACCCAATATTATCAAAACAAAATCTACAGCGGGAGGAATCCAACCATCTTTTTCTAGCAGGGGTTGGTACCGAAATAATTTTTCAATTGTTTAATTCTGAGTAGAATCATCATTTGTTTTTGTTCCGGTTTCACTTTTCCGACCATCAAAATAAAGTTTTGAACCGGTTGGAATAAAATATAAGTTATTTATTTTTTAAAACCACTGATTTGTATTTATGTTTTACATTTAGATTGACATTAAATTACTTAACCAATCAGTGCAGATAGAGCAGCTTGCTATGGAGCGGGAAAACCTTTTGCATGCATTGGACAGACGTGTGTGTAAGGCGCGAGATGCGTCTGAAATTCTGCAGGTATGGAGAGAGCGAGAAAGGGTGGAGCAGGAGGAAGCTTGGCTTGAAGGGCTGTGCATCTTTGCATTATCTGAAATAGGAACACAGAATTATACCTAAGTAGGAGCTGCTTCTATGACGGAACTGTGAATGTCTTTGAACTTCCGAGAGTTAGCTTAACGTTGGACCAGCTAGCTAACAAACTTGTGTGTGCAAAGCGGCAACCGAATTGACTATAAAACCCTATATACCTTTTTAATGAATCCAATGTGAAACGTGATAACTACAGTATTTTTAACTAACATTTAAATAGTTAATCCATTCTTCTCTAATTAAAAATCTCTCTCCCTAATTTCCAAATCACGCTTGTAACTTCAGAAGGCTATTAAACTCTGCTTCAGAAGGGGAAGGGTGCTTGCCTACACACTCACTGGCAAGTATTTTCAGATGGAAGTCAGGTAAACACTGTATATGTTTCTGAGTGACAAAGTGAGGGCTTTGTAAAAGTGCTTTGTTGTGTTTTTGCAGACATAAAAAAATAATCCCGGAATGTAAAAGAACATTATTAATCAGTTCTCATGCTTTCAAAATAACGTTTCTGTTCTAGAACTGCACAGATCAGATTCGTTCCCAGTTTGGATTATTATTTTTCTGTTCTGTTCTATGAACTGGTTCCAAGCCCTGCTTTTTATGTCAGTGATTACATTGGATATACATTCAAACATCAGGAATTGGAAAACAATAAAATCCATATGGGAAAAAATCATACACTTCAATTCACAAATGATTATGGAAAAACATAAAACATAAATATAATGACTTATCCTACATTTTTTAATGCACTAATGGGGTGACGAGATGTAACTTTTTATCTTAGAGTCCTCTGATACAGGGCAGCTTTTCAGACCTGTGTAGGTAGAGGAGGGGCTGCACAAACCCAGAGATTGTATTGAGGCAGAAACAATTGGACATTCCTGAAAATAACTCCATGTATGGAATGTAACTTTGAGTCAGTAACATCACTAGCACAGGGAGTTGAGACACCACAGCATACACCAGGATAATTAAAATGATCTTAAAGGCCTTCATCTTAATGCTGTTTGTCCCCTCCCTGTCCCTGGACGTTTCAGAGCCCAGAGAACTGAGAGGCAGCAGAATGACATCAGCAAAAAAAAGATAATTGTCTGGACAAAGAGAGAGTAGACAAAAGTTGGTGAAAACAAATCAAACAAACATAGACAGCAGGACCCAAGAACTATCAGCCAGACAACACTACAACACCCCACCCTGTATCTCAGGGGTTTATACTTCAGGAAGACCACAGGATGGACCACCGCCAGGTAGCGCTCCACACAGATACAGCACTGGAACAGGGGACGACCAGAGAAAATTAACCCAAGAAAAATGAGAAGCTTTGTTGACAAAATCAGACTGGATGTAAAGACCAGCCATGCTGACGGTATTAAAGAGGCAGAAGATGATCTCAGAGAGGGTCAGGTTGAGAGAGAAGAACTCTGAGGCTATTGTTCCTCCAGCTCCAGTCAGTATCAGCCACAGAATGTAGACATTGGTGGGGAGACCCAGGATGATGTTGATCGAAACGGAAGCAGTAAGCATGGGGACATAATGTGCCACATGAACACCCTGTACACCCGGATCAATGAGAGAGATAGGAGGAGGGGTGGATGTATCATTGACTTCAGATACATCCATCTCAATGATACATATAACTGGTGTGTGAAAGTTCTTGAGATCTGTAAGTGAAAGAGCCAAAGAGAGAGATAGGGAGAGAGATATGGGGATGGAGAGAGAGAGAGAGAGAGAGAAAGAGAGAGAGAGAGAGAGAGAGAGAGAAGCAACAGGTTCAAGCAACAAGATCGCAAAGTATTTATTCTCGATATAATATCAGTCTTTATTCATCATATCTACGCACACATATCACATATCCACTGTAATAGCAAATCAAATCAAGTTTTATGTGTCACATGCGCTGAATACAACAGGTGTAAACCTTACAGTGAAATGCTTATTACAAGCCCTTAACCAACAATGCCGTTTTAAAACCTGTTAGGGCTAGGGGGCAGAGTTCGGAGGTTTGGAGAGTCTGGCATGCCCAAAGTAAAATGCCTGTTTCTCAGGCCCAGAAACTAGGATATGCACAGTAGTATTGGATAGAAAACACTCTGAAGTTTCTAAAACTGTTAAAATAATGTCTGTGAGTATAACAGAACTGATTTTGCAGGCGAAAACCCAAGAAAAAATCTATCAGGAAAATGGGATTTTGTGATGTTTTCCCTTTGACGTGCTATTCAATACAGAGGGATTTAGCTCCCAGATTGCAGTTCCTATAGCTTCCACTAGATGTCAACAGTCTTTAGAAATGGCTTCAGGCTTGTTTTTTTTTTAAACCAACGAGTAATAGCTGTTTTTCCTGGTGGACCATGGAGTGGACTGTTCTGTTTGGCGGAGCGTGATTGAGATATTTTCCTTTTCTATTGAGCAGGTTATTTTCTGTCTGAAATATTATTGTTTATTTGCATATTAGGGTACCTGAGGATTGATTAGAAACTTTGTTTGACTTGTTTCGACAAACTTTACCGGTACTTTTGGGATTTCGTTTGTCTGCATGGTTGAACGCCTTTGAGCAGGTGGATTACTGAACAACCAAACAGAGTTTTTGGGATATAAAGAGGGACTTTATTGAACAAAAGGACCATTTATTGTGTAGCTGGGACCCTTTGGATTGCCATCAGAGGAAGATCTTCAAAGGTAAGCAATTTATTTGATCGCTAATTCTGAGTTTTGTGACACCTGTGCTGGTTATGATATTATGTTAATTGAAAAAGTATGCGGGGCTTTGCCCTCAGACAATCAAATGCTATGCTTTCACCGTAAAGCCTTTTTGAAATCTGACAACGCTGTTAGATTAACAAGATTCTAAGCTTTTGAATGATGTACAACACTTGTATTTTCATGAATGTTACATTTTACTCTTTTTTTTATTTGAATTTGGCGCTCTGCATTTCACCGGATGTTGTTGTAGGTGGGTCGCCTGTGACCCATCGGTCCCTAAGAAAAAAAAAAGTGTTAAAAATGAAAAGAAAAAGAAAATATTAAAATATCAAATAATAAAATAACAGTAAAAAGGCTATATACCGGGGGTACGGTTACCGAGTCAATGTGCGGAGGCACAAGTTAGTTGAGGTAATTGAGGTAATATGTACATGTAGGTAAAGGTAAAGTGACTATGCATAGATAATAAAAAGAGAGTAGCAGTAGCATAAAAATGTGTTGACTGAATTGAGTTGGATTTACATTGCAATGACTGCATAATTTTACACTCCGATTTATTTCCGACACTAGAGCTCATTGACTCATCCTGAGTTCAAATAAATCAACACCGTAATTTTTACACCCCTTTTTTTACTGTGTAGGGTGTTCGGTGTGTCACTGCTAGTTGAAGAATACATGTAAAATGCTGAGTACCATAGGCAGCTGAAACCTGTGAAGCTAAATTAAGAAAGACACTCTCTTACAATCCTTTGTAGATAATATTTGCAATAGAGATTATCACTTTGTCATTATGACGAAATATCAAAATGTGTCCATGTATGTGCATAAATTGCCAATATTCAAATAAATATATATATTTGTTTTACATATAATGTATTTGGCCATAAGCTACATTCATCTATGTCAATTGGGGTTTACATTTTAAATTAAAATGTTTTTAAATCTGATTATTTTGATAAAAACAAAGGTTTTGCTAATCTGTATTGACGCAGAGTCCCTCTCTCCTTGGGTGTGGTTGTGTCTGTCACTGGTGCTGGAATAATACTGTATATACCAATCTCTGCCTGACCCTGCCCTGCTCTGCCACACCTGAGACACATGGACATGGTAATTTGGACTACGATGCATCCAAAATGGCACCCTATTCCCTATGGACCCTGGTCAAAAGTTGTGCACTGTAGAGGGTATAGGGTGCCATTTCAGATGTCGACCAGAGCATCAACAAGAGGAGTGTCAGTTTGTAGGCAAATAAGATGCACTCTTGGTTTAAAGTAGTGATATGACAACGTGGTCAGCCAAGACCCTCTTAAAAACCTACAAAAATAATAAACATAAAAAGATGCAACACATTTCACTCCAATTAACAAATTAACAGTTTGAAAAAGTATTGTTTTGAGAAAGAGTAATAAAGGGAAATCCTTTGGGTAACAAACTACTGTGAAACAAAATGAGAAATTGGGGGTGTTATATTGTAAGTATAGATAAAACAAGATTATAAAAATCTGATCAAAAGTGATTTACAATCAACGATTAAAGATAAACATCTTCAGTTTCTATCTGCTCTAGAAGGGCCCCTAATTAGAGATTCGACTCAGCATCTCAAAAAAACTGGTTTCAAATACTAATTGAAATATTTGACATGTTTTGAACTGTGCTCTAGAGCAGGGCTGTTCAATTCTGGTCCTGGAAGACCCTAAACACTAATATTTGGTCAGTTTATCATTTTCTCCAATAACAGTTATGGTTAGGATTGGGGTTGGGCATGCTTCTCAGATTTCCCGTTCTAATTTTCTGTCTATGAAGAGAATGAAAAGGTTCAAAGAAATGTGATGCCTTGTGTCACCTCTTCCTCTTCCGCAGTTTCCCAGTCCTGTGGAGGTAGGGGAGGGGCTGCACCAACCCACAAGCACAAGTGAAGAACATGGTAACACTGTCAATGACACAGTACACATAATCCTTTACGTTTCCAAACAGGAAGTACATGATGATGAATGGAAACTAGCACGTTCTTCCGCTGAGTCCACTCTTCTCTCCATCTCTCCCTGCCCCGACTCGGGGCGCTTCATGATGGGAGGATGGAAAGGCAGCAGAACAAATCAACAATCACCAATAGGATGTTGCATCCAGAAACAGGGAACTCAGGAAGGTTAGCGTAAAAAACAGGTGAATGCTGCTACATCTCTTTAGACCATTGTCACCGACCCCACAGTGTACCTCATGGATTTGAACTTCTGGAAGACCACAGGGTGGACTAACGGCAGGAAGCGCTCACAACATATACAGCAGTAGAACAGGGGGTGGCTGCAGTAGACGACAGCATAAGGGAAGACAATGGTTTCCACCTAGTGTAGAAGGTCAGAGACGAGAAGTGGACAGTGGTCACAGGCAGAAGATGAGCTCGGCGGTGGCCGTGTTGAAAATGAAGATCTTAAGGACAAGGAGTTGCCAGTAGCGGTCGGCCACATGACGTATGCGAAGATGGGTACGCCGAGTACAAAGTAGACCACGCTGATGGATAGATGGACAGGCAGGTTACTGGCACGGGAATCCCAGCAGTATCCAGAGGAATAGGAGGCATTTCCACTGGGGTACTCATATCTTCAGAGGAAGGACTGGAGAGAATGAAAGATTACTTTTATTTCAGTATGCATGGCAGCTAAATGCTGAATATGTTGACATCAGGAAATCTAAGAAAACAAAATAAATCAATAAAGGTAGGAAGTTATCTAATCAATAAAGTTCAGAAGTCATGGATGGATCATGGATCAGGGATGAAGATGGAGAGAGATAGCAGGTGAGAATTCTATTCCAGGATCTATTATTGTGAATTTATATCACTGACGTTGTTTATTGGTGGAAGAAAATTGACCCTTTTCCTTCTCTGAAGTATGAAGACAATTTAAATTACCAAGAACCCTTTTATCTTTGGAGGGTTCCTAGAACTGTCTATTTACATTTCCACCAGCCTTTGTAGCGTTTAAAAATGTGTGATTTATGACAATAGATTACATATATAACGCCTTTCTTTAAGAGCCTAGTTATACCCTAACACAGTGTTGTTAGGAATCTCCTGGTTTACAGGCCACATCAGTCCTGCCAGTCACATTATGCTGGCTTGCAATGTGATGTGTAATTCCTATTGGAATCCAGCCAGAGTTTGGATATCCAACCAGTTGTTATTCACCCACAACCTGCGTTCAGAATGACGGCCAGGGTAGAGAAGATTGAATACAGACACTACCTCAACCATCCAAACTGGAACAACCATCTCAGTAACGAGTGCAATAAATACAATTACTAACAGATTGGATAAGTTTAGACAGAAAATGAGTTAAGATTAGGACTAAGGTACAGGGTAGGGTGGGCGGCAGGGGCCATACACATGGGGACAAAGTTTGTACTTTATGGGGAAATGTCCTCTGGATCCGATGAAACACAAATAGAACTGCTTGGCCATAATGACCATCGTTATGTTTGGAGGAAAAAGGGGGAGGCTTGCAAGCCGAAGAACACCATCCCAACCATGAAGCACGGGGGTGGCAGCATCATGTTGTGGGGGTGCTTTGCTGCAGGAGGAACTGGTGCATTTTGCAAAATAGATGGCATCACAAGGAAGGAAAATTATGTGGATATATTGAAGCAACATCTCAAGACATCATTCAAGAAGTTAAAGCTTGGTCGCAAATGGGTCTTACAAATGGACAATAACCCCAAGCATAGTTCCAAAGTTGTGGCATATGCCTTAAGGACAACAAAGTCAAGGTATTGGAGTGGCCATCACAAAGCCCTGACCTCAATCCTATAGAAAATGTGTGTGCAGAACTGAAAAAGCGTGTGCAAGCAAGGAGGCCTACAAACCTGACTCAGTTACACCAGCTCTGTCAGGATGAATGGGCCAAAGTTTATAATTTTCAAAGGCTAACTGATGATTAGAAAACCCTTTTGCAATTATGTTAGCACAGCTGAAAACATCTGATTAAATAAGCAATAAATCTGGCCTTCTTTAGACTAGCTGAGTATCTGGAAAATCAGCATTTGTGGGTTCGATTACAGGCTCAGAATGGCCAGAAACAAATAACTTTCTTCTGAAACTCAGTCTATTCTTGTTCTGAGAAATGAAGGCTATTCCATGTGCGAAATTGCCAAGAAACTGAAGATCTGGTACAATACTGTGTACTACTCCCTTCACAGAAAAGCGCGAACTGGCTCTAACCAGAATAAAAAGTTGAGTGAGCAAGACGACAAGTACACAAACTTCTACAGATGCACAATCTAGAGCATCCTGTCGGACTGTATCACCGCCTGGTACGGCAACTGCTCCGCCCCCACAACCGTAAGGCTCTCCAGAGGGTAGTGAGGACTGCACAACGCATCACCGGGGGTAAACTACCTGCCCTTCAGGACACCTACACCACCCGAAGTCACAGGAAGGCCAAAAAGATCATCAAGGACAACAACCACCCGAGCCACTGCCTGTTCACCCCGCTATCATCCAGAAGGCGAGGTCAGTACAGGTGCATCAAAGCTGGGACCGAGAGACTGAAAAACAGCTTCTACCTCAAGGCCATCAGACTGTTAAACAGCCATCACTAACATTGAGTGGCTTCTGCCAACATACTGACTTAAATCTCTAGCCACTTTAAAAATAGGAATTGGATGTAACAAATGTATCACTAGCCACTTTAAACAATTTTGTATATAATGTTCACATATCCGACATTACTCATATCAAATGTATACACTGTACTCTATACCATCTACTGAATCTTGCCTATGCCGTTCAGCCATCGACACAAATCTCTAGCCACTTTAATGATTATAATTGGATTAAATAAATGTATCACTAGCAAATGATCCTATTTATATAATGTTTACATATCCTACATTACTCATCTCATATGTATATACTGTACTCCATACCATCTACTGCATCTTGCCTACGCCGGTCAGCCATCGCTCATCCATATATTTATATGTACATACTCGTATTCATTCCTGTACTCTTGTGTGTATGAGGTAGTTGTTGTGAATTTGTTAGATTACTTGTTAGATACTACTGCATGGTCGGAACTAGAAGCACAAGCATTTCGCTACACTCGCATTAACATCTGCTAACCATGTGTATGTGACAAATAAAATTTGGTTTGATTTGATTTGAGTATGTAGTTTGAGAAACATAAGTCTCACAAGTCCTCAACTGGCAGCTTCATTAAATAGTACGCGCAAAACACCAGTCTCAATGTCAAGAGTGAAAAGGTGACTCTGCGATGCTGGCCTTGCAAAAAAAATGCCATATTTCAGACTGGCCAATCAAAATAAAATATTAAGATGGGCAAAAGAACACTGACACTGGACAGAGGTACTCTGCCTAGAAGGCCAATATCCCGGAGTCGCTCCCTCCAAATTAGTGCAGTCCAGAATGATTTTCTGGATGGTGTCTGGGATGAACAGTTCAAAAGAAGACTTTATGTCCTGCACATGAGTAACCGCCATCCTCGTCGGCCCTGGTTGCATCCTTATCACATTGGCAGCCATGAGGCTGGCTCCTTCCTTAGGCAAGTAGACAATTCAATTTCACCATCCATATTTCTCCTCCTGCAGGCTGCTGATGAGCTGGTTGCTGACGGGCTGGTCCTGGGGCTGGTTGCTGAAGGGCTGGTCCGGTGGCTGGCTGAGGATCAATCTCATCCTCTTCTTCCCAACTCACTGTTAGACTCCGAATTGAAAGAGACATGATCCTCAAATTCGGAACACTTAATCTTCCAAAATGGAAGACCCTCCTTCCACACTAGCTTCTCTCTCCGCAAATTTTTTTCTAAGGCCCTCTGAGCAGAGATAATTTTTGCCATACTGACTGTGGTAAGGAGCCACACATGCAAAGCTATTTACTTGTTGTGTCCCTCCCTCAATTTGCACCTGGCTGGGGTAGAGTGTGGGAATATACAGATTTTTTTTACAATGTGTCGAAATAATTTATTGAAATAATGTATTGTAATAAAATTGTGCACGTTCCCGCAAGACATTGTGTAGTTTCACACCCTACAAAGGGTAAAGAGTGTTAGAAAAGCGGGAGACAGACAGGCAGGGAGAAAGACGTATTCTTGGTGCTATGTTGAAACAGCAGGGCCAAGAAGGAGGAGACAGAGTGAAGGTACACAGCAAAGCTTTTTGGTTTATTTTTACTTGTTTTCACCTACACACATACTTTTCCCTACTTTTAATACTAGTGGAGCCGAACATCACATATGTAATACAAATGTGTAGGAGGGTGCACAGTGTGCACTCAATGAAAATGTGTTATTTTACATGTTCTTCACAGAAAATGAGCCAAGGCCAGTGAGGCTCAGGTTGAAAAAAATAATTAATTGTATAATTTTTATTTTAGTAAACACCACCAGTCCTTCCTCTGAAGATATGAACACCCCAGTCTAAATGCCTCCCCCTATTCCCCTGGATACTGCTGGGATTTCCGTGCCAGTAACCTTCCTGTCTATGTATCCATCAGCGTGGTCTACTTTGTGCTCGGCGTACCCATCTTCGCATACATCATGTTGCTGACAGCTACTGTCACCTCCTTGTCCCTGAGATCTTTATTTTCAACATGGCCGCCGCCGAGCTCGTCTTCTGCCTGTAAGTTCTGGTCGTAACCACTGTCCACTTCTTGTCTCTGACCTTCTACAGTAGGTGGAAACCATTGTCTTCCCTTATGCTGTCGTTTACTGCAGCCACCCCCTGTTCTACTGCTGTATATGTTTTGAGCACTTCCTGGCGGTAGTCCACCCTGTGGTCTTCCAAAAGTTCAAATCCATGAGGTACACGGTGGGGTCGGTGAAAATGGTCTAAAGAGATGTAGCAGCGTTCACCTGTTTTTTACGCTAACCTTCCTGAGTTCCCTGTTTCTGGATACAAAGTCCTCTTGGTGATAGTTGATCTGTTCTGCAGCCTTTCCATCCTCCCCATCTTGAAGCTCCCCAAGTCGGGGCAAGGAGAGATGGAAAGAAGAGCGGAAGAACGTGCCAGCTCCATTCATCATCATGTACTTCCTGTTTGGAAACGTAAAGGATTATGTGTACTGTGTCTAATCTCTAATCAGGGACTCTTCTAGAGCAGATAGAAACTGAAGATGTTTATCTTTAATCGTTGATTGTAAATCACTTTTGATCTGATTTTTATCATCTTGTTTTATCCTTCTGTACATACAAGAAAACAACCCCAGTTTATCATTTTGTTTCACAGTAGTTTGTTATGCAAAGGATTTCCCTTTATTACTCTTTCTCAAAACAATACTATTTCTAAATGTTAATTTGTTAATTAAATGTGTTGATTCTTTTTATGGTTATTATTATTTGTAGGTTATTTTAAGAGGGTCTTGGCTGACCACGTTGTCATTTCCCTGCTTTAAACAAAGAGTGTATCTTATTTGCCTACAAACTGACACTCCTCTTGTTGGTGCTCTGGTCGACATCTGAAATGGCACCCTATACCCTATGTAGTGCACTACTTTTGACCAGGACCCATAGGGAATTGGGTGCCATTTTTTATGCATCGTAGTCTAAATTACCATGTTCATTTGTCTCCGGTGTGCCAGAGCAGGGCAGGTCAAGGAGAGATTGGTATATGCAATATTATTCCAGCACCAGTGACAGACACAACCACGCCCCAGGAGAGAGGGACGCTGCATCAATACAGATTAGCAAAACCTTTGATTTTTTTCTAATAATAAAACTTTTTAAATTAAAATGTAAACCCCAATTGATATAGAATCATGTGGCATATGGCCAAGTACATTAGATGTAAAACAAATATATATATATATTTTAATATTGGCAATTTATGCACATACATGGACACATTTTGATATTTCGTGATATTGACAAAGTGATAATCTCTATTGCAAATGTTATCTACTATGGATTGTAAGAGAGTGTCTTTCTTAATTTAGCTTCACAGGTTTCAGCTGCCTATGGTACTCAGCGTTTTACATGTATTTTTCTACCAGCAGTGACACATCTAACACCCTACACAGTAAAAAAGAGTGTGTAAAAATGTCTGTGTTGACTTATTTTAACCCAGGATGAATATTTTCAACCTCATGAGGAGTCAATGAGCTCTAGTGTCGGAAATAAATCGGAGTTAAAATTATGCAGTGTAAATCCAACTCAATTCAGTGGTATTTTAACACCATTTTGAGTCAAATTAACTCTGAAAAGGTGACAATACCTGTAGCGTAACTTTAACACTAATTTGGCTGGGACCAAATGTTATCTGAAACAGTGTTGAATTCAACTCTATAGGAGTTAAATTAAAGCCTTTATTTTTTACTGTGTATTGGTCCAAAAGGCTTCTTAATACAAGCTGTACACTCACTACTTTACATTGTAGCAAAGTGTCATTTCTTCAGTGTTGTCACATGAAAAGATATACTCAAATATTTACAAAAATGTGAGGGGTGTACTCACTTTCGTGATATACTGTATATCCGCAGGGAATGGGACAATTTATCTTTCACATACGTCCATTTATTGTTGGACATCCGCAAAATGTAGGCTAAATTACCCAAGGTCTTTACCCCCCTCAGCAGCTCCTGAGATTTGTACACGTTCGTTAACTTGTTAGGGAGTGGCAGCTGAGGGGTCGGTTTTGGAGAGCCTGGCGTGCCCAAAGTAAAATGCCTCCCATTCAGGCCCAGAAAATAGGATATGCACATATTTGGTACATCCGTATAAGTATATAAACAACAAATATGATACATGTTACAATTAAATGAGGGTTCAAACAAATAAAGGACAATCTTAGACAAGGCTGTTTCTACTTCTTCGGAATCATCCCCACGATGGGTTACCAGTTGTGACCACTGTAGAGTCTCCCCCGTTTGTCTTACGTGACTCATGATTTGTTCCCTTTTTAGCACACGCCCTGCATTAACCCCTGTATTGCTGGCTGTGTAGAGCGATACATTGTTCTCTTTATTCTCAATAATTTTCTGCATAACATTTGTAAATTCTCTCAAAAGAAAAAATGTATTTATTCTCTCCAACATCGTATGCATACCGTTACCCATTGCTTTATATCTAAATCAAAATATATATACGGTTACTCTGTCTCTTGGGGTTTATTGAGCCAGAAAGTCACCACCTCGGCCACCATTGCTTCCTTGCATTTGTTGTTGTCCACCATGGCGATCCTGAGTTCTTTTAGTTTCTCATGGATGAAGGTAACCTCCTTCAGTTCGTGTAGGAACGCCTCGGTTACACCGTAAACCCTGGGAATAGACGGCTCAAGACCCATAGACTCCAGGGCTCTGACCATCGATGGTATAAAGCAGCAGGACCACAGTCTTTTCACCAGCTCCTCAAAGTGGTTGAAGAAGTAGTACTGGGGTGGGTCATATAGACACGGATGTCTTCGCTGGCTGGGGTGATTGATCTCACAACCGTAGCATTTTTCTCGTATATACTCTCCAATCACCACATCTAAAAGTGCGGCTACAGAGGCCTTGATGGTGTCCACAAAAATAGTACTGACCGCCCCATCAAACACCCTCAGCCTGGGGACATGCTAGAGGTGTCGAGGGTGATGGCGGGGGGGCGTAGAGAGGAGGACTGTGAGGCATAGAGTCCTCAGGATCTGGCACCCATAGCGTATCGGAGTCCTGATATGGGATATGAATATCCATGGTATATGATGAAATGAAGAACCAGAGGCCTTAGGGGCACCCTTTTATTGTTGAACCACTCCTAGGGCATCGGGGCGTGGTTATACGAACAGCCGCGTACTTAGTTTTCTTCACAGGATGACCCTTCTGTGGATGAACCTTCTTGGGGTTCCTTTGAATCATAATCCTTAGGATTCGTATATATTATGCACTTCCTTAGCTGAACAATACGGCGTTGGCTCTGTACGAAAAGAGCATCCACTGCCTCAAGCATTCTCAATTCCACCATATCCCAACTTTGAAACGGTATACGCACATGCAGCTTAAAATCCCGAGTCGGTCCCGCATCATGGTTATTGCCTTTGCGGGTTTTCTCACTGTCGATATAGAACTGCACGCACCCATAAGGAAGTCCATTCTTTCTTTGTATTTTCACCTTGTGGAACATTCTTCCTGAGGGGCCCTGCTCAAGTCCCCAAAAGGTCTCGTAGCCCGTGAACATGCTATACCCCTTTGTGATAACTCTCAGTTCGGGGCACACCACCTTGCGAAACACTTGCCAGTCTTAAAGCCTGTAGTCCACTCCTAAAGTCTGGTCTGTATATTCTTCTCCTTCGGCCACTGTATAGAGCTTTACACTACAGGCCGGGTAATCAAACAAATAGCCGCAATAGTTGCCCATTAGACATCAACGCTTGATCTTTCAGCTCAGTTGTTGGAGGTATCTGAGTTCTATAAATGTTTAGAAAACGCTTTTTTGGCGCATCGTATATTGTTGCTTTATACGCCGTCCTTTCTCTATGTTTTAACCGAGGTCCTGCTTCAGTTGTTACGGTCATCACGGATGTGTCGTTGATCACAAAATCCATGTTTAATTTCTATAGTGTTCTGGGCTTTATCTCTGAGTTAGCGGGTACTGTCCACAGTCCACTCTTTATAAGCCATCTGTCTAATACCCCTGACTATTACTGTTTCAGAAACACATTCCACAGTTCAAAAAGGCCCCCTCAATCACCTTGACAGTTTGTAAACACAGGCCTGGACAGGACGTATGGCCATAAGCACTCCCTCCAACATGGGGGGGTGGTGGTGGGGGTTGAAATGACCTCAAAGAGGCCATTTCAATCAGCTTGACCGTTTCTTGACTGCATTAATGTAATCAAAGACATATCTTCAAAGGGACAGATGTACACACACTATCACAAAACACCTCCCCCTTAGGGGGGGTGTACACACCCACAGGGGGGTGTACACACCCACCGAGGGGCCATAAAAAAAGTAATCAATCAAATTTTGACCGATGCCGTCTACTTTATTCTCTCTCCTGGGATTCGCACTTAACACCCACTGCAAAACTTTCCATGAGCCAGGATCTCTACACTGTCAACCCTTTATCCAGTTGAAATGTTGCTCGTGTCTAAGTAACGTTGATTGGTAGATGGCGAGGTTAGACTTCTGTTAAGGACGCAAGTGTTCGATTTTGTCCGACAACGTCAACATTTCTAATTGGCTGATGCCTAATTTTTTGCGGAAATAATAACATTGGCAGCTAACATGTAGCAATCTATAGTGTGCAACTACGCAAATTAATTTAATTGGTTGATGTGATTTTCAAAAACATTTACAGGTTTGTACCCAATCATGTCAAGCCTTGATTACATTGAGATAAGATCAAATATGCCTATTCACTAAAATTACTTTTGAGATGATTTATTGGTCATTTTGTTATTTTATGTCTAACAACAAAAAGTATATTTAAAAAAATACAAACTTTATTGACAAATAAAAACAATGACCATGGGTCAACTATTTGGGAGTCCTGACCTATACTGTATGCACTACGCAATTAGAGAGAGATCCTGAATCGAAACAACAGACTAATACTGTGTATTTCTGAAGTCCATATGATTTGATTATGTAAGGTGAAAGAGTCAGTCCTTGCAGGTGGCTGGGTTAACCTGTGGCTGGGACAGACAGGTGCTGTGAGTGATATGAGTGATGATGCTTCTATTTTCGACAATGCCAGAATGCAAATCACTGAGCAGGTGTGTGTGTGTGTGTGTGTGTGTGTGTGTGTGTGTGTGTGTGTGTGTGTGTGTGTGTGTGTGTGTGTGTGTGTGTGTGTGTGTGTGTGTGTGTGTGTGTGTGTGTGCGCATGCATGTCTGTGTGCAGCATATGCATTTTGTTAATCTGTATTTTGTTCATGATACGCTTATATAGGATTTCTAGTAAAATAAAATGACTTCCTGTAAACTAGCCAAACAATGTTGCTCAATTCATCAACGTGATTATGTAAATAACACAACACGTGACTTGTTAGGAAGAACACAGGACAGAAAGCTTAGGCTAAAATAACTCATACGTGTAGGTGTTGTACCATCGCGTTGGTCTCAGACTTCTCCTGGAGAGAGAAGTATGAATATCGCAAAGCAAGGTCTGACTTACCAAACCAACTAAGGTAGGTTATTTTACATTTTAACCTTATTGAGTATGTTTTCT
Source organism: Brachymystax lenok tsinlingensis (assembly GCA_030435695.1). Classification (NCBI taxonomy): domain Eukaryota; kingdom Metazoa; phylum Chordata; class Actinopteri; order Salmoniformes; family Salmonidae; genus Brachymystax; species Brachymystax lenok. The sequence goes on from CM059810.1 coordinate 39,181,554, forward strand.
CAGGCTAATTTTTTTACGTCTCCTCTTCGTGTTTTCATTCAGACATTCTGAGACAATGCACAATGTCTTGACTGACATAAGAGTAGGCTTACAGATGTCAAAGTATTTTTCTGTATGTTTGCATCAATATATGAAATCTTTTTTTTTTTGCCAACAATAAATTGACATAATGTCATGAATTGTGTGATCTCCCCTCTCTCATATCTCTTGTCCCAAAAGGATGAATGACTCATCAGGAAATCACACTTACTTTGACAGATGGGAGTTTTGCTTGGACCAGGGCTATGTTGCGCCAGTGCTTTACCATGCTGTCCAGGCCCTGTGCTTCCTACTGGGGACGCCAGCTCTGGTCTGGTGCTTCTGGATCTCTCTGAGTGGAAGTCTCTCTGGAGGTGTCAAACCCACCCAGGTCTTCCCTATTAACCTGTTTGCAGTGGAGCTGCTGTTCTGTGTCGAGGGTCTCCTTGAGGTGTTCCGCTATCTACTCAGACAGAATGTTTTGATAAGGCAGGCTATTTATGTCATGTTTTACCTCTCCTGGAGCTGCAGGCCCCTGCTCCAGAGCTGCATCTGTGTGGAGCGTTACCTGGCCGTGGCCCAACCTGTGGCTTTCCTCAAGTACAGGCTCCGGAGGTACAGGGTGGCGTGTTCAACAGTGGTCTGGCTGTTGTCACTCGCATTTGCATGTTCTCCTATCACTTCAATGGGTCATGATGAAGCTGGAACTTATGTGATCTGTAGTGTGTATTGCCTTGGGTTGGCAATCATTTCTCTCTGCTGCTTCTTCATGCTGCGTATGCTGAAGCAGCCTGGTCCAGGAGAGGTAGAGGGGAGCAGAGGGGGACAGAAGAAACAGGGGACGACAGACCCACATAAGATGAGAGCTTTTGTGATCATCTTAACCAACCTGGTGATTATCTTGGCGAGCTCCATCCCGGTGGTTGTTGGTTGGACCTCTACGTTTTCTAGTCTTGACTTCTTCTGCAATGTCTTCCCCTTTTTAATAATAATTAACATCTTCAGTGTCCCTGTCTCACCCATGATGCACCTCTACAGAGAGGGAAGGCTGCCATGCCGAAGAGGGACAGAGACATGTTAGACTTACAGTTGTGGGCACTAAAACTACATGTTTTTGTGTCAAACTAAATGGCTAAATGATGGTAGAGTGTTGTGTTAAATACACATTTTATGAAAAATGTTCAACCAACACCACGGTGCAGCATAACTTCTTAGTGCCTACAACTGTAGTTATAACATACATAGACAAGGCATAGGCGAATAATAAATTGTACTTTGATATTTGATAAATAATTTTTATTTTATTTGGTACCATGTAGCAATATAATTTTGTAATATACTGCACATTAGGCTAAGAGTTGTTGTTGTTGTTATCTATAGCTACATCACTTGTTTAGTTTTTATATACAATTAGTATTAGTGGCTAAATAGGGGATTAGGACAATTCATTTAGCATTCATAGTGAATGTTGGTTTGTTTGCTGAATTATTATACAATTAATTAATATTAGGATTTGATGGGATGGGATTATATGCCCAGTTGTTTTTTTCATCATGGTATGTTTTACTTTGAACTTAGTTCCCTTGTCTGTCACTAAGATTACATACATTACATTTTGTTCAAGTGTATGGAGACTGAAAGTGCATGAGACTTGTCTAATACTGTCGTCGTTGCTCAACATTCTAACTCAGACAGTGCACACTCCTAGAAAGCCATTAGGCTCCATCCAGACTGGTAAAAAACATGGACCCCCTGATGTTAAATAAATAGTTCAGGATTTTGACAATGAGGCCCTTTATCTACTTCCCGAGAGTCAGATGAACTCGTGGATATCATTTGTATGACTTCCCGTATTTGTGCTTAGCTAGTTAGCATTGGATTGCCGAACTAGCTCTAACTTCCTTCATATTGGACTCAGATATATAATATGCTATCCACCAGTTCATCTCACTCTCAGGAAGTAGATAGGGCCTCCTGAACTATCCCTTTAGCATCTGCAATTTCTATGACGGATGCACGTCAATTCAAAAATCAATACATTAGTCAAATATAATCTAGTCAATATGAGTGTAATCTTGTTTGGAGCGCTCTTCATAGCATACTGTAGAAGCCAAACCCTAATCCCTGGACAGAGGCACAGACACTCATTCTTCTCTGATAATAACAAGCCACAGCTCCTTAACTTCTTAGGGAGCGGCAGGAGAGGTGACGGTTTTGGAGAGTCTGGCGTGCCCAAAGTAAAATGCCTGCCACTCAGGCTCAGAAAATAGGATATGCACATAATTAGTACTATTAGATAGGAAAGACTCTGAAGTTTCTAAAAGTGTTAACATATTGTGAGTATAACATAACTGATATAGCAGGCGACAACACGAGGAAAATCCATCCGGAAATGCAGTTTTTGGTGACCTTTGCTCTGTTTGACACTCTCTCCATTGACTTCAAGGCAATCCAGCTCCTGGATTGCAGTACCTATGGCTTCCACTAGATGTCAGCAGTCTATATACATAGACTGGGAGTGAATGGAGTAAGAGGAACAGATAGGAACAGGAAATGGTCAGGGGACCTGAAATGTCAACAAGTTTTCTCGGGCGCGAGACTGAATGCGCTCCAATGTATTTTCCTTTCATAGCATTTAGGTGACCATCCGAGTGAAATATTATCGCTAATATTCATAAAAGGATAGATAAGGATGCATTATAACTGGTATTTGATTTGTTTAGGAAAGGTTTATAGGTATATTTGAACGCGTTCTCTTCACGTTTCAATGGGCGATTCGACGTAAGATTTTCTAAACATACCGAGCCAATCCAAACAGAGATTTATGGATATAATAAATGACTTTTTCTAACAAAAGAACCATTGAATGTTTTCGTTGGACACTTGGGAAGCCCCACTGCTCCCTGAGTCATTAAATTGCATTCTGACCCCTCTTACTTTTTATTTCAGTGTGTTGGTTAGCTTTACTCAGCACCTCCTCTCCCTCTGGAAAATGGCCCTGCATCTGGGGATAAAGAGAAGGATACCTACGCTGTAGGGGAAAGGTTGACTTGAGTTTCTCTGGTTATCATTCTGGTCAATAAATTAAACAGTGTGTACAGGGGGTAATTGGTTTATTGATGTGTGTGTGAAATTGCCATTTATTTGTCGTTATGTAGCTGATAATCTGAGTGAAATTAAGGAGACAAAATTGTGAGATTTTAATATAACCTCATGCTCACAATTATATGCTAAATCCTGACTGTTTTGCTTGGTTTGACAAATTGTAACCCCCAGAAATACTACTATTTTAAATTTTCTAAATAATCTTTTAACTTGTTTTACATCCTGTATAGCAGTTGTTTCTCTATGATTTGTTGATGTCCTATGATGAAAATAATTGTTGTATGTTTAAAAATAGGTGTGGAATAAAGCAAATCGGATTGATTCAACAGTTCAGATCCCTGTCTGTCTGTTACTTATGATTAGAACATTTCTCCAAATATGTATCCCCTTTCAGTGATGAACGCACATGTCTTGGCTAATTGTATAACCACTATAAAACATTCAAACCCAAACAGGGCCTACTGCATAAAAACATTAGCTTCCATGATTATAGGGACCTGCCTGATGTTTGCATTTTCATTTGCATGACAGCCAACATAGTCTTTTAGCTGTTGTAACTGTCTCTGAAGGAGTAATCCACTGGACATTGACATTCATTTTAACCAATAAAATATTTACAATGACATTGAATCAATATGGAAAACTAATTTGATTTGCAAAAAGTAATCAACTTTAATTTATTAGGCGACAGCTAGTCTTACTGGGGTCTGACATATAACAAAAAATACACTACAGACAAAAATACTTTACAGTTAACATACATTGAAATACATGATAGTGTGTGTGTGTGTGTGTGTCTATCAATTACACATACATGTCAGCACATACACACAACAAGTATGTCACATGGGGGAGTGGTGTTGAGTGAGGTTGTGCTGTGAGGTGTTGCTTTATTTGTTGTTTTTCAACCAGGTTTGCTCGTTCACTATATTAGATGGAAGGGCGTTCCAACTACTCATGACTCTGTATAATAATGTACGTTTCGATGAATTTGTTCTGGACCTGGGGACTGTGAAAATACCCCTAGTGACATGTCTGGTGGGGTAAGATTGTGTCTCAGTGCCTTGTGTAGATTGACTGTGCAAACAATTTGGGATTTTCAACACATTGTTTCTTAGAAAAACAAGAAGTAAAAATCAGAAACTTTCTGTCCAAAAATGATGCAGAAAGTTAATCCATGCGTTTGCAACTTCTAGGTTAGACTACTGCAATGCTTTACTTTCCGGCTACCCGGATAAAGCACTAAATAAACTTCAGTTAGTGCTAAACACGGCTGCTAGAATCTTGACTAGAACCCCAAAATTTGATCATATTACTCCAGTACTAGCCTCTCTACACTGGCTTCCTGTTAAGGCAAGGGCTGATTTCAAGGTTTTACTGCTAACCTACAAAGCATTACATGGGCTTGCTCCTACCTATCTTTCCGATTTGGTCCTGCCGTACATACCTACACGTACGCTACGGTCACAAGACGCAGGCCTCCTTACTGTCCCTAGAATTTCTAAGCAAACAGCTGGAGGCAGGGCTTTTTCCTATAGAGCTCCATTTTTATGGAATAGTCTGCCTATCCATGTGAGAGACGCAGACTCAGTCTCAACCTTTATGTCTTTATTGAAGACTCATCTCTTCAGTAGGTCCTATGATTAAGTGTAGTCTGGCCCAGGAGTGTGAAGGTGAACGGAAAGGCACTGGAGCAACGAACCACCCTTGCTGTCTTTGCCTGGCCGGTTCCCCTCTACTGGGATTCTCTGCCTCTAACCCTATTACAAGGGCTGAGTCACTGGCTTACTGGTGCCGTGGCGGAGATCTTGTGGGCTATACTCGGCCTTGTCTCAGGATGGTAAGTAGGTGGTTGAAGATATCCCTCTAGTGGTGTGGGGGCTGTGCTTCGGCAGAGTGGGTGGGGTTATATCCTGCCTGTTTGGCCCTGTCCAGGGGTATCGTCGGACGGGGCCACAGTGTCTACCGACCCCTCCTGTCTCATCCCCCAGTATTTATGCTGCAGTAGTTTGTGTCGGGGGGCTAGGGTCCGTCTGTTATATCTAGAGTATTTCTAGAGTATATCTAGAGTATTTCTTCTGGTGTTCTCTCTCTCTCTCTCTCTCTCTCTCTCTCTCTCTCTCTCTCTCTCTCTCTCTCTCTCTCTCTCTCTCTCTCTCTCTCTCTCTCTCTCTCTCTCTCTCTCTCTCTCTCTCTCTCTCTCTCTCTCTCTCTCTCTCTCTCTCTCTCTCTCAGGACCTGAGCATTAGGACCATTCCTCAAGGCCTACCTGGCCTGATGACTCCTTGATGTCCCGAGTCTACCTGGCCATGCTGCTTCTCCAGTTTCAACTGTTCTGCCTGTTTTATGAACATTTTAAAATGTTGTCCATGTTCTGTTAAAATCTGCACCCGGCACAGCCAGAAAAGGACTGGCCACCCCTCACACCTGCATTGCTTGCTGTTTGGGGTTTTAGGCTGGGTTTCTGTACAGCACTCTGTGACATCAGCTGATGTAACGGGGGCTTAATAAATACATTTAATTTGTTTTGATTTGATTTGATACAGTCAGTCTCTCCTCAACTCTTAGCCAAGAGAGACTGGCATGCATAGTATTTATTTGAGCTCTATGATTACAATATATGGTAAATGCCCCGCTATCGACCGCAAGGGGTGGAGCGGACAGCCCAGTCCATCACTGGGGTTGAGCTCCCAGCCATCCAGGACGTTTATAATGACTTCAGCCACCCCAGCTAAGGACTGTTCTCTCTGCTACAGTCTGGCAGGCGGAACCGGAGCATCAGGTCTCAGACCAACAGGATCCAAGACAGCTTCTATAACCCAAAAATATAACTGCTGAAGAGCTAATCAATGGCTGTCTACATACGCCCACAGACTACCTGTACTGACTCTACCATAGGCTAACCCCATTCCGTACAAATGTGCGCAACCGCGACATTCAAACGAGGCTGCAAAGTAAACGAATGGGAATGTAGCAGCCATGTTGACATCAAAATCTGGGGTGTGAACTACATTTCTATTCAAGCATTGATTGACATGGTAATGGCTCTATAGTATTGGAGAAAAGTTGAAATAACGGACCCCTCCGACACTGTACGTTACATCGTGATGTGTCATGGCGTAACGTACAGCACGCATAAAGCAACTAATTCTGTCTTACAGCTTCTCTCCACCAGGTGTATCACTTATCTCACTGTTTAAAAACAAGAAAGGGACAGGGACAGGGTAAGGTGGGATACCTAGGCATTTCTTGCATCATCACTGCAAGCTATCATGACTCTCAAAAGTCGCTATTTACTTCTGAAGATCACTTTAGCACCGCCTTAAAAACCAGATTCAACACAAACAAAATTGACACAAACCTTAAAATAGGTATGTAATGACATGTTATATAAACTCTTTATAGTGTTTTATTTACATTTTGGAGGCGATAAAGTGATAAGTTGGACAGATCGAGTGAAAAAAGCAATTTCCCCACACGACATCTCCCCTTCTCACTGTCACGCAATAGGTTTAGCTTCCCCACCAGCCATTTTTAAAAAGACCCGACAGAGCTCATTACCTTTTTGAATCATGCAGAGATGGGCATCATGAAGGTTTCGTCATTGATTTTGTTGGAAAAGGGATATATTGTGCTTTACATTGGTATTGATATTACAGTTGATCTGTAGGCATTACATTTTTGGGGTGCAAAAATATGGTCAATTGTATGAAACCAGCGCGATGTACAAAAGTGAGTGAGTTTACGTTACCTGCACTGACTCTGCCTGCACTGACTCTGCCTGCACTGACTCTGCCTGCACTGACTCTGCCTGCACTGTGGTAGTAAAAACATGGCTAAGACACATTGATTAATTTAATTAATGTACTATGTGATAGCAGACAACATGATAATATTGATAATGAGGCTTAAGTGCTAAAACAAGCTTAACTTAAATAGTTGTGGGAGATTAACTCATTACAATTATTACATTTTCAGTATTCTGATTGATCACTTTGAAGTAGTAAGACAGAAAGACATACATAATGTATAGGATTTGTTGAAGCGGAGTATCTGATGAGCTCAGGAAGGTGGCTAAGGCTGAATAGCTGAACAAACAGACCTGAGGATAAACAGGTCAGCAGAGGGTCATTTGGAACTGAACAAACAGACCTGAGGATAAACAGGTCAGCAGAGGGTCATTTGGAACTGATTAACATATGAATGCAGTACCCATCGCTTCCTTTAGATGTCAACGGTCTCGAGACAGTGTACATTTTCAATTTGGATGAATTAGACCAGAGAATAAGAGCAAACCAGGAAGTGTACTTTTTATGTCAACAGTACCCAGTGCGCGTTCCCAACAAGGCGCGCAGTGTCTTTTTTACCGTCTTTATCAATCAGTTTATATTCCGGTTGATTTATAATAGTAAATATACGTAAAAGTGTTCCTAAGGATACATTTAAAACTATGTTTGATTGTTCTTGGACAAGTTTATAGGTATAAGATGAACGAAGTTCTCGCCACGTTTCAATGGAGGAGTGGAGGCTGTCGTTTCTGATTATAACGCTGAACCAAATGGAGATTTATGGATAAAATACATTACTTTTTCTAACAAAAGAACCATGGATTGTCTTCGTTGGACACTTAGGATGACCTCAGCAGAAGTTCTTCAACAGGTAATTGATTTGTTTTCGCTGTGAAATGTGTTATGTGTGTGCCGTGATGGCTAATCGATTCATGGCTATGGGAAAAATATGTGAGGTGCTACCCTCAAACAATGAAATGTGCTGCTTTCGCCATAAAGCCTTTTTGAAATCTGACAACGCTGTGATATTGCCAAGAAATAGAGCTTTTGATGAGTATGGAACACTTGTATATTGGTGGATGTTTAATAATTCAACTTTTGGATTTTGAATTTGGCGCCTTACATTTCACCTGGTAGTGTCGGGATTGGGGCGCTAGCGCCCCAGAAATCCCTGAGAGGTTAATAGATTTGAGGAAAAGCAGGATGACATGCTCTGAGACGCAGAGTCAGCTGTTTCCTAGGTCAGGTCGCCTTTAATTACTCTGTATTAAAGGCTTATTGAATTCACAAGTGTCTTGTATGAGTGTCATAATTTGAAGATCATTTTTTCCACGACATATTGGCGAGCTTTTAAGCCAGGAGTCGTAGGGACTTTTTTAGACGAGGACACCTGGAAGCTGACGGCGGATCTTCCGGGCAGCCTGGCCACCCCAACCATCGAAGGTAAGCTTGGGGTTACGGATAGTTTAATATTTGTGCGGGCTGCTACGGGAGATCTGTCTCAGCAACGAGGATGCCACGTAGGTCTCTCTAAGATTCTTAAAAGAACCTAGTAATATTAAGAACTTTTGAATTCAATAAACTGCATGCATGCATGAACTTTTGGGGGGTTGTTAAAAGTAATCACATTTGTGGGGGCTGGGTGAAAGGACAGCTACGTATCTTGCTGACGTCGGGTGACCAGTGGAGGGGGGCCTTGCATTTGCTCTGTTTCGTTGGGTTGCCTGGCTTGGAGGGGTGCTGTGGCTACCTGGACATACAGTGGGGCAAAAAAGTATTTAGTCAGCCACCAATTGTGCAAGTTCTCTCACTTAAAAAGATGAGAGAGGCCTGTAATTTTCATCATAGGTACACTTTAACTATGACAGACAAAATGAGGAAAAAAATTCCAGAAAATCACATTGTAGGATTTTTAATGAATTTATTTGCAGCAAATTATGGTGGAAAATAAGTATTTGGTCACGTACAAGCAAGATTTCTGGCTCTCACAGACCTGTAACTTCTTCGTTAAGAGGCTCCTCTGTCCTCCACTCGTTACCTGCATTAATGGCACCTGTTTGAACTTGTTATCAGTATAAAAGACACCTGTCCACAACCTCAAACAGTCACACTCCAAACTCCACTTTGGCCAAGACCAAAGAGCTGTCAAAAGACACCAGAAAGAAAATTGTAGACCTGCACCAGGTTGGGAAGACTGAATCTGCAATAGGTAAGCAGCTTGGTTTGAAGAAATCAACTGTGGGAGCAATTATTAGGAAATGGAAGACATACAAGACCACTGATAATCTTCCTCGATCTGGGGCTCCACGCAAGATCTCACCCCGTGGGGTCAAAATGATCACAAGAACGGTGAGCAAAAATCCCAGAACCACACGGGGGGACCTAGTGAATGACCTGCAGAGAGCTGGGACCAAAGTAACAAAGCCTACCATCAGTAACACACTACGCCGCCAGGGACTCAAATCCTGCAGTGCCAAATCCTGCAGTGTCCCCCTGAAAACCTCCATCCATCAGCAAGGGCATTGAAGATGAAACGTGGCTGGGTCTTTCAGCATGACAATGATCCCAAACACACCGCCCGGGCAACGAAGTAGTGGCTTCGTAAGAAGCATTTCAAGGTCCTGGAGTGGCCTAGCCAGTCTCCAGATCTCAACCCCATAGAAAATCTTTGGAGGGAGTTGAAAGTCCGTGTTGCCCAGCGACAGCCCCAAAACATCACTGCTCTAGAGGAGATCTGCATGGAGGAATGGGCCAAAATACCAGCAACAGTGTGTGAAAACCTTGTGAAGACTTACAGAAAACGTTTGACCTCTGTCATTGCCAACAAAGGGTATATAACAAAGTATTGAGATAAGTATTTGGTCAATAACAAAAGTTTATTTTCCACCATAATTTGCAAATAAATAAATTAAAAATCCTACAATGTGATTTTCTGGATTTCTTTTTCTCATTTCATCTGTCATAGTTGAAGTGTACCTATGATGACAATTACAGGCCTCTCTCATCTTTTTAAGTTGGAGAACTTGCACAATTGGTGGCTGACTAAATACTTTTTTGCCCCACTGTACATTTTATTGTGAAACAAACAAGAAATAAGACAAAAACATTAACTTGAGCGTGCATAACTATTCACTCCCCCAATGTCAATACTTTGTAGAGCAACCTTTCGTGGCAATAACAGCTGCAAGTCTTGTGGGATATTTCTCTATAAGCTTGGCACATCTAGCCAGTGGGATTTTTGCCCGATCTTCATGGGAAAACTGCTCCTGCTCCTTCAAGTTGGATGGGTTCTGCTGGTGTACAGCAATCTTTAAGTCATACCACATCTTCTCAATTGGATTGAGGTCTGGGCTTTGACTAACATTTAAATGTTTCCCCCTTAAACCACTTGAGTTTTGCTTCAGCAGTATGCTTAAGGTCATTGTCCTGCTGGAAGGTCCTAGTGTTACACATGGAATAAACATGTTGTACAGTCTATAACACAATAGAAAAAGTCTATATACAGTGTGTGCAAATGAGGTAAGTCAAGGGAGGTAAGGCAATAAAAAGGCCATGGTGGTGAAGTAATTACAATATAGCAATTAAACACTGGTATGGTAGATGTGCAAAAGATGAGTGTGCAGGTAGAGATACTGGGGTGCAAAGGAGCAAGATAAATAAAGAAACACAGTCTGGGGATGAGGTAGTTGGATGGGCTATTTACAGTTGGGCTATGTACAGGTGGAGTGGTCTGTGAGCTGCTCAGACAGCTGGTGCTTAAATCTAGTGAGGAAGATATGTCTCCAGCTTCAGAGATTTTTGCAGTTCGTTACAGTCATTGGCAGCAGAGAACTGTAAGGAAAGGCGGCCAAAGGAGGAATTGGCTTTGGGGGTGACCAGTGAGATATATCTGCTGGAGCGTGTGCTACGGGTGGGTGCTGCTATGGTGACCAGTGAGCTGAGATAAGGCGGGGTATTACCTAGCAAAGACTTGTAGATTACCTGGAGCCAGTGGGTTTGGCAACGTGTATGCCAACAAGAGCGTACTGGTCACAGTGGTGGGTAGTATATGGGGCTTTGGTGACAAAACGGATGGCACTGTAGTAGACTGCATCCAATTTGTTGAGTAGAGTTTGAGTCTATTTTGTAAATTACGTCGCCGAAGTCAAGGATCGGTAGGATGGTCAGTTTTACGAGGGTATGTTTGGCAGCATGAGTGAAGGTTGCTTTGTTGTGAAATAGGAAGCCGATTCTAGATTTAATTTTGGATTGGAAATGCTTAATGTGAGTCTGGAAGGAGAGTTTACAGTCTAACCAGACACCTAGGTATTTGTAGTTGTCCACATATTCTAAGTCAGAAAAGTCTAGAGTAGTGATGCTGGATGGGCGGGCAGGTGCGGCCAACGATCGGTTGAAGAGCATGCATTTAGTTTTACTTACATTTAAGAGCAGTTGGAGGCCAATCTTCGCTGTGGAGCTTTGCAGCTCCTTCAGGGTTATCTTTGGTCTCTGTTGCCTCTCTGATAAATGCCCTCCTTGCCTGGTCCGTGAGTTTTGGTGGGCGGCCCTCTCTTGGCAGGCTTGTTGTGGTGCCATATTCTTACCATTTATTTATAATTGATTTAATGGTGCTCCGTGGGATGTTCAAAGTTTCTGATATTTTTTATAACCCAACCTGTCACGGGGAATGACGCCTGAGGGACGAAGCAGATACGGGGAGTAAACATTTTATAAATAACTGACAAGACAAAAACAGCATCAGCAAAAGAATACAGACAAAAACTAATAATGCAGCAGCGGGGAACAGTGCTGGGGAACAGACAAATATAGGGGAGGAAATTAACAAGTGAGTGACGAGGGAGGGCAGGTGTGAGCAATGATGGCAGGAACATGTGATGCAGGGTAATCTGGCGCCCTCAAGCGCCAGGGGAAGGGAAGAGCGGGAGCAGACGTGACACCAACCCTGATCTGTACTTCTCCACAACTTTGTCCCTGACCTGTTTGGAGACCTTCTTGGTCTTCATGGTGCCTCTTAATTGGTGGTGCCCCTTGCTTAGTTGTGTTGCAGACTCTGGGGCCTTTCAGAACAGGTGTATATATACTGTGACAGATCATGTGACACTTAGATTGCACACGTGGACTTCATTTACCTAAATATGTGACTTCTGAAGATCTTATTTAGGGGCTTCATAGCAAAGGGCGTGAATACATATGCACGTACCACTTTTCACTTTTCATTTCACTTCACCAATTTGGACAATTTTGAATATGTCCATTACATGAAATCCAAATAAAAATCTAATTAAATTACAGGTTGTAATGCAACAAAATAGAAAAAAAAAGACAAGGGGGTGAATACGTTTAGTCTGAGATAACATACTCAGTGATATAAAATGTAAAATAACCTACCCCTTAGTTGATTTGGTAACTCCTTGATTTTCAGAATTTGTGGTGTACTCTCCTGCAGAAGGTTGAGTCCAACCTGATTTTACATCACCCACATGAATGAGTGTATGAGAGAGCTGAAGCTCTGTGTCCTGAGTTCTTCCTAACAAGTCACATTATTTACATACACACAAATCAAACCAAAGTTAATTTGTCACATACACAGGATAAAGCAGCTGTAAACAGTAGTGAAATGCTTACATGGAAGCTCTTCCTCAACAATGAAAAGCCTCAAATCCAATAGTGTCAAATCCAATAAGTCAGATACAATAAAATACACAAGAAATAAAATGAACACTATAAAATGAACTATATACAAGACTTGTACCACTACCAGTATCAATGTGCAGGAATAGTGATGATAGTTGAGTTAGACATGTGCACGTAATCAGAGGTAAAAGGGAATGAGCAGCAGGAAAAAAATTATAACTAGCAGCAATGTATATGGTGATTGTGTGTGCGAGCATGATTGTGTGTGTGTGAGCGTGTTAGACTGAATATGTGTGGGAGTGTGTGTGCATCGAGTCAGTGCAGGTAGAGTCAGTGCAGATAGAGTAACAACAGGTAGAGTCAGTGCATGTAGAGTCAGTGCGGGTATAGCCAGTGCAGGCAGAGTCAGTACAGGTAGAGTCAGTACAGGTAGAGTCAGTGCAGATAGAGTAACAACAGGTGGAGTCAGTGCAGAAAAAGTCAGTGCAGGTAGAGTCAGTACAGGTAGAGTCAGTACAGGTAGAGTCAGTACAGGTAAAGTCAGTGCAAGCAGAGTTAGTACAGGTAGAGTCAGTGCAGGTAGAGTCAGTACATGTAGACTCAGAACAGGTAAAGTCAGTGCAGGTAGAGTCAGTGCAGGTAGAGTCAGTACATGTAGACTCAGTACAGGTAAAGTCAGTGCAGGTAGAGTCAGTGCAGGTAGTCTGTGGGTGTATGTAGACAGTGTTTGATGAACTTCTTTAGGATTGGTGGGTCCCCTGCAGGACGGTTGAGCTAACGTAGGCTAATGCGATTAGCATGAGGTTGTAAGTAACAAAAACATTTCCCAAGACGTAGACATGTCTGATATAGCTTAAATTCTTGTTCATCTAACTGTACTGTCCAGTTTACAGTAGCTATTACAGTGAAAGAATACCATGCTATTGTTTGAGGAGATTGCACAGTTTAGAACATAAAATCTATTAATAAACAAATTAGGCACATTTGGACAGTCTTGAGACAACATTTTGAACATAAATGCAATGGTTCATTGGATCAGTCTAAAACTGCTACCATCTAGTGGCCAAAATCTAAATTGCACCTGGTCTGGAATAATACATTATGGCCTTCCCCTTGCATTTCAAACATTATGGTTCAAGACAACAGATGTTTTTTTCTTGTGTTATCTTCTACTAGTTCTAATGTGTTATATTCTCCTACATTCCTTTCACATTTCCACAAACGTCAAAGTGATTCCTTTCAAATGGTACCAAGAATTTGCATACCCTTGCTTCAGTGCCTGAGCTACAGGCAGTTAGATTTGACTTTGTCATTTTAGGCAAAAAATTGAAAAAAGGGGCCAATCCTTAAGATGATTTTTTTTAAATAGAAGCTGTCTTGGATCCTGTTGGTCAGAGACCTGACGCCCCGGTTCCAGCTGCCAGACTGTTGCAGAGAGAATAGTCCTTAGCTGGGGTGGCTGAAGTCATTATAAATGTCCTGTATGAATGGGAGCTCAACCCCAGTGATGGACTGGGTTGTCCGCACTACCCCTTGCTTTCGAGAGTGGGGAATTTACCATTCATTGTAATCAGAGGGCTCGTATACCTACTATGCATACCAGACTCTCTTGGCTAAGAATTTAGGAGAGACTGACTGTATCCCTTCAAGTTTTTATAAGAAACATTAATGTGTTGGAAATTTCAAATTGTTTGCATAGTCAATCTACTCAAGGCACTGAGACACACACTTACCCCACCAGACAGGCCACTAAGGGTATTTTCACAGTCCCCAAATCCACAACAAATACAAGGAAACGTACAGTATTATACAGAGCCATGAGTGCATGGAACTCCCGTCCATCTCATATAGCGCAAGTGAACAACAAACCTGGTTTAAAAGCAACAAATAAAGCAACACCTCACATTCACAATGCCACTCCCTTATGTGTCATACTTGTTGTGTGTATGTACTGACATGTATGTGTAATTGATAGATGCACACACACACAAAAACACACACACCATGTTCATGTATTTAAATGTATGTTAACTGTAAAGTATTTTTGTCTGTAGTGTATTTTTTGTTATATGTCAGACCCCAGCAAGACAAGACGTCGACATTGACGTCGGTTAATGGGGGTCCTAATAAATCAAAATAGTTGATAACTTTTTGCAGTTCTAACTAGTTTTCCATATTGATTCAATGTCATCGTATAGGTTTAAATGAACATAGAATAAGACAGTTTTTGTCCAGTGGGTTACTCCTTTAGATGCAGTCACCACAGCTAAAATACTATGTTGGCTGTCATTAAAATGAAAATACAAACATCAGGCAGGTCCCTATGATCATGGAAGCTAATGTTTTATGCAGTAGGCCCTGTTTGTGTTTGAATGTTTTGTCGTGGTTATAAAATTAGCCAAGCTACGTGCATTCATCACTGAAGGGGCATACATATTTGATGACATGATGAAATCAGGGACCTGAACTATTGAATCAATCAGATGTGCTTTATTCGACACTTCTTTTAAAACATACACCAATACATTTCAATATAGAACACAATTCAATAGTAGAGAAGCAACTGTTAAACAGGATGTAAAACAAGTTAAAAGATTATTTACAAAAGTTAAAATAGTAATATATACAGTATTCTTTTGTGGGGGTGGGTTACAATTTTCCAAACCAAACAAAACAGTCAGGAATAGCATTTCATTGTGAGAATGAGGTGATAGTAAAATCAAAAGCTATACAACGACAAGTAAATGTACATTTCACACACACATCAATCAACCCATTTACCCCCTGTAAAGTTACAAATGTCAAAACCTCTAAATAGCAATATGAATAAAGGCAATGGATCAGAATGATAACCAGAGAAAATCAAGACAACCTTTCCCCTACAGTGTAGGTCATTCTCTTTATCCCCAGATGCAGGGCCGTTTTCCAAGCCCTACGGAGGGAGAGGAGGTGCTGAGTAAAGCTAACCAACACACTGAAATAAAAAGTAAGAGGGGTCAGAATGCAACTAAAGAAATATGATCCTGAAGGATTTCCCCGAAGACAGGTGAGTAGTTCAGCATCAAGGTCAGCAGGATGATCTGGATGGAAAGGAAAGCTCTCTTCTTCATCAGTGTCCCTCCTTCCTCTGTTTCCTCCTTCCTCTGTTTCACTCTCTCTCCTTCCCTTGGACCGGGCCTACTCACCACCGTCAGTAAGAAGACAATGCAGAACATGTTGATAAACAGAACGGCGGTGAAGATATCGGCATTGAATTTGATGCCGCCACGGGTAGTGCCTTTTGACACAAGGAGGCAGAGTGTCAGCAACCATGCTATAATCACACACGCCACCCTGTGCCTTAGGAGTCTGTACTTGAGGAAGACAACCGCCAGGTAACGCTCTCCCCAGATGCTTCACTGTAAAAGTGAAACATGGGATCAAGAGGATTTTTGTTCCTTCATTGCTGCATGTCCTCTGTTACTTTTGTCTCTGAATAACAGGAAAAGCTCCATTCTAAGATAAAGAGGGAGAGAGAAAAACAAGAGGAGAGATCATTTGTAAATCTGAAGAAGTGGAACACTTAGTGTTAAACAAGTTGTATCATCGCAGGAATTAAGATGAAATACTCAGAGATAGACAATGTTATTATTATGAATTGATAGAAGTCACTGGGGGTTTTCAAGAAAAGGTAAGACAAAGATTTTCACTGTACCTGCTGTGGCTTCATCTTATCGGAGAAGAATGAGTGTCTAAACTTCTGTCCAGGGGTTAGGGTTTGGATTCTGCAATATGCTATGAAAATCGCTCCAAACAATGTATTGACTTGGAATTGACGTGCATCTGCCATTAAAATAGCCAATATTAAAGGGATAGTTCAGGATGTTCTTTTTCTACTTCCTGAGAGGGAGATGAACTCGTGGATTTCATTTTTATATATCTAAATCCAATATGAAGGCATTTAGAGCTAGTTTGGCAATCCAATGCTAACTAGCTAAGCACAAATACGGGAAGTCATAAAAATGATATCCACGAGTTCATCTGACTCTAGGGAAGTAGATAAAGGGCCTCATTACCAAAATCCTGAACTATACATTTAACAGGGGAATTCATGTTTTTTTTCCCAGTGTGGATGGAGCCTAGTGGCTTTCTAGGAGTGTGCACTATCTGGGTTAGAATGTTGAGCAACGATGACAGTATTTGCCAAGTCTCATGCACTTTCAGTCCCCGTACAGTTGAACAAAATGTTTTATCTTAGGTTCCTTGTGACAGACAAGGAACCTAAATTCAATGGAAAACATTCCATGATAAACAAAACAATCATGGCTTAATGCTGATGCTAAATGAATGGGCCTAATCCCAAACCTATCCACTCAATCGTATTATTAATTGTATCATTCATCAAACAAACCAACATTCACTATAAATGCTAAATGAATTGTCCTAATCCCCTATTTAGAAGCTAATACTAACTGTATAAAACCAACATTCACTATAATTGCTAAACAAGTGATGTGGCTTTAGTTAACAACAACTCTAATGCTAACGTGCAGTATTTTACAAAATTATATTGCTACATGCCACCAAATGAAATAAAATAAAAATGATTTATCAAATAAAAAAGTACAATGTATTATACGCCTATGCCTTGTCTATGAATGTTTGAACTACAGTTGCAGGCACTAAGAAGTTGGCTGCGCCTCGGTATTGGTAGAACAATGTTAATGAAATGTGTATTAAACACAACGTTCCACCATCATTTAGTAATTTAGTTTGTCACATAAACCTGTACTTTTAGTGCCCGCAACTGTAAGTCTAACATGTCTCTGTCCCTCTGCGGCATTGCAGCCTTCCCTCTCTGTAGAGGTGCATCAGGGGTGAGACCAGGACACTGAAGATGTTAATGATTATTAACAAGGGGAAGACATTGCAGAAGTAGACAAGACTAGATAACAGAGTGGTCCAACCAACAACCACCGGGATGGAGCTCGCCAAGATGATCAGCAGGTTGGTTAAGATGATCCCAAAAGCTCTCATCTTATGTGGGTCTGTCGTCCTCTGTTTCTTCTCTCCCATTCCGCCCCCCTCTACCTCTCCTGGACCAGGCTGCTTCAGCACACGCAGGATGAAGAAGCAGCAGAGAGAAATGATGGCCACCCCAAGGCAATAGACGCTATTGATCACATAACTTCCAGCTTCATCGTAACCCATTGCAGTGATAGGAGAACATGCAAATGCGAGAGTCAGCATCCAGACCACAGTTGAACACGCCATCCTGTACCTCCGGAGCCTGTACTTGAGGAAAGCCACAGGTTGGGCCACGGCCAGGTAGCGCTCCACACAGATGCAGCTCTGGAGCAGGGGCCTGCAGCTCCAGGAGAGGTAATACAGGACATTAATATTATTCCGTAACATGACGTCCTTGGTGAGCAAGTAGGTGGTCACCTCAAGGAGACCCTCGACACAGAACAGCAGCTCCACTGCAAACAGGTTAATAGGGAAGACCTGGGTGGGTTTGAGACCTCCAGAGAGACTTCTACTCAGAGAAAGCCAGAGGCACCAGACCAGAGCTGGCGAACCCAGTAGGAAGCACAGGGCCTGGACAGCATGGCAAAGCACTGGCACAACATAGCCCTGGTCCAAGCAAAACTCCCATCTGTCAAAGTAAGTGTGATTTCCTGAAGAGTCATTCATCCTTTTGGAACAGGAGATATGAGAGAGGGGAGATCACACGATTCATGACTTTTTGATTCAATATATTGTTGGCAAAAAAACAATTTCAAATACTGATGCACACATACATACAAAAACTTTGATATACGCAAGTCTACTCTTATGTCAGTCAAGACATTGAGAATTGTCTCAGAAAGTCTGAATGAAAACATGAAGAGGAGACGTAAAACAATTAGCTTGAGATAACATACTCAATAAAGTTCTAATGTAAAATAACCTACCTTAGTTGTTTTGGTAACTCAGACCTTGCTTTGCGATATTTGTACTTCTCTCTCCAGGAGAACTCTGAGATGAGCCCGATGGTACAACTCCTACATGTTTGAGTTATTTTAGCCAAAGCTCTCTGTCCTGTGTTCTTCCTAAATCACATGTTGTGTTATTTACATAAACTAGTTGAAGGGCGTTGATGAACTGAGAACCATTGTATGACTAGTTGACAGGAAGTCATTTTATTTGACTAGAAATCCTATATAACCATATCATGAACAAAACACAGATTAACAAAATTCATATGCTGCACGCACACAGACACACACCTGCTCAGGGATTTGCATTCTGGTATTGTCGGAAATATAAACATCATCACTCATATCACTGAGCACCTGTCTGACCCAGCCACAGGTTAACCCAGCTACCTGCAAGGGCTGACTCTTTCACCTTACATAATCAAATCATATGGGCTTCAGACCTACACAGTATTAGTCTGTTGTTTCGATTCAGGATCTCTCCCTAATTGCATAGTGCATACAGTAAAGGTCAGGATTCCCCAATAGTTGGCCCACGGGCAATGTTTTTAATTTGTCAATAAAATAAAAATTGTTTTTATATAATTTTTGTTGTTAGACATAAAATAACCAGTAAATCAGCTCAAAAGTAATTTTGGTAAATCTGTTCCCAAGTATTCCCATGTATAAAATAGAGAGGCATATTTGACCCTGTCCAGATCTAATCAAGGTTTGAAATTATTCGGCACATACCTGCAAACATTTTTGAGACATCTTTCTCAAAATCTGCATCAACCATTTAAACTATTTGACGTAGTTGCACGCTATGGATTGCTACATGTTAGCTGTCCCCATAAGATAACCTGGCACACTCAGCCCTACGCTAACAAGACCAGTAGCTGGTCTTGTTAGCATAGGGCTGAGTGTTATTTCCTGTAAAAACGTCTGCATCAGCCAATTAGAAATGTTGACGTAGTTGGACGTGATCGAATACCTGTTCATGAAATTGTCCATAACCGAAGTCAAACCTCACAATCTACCAATCATAGATGCTAAAACACAAGCAACACTTCAACTGGACAAAGGGCTGAAAGTGTAGAGATCCTGGCTCATGGAAAAGTTTTGCAGTGTGTGTTAAATGAGAATCCAAGGTGAGATATGTTTTTTTTCCTTTGAAATGTAGAATGACATTTATTGCGAAATAAAGTAGACATGTAGGCCACAGTTTAATACATATACATGTAGGCTACAGTATAATGCATAGACATGTAGGCTACAATGTAATACATAGACATGTAAGCTACAGTATAATACATAGACATGTTGGCTACAGTATAATACATAGACATGTTGGCTACAATATAATACATAGACATGTAAGCTACAGTATAATACATAGACATGTTGGCTACAGTATAATACATAGACATGTAGTCTACAGTATAATACATAGACATGCAGGCTACAATATACTACATAGACATGTTGGCTACAGTATAATACATAGACATGTAGGCTACAGTATAATACATAGACATGTAGGCTACAGTATAATACATAGACATTTAGGCTACAGTATAATATGTAGACATGTACGCTACAGTATAATACATAGACATGTTGGCTACACTTACATGTGCATTACATAATTTGCATTATTATAATCGTTCACTTAGTCACATATGCATAATTTGAGCATCGAGGACCAGCATCTAACTGTTCCCTTAACAAAAAAAGCTTGACATGAAGGGGTTCTCGAACCCCCAAGATTCATAGTTACCCGCCTTTAGTGGTGTGTGCCACCTGGCAGTGACGGCAATAGAAGTACAGCTATTTGACAAGCCCGTAAGGCTCTTCAACTCTTCAAGTAGCTAGCAAGTTAGTACAGATCGCTGGGATCAACCCATAAAGAGATGGGTGAGGCTAAAGCTTAAAAGGGTGTGAACGATACTGAATGGGTTCTCTAGTAGTACCAAAACATTAAAATTGTTCCACATAAGACCGATAGGAGCCGGTCGGTCACATATGGCACATTTTTTTTAAACTGTATTTTATTACTTTTAACCTAAAATCAATGAGATGGTAACATTCTTGTTGATTTCATGTTGAATTCACGTTAGTAAAGAAAAAAACTGAATGTAAATCAAAACGTTGAACTAACATCTGTGCCCAGCGGATTGTTGCAAGTACGCACCAATTTTACATGTAGAGTAGGGTGAACATTTTGGCAGTCAGACGTCTACATCGGGTGGTCCCTAAAAAATCAGCAGATGAGTGCCCATAGAAATATAATATCTAGAATAGTCATTCCCAATCAGCTCAATGTTCTGTGCTGTGTGGACCGGAGGGCATCTTGAGTGTACTCATTTCTATTTCTATGGTTGTGCCACCTCTCCCTCACTGGCCCCTGAGGCAGCAGGGTCATTTCCCACTCCTGTGGAGGCAGATATGGGGGCTGCACCAACCCACAGAACACCAGGAGTAACATGTTGAGGGCATGGAAAAGGCACAACACTTTGGCCGCGACGGAGTCGTTCACCAGGTAAATGACCGCTGTGGGAATGTTGTTGATCAACATCATGGTCATGACGACAGAGACGATGGGGAATGTTCTCTTCTTCATGGCATTCATCCCTTCTTTCTCCCTCTTCCTCTTCTCTGGGAGCTTCAGGAGAGGATGGAGAGGCTGCAGACTAGATCAACCAATAGGAAGAGCAGAATGTAGGTGATGAAGCAGTGGATGGGGAACTGAAGTGTGTATAGGGAAACAGACGTCCCTCTGAACATCAGATTGATCCCCCCAGGCCCGGCCGCCCACCCCACCCTGTATCTTAACAGGCTGACTACACCGCTCGCATCGCATACGCAAGTGTTGCGAAATACATGTAGAAATCTATATTATTAAATTATTGCACCCACACTGCTCGCGCGCACCAACAAGCGTCTGCGTTGCCAAGGGCTAAAATAGAAGTCAGTTCTGTTTGTGACGCAGATCGTGCTGCAAGTCCTGCCTCTCCCATCTCGTCATTGGTTTATAGAAGCAGGTACCCACGTGCCATCTCCTCATTGGTTATACCCACATGGGTGACTGAAAGACGAACGAGGTCGGTGGCGGTAATGAACTTAATTTATGAGAGTTGCCAATCGCAATATAAAGTCTAGAGAAGAAAAAGCCTGGAAGGAGGAGAGATAACTAGAAACGATTCGGTTGACCGTTTTATGTGTGGATTAATTGGCGGAGTAGAGGACCTTGTGCATTTCAGGTAAAATAACAACTCAATGTTTTTATCCCAGGACAAAATAGCTAGCAACAGCAAGCTAGCTAAATAGGACAAATTAGCTAGCAATTGCAAGCTAGCTAGCTAAATTGCCAAAAATGTTTAATGCTTTTCGACTTGTCCCCAAATTAATGTAATTGGTTCAGAGTTTGTTTTTTGATATTTTTACCTGCGTGTCGTGATCGCGTTTGGTGTGGGGGGACAAAATACATTTACGCACGATGGTGCACACGCGCAGCCGGTTTGGGTTCCGTGTTACCTTAAGGGTTTGTACTTCATGTAGACCACAGGGTGGACCACCGCCAGAGAAGAGGAGTTTACTTCAGGGAAAATAGTGAAAAGTTACATAGTGTGATAAATTCAGCCCTGCAAGAGAGTTATGGAGAGAGAGGGGTGGAGGGGGGTTCTGGGGAGGGGGTGAGAGAACATACTTCATCTGAACCAAAAGGTGAGACACAAGGTTTATCCAGAACACAGACGATATGCAATTCAATGAACTTTGGTGGAGTAAGAGATACATTTAAACAGCTAAACTCTATTATTTATTATTATTAATTAACAAAAGCATTGTGAAAGGTCATTCACAAAGGTCATTTACAGTTCAGTAGATTTTTTGTGGAGGGGGGGTAACTAAAAGTGTCAACTGTACAGTTAAACACAATGCTTTGGGAATTCCATTTAAATTCCGGAAGAAATCGGAAATTCTAATTTGGTTTACTAACTGAATGGACTAAATTGCCCCACCTCTGATTGTCAAATTGTTCTTGCTGATTGGTTGTTGATTGTCAGTGTTGCAGCTGATTGGCTGTTTGGGGTTCTCACCTCCAGGTTCTGATGGTGTTTGAAGCTCCTGCAGTGGTTCTTTTTGGACTCGTAAGTTCCACTGTAGAAATTAGAACACATTGCAGAAAAAGCATGACTTGGGGTCAAGAAACTCCATAGCACAAAACAAACTTCAAATATACAAATTGCATGATTTTACTATGGAACCTACTGTATGTAAACATATACACACCACATCTAGCACATATACAGTATTCTGATAATAGATAACTTGACTAGTTTATCATTACAAATACCCTAATCAATTACTAGAACAATTAGTTGATTGTCAAAAGCAGCATCATTTGAGTCTCACCGACATTGCTGTCAGGGTTGAAAGGAGGGATGCTGTAGTCTTTATAAAAAGAGGGGTTCCATCTTCATCTTCCTCCTCACTGTCTCCTCCTCTCTCTCCTCCTGAGATCTCTTCCTTTGCTTCGCCTCCACTGAGAGATGGAGGAAGGAACAGGGTCATCACTGAGACCTCAGCTGTGTTTGTTGAGTCTGGTCTGTTTGTTGGTGTGTGATTATTGTGTGGGTTTTCCTAGACTTGACATTTCACCAGTGGTGTAAAGGACTAAAGTAAAAATACTTTTAATGAGTACTTAAGTCATTTTATGGGGTATCTGGTCTTTATTTTACTAGTTGTGTTTTTGACAACTTTTACATTTACTTCACTACATTCCTAAAGAAAAGAATGCACTTTTAACTCCATGCATTTTCCTTGACACCCAAAAGTACTTGTTACAATTTGAATGCTTAGCAGTACAGCAAAAGGGTCCAATTCACAGGCTTATCAAGAGAGCGTCCCTGTTTATCCCTACTGTCTCTGATCTGGCAAACCAGGCGAACCAATGTTAAGATCCGGCTTAGGATCAGGCTTACACTGACACCAGTGTCTCTCCTGTCTGTAAAATGATGCTTGTCCATCACCTCACCAGATGGAACACACCTGACATGCAAATGTTTTCCACTGGCTATGACAACACTAAATGATGTTTAATATGGTTGAAGATAATATTCTGGGCTGTGTAGAATGTGTTGTCGATGGATAGGCGCTGAGTTTTCCCAGACCAGGTCAGGTCAAAAGTTTAGGAAAAACTCCAGGCCCTAGTTACACAATATGTCAGTCAGTGAAGTATTAAATGTTATTTAACGCAGTTTTATGACACCATAACAGTGGGAACTGGTAATTTACTTTAAAACCTGTTAGGGAGTGGCGGCAGTGTGAGTCTGACATGTCCAAAGTAAAATCCCTGGTACTCAGGCCCAGAAACTAGGATATGCACATAATTAGTAGTATTGGATAAAAAAAACCTCTAAAGTTTCTAAAACGGTTAAAATAATGTCTGTGACTATAACAGAACTGATTTGGCAGGCGATTCTGTGAAGTGACAGTTTTCTCGTTGACATGCTATAGAAAGGAGGGGGATCCAGTTCCCAGATTGCAGTACCTATGGCTTCCACTAGATTTCAACAGTTTTAAGACAAGGTTTCATACGTTTACCTTGAAAAATCAAGGAGTAAGAGATGTTTTGCTAAGTGGACTAAGGAAGTGACTCATCTCTTTGACGCGAAGGACCGAGAGAGTGCGCTTTGTTTTTTTCCTTTTTTTTCCAGGATATTATCCGTGTGAAATATTATAGTTTATTATCGTATATTAGTGTAGCTAAGGATCCATTACAAGCATTGTTTAAGTTGTTTGGACAAAGTTTATAGGTATGTTTTTAACGCTTTCTATGTCTTGTATATTGGACGAGTGTACGGTGGATATCTGAAGAAAACGCGCCAACCAATCTTAGCTTTTAGGATATAAAGAGGGACTTTTTCGAACAAAAGGAACATTAATTATGTTGCTGGGACCCTTCAAAGGTAAGCGATTTCTTTTATCGCTTTTTCCAAGTTTTGTGACACCCTTGCTGGTTATGTTACTATGCTAATGCTGGAAATATGCGGGGTGCTGTCCTCAGACAATCAAATGCTATGCTTTCGCCGTAAAGCCTTTTTGATATCTGACAACGCTGTGAGATTACCAAAATTCTAAGCTTTTGAAGAGTGTGCAACACTTGTATTTTCATGAATGTTTAATATTACTACTTTTGTATTTTCCGGATGTTGTCGTAGGTGGGGCGACAGTGCCCCACTGCTCCCTAAGAAGTTTTAAGGATAAGTATATTTGTTATTGTAATTATTGTTATTATTTAATATAAATATACAGACAAATCCTTTATTTATCACATTAAAGAATTCAGACAGACTGGGAGCTCTTTAATAAGTATGTATTTAATCTCATCAACCCAACAATAACTACATTGCAACTTTCAAGCACAATCATCATTCATCATTTCAAGAGAAAACACATATAAATGTTTGGTGCCATCTGTTTCTGCATTAGCCACCAGAATTGTCTTTCCCTCTGCCAATAAAACATCACGCTAATATTAAAATGGAATGACACCAGATCAATTTACAAACAAGCACTTGATTGGCAGATTTCAATGTGAAACTATGCCATTGACATTTAAGGTGTTTTCCAATTGAGCCGACATGTGCAAAGTGCCTTTGACTTTAAAAAGCTGCATTGTCTACGACCTCAATCGGTTTGAATCTCAGCCTGTAAATTGCAATAATTTTGCTACATATGAATGATTTGAGAAGTTCTTGTGCTGGTTTACACTCTATGTGGGTACATAAACTGCAGACCCAATATTATCAAAACATAATCTACAGAGGGGAAATCAAACCAACACTTTCTAGGCTACTGATGACATTGGAAATACATTCAAACATCATGTGTTGGAAAATAATACATTCATATGGAAGAAAATCAAATGAATATGAAAAAACATAGAACATAAATATAATGGCATATTGTATGTTTTTTAAGGAATAATGGGTTGAAGATATTTGACTTTTTGTTTTAGAGACATTTGAAACAAGGGAGCTTTCCAACCCTGTGGAGGTAGAGGAAGGGCTGCACAAACCCAGAGATTACACGAATGCAGAAACAAATGGACAAGCCTGAAGAAAAGTCCTTATATGGAATGTAACTTCTAATAGATATCACCAGTACTAGTGGGAGTTGAGACACAGTACCATACACCAGGATAATCAATATTATCTTAAAGGCCTTCATCTTAATGTTGTTTGTCCCCTCCCTGTCCCCATCCCCCGGCCCTGGACGTTTCAGAGCCCAGAGAACTGAGAGGCAGCAGAATGAGATCAGCAAAAAATAGATCAGTGATTGGCCAAGGACAGAGTAGAATGACACTGGTGTAAAATTCTCAAACACAAATAGACAGCTGGACCCAAGAACCATCAGCCAGACAACACTACAACACAACACCCTGTATCTCAGGGGTTTGTACTTCAGGAAGACCACAGGATGAACCACTGCCAGGTAGCGCTCTACACAGATACAGCACTGGAAAAGGGGACGACTAGAGAAAATTAACCCAATAGAAAAAGCAGCAGCTTTGTGGACAAGATCAGACTGGACATATTGGTCAGCTATGCGGATTGCATTAAAGAGGCAGAAGAGGATCTCAGACACAGTCAGGTTGAGAGAGAAGAACTCTGAGGCCATCGTTCCTCCCGCTCCGGTCAGTATCAGCCACAGGATGTAAACATTGGTGGGGAGACCCAGGATGATGTTGATTGCATTGGAGGCAGTAAGCATGTGGATAAAACGTGCCACATGGACACCCTGTACACCAGGATCAATGAGGGAGATAGGAGGAGATGTGGAAGTGTCATTGACTCAACGATGTACATAACTGTAATGTGTTAAAATTCTTGAGATCTCTAAGAAAAGAAACAAAGAGAGAGAGAGGTAGAGAGATAGAGAGAATGGGGGGGTTGTTATACAAGCAAAAGGATATTACAAAGTATTTATCTCGCTATAATATCAGTCTTTATAGGGTGTTAGGTATTACTCTGGTAAATATATATTTTTTACCCTGGTTGAAAAATAAATATAAAATGCTGTGTAGCGTCAACTAGGCATGCAGCCTTGTTAGAATCACAATAAAGCACACAAAAACCTGAGGAAGCTAAATTTAGAAATATAATATTGTACAATCCTTTCAAGGTAATACGTGCGCTACACATGATCACTTTTGCCAATATTCAGATTAAAAATATATATTTTTTTCTCCATCTGATGTTTTTATTCACAAGCTACATCAATTGAGATTTCAATTTTAAATGAAAAAAGTGTTATTTAAAAATAAAACCAATTTAACTAACCTGTAGCCAATTAATGCAGTGTCTCTGTCCTCTGAGTTGTGTTGGGTTGTGTCTGTCACAGGTGCAGGACCTAATAACCTGCAACTAAATATCCAAATCTCTTCCCTGCCACACTTCATTGTCGTGCCATCTCAACCTGGTGATGTAGACCACACAGCATCCAAAATGGCATCCTATTCCCTATAAAGTGCACTACCTTTGACCAGAGACAGGATAAAAGTTAGTGCACTATATTGTATATGGTATAGAGCGCCATTTTAGACGTACAGCAGAGCACAAACAAGAGTGGTGTCAGATTGTAGGCAAATAAATAAAGAAATATACATATCCGCTTGCATGCAATTTCCCCTCCCTGCTGCTCACAACAAGCTTTCTTTCCCCATGTCACAAGGAGTTATGGTTGATTTAAGACGAAATGGTCCAACCTGTTACTTTAATTGTCATTTTATAGTACTTTTTTTTATGTTGAACGTGTCTTTTATGTCGGAATGTTAAATTAGGTTAAATAAGTAATTTTTTACAAAACCACTCTTCCTCTGATACAGGACAGTATCCCAGCCCTGTGGAGGTAGAGGAGAGGCTGCACTAACCCACAGATAAAAAATGATGGAGAAAGAAATGGTAGTGACAAAACAACACAACATGATGACAAAGACATAATTACAATTATAGTAGTCTAGTAGTATATTAATGTACCAAGCAAATGCTCCTCCCTCCCACCCTCAGCTCCCACCCTGCATCCCTCCCTCCTGCACTCCCGCCCTCCCCTACAACCACACCCTCAGCCACCCACATCAAGACACCTGTATGTCACCCGTCTGTCAACTGACGCTGCCCATCACCTCACTTAATGGACCACATCTGACATGCAAATATTTTCTACTGGTTATGACAACACTAAGTGATGTTTAGTATGGTTGAAGAGAATATTCTGTGCTGTGTAGAATGTGTTATGGATAGATAGGGCACTGAGTCTTTCCAGACCAGGTAAGGTCAAAAGCTCAGGAAAATCTCCAGGCTCTAGCAACGCAATATGGTGGTCAGTGCAGAAGTATTCAATGTACATTTTATTAAACCATTATAGCGTGTGCTGCCCATTGATTTCATTGATAAATATATTGAAATGTGATTACCTAATGTATTATTATCATCATAGTTATTATTTATTATGAATATACAGACATATTTTACATTTATCATCTTTAAAGAAGACATACAGAGAGCTACATAATAAAAATGTATTTAATCACATCATCCCAACAATATCTACATTGTAACTTTCAAACACAACCATAATTTCAAAAGAAAACGCATGTAAATGTTTGGTGCCATTCTTTCTGCATTGAAACAGAATGACACAAGGTCTATTTACAAACAAGTACATTACGTCCGGGCTTGACATTTAAAGGTCATTTCCAATTGATCCGACATGTGCAGTGTTTACCTTGGATGCCATCTCTGTGAATATTGTACCACACCAATGAAGCCAAGCATACTTCCAAAGTTGTGGCAAAATGGCTTAAGGACAAGAAAGTCAAGCTATTGGAGTGGCCATCATAAAGCCCTGACCTCAATCCTATAGAACATTTGTGGGCAGAACTGAAAAAGTGTGTGCGAGCAAGGTGGCCTACAAACCTGACTCAATTACACCAGCTCTGTCAGGAGGAATGGGCCAATATTCACCTAACGTATTGTGGGAAGCTTGTGAAAGGCTAAATGAAATGTTTGACCCAAGTTAAAAGTGCTTTCCTCACCATCCTAAATAAGCATGCCCCATAAAAAAAAGAACTAAGAACAGACATAGCCCTTGGTTCACTCCAGACCTGACTGACCTTGACCAGCACAAAAACATCCTGTGGTGTTTTGCATTAGCATCGAATATCCCCCGCGATAGGCAGCTTTTCAGGGAAGCTAGTAACCAATATACATAGGCAGTTAGGAAAGCAAAGGCTAGCTTTTTGAAGAATACATTTGCATCCTGTAGCACAAACTTCAAAAAGTTCTGTGACACTGTAAAGTCCATGGAGAAAAAGAGCACCTCCTCCAAGCTGCCGACTGCACTGAGGCTAGGAAACACTGTCACCACCGATAAATCTACGATAATCAAGAATTTCAATAAGCATTTTTCTACGGCTGGCCACCTGGCTACCCCTACCCCTGTCAACAGCTCCCCACAGCAACTTGCCCTAGCCTCCCACATTTCTCCTTCAGCCAAATCAAGATAGCTGATGTTCTGAAGTAGCAGCAAAATCTTGATCCCTAAAAATCAGCTGTGCTAGACAATCTGGACCCTCTCTTTCTAAAATTATTAACCGCAATTGTTGCAACACCTATTACTAGACTGTTCAACCTCTCTTTCGTATATAGTCTGAGAACCCCAAAGATTGGAAGCTGCTGCGGTCCTCCCCCTCTTCAAAGGGTGAGACACTTTAGACCCAAACTGCTACAGACCTATATCTAACCTACCCTGCCTTTTTAAGGTCTTCGAAAGCCAAGTTAACAAACAGATCACCGACCCTTTGGAATGTCACCGGACCTTCTCCGCTATGCAATTTCATTTCCGAGCTGGTCATTGGTGCACCTCAGACAAGCTGAAGGTCCTAAACGCTATCATAACCGCCATCAATAAAATACATTACTGTGCAGCCGTATTCATTGACCTGTCCAAGGTTTTCGACTCTTTCAATCATCGCAATCTTATCGGCAGACTCAACAGCATTGGTATCTCAAATGACTGCCTTGCCTGGTTCACCAACTACTTCTCAGACAGAGTTCAGTGTGTCAAATCGGAAGGCCTGTTGTCCGGGACCTCTGGCAGTCTCTATGTGGGTGCCACAGGGTTAAATTCTTGGGCCGACTCTTTTCTCTGTATACATAAATGATGTCGCTCTTGCTGCTGGTGATTCTCTGATCCACCTCTACGCAGACGACACCATTCTGTATATTTCTGGCCCTTCTTTGGACACTGTTAACAAACCTCCAGACAAGCTTCAATGCCATACAACACTCCTTCCGTGGCCTCCAACTGCTCTTAAACGCTAGTAAAACTAAACGCATGCTCTTCAACCGATCACTGCCCGCATCAGCCAGCCTGACTAGCATCATCACTCTGGACGGTTCTGACTTAAGAACATGTTGACAACTACAAATACCTAGGTGTCTGGATAGACTGTTAACTCTCCTTCCAGACTCATATTAAACATCTCCAATACAACATTAACTCCAGAATAAGTTTCCGATTTAGCAACAAAGACTCCTTCACTCACACTGTCAAACTTACCCTCAGAAAACGGACTATCCTACCGATCCTCGACTTCGGCGTTGTCATTTACAAAATATCCTCCAACGCTCTACTCAGCAAACTGGATTCAGTCTATCAAAGTGCCATCCGTTTTGTCACCAAAGCCCCATATACCACCCACCACTGCGACCTGTATGCTCTAGTCGGCTGGCCCTCGCTACATATTCGTCGCAAGACCCACTGGCTCCAGGTCATTTATAAGTCTTTGCTAGGTAAAGCTCAGCCTTATCTCAGCTCACTAGTCACCATAACAACACCCACCCGTAGCATGCGCTCCAGCAGGTATATCTCACTGGTCATCCCCAACACTTCCTTTGGCCGCCTTTCCTTCCAGTTCTCTGCTGCCAATGACTGGAACGAATTGCAAAAATTGCTGAAGTTGGAGACTTATATCTACCACACTAACTTTAAACATCAGCAATCTGAGCAGCTTATCGATCGCTGCAGCTGTTCAGAGCCCATCTGTAAATAGCCCACCCTACTACCAACCTCATCCCCATATTGCTTTTATTTACTTTTTGCTCTTTTGCACCCCAGTGTTTCTACTTCCACATCATCATCTGCACATCTATCACTCCAGTGTTAATTTGCTAACTTGTAATTACTTCGCTACTATGGCCTTGCCTCCTTACGACATTTGCATACACTGTATATAGACTTTTTCTATTGTGTTATTGACTGTACATTTGTTTATTCCATGTGTAACTCTGTGTTGTTGTTTGTGTCGCACTGCTTTGCTTTATCTTGGCCAGGTCGCAAACCTGATACAAACCTGATTCAGTGACACCTGCTCTGTCAGGAGGAATGGGCAAAAATTCACCCAACTTATTGTGAGAAGCTTGTGGAAGGCTACCCGAAACGTTTGACCCAAGTTAAACAATTTAAAGGCAATGCTGCCAAACACTAATTGAGTGTATTTAAACTTCTGACCCACTGGGAATGTGATGAAAGTAAATGTAAATGCGTAAATAAATAATTCTCTCTACTATTATTCTGACATTTCACATTCTTAAAATAAAGTGGTGATCCTAACTGACCTCGAACAGGGAATTTTTACTCTGATTAAATGTGAGAAATTGTGAAAAACTGAGTTTAAATGTAGTTGGCTAAGGTGTATGTAAACTTCTGACTTCAACTGTAAAGAAGTCATACAAACAGGGATCTCCTTAATAATTATGTATTTAATCTCATCAACCACAAAATAACTACATTGTTTCTGAAAGTTGCAATCATCATCAATAATTTCAGGAGAAAACACATGTAAATGTTTGGTGCCAGTCTGTTTCTGCATTAGCAGCAGAATGGTCTGTCTCTCTGCCAATAAAACATCACTTTTTTATTAAAACCTAATTACACCATGTCAATTTACAAACAAGTACATTGTTGCCTGATTTCAATGCGAAACCATGCTATTGACATTTGAAGTTAATTTCAAATTGAGCCAACAAGTGGAGTATTTACCTTGAATGCCGTCACAGTGAACGTGGTTCTGTTGACTTTAAAAAGCTGCATTGTCTACGACCTCAATCAGTTTTTATCTCAGTCTGTATATGGCAATAATTGTGCTACAAATGGACATTTTGAGAAGTTCTTGGGCTGGTTTACACTCTATGTGGGTACACAAACTGCAGACCCAATATTATCAAAACATAATCTACAGGGGAAATCAAGCCAACACTTTCTTGGCTACTGATGACATTGGAAATACATTCAAACATCATGTGTTGGAAAACAATAAATCCATATATTCATGAATGAATATGAAAAAACATAGAACATATGTAATGACATATACTACATTTTTAAAGCAAATGGGTTGAAGAGATTTTACTTTTTGTTTTAGAGACATTTGATACAAGGCAGCTTCCCAACCCTGTGGAGGTAGAGGAGGGGCTGCACGAACCCAGACATTACAACGATGCAGAAACAAATGGACAAGCCGGAAGAAAAGTCCTTATATGGAATGTAACTTCTAATAGATATCACCAGTACTAGTGGCAGTTGAGACACAGTAGCATACACCAGGATAATCAATATTATCTTAAAGGCCTTCATCTTAATGATGTTTGTCCCCTTCCTGGCCCCATCCCCCGGTCCCGGACGTTTCAGAGCCCAGAGAACTGAAAGGCAGCAGAATGACATAAGCAGAAAATAGATAAGTGACATGCCAAGGATGAGGTAGAATGACACTGGTGTAAAATTATTAAACAAAAATAGACAGCTGGACCCCAAAACCATCAGCCAGACAACACTACAACACCCCACCCTGTATCTCAGGGGTTTGTACTTCAGGAAGACCACAGGGTGGACCACTGCCCGGTAGCGCTCTACACAGATACAGCACTGGAACAGTGGACGACCAGAGAAAATTAACACAAAAGAAAAAGCTGAAGCTTTGTTGATAAGATCAGACTGGACATATTGGTCAGCTATGCGGACGGCATTAAAGAGGCAGAGGAGGATCTCAGACACGGTATCATTGACTGTAGATAAATTCATCGCAACAATGTATGTAACTGTAAAGTGTTATAGTTCTTGAGAGCTGTGAGAAAAGAGACAAAGAGACAAGAGAGAGAGAGAGAGAGAGAGAGAGAGAGAGAGAGAGAGAGAGAGAGAGAGAGAGAGAGAGAGAGAAAGGGTGGGAGGGAGGGAGGGAGGGAGAGACAGAGACAGTGACAGAGAGGGAGGGAGGGAGGGAGGGAGGGAGGGAGGGACAGCAGAGAAAGGGAGGGGGAGAGGAGGATTGTTATACAAGCAAAAAGATCATACAAAGTATTTATCTCACTATAATAGCAGTCTTTATTCATCATATATACACATACAGAATCATTCTGTAACCACTGCAATAAGGTGTTAGGTATTACTGTGGTAAAGTCTTATTTTTTTTACCCTGGGTGAAAAATTTACTTAAAACGCTGAGTACGGTCAATTAGATGTGCAGCCTTGGTAGGATCAACATGAAGCACACAAAAAACCTGAGGAAGCTGAAATAAGAAAGATCAAATCTTACAATCCTTTGTAGATAATATATGCACTAGAGATTATCCCTTTGTCAATAAGACGAAATATCAACATGTGTGCATATATTTGCATTAATTGCCAATATTCAGATTTTTAAATATATATAATTTTCTCCATCTTGTGTTTTTTTTCACAAGCTACATCAATTTTCATCAATTTACATTTTATTTCTAAACATTTTAAAAAAATGTATAAATAAAAATGAAACCTATTTAACTCACCTGTATCCTATTGATGAGGTATCTCTGTTCTCTGAGGTGTGGTGTGTTGTGTCTGTCACAGGTGCTGGACCTGATAACCTGATGCTAAATATCCATATTCTGCCCTGCCCCACCTGAGTGTCGTGTCATCTCAACCTGGTGATGTAGACCACGCAGCATCCAACATAGCACCCTATTCCCATATAAAGTGCACTACCTTTGACGAGAGCCCTATGGGATAAAAGTTAGTGCACTATATTGTATATGGTATGGAGTGCCATTGTAGACATAGAGCAGAGCACAGACAAAAGTGGTGTCAGATTGTAGGCAAATAAGTTCAACAACAATCAGCTGGCATGCAATTTCCACTCCCTGCTGCTCACGACAAACTTCCTTCCCTCTTGTCACAAGGAGAGGTATGACTGATTTAAGATGAAATGGTCCTCTCTGTTATGATCAACCCTGTTACTTTCATTGTACACTTTTATAGTCATGTTTCTTAGTTTAACCTCTGGAGATGGAAAAGCGTTTATTAAATTTTTACTAAATGACACTATGCAAAAGGCAATCTGTTCATGGAACGACTCAGTCACCACTTCCTCAGAGACCCCTGATACAGGACCAAGTTCCAGCCCTGTGCATAAAACCCACATATCACAATGATGGAGAAAGAAATGGATAGTGACAAAACAACACAACCTGATCAAGGACATTTTACAAAACATAATTACAATCGTGGAGAGGTAGTTCACCATCATAGACACCAGGAAAATTAAAATTAACTTAAACACCCTCATATTCGTGTAAATTGTCCCCTCCCTTTCCCTGTCCCCTTTCCTTGGTCAGGGACATTTCAGAGCCCAGAGATCTGAGGTAGCAGAATGACATCACAAACATCAGGATGAGGTAGTCAACCAAGAAAGTCTAGCAGAATGTTCAAGCAGATTTTCCTCCCTTCCTTGCTCCCTCCTCCTTTCCTCTTACAATACACCCCTACCAAGACACCTGAGCTGCTCTGGTCTGTAAACTGATGCTGCCAATGACCTCACCTGAAAGAACACACCTGACATGCAAATGTTTTCCAATGGTTATGACAACACCAAGTCATGTTTAGTATAGTTGAAGAGAATATGCTCTGCTGTGTAGAATGTGTTGTGGATGGATAGAAACATGACTTTTATTTTTATTTTTTATAATTATTCATTACTAAACCATGCTATATCACGCTTGATATTTGAGCTGACATGTGCAGTGTTTAACTTGGATGCCATCTCTGTGAGTGTGGTATCTTCGCCTTTAAACTGTGCACTGTCAACAATGACTATCGGCTTTTTGTGGAACTAAAACAAAATGTCCTGAATGTAAAAGAGCATTATTCATGCTTTTTTAAAATAAAGATCCTGTTCCGGAATAGCATAGATCTGTTTCATTCACGGTTTGGATTCAGTTCTTCGAAAAATGTCTTATTTTTCAGTTCTGTGTAACGTCCAGGCCTGAGTGTTCAGGCTGGAGTGTTGAGTTTTGTTTTGGTGTAGGGTTTCTTTTGTTCTATGGTGTGTATTTTAGGTTGGTGGGTTATTGAATGTTGGCTCTGATTATTGTTTCGTAGTCATGCCATCGTGTTTAGGTTCATGCCATCGTGTTTAGGTTCATGCCATCGTGTTTAGGTTCATGCCATCGTGTTTAGGTTCATGCCATCGTGTTTAGGTTCATGTCCCCGTGTCTAGTTTAGGATTTTAGCGTTTGTTTCCACGTCATGATCTTCGTTTATTGTTTTGTTCCGTCAAGTCACGTTTGTAAATAAAGGATGTATTCTGGATACTTTGCTGCGCATTGGTCTGTCCCAAGAGATAATCGTGACAGAATAACCCACCACGAAAAGACCTAGCAGCGAGAAGACAAGGAGTCCTGGACATGGAGAGAGACGGCGGAGCATCGTCGTCCCAGGAGGAGGATGAAATCAGCGAAAGCTGAGCGGGGCAGTTACGAGGAGCTATATGGGGCATGGAGCCCGGAGAGGGAGAAATATGTTGGGCCTCGCCTGGCTAGAAGGGCCGAAGGGGGTACACGAGGAGGTTGGCCGGTTCAGGGTGGACTCCTGAGCCAACTCCTCGTGCTCCTTGGAGGGAGCATTGGAGGGAGCGTCGCACTGAAAGGACGCCGTGCTATGCAGTTTTGCGCATGGTGTCTCCTGTGCGGATTCAGAGTCCGGTGCGCAAAATTCCAGCTCCACTCATCTGTTGGGCTAGATTGAGTGTGCAGCCTGGAAGAGTGGTACCAGCTCTGCGCGCCAAGTCTCCAGTGCACTTCCTAGGACCAAGATATCCGGCACCGGTTCTGCGTGCAGTGTCTCCGGTATGTGTCCACAGCCCGGTGCGAGAGATCCCAGCGCCACTCATCTGTCAGGCCAAGGTCAGTGTGCTACCTGGAAGAGTGGTGCCAGCTCTGCGTGCCAGGTCTCCAGTGCGCCTTTTGGGACCAAGATATCCTACGGTCCTGCAGGCAGAATCTCCGGTGCGAATCCACAGCCCAGTTTGAGAGATTCTAGCTCCACTCAACCGTGAGGCCAGGGTTAGTGAGCTACCTGGAAGAATGGTGTCTGCTCTCCGCATCAGGTCCCCTGCGCGAGTTGTGGATTCAACACGTCCTGTCCCTGTTCCACGCTCCAAGATCCATGTACGTGTTGTGGATTCAACACGTCCTGTCCCTGTTCCACGCTCCAAGATCCCTGTCCGTGTTGTGTTTTGTTTTGGTGTAGGGTTTCTTTTGTTCTATGGTGTGTATTTTTATGTTGGAGTAATGGTTCCCAATTAGAGGCAGCTGAGTCTCGTTACCTCTAATTGGAAACCATATATATGTTTGGGGTTTTGCACTTAGGTTGGTGGGTTATTGAATGTTGGCTCTGATTATTGTTTCGTGGTCATGCCATCGTGTTTAGGTTCATGCCATCGTGTTTAGGTTCATGTCACCGTGTCTAGTTTAGGATTTAGCGTTTGTTTCCACGTCATGATCTTCGTCTATTGTTTTGTTCCGTCAAGTCACGTTTGTAAATAAAGGATGTATTCTGGATACTTCGCTGCGCATTGGTCTGTCCCAAGAGATAAACATGACATTCTGTTCTTTGAACTAGTTCCAACCCCAGCTTTTTTGGCCACTAATTACATTGAAAATACATTCAAACATCACGAAATGGAAACAATAAATGTCAGTTCACAAATTATTATGGAAAAGCATAGAACATACATATAGTGCCTTCGGAAAGTATTCAGACCCCTTGACTTTTTCCATATTTTGTTATGTGACAGGGTTATTTTAAAATGTGTTAAATAAAACAATTTCTTCAGCAATCTACACACAATACCCCATAATGACAAAGCAAAAACAGGTTTTGAAATTTTTTAGCATATGTACCCTTTACTATTAGACTTGAAATTGAGGTCAGGTGCATCATGATTGCATTGATCATCCATGAGATGTTTCTAAAACTTGATCGGAGTCCATCTGTGGTAAATATTATTGATTGTGCATGATTATGAAAGGCACACCCCTGTCTATATAAGGTCCCACAGTTTACAGTGCATGTCAGGGAAAAAACCAAGCCATGAGATTGAATGAATTGTCTGTAGAGCTCAAGGCACAGATCTGGGGACCAAAAATATTCTGCAGCATTGAAGGTCCCCAAGAACACAGTTGCCTCAATCATTCTTAAATGGAAGAAGATTGGAACCACCAAGACCTGTCCTATAGCTAGCCGCCCTGCCAAACGCAGCAATCGGGGGAGAAGGGCCTTGGTCAGGGAGGTGAACAATAACCCAATGGTCACTATGACAACAGAGCCTCAAACTTCCTCTGTGGATATCTGAATGTCCTTGAGTGGCCCAGCCAGAGCCCGGACTTGAACCCGATTGAACATCTCTGGAGAAGCCTGAAAATAGCTGTGCAGCAACACTCCCCATCCAACCTGACAGAGCTTGAGAGGACCTACAGAGAAGAATGGGAGAAATTCCCAAAATACAGTTGTGCCAAGCTTGTAACGTCATACCCAAGAACACTGTGATTCAACAAAGTAACACAACGGTGATTCAACAAAGTACTGAGTAAATGGTTTGAATACTTATGTAAATTTGTTCTCTTTGTAAGATAACATTTCTGAAAAACTATTTTTGCTTTGTCATTATGGGGTATTGTGCATAGATTGATGAGGAACAAAAACAATTTAATCAGTTTTAGATTAAGGCTGTAACGTAACAAAATGTTGACAAAGTCAATTGCACTGTATAATGACATATGCTACATTTTTAAGGTACAAATGGGTTGAAGATATTTTACTTTTTCTCTTAGAGACCTCTAGAACAGGGCAGCTTGCCATCCTTTTGGAGATACAGAAATGGATGCACAAACCCAGAAATGACACAAATGGCAATTGGCCATTCCTGAAAAAAACTCCATATACGGAATGTAACTTTGAGTCAGTGCCACTGGAAGTTGAGACACCGCAGCATTCAACAAGATAATCAAATCTTAAAGGCCTTCATCTTAATGCTGTTTGTCCCGTCCCTGTCCCCATCCCCTGGCCCTGGACGTTTCAGAGCCCAGAGAACAGAGAGGCTGGTGAAAACAACTCAAACAAACATAGACAGCAAGACCCAAGAACCATCAGCCAGACAACAATACAACACCCCACCCTGTATCTCAGGGGTTTGTACTTCAGGAAGACCACAGGGTGGACCACCGCCAGGTAGCGCTCTACACAGATACAGCACTGGAACAGGGGCCAGCCAATGAAAGTTAACCTAAAGGAAAAATTTTGTGGACAAAATCAGACTGGACGTAGAGGTCAGCCATGCCAAATGCATTAAAGAGGCAGAAGAGGATCTCAGACACGGTCAGGTTGAGAGCGAATAACTCTGAGGCCATTGTTCCTCCAGCTCCGGTTAGTATTATCCACAGGATGTAGACATTGGTGGAGAGAACCAGGATGATGTTGATTGAAAAGACACTAGTAAGAATGGGGATAAAATTTGCCACATAGACACTTTGTAAAAGTGGCTCAATATGGGAGAGAGGAGGAAGGTTGGCCGTGTCATTGACTTTAATCAATGACAAATGTAACTGTAATGTATTAAAGTTCTTGAAATCTGAAAGTAAAGAGTCAAAGAAAGAGAAGACAAAAGAGTGAGAGAGAGAGAGATAAACAGAAAGAGAGAGAGAGAGACAAACAGAAATATAGAGAGAGACAAACAGAAAGAGAGAGAGACATTAAGAGAGAGAAAAAAACAGAAAGATAGAGAGAGGGAGAGAGAGAGAGAGAGAGACAGAGAGAGAGAGAGAGAGAGAGAGAGGGGAGGATTGTTATACAAGCAACATACCAAAGTATTTCTCTCTATATACTTTTTGTTTACCAATCTTACATAGAGTTGAAGTCGGAAGTTAACAAGACATTGGCAAGTCGGTTAGGACATCTACTTTGTGCATGACACAAGTAATTTGTTCAGACAGATTATTTCACTTATAATTCACTGTATCACAATTCCAGTGGGTTAGAGGTTTACATAAACTAAGTTGACTGTGCTTTTAAACAACTTGGAAAATTCCAGAAAATTATGTCATGGCTTCAGAAGCTTCTGATAGGCTAAGTGACATAATTTGATTCAATTGGCGGTGTACCTGTGGATGTATTTCAAGGCCTACCTTCAAACTCAGTGCCTCTTTGATTGACATCATATGAAAATCAAAAGAATTCAGCCAAGACCTCAGAAAAAAAATCCCAGAACAACAGCAAAGGACCTTGTGAAGATGCTGCATGAAACAGGCACTGCTCCAAAACCACCATAAAAAAGCCAGACTACGGTTTGCAACTGCACATAGGGACAAAGATCGTACTTTTTGGAGAAATGTCCTCTGGTCTGATGAAACAACCATATAACTTTTTGGCCATAATGACCATCGTTATGTTTGAAGGAAAAAGGGGGAGGCTTGCAAGACGAAGAACACCATCCCAACCGTGAAGCACGGGGGTGGCAACATCATGTTGTGGGGTGCTTTGCTGCAGGAGGGACTGGTGCACAAATCGATGGCATCACGAGGAAGGAAAATTCTATGGATATATCTAAGCAACATCTCAAGACATCAGTCAGGAAGTTAAAGCTTGGTTGCACATGGGTCTTCCAAATGGACAATGACCCTGAGCACACTTTCAAAGTTGTGGCAAAATAGCTTAAGGACAGCAAAGTCAATGTTTTGGAGGGACCATCATAAAGCCCTGACCTCAATCCCATTGAAAATTTGTGGGCAGAACTGATTCACCCAACTTTTTGTGGGAAGCTTGTGGAATGCTACCTGAAACTTTTGACCCAAGTTTATCAAGTTAAAGACAATGGTACCAAATACTAATTGAGTGTATGTAAACTTCTGACCCACTGGGAATGTGATGAAATAAATAAAAGCTGAAATAAATCATTCTCTCTACAATTATTCTGACATTTCACATTCTTAAATTAACGTGGCGATCCTAACTGACCTAAGACAGGGAATTATTACAAGGATTAAATGTCAGGAATTGTGAATGACTGAGTTTAAATGTATTTGGCTAAGGTGCATGTACATTTCTGACTTCAACTGTATGTAATCATTCTATAGCACAGCAATAGAGTTTTAGGTGTTACTCTTGTGAAAAAAAATATATAAATACTGACTACCGTAGGTGCGCAGCTAGATTTTCAGTCATGCTACAATCACAACATACCTGCTGAATCTAAATTAAAAAAGATAATATCTTACAATTTTATGTATGTTGTATACTACATTATCAAAAGTATGTGGACACCTACTTGTCGAAAATCTCATTCCAGATAATGGGCATTAATATGGAGTTTGTCCCACCTTAGCTTCAAATCAAGCGTGCACTCTTCTGTTAAGGCTTTCCACTAAATGTTGGAGCATTGCTGCAGGGACTTGCTTCTATTCAGCCACAGGAGTATTAGTGAGGTCGGATACTGATGTTGGGCGATTAGGCCTGGCTCACAGTCTGCGTTCCAATTCATCCCAAAGGTGTTTGATGGGGCTGTTAAGTTTTTCCACACTGATCTCGACAAACCATTTCTGTATGGACCTTGCTTTGTGCACGGGGGCATTGCAATGCTGAAACAGGAAAGGGACTTCCCCAAACTGTTGCCACAAGTTGGAATCGCATAGAATGTCACATAGTCCTTCACTGGATCTAAGGGGCCTACCCTGAACCATAAACAACTTTGCAACTCAAATTGATCGTTCAGACTGCCAAATGGTGAAGCGTTTTTCATCACTCCAGAGAACGCATTTCCACTGCTCCAGAGTCCAATGGCGGCGAGCATTACACAACTCCAGCCAACATTTGTCATTGCGCATGGTGATCTTAGGCTTGTGTGCGGCTGCACGGTCATAGAAACCCATTTCATGAAGCTCCCGACTAACAGTTATTGTGGTGACGTTGCTCCCAGAAGCAGTTTGGAACTCAGCAGCGAGTTTTGCAACCGAGGGCAGACGATTTTTACGCTCAACGCACTTCAGCACTGGGCGGTCCCATTCTGTGAGCTTGTGTGGCTTACCATTTTGTGGCTGAGCCGTTGTTGCTCCTAGACATTTCCACTTCGTAATGACAGTACTTACAGCTGTCCGGGGCAGATCTAGCAGGGCAGAAATTTTACAAGCTGACTTGTTGGAAAGGTAGTATCCTATGACGGTGCCACATTGAAAGTCACTGAGCTCTTCAGTAAGGCCATTTTATTGGCAATGTTTTACTGTGGAGATTGCATGGCTTTGTGCTCGATTTGTGCCCCACAGCATGATGCTGCCACCACCGTGCTTCACCGTAGGGAGGGTGACAGGTTTCCTCATGACATGACACTTGGCATTCAGGCCAAAGAGTTAAATATTGGTTTCATCAAAACAGAGAATATTGTTTCTCATGGTCTGAGAGTCCATTAGGTGCCTTTTAGCAAACTCCAAGCAGGTGGTCATGTGTATTTTACTGAGGAGTGGCTTCTGTCTGGCCACTCTACCATGATTGGTGGAGTGCGGCAGAGATTGTTGTCCTTCTGGAATGTTCTCCAAGCAAAAAATCTGAAGGGGTGTCCCCATACTTTTGTATATATAGTATATATGTACACAAGATGATCACTTTGTAAACATGACAAGCTATCAAAATGTGCCCAGAAATCTGAATAAATTGCCAAAATTCAAACAAAAAAATAATTGTTTTACATCCAATGTATTTGGTCATCAATCTATATAAAATGGGGTTTAAGTTAAAAAGTTTTTAAACATGATTCTTTTTTGTAAAAAAGATAGGTTAAGCTAACCTGTATAGATGCAGCATCCCTCTCCCCTGGGATGTGGTGTGGTTGTGTCAGTCACTGGTGCTGGACTAATACTGTATATACAAATCTCTGTCTGACCCTGCCCTGCTCTGCCACACCTGAGTGACACGTCAACCTGATTTAGACAATACTGCATCCAAAACGGCACTCTATTCACTATGGGCCCTAGTCAAAAGTAGTGCACTATAGAGGGTATAGGGTGCCATTTCAGAAGTCAACCAGAGCAGCAACAAGAGGAGTGTCAGTTTGTAGGCAAATTAGATACACTCTCGGTTTAAACCAGGGATATGACAACTTGGTCAGCCAAAACCCTCTTAAAAACCAAAAAATAATATATATATTTTTTTAAGATGCAATATATTTCACTCCAATTAACAAACTAACAGTTAAAACATGTTTGTTTTGATAAAGAGTAATCAAGGGAAATCATTGGAGTAACAAACTACTGTGAAACAAAATTAGGAATCTGTTTTTTCTTTCTAACTTGAAGTTAATTGCACTTACCTGGTGTCCCAGGTCTGAACTAGTCCCATATTAGAAGGAGAGGGTGAAAACCAAAAGAGTTTCGGCACTCCAGGACCGACATTGAACAGCCCTGATCTAGAATGCCTTGGTGGGAGTATTGTAAAGTTGCTCCTAAACGTTGATCTTGGGTCAGTTTAGAATTTTCTCCAATAACGGTTAGGGTTAAGATAGGGGGAGTGGACACTTCACCCGGAGCCCTGGGGTGCCAGATGGGCAGGTTCGTAATTGTGGAACTATTCTACCAGTTCCACCGACCAGGCAAGACAAAGTATTTGAGATCTTTTCAAAAAAGGGTTTGATCCCAAGTCTGCTTCTCAGATTTCCTGATCTAAGTTCCTATCTATGAAGAGAATTAAAAGTTTTAAATTAAACCTCATAAACTCCGATACAGGGCAGTTTCCTAGCCCTGTGGAGGTAGAGGGTCTGCACCAACCCACAGGCACAACTGAAGGACATGGTAACACTGTCAATGAAACAGTCCACATAATCCTCTACGTTTCCAAACAGGAAGTACATGATGACTAACAGGAGCTGGTCGATCAGCATTGTCAGGAGAACCACAGAGACTACAAAGAAGGCTTTTCTCTTCATGGGGCACATACCTCTGCTGAAGCCGCTCTCCTGCTCCTCTTTCTCTTTCTCTTCCTCTTCCTTCTCCTCGCTCCATCTCTCCCTGCCCCCGCCCTGTACCTCAGAGGTTTGTACTTCAGGAAGACCACAGGGTGGACCACCGCCATATATCACTCAAAACATACACAGCAGTGGAACATGGGGCAGTTGCAGCAGACAATGTCATTAGGCAAGACGATGGTTTCAACATACTGTTGAAGTCAAATAACGAAGAGTTGGACAGTGGTTACAACCGGAACCCACAAAGAGAAGACTAGCTCAGTGGTGGCCATGTTGAAAAGGAAGATCTCAGAGGCCAAGGCGTTGCCAATAGTGATCAGCCACAGGACGTAGCCGAAGATGGGTACGCCAAGCACAAAGTAAACCATGCTGACGGTAAGATTACTGGCACGTAAATCAGTATCCAGAGGACTGGGAGGAGGCATTTCCACCTGTGGTGTTCATATCTTCAGAGGAAGGACTGGAGAGAATGAAAGATTAGTTTTATTTCAGTGTACATGGCAGCTAAATGCTGAAAATGTTTACATGAGGAAATGCATGTAAATAGTTAGCTAATAAAGACATGTTGAAGTCATGGAAGGAATCAGGGATGGATCAGCGATGAAGATGTAGTGAGATAATAGGTGAGAATTCTATACCAGGATCTATTATTGTGAATTTATATCACTGACGTTGTTTATTGGTGGAAGAAAATAGACCCTTTTCCTTCAATGAAATTCAAAGACAACTTCAAACCAGTTAAATAAAACCAAATGTAATTGAAAATGTAATCTAAGTAATCTCCAAAAGTTATTATATATCATGAGAGGGAAATAAACCATAACTAGTAAATCAGGATAAAATCTCACCTTTTTGATAGAAAGAGTTATAAATTGCTGAGGTTAGTCACCTTTAAGGACACAATTTAAAGTAAACAGTACAAATATAATAACAACATGAAAATATTAAATATTTCTACAAAACTATATGAATAAGGCTTGAAATT
The DNA here is from genome assembly GCA_030435695.1 of Brachymystax lenok tsinlingensis. NCBI lineage: Eukaryota > Metazoa > Chordata > Actinopteri > Salmoniformes > Salmonidae > Brachymystax > Brachymystax lenok. Next base: position 39,225,402 of record CM059810.1, read on the forward strand.
ATTTATATGCTTTCTAAATATAGTTTAATCCAATTGTAAAATGACTATCACATTTTACCATATTTGTACGTTTAGTGTTAGAGAAATGTGCCTATTTTCTGAAGGCTTATCTTGATTAAAAAGTCTGTCCCCAACACTTTGAATGTTCTTGTCCATCTATGACATTATTACATTTTTTATTTAATTTGACTCCTTTAGCAGACGCTCTTACTCAGAGCGAGTTACAGTTAGTGCATTTATCTTAAAATAGCTAGCCACCACATACCACAGGCATGGTGAGGACATTTTTCCTCAGTAAAGTTGCCATCGGCAGAGTCAGACAGGGGGAACTGAGGTGAGGAGGGGGATTATTTAATCCATTAAAGCTGATGTCCACACTCCCGTGAAAATCGAAATAGCATAATAACAATTCCCCATCAAAATCCATCAGTTTAAGCTTGTGATATCTATTTGCGTCTCAATCCACCGCATCCAGCATTGTCACACTTCTGCATCTACGGTGAAAGGTGACAGGGCTAAGAGGACAAGGACATTAGAGTGTCTAGCCTCACAAGTCCTCAACTGGCAGCTTCATTAAATAGTACTTGCAAAACAACAGTCTCAACGTCAACAGTGAAGAGGCGATTCCGGGAGACTGACCTTCAAGGAGAACAACCACCCGATCCATTGCCTGTTCATTTCCCTCATTAAAATGCAAATCATTTTATAACATTTTTCACATGCATTTTTCTGGATTTTTATGTTGTTATTCTGGATTTCTGTCATTTGCTGACATTTCTAGGCTAATTGTCATAGTAACCACAAGTGTTTGTGCAGTTTCCTATCAGATTGGTGCACTGTTTCCTATCACTCAGAAGTTATGTATCAAGCTAAGGTGATAACAATTCCTGTCATGGATGTTTCCCAGTTGCTTTGAATGTTCAAAATCATAGTGTAAGAACACTTTTAAAGCATCAAAGGATAAGATGATCCATCTTTCAAAACAAGTAATCTTTGGCTAGCCACAGCAGTCAACTAGTTAGCTATGTAGCTGTTCAGCTTTGTAGCAAATTCACTAATTTGTTTGTAAACAGTTACCAAGCTAGTTTTGCTAGCACAGACTGGAATATGTTCCGCAATTCATTCAATGGCATTGAGGAATACACCACCACAGTCATTGGCTACACCAATAAGTGCATCCCAAGCAGAAGCCATGGATTACAGGCAACATCCGCATCGAGCTAAAGGTTAAAGCTGCCACTTTCAAGGAGCGGGAGATGGTTCCGGATGCTAATAAGAAATCCCGCTATGCCCTCGGATGAACCCTCAAACAAGAAAAGTGTCAATACAGGATTAAGACTGAACCGTACTACACCGGCTCTGACACTCGTCGGATGTGGCAAGGCTTAAAAACTATTGCGGACTACAAAGGGAAGCCCAGATGCGAGTAGCCCAATTATGAGAGCCTACCAGATGAGCTAAATGCCTTTTATGCTCGCTTCGAGGCAAGCAAACCCTTTAAACAGGTCAACATTCACAAAATGTTTCGTAAATGTTTCAAACAGACCACCATAGTCCCTGTGCCCAAGGAAGCGAAGGTAACCTAGCCACAAAGTGCTTTGAAAGTCTGTTCATGGCTCACATCAACAGCATCCTCCTGGACACCCTTGTCCCACTCCAATTCGCATACCGCCCCAACAGATGCACAGATGATGCCATCTCAATTGCACTTCACACCTGGACAAGATGAATGTGAGAACCTATGTGAGAATGCTGTTCATCGACTACAGCTCAGCGTTCAACACCTTCGAAGCTCATCACTAAGCTACGGACTCTGGGACTAAATACCTCATTCTGCAACTGGATCCTGAAGGGCCACCCCCAGGTGGTAAGAGGAGGCAACAACACATCTGCCACGCTGATCCTTAACACTGGGGCCCCTCAGGGGTGTGTACTTAGTCCCATCCTGTATTCCCTGGTCACCCACGACTGCTTGGCCAAACACGACTCCAACACCATAATTATGTTTTCTGATGACACAACAGTGGTTGGCCTGATCACTGACAATGATGAGACGGCCTATAGGGAGGAGGTCAGAGAACTGGCAGTGTGGTGCCAGGACAACAACCTCTCCCTCAATGTGAGCAAGACAAATAAGCTGTTGTGGACTTCACGAAAAGGCGGTCCGAACAGGCCCCCATTAACATTGACGGGGCTGTAGTGGAGCGGGTCGAGAGTTTCAAGTTCCTTGGTGTCCACATCACCAACGAACTATCATGGTCCAAACATACCAATACAGTCGTGAAGAGGTCACGACAAAACCTTTTGCATCACCGCCTGGTATGGCAACTGCTCGGCATTTGACCGAAAGGCGCTACAGAGGGTAAAGCGAACAGCCCAGTACATCACTGGGGCCAAGGTTCCTGCCATCCAGGACCTATATAATAGGCAGTGTCAGAGGAAAGCCCATAGACTCCAGTCACCTAAGTTATAGACTGTTTTCTCTGCTACCGCACGGCAAGCGGTACCGGAGCGCCAAGTCTAGGACCGAAAGGCTCCTCAACAGCTTCTACCCCCAAGCCATTAGACTGCTGAACAATTCATAAAAATCGCTTCCGGACAATTTACATTGCCCCCTCTTGTACACTGCTGCTACTCACTGTTTGTTTGTTAGCCTACTTGGTAAATCTTTTCTTTTTCTTGAACTGCACTGTTGGTTAAGGGCTTGTAAGTAACCATTTCAGGGTAAAGTCGGCACTTGTATTCGGCGCATGTGGCAAATAAAGTTTGATTTGATTTGAGTTAGCAACCACATGTTCTCATCAAACTGTCAACAGAATGTCTAGCAAGCAACACGTTACGCCAAATAACAGTCTAAAAAACACCTGAGTTCAAATAAATACAATTTGATCATTCAGACACAAGTCGCATGGTCAGATTTGTATCTGATTTCAAAACACCTATGAAGGTGGTCTAAAATCTGGCTAAATATAACTGAATTTTGGCCATTCAGACTGCAGGAAAAATATCAGATTCAATTCAGATATGCAAAGAAAAATGAATTTTAGTCACTTTAAAATGCCAATGTGAATTAAGGCTTAAGTGACAGCAGCTATACAGTAGCTAGGGACAGGAGACTTCCTAACCATTTGACGTGGCCATAAAAAACACAACAAAAAAACAGACATAGTTAAAATTTGAGTAGATTCTCTTTTGCAGACAGAATACAGTAGTGAGTCCATACTATTTTTGTTTATACTGGTCCCCCATGGGAGTCAAACCCATAGCATTGCAGGTGTAACGCCCAGGCCCGAGATTACAGGCTGGAGCGTTTTGGTTTTGTCTTGGTGTAGGGTTTGTTTGTTCTAGGTGTCGTAGTTCTATGTTGGGTAATGGTTCCCAATTAGAGGCAGCTGTGTGTCGTTGTCTCTAATTGGGAACCATATTTAGGTAGGTAGGTTTCACTCTGGGTTCGTGGGTTATTGTAAGTTCATAGCTGTGTTTGTCTATTCAGTTATGTTCTTCGTTACGTTCTCCGTTTATTGTTTTGTTCCGTCTCGTTCCCGTGTTCTCATTAAATATGTATTCTGGCTACATCGCTGCGTCTTGGTCTGTCCCTTCGGAAGATAAACGTGACAGAATAACCCACCAAAAGAAGACCAAGCAGCGAGAGACCCGGGAGTACTGGACCAGGGAGGACCTCATCGGATCTCGCCTGGCACGGAGGTCCGTAAGGCAGCCCCAAGAAACTTTTGGGGGGGGGCACACGAGGAGGTTGGCCGGTTCAGGAGGGACTCCTGAGCCAACTCCTCGTGCTTTGTGGAGAGAGCGTTGGGGAGAGCGTCGCAGCGAAGGGAGGCCGTGCTATGCAGTGTTGCGCACGGTTTCCCCTATAGGGATTCAGAGGCCGGTGCAAGTGATTCCCGCTCCACTCATCAGTCGGGCGAAAATAAGTGTTCAGCCAGTAAGAGTGGTGCCATCTCTGCGCACTAAGTCTCCAGTGCGCCTCCTGGGACCCGGATATCCTGCTCCAGTTCCGTGTGCGGTGTCTCCGGCATGCGTGTCCACAGCCCAGTGCGAGAGATCCCAGCGCCACTCATTGGTCGGGCCGAGGTCTGTGTGCTACCTGGGAGAGTGGTGCCAGCTCTGCGAGCCAGGCCTCCAGTGCGCCTTTTGGGACCAAGTTATCCTGTGGTCCTACGGGCAGAATCTCCGGTGCAAATCCACAGCCCAGTCCGAGAGATTCCAGCTCCACTCACCCATGAGGCCAGGGTTAGTGAGCTAGCTGGAGGTATGGTGTCGGCTCTCCATATCAGGTCCCCGGTCCGGGTGGAGGTTTCTACACGTCCAGTCCCTGTTCCACGCTCCGAGATCCCTGTTCCACGCTCCGAGATCCCTGTTCCACGCTCCGAGATCCCTGTTCCACGCTCCGAGATCCCTGTTCCACGCTCCGAGATCCCTGTTCCACGCTCCGAGATCCCTGTTCCACGCTCCGAGATCCCTGTTCCACGTTCCGAGATCCCAGTCCGTGTTGAGGTTTCAACACGTCCAGTCCCTGTTCCACGCTCCGAGATCCAAGTTCCACGCTCCAAGATCCCTGTTCCACGCTTCAAGATCCCTGTTCCACGCTCCAAGATCCCTGTTCCACGCTCCAAGATCCCTGTTCCACGTTCCGAGATCCCAGTCCGTGTTGAGGTTCCAACACGTCCTGTTCCAGTTCCGTGTTCCAAGATCCCAGTCCGTGTAGTGGTTCCTACACGTCCAGTCCCTGTTCCACATGCCAGGATCCCCGTGCGCCCAGAGAGTCCAGCACGTCCTGTTCCGCCCGCGCACTCCAGCTCCCGTGCGCTCAGAGAGTCCAGCACGCCCTGTCCGGCCCGCGCACCCAGCTCCCCTCGCGCGCGCCAGAGAGTCCAGCACGTCCTGTTCGGCTCCGCGCACCCAGCTCCCTCGCGGCGCTCAGAGAGTCCAGCACGTCCTGTTCCGGCTCCGCGCACCCAGCTCCCCGTGCGCTCAGAGAGTCCAGCACGTCCTGTTCCGGCTCCGCGCACCCAGCTCCCCGTGCGCTCAGAGAGTCCAGCACGTCCTGTTCCGGCTCCGCGCACCCAGCTCCCCGTGCGCTCCGAGAGTCCAGCACGTCCTGTTCCGGCTCCGCGCACCAAGCTCCCCGTGCGTTTAGAGAGCCCAGTTCGGCCTGTTCCCGCTCTTCGCACCAGAGTGCGCGTCCCGAGCCCAGTTCGGCCTGTTCCCGCTCCACGCACCAGAGTTCCAGTGAGCATCACGAGTCCTGTACGACCAGTTCCTGCTCCACGCACCCGAGTTCTAGTAAGCATCATGAGTCCAGTACGGCCAGTTCCTGCTCCACGTACCAGAGTCCCCGTGAGCATCGTGGGTCCGGTAAGGCCAGTTCCAACTCCACGCACAAGAGTTCCAGGAGATGGTCCAGGGCCTCCGGTTCAGGATGTCAGACCAGCACGGCCAGCACCGGAGCCCCCACCTGGGACAAAGGGACCCACCCGAAGACCCCCCCACAGACTTTTCGGCGCGTCCGGAGTCCGCGCCTTTGGGGGGGGGTACTGTAACGCCCAGGCCCGAGATTACAGGCTGGGCGTTTTGGTTTTGTCTTGGTGTAGGGTTTGTTTGTTCTAGGTGTCGTAGTTCTATGTTGGGTAATGGTTCCCAATTAGAGGCAGCTGTGTGTCGTTGTCTCTAATTGGGAACCATATTTAGGTAGGTAGGTTTCACTCTGGGTTCGTGGGTTATTGTAAGTTCATAGCTGTGTTTGTCTATTCAGTTATGTTCTCCGTTACGTTCTCCGTTTATTGTTTTGTTCCGTCTCGTTCCCGTGTTCTCATTAAATATGTATTCTGGCTACATCGCTGCGTCTTGGTCTGTCCCTTCGGAAGATAAACGTGACAGCAGGTTACCTGCTCTACCAACAGCCACACGGGACCAGAGGTTAGAATTGGTAAACTTTAGGGCTAAGGTTAGGGGTTAAGGCTAGGCTTAAGCTTAGCTTAAGTGTTAAGGTTAGGCAAAGCAGGGTTAGTGTGACTGCCAATCTGAATCAATGCACAATCTGCCAGTCATACACTCACATTCTACAGTATAGTTGAATTGTCTCTTAATTCCACACACTGTTTTGCGTTGTCAAGTATTTATTCAGCCAGTACATGCCCTCTGGGAAAAAACTGGTTGAATCAATGTTGTTTCCACGTCATTTCAACACCCAAAATCATTGTGATGAAGTTGAATCAATGTGTAAAACTGATTGCATTTGCAAAAACTAATCACATAGGGGCTTTTTTGGTTTACTTGTAAAAATTTTGGGACCTAAATCCAATGACATGGTGAAATGTCTTGTTGATTTCAAGCTGAATTCAAGTTAGTTATCAAATCAACAAAATGGAAATCAAGATGATAAACTGACATGTGTGCCCAGTGGATTGGTACAAGTAATATTGTTCTGGATCTTGAGCACCATTGCCTTAAATATACATTAGGGCTCAGAAGCACCAATATGAGGGTACTTTGCAAACCATGTACGCAGCAAGTTTTTGGCAATTAAGCCCTTTTTTCCTCTTGAAGTCTATGGGTTAGCTAGATGAATGCGCCAATCGTAGATTATCCAATAGATTTCCAGTTGTTGCGCTAACGCTAGTTAGCAATCGCTCCAGAAAGCTACCATCAACTTCAAACTTAAGGAATTGACAAAATCTCAATCTATCCCTTTAATATGTGCAAAGTACAGTACAGCGCCCATTGAAGTATAATAAGTAGAACGGACATTCCCAATCAACTCAATGGTCTGTGATGAGTTTACCGGCGGCCATCTTGAGTTTACCCAGTTCTATTTCTATGGTTGTGCCACCTCTCCCTCACTGGCCCCTGAGGGAGCAGGGTAGTTTCCCACTCCTGTGCAGGTCGAAGCGGGTCTGTACCAACCCACAGAACACCAGGAGTAACATGTTGAGAACATCGAGCAGGCAGAACACTTTGACTGCGTTGGAGTCGTACAACAGGTAAATGACCGCTGTGGGAATGATACTGATCAACATCATGGTCATGACGACAGAGATGATCGTGAAGCTCTCTTCTTCAAGGCGTTCATCCCTTCTTCCTCCCTCTCTCCTCCATATCTCCCTGCCCCAGTTTTGGGCACTTCAGGACACGGAGGATGGAGAGGCTGCAGAATAGATTGACCAACAGGAAGAGCAGGTTTTTGGTGATGAAGCAGTGGATGGGGAACTGAGGTGCATAGAGGGAAACAGCCGTCCCTGTGAACATCAGCATGACCCCCCATGCCCCGGCCGCCCACCCCACCCTGTACCTTAAGGGTTTGTACTTCATATAGACCACTGGGTGGACCACCGCCAGGTAGCGCTCCACACAGATGCAGCACTGGAACACGGGGCTGCTGAAGAAGAGAAGTGAGGAGGTGTAGGCGATGACTCTGAAGTGGCTTTGATATGCTGTGAGGAGATAGACGGCATCGGCTACCGGGATGAACAGGCTATATACAATCTCTAGGACGGCCATGTTGAAAGTGAAGATCTCCGTGGCGATGATGAGCCAGAGAGTGTAGCCGTGGATGGGGAAAGCAAGAGCCAACGCTGTGAGTTCACAGGCAAGGAATTCTGAGGTTAGGTCCTTACAGAATTCCCAGTATAGGTTTAGGTCTTCAGCGTGGGAGAGAAGAGGAGTTAACTACTGTAAAATTAATTTATTCAAAAAGAGATACACTAAGTCAATGGCAATGATGTGTTTGAAAGAGAGAGTTACACAGTGTGACAAATGCAGCCCTGCAAGAGAGAGAGAGAGAGAGAAGGAAGAAAAGACAAAACATACTTCAATGTCTGAACCAAAAGGTGAGTCAAGGTTTTTCCAGAACACAGATTAAATTTAATTCAATGACAATCTATGAAGTAAGAGATCAATTTCAGTGTAAATGATTAATTAACAACAGCATTGTAAAAATGTATTCACAATTACAGTTCATTAGATTGCTATTAACTTATGACATGCTTTTCTCCACCTTTGTACTTGATATAATCCCACGATCATAAGGAATCAACATGACATACCTGGATGCAGAACTCTCTGTGGTCTCTGTGTGAATGGTTCATAGACTGAGATTGTGATTATAGAGCCACAGGCCACATCCAGGTGGTGTGTGAGTGTGACAATATTGTTTTGTCCAAATGGAATTCTATCCGCTATGTAGTGCACTAACCTACCCCCTAAAGGATGTTGTTTACTACCCTATCCCCTATGTACTACACTACCCTATCCTCTATTTAGTGCACTACCCTATTCCCTAAAGGATGTTGTTTACTACCCTACCCCCTACCCTATCCTTTATTTAGTACACTACCCTATCCCCTAAAGGATGTTGTTTACTACCCTATCCCCTAAAGGATGTTGTTTACTACCCTATCCCCTACCCTATCCTCTATTTAGTACACTTCCCTATCCCCTAAAGGATGTTGTTTATTACCCTATCCCCTGAAGGATGTTGTTTACTACCCTATCCCCTAAATGATGTTGTGCGCTACCCTATCCCCTATAAGATATTGTTTACTACCCTATCCCCTAAAAGATGTTGTTTACTACCCTATCCCATAAAGGATGTGGTCTACTACCCTATCCCCTAAAGGATGTTGTTTACTACCCTATCCCCTAAAGGATGTCGTATACTTCAAGATTCCCTAAATGATGTTGTTTACTACCCTATCCCCTGAAGGATGTTGTTTACTACCCTATCCCCTAAATTATGTTGTGCGCTACCCTATCCCCTATAAGATATTGTTTACTACCCTATCCCTAAAGGATGTTGTTTACTACCCTATCCCCTAAAGGATGTTGTCTACTACCCTATCCCCTAAAGGATGTTGTCTACTACCCTATCCCCTAAATTATTTAGTTTACTACACTATCCCCTAAAGGACCCTATTCCCTATTTAGTGCACTACACTATCCTCCATTTAGTAAACTACCCTATCCCCTAAAGAAGGTTTTTACTACCCTATCCCCTATTTAGTGCACTACCCTATTCCCTAAAATATGTTGTTTATACCCTATCCCCTAAAGGTTTATACCCTATCCCCTATTCCCTATTTAGTGCAGTACCCTGTCCTCTATTTAGTACACTACCCTATCTCCTAAATAATGTTTTTACTACTCTATCCACTTTTTAGTGCACTACCCTATACCCTAAAGAATGTTGTTTACTACCCTATGTCACGTCCAGGCCTGGGGTAGCAGGCTGGTGTTTAGTTTTGGTTTAGGAGGGTTTTGAGTTCTAGGTTGTGTATTTCTATCTTGGGGAAATGGTTCCCAATTAGAGGCGCTGTTTGTCGTTACCTCTAATAAGGAACCCTATATATGTTTGTAGTTTTGTGGGTTATTGTTTGGTCATAGCTTAAGTGTATTTCTAGTTATTGGTCTATGTTACGATCTTCGTTCGTTCAGTTTGTTATTTTTCCCAGTTACGTTTAATAAATAAATATGTATACTGGAAGCATCGCTGCGTCTTGGTCCGTTCCTTCGGAAGATCGTGACAGAATAACCCACCAACAAAGGACCAAGCAGCGAGAGAGCAAGGATTTCTGGACGTGGGAGGAAATCCTGGCTGGTAAGGGACCCTGGACTCAGCCTGGGGAGTATCGCCGTCCCAAAGAGGAGCTGGAAGCCGCGGCGGCGGAGCGGCGCCATTATGAGGAGAAATACGGAGCATGGACACCCGATAAAGAGAGATATGCTGGGACACGCCTGGCGAGGAAGCCCGAGAGGCAGCCCCCCCTCATTTGGGGGGCACACGGGGAGGTTGGCCGGTTCAGGGTGGACTCCTGAGCCAACTCCTCGTGCTTTTTGGAGGGAGCGTTGGAGGGAGCGTCGCACTGGTAAGACGCCGTGCTATGCAGTATTGTGCACGGTGTCTCCAGTGCGCATTCATAGGCCGGTGCGTGACATTCCAGCTCCACTCATCTGTCAGGCTAGGGTGAGTGCACAGTCTAGAAGAGTGGTGCCGGCTCTGCACGCTAAGTCTCCCGTGCACCTTCTTGGAACGAGATATCCTGCGCCGGCTCTGCGTACAGTGTCTCCGGTTCGCGCCCACAGCCCGGTGCGCGACATTCCAGCTCCCACCATCTGTGAGGCGAGGGTGAGTGAACAGCCGGGTAGAAGGGGGCCGGCTCCGCGCACCAGGCCCCCTGTGCGCATAGAGAGCCCAGTACGTCCTGTCCCTGCTCCACACTCCAGGATCCCTGTGGGAGTCGTGGACCCAGCACGTCCTGTCCCTGTTCCACGCTCCAGGATCCCTGTGCGAGTCGTAGACCCAGCACGTCCTGTCCCTGTTCCACGCACCAGAGTCCTAGTGCGCATCGTGAGCCCTACACGGCCCATTCCTGCTCCTCGCACCAGAGTCCCAGTGCGCATTGTGAGTCCTACACGGCCCGTTCCTGCTCCCCGCACGAGTTCCTGTGCGCATTGCGAGTCCAGCACAGCCTGTTCCTGCTCCACGCACCAGGACCCCTGTGCGCATCGCGAGTCCAGCACAGCACAGCCTGTTCCTGCTCCCCGCACCAGGTCCCCTGTGCGCATCGCGAGTCCAGCACAGCTGGACTGTTGGCGCGGTCGGAGTCTGCGCCTTTAGGGGGGGTAATGTCACGTCCAGGCCTGGGTTAGCAGGTTGGTGTTTCGTTTTGTTTTGGTTTAGGAGGGTTTTGAGTTCTAGGTTGTGTATTTCTATGTTGGGGAAATGGTTCCCAATTAGAGGCAGCTGTTTGTCGTTACCTCTAATTGGGAACCATATATATGTTTGTAGTTTTCGGAAGGGTTTTGTGGGTTATTGTTTGGTCATGGCTTAAGTGTATTTCTAGTTATTGGTCTATGTTACGATCTTCGTTCGTTCTGTTATTTTTCCCAGTTACGTTTAATAAATAAATATGTATACTGGAAGCATCGCTGCGTCTTGGTCCGTCCCTTCAGAAGATCGTGACACCCTATCCCCTAAAGGATGTTGTTTACCACCCTATCCCCTAAAGATTTACTACTCTATCCCCTAAAGGATGTTGTTTGCTACCCTATCCCCTATGTTGTGTACTACCCTATCCCCTAAATAATGTTGTTTATTACCCTATCCCTTAAAGGATGTTGTTTTCTACCCTATTCCCTATTTAGTGCACTATCCTATACTTTATTTAGTACACTATCCTATCCCCTAAAGGATGTTGTCTACTACCCTATCCCCTATTTAGTGCACTCTTCTGATGTTGTTTACTACCCTATCCCCTAAAGGATGTTGTTTACTACCCTAACCCCTAAAGGATGTTATTTACTACCCTATCCCCTAAAATACGTTATTTACTACCCTATCCCCTAAAGGACGTTATTTACTACCCTATCCCCTAAAGGATGTTATTTACTACCCTATCCCTTAAAGGATGTTATTTACTACCCTATCCCCTGAAATATGTTATTTACTACCCTATCCCTTAAAATATGTTATTTACTACCCTATCCCTTAAGGATGATTTTTTACTACCCTATCCCCTAAAGGATGTTGTATACTACCCTATCCCCTAAAATATGTTATTTACTACCCTATCCCTTAAAATATGTTATTTACTACCCTATCCCTTAAAGGATGTAGTTCACTACCCTATCCCCTAAAGGATGTTGTTTACTACCCTTTCCCCGAAGTGATGAAATGTGCTACCCTATCCCCTAAAGTTGTGCACTATATTGGTAATAGGATTCCATTTAGGACTCCGCCTATATTTTATCAAGCCAAGCCTTATACTTGCCAGATGGTTAGCTGTTTTAGCACAGTGGCTAGCTATGCTACTGCTTGGGGGAAGCTAATGGTCCATGCATGAGTTGAACATGGAAATCAGTACATTTCCCTTGTTACGCATGGAGGCCGAGGGGAAACCATACTGCTGAATTAACTGTATTCAAATCAGAAGGATGCTGCATAAGTAGGTAAACATCAGGGTTGAATTGTCTGATACACATCTCTGTCTTTAAATGATCAAACACTGGCTTCAATTACAAAACGTTGACACACCGATTGAATAAAAAATACTTCATTTTAACTCTACACTGGATTCTATTTTAATTTCTCTCTATTGAGCCACTTCTCTTCTATATCATGGGAAAATAACTCTCTAACAGTGAGATAGAGAGAGAGAGAAAAAGAAAGAGAAGGATGGAAGGAATGGGGGGGGGAAGAGAGAAGAGATGGAGGGGGAAGAGAGGAGAGAGGGAGGGGGAAGAGAAGAGAGAGGGAGGGGAGAGAGAGAGAAGAGAGAGGGAGGGAGGGGAGAAAGAAGTGAGAGGGAGGGGTAAGAGAGGAGGGAAGGGGATGAGAGAAATGGAGGGGAGAGGAAGCACCATGCAAATTAAATCAAATCAAATTGTATTTGTCACATGCGTCGAATACAAGTATAGACCTTATTGTGTAATTCTTACTTACAAGATCTTAACCAACAACACAGTTTTAAGAAAAATAAGTGTTAAGTAATCGATAAGTAAGTAAAAAATAAAAAATAACAAAAAACGAATAATTAAAGAGCAACAGAAAAACAACAGTAGTAAGGCTATATACAAGGGGTACCGGTACAGAGGCAATGTGCGGGGGCACAGGTTAGTCGAGGTAATTTAGGTAATACAGTGGGGCAAAAAAGTATTTAGTCAGCCACCAATTGTGCAAGTTCTCTCACTTAAAAAGATGAGAGAGGCCTGTAATTTTCATCATAGGTACACTTCAACTATGACAGACAAAATGAGGAAAGAAAATCCAGAAAATCACATTGTAGGATTTTTAATGAATTTATTTGCAAATTATGGTGGAAAATAAGTATTTGGTCACATACAAACAAGCAAGATTTCTGGCTCTCACAGACCTGTAACTTCTTCTTTAAGAGGCTCCTCTGTCCTCCACTCGTTACCTGTATTAATGGCACCTGTTTGAACTTGTTATCAGTATAAAAGACACCTGTCCACAACCTCAAACAGTCACACTCCAAACTCCACTATGGCCAAGACCAAAGAGCTGTCAAAGGACACCACCAAACAAAATTGTAGACCTGCACCAGGTTGGGAAGACTGAATCTGCAATAGGTAAGCAGCTTGGTTTGAAGAAATCAACTGTGGGAGCAATTATTAGGAAATGGAAGACATACAAGACCACTGATAATCTTCCTCGATCTGGGGCTCCACGCAAGATCTCACCCCGTGGGGTCAAAATGATCACAAGAACGGTGAGCAAAAATCCCAGAACCACACGGGGGGACCTAGTGAATGACCTGCAGAGAGCTTGGACCAAAGTAACAAAGCCTACCATGAGTAACACACTACGCCGCCAGGGACTCAAATCCTGCAGTGCCAGACGTGTCCCCCTGCTTAAGCCAGTACATGTTCAGGCCCGTCTGAAGTTTGCTAGAGAGCATATGGATGATCCAGATGAGGATTGGGAGAATGTCATATGGTCAGATGAAACCAAAATAGAACTTTTTGGTAAAAACTCAACTCGTCGTGTTTGGAGGACAAAGAATGCTGAGTTGCATCCAAAGAACACCATACCTACTGTGAAGCATTGGGGTGGAAACATCATGCTTTGGGGCTGTTTTTCTGCAAAGGGACCAGGACGACTGATCCGTGTAAAGGAAAGAATGAATGGGGCCATGTATCGTGAGATTTTGAGTGAAAACCTCCTTCCATCAGCAAGGGCATTGAAGATGAAACGTGGCTGGGTCTTTCAGCATGACAATGATCCCAAACACACCGCCCGGGCAACCTTGAAGGAGTGGCTTCGTAAGAAGCATTTCAAGGTCCTGGAGTGGCCTAGCCAGTCTCCAGATCTCAACCCCATAGAAAATCTTTGGAGGGAGTTGAAAGTCCATGTTGCCCAGCGACAGCCCCAAAACATCACTGCTCTAGAGGAGATCTGCATGGAGGAATGGGCCAAAATACCAGCAACAGTGTGTGAAAACCTTGTGAAGACTTACAGAAAACGTTTGACCTCTGTCATTGCCAACAAAGGGTATATAACAAAGTATTGAGATAAACTTTTGTTATTGACCAAATACTTATTTTCCACCATAATTTGCAAATAAATAAATTAAAAATCCTACAATGTGATTTTCTGGATTTCTTTTTCTCATTTCGTCTGTCATAGTTGAAGTGTACCTATGATGAAAATTACAGGCCTCTCTCATCTTTTTAAGTTGGAGAACTTGCACAATTGGTGGCTGACTAAATACTTTTTTGCCCCACTGTATGTACACATAGGTAGAGTTAAAGTGGCTATGCATAGATAAAAGACAGAGAGTAGCAGCTTTGTAAAAGAGGGGGCAATGCAAATAGTCTGGGTAGCCATTTGATTAGCTCTTCAGGACTCTACTGGCTTGTGGGTATACGCTTTTGGACCTAGACTTGGCGCTCCGGTACCGCTTGCGGTAGCAGAGAGAACATTCTGTGATTACGGTGGCTGGAGTCTTTCACAATTTTTAGGGCCTTCCTCTGATACTGCCTGGTAGAGAGGTCCTGGATGGCAGGAAGCTTGGGCCCCAGTGATGTACTGGGTCGTATACACTACCCTCTTTAGTGCCTTGTGGTCAGAGGCCTAGCAGTTGCCAGACTAGGCAGGATGCTCTCGATGGTACAGCTATAGAACATTTTGAGGATCTGAGGACCCATGCCAAATCTTTTCAGTCTCCTGAGGGATGAATATGCTTTGTTGTGCCTTAATGATTGTCTTGGAACATGATAGTTTGTTTTGTTATGTGGACACCAAGGAACTTGAAACTCTCAACCTGCTACACTACAGCCCCGTCGATGAGAATGGGGGCATGCTCGGTCCTCCTTTTCCTGTAGTCCGCGATCAACTCCTTTGTCTTGATCACGTTGAGGAAGAGGTTGTTATAATGGCATCACACGGTAGTACAGGAGGGGACTGAGCACGCACCCCTAAGGGGCCCCTGTGTTGAGGATCAGCGTGGCAGATGTGTTGTTACCTACCCTTACCACCTGGAGGGGGCCCGTCAGGAAGTCCAGGATCCAGTTGAGGTGTTCAGTCCTAGGGTCCTTAGCTTAGTGATGACCTTTGAGAGCACTATGGTGTAGAACGCTGAGCTGTGGTCAATGAATAGCATTCTCACATAAGTGTTTATTTTGTCCAGGTGGGAAAGGGCAGTATGGAGTACAATAAAGATTGCATCATCTGTGGATCTGTTGAGGCGATATGCAAAATTGAGTGGGTCTAGGGTTTCTGGGATAATGGTGCTGATGTGAGCCATGACAAGCCTTTCAAAGCACTTCATGGTTACAGACATGAGTGCAACGGGTCGGAAATCATTTAGGCAGGTTACCTTAGTGTTCTTGGAAAATGTCCATGAAGCCACTTGCCAGTTGGTCAGTGCGTGCTCGGAGAACAGGTCCTGGTAATTCGTCTGGCCCTGCGGCCTTGTGAATGTTGACCTGTTTAAAGGTCTTACTCACATTGGCTACCGAGAGCATGATCACACAGTCGTCCGGTACAGCTGATTCTCTCATGCATGCTTCAGTTTTGCTTTCCTCAAAGCGAGCATAAAAGTAATTTAGCTCATCTGGTAGGCTTGTGTCACTGGGCAGCTTGTGGCTGTGCTTCCCTTTGTAGACTGTAATAGTTTGCAAACCCTGCCACCTCCGACGAGCGTCGGAGCCGGTGCAGTACGATTCAATCTTAGTCCTGTATTGACGCTTTGCCTGTTTGGTGGACCGTCGGAAGGCATAGTGGGATTTCTTATAAGCTTCCGGGTTAGAGTCCCGCTCCTTGAAAGCGTCAGCTCTATCCTTTAGCTCAGTTTGGATGTTGCCTGTAATCCATGACTTCTGGTTAAGTTATGTACGTACGGTCACTGTGGGGACGACGTCATCGATGTACTTATTGATGAAGCCAGTGACTGATGTGGTGTACTCCTCAATGGCATCAGAAGAATCCCGGAACATATTCCAGTCTGCGCTAGCAAAATAGTTCTGTAGCTTAGCATCTGCGCCATCTGATGACTTCTTTATTGACCGTGTCACTGGTGCTTCCTGCTTTAGCTTTTTCTTGTAAGCTGGAATCAGGAAGATTTCATTATGGTCAGATTAGCCAAATGAAGGGCGAGGGACAGCTTTTTACGCGTCTCTGTGTGTTGAGTAAAGGTGGTCTAGAGTTTTTCCCCCTCTGGCTGCACATTTAACATGCTGGTAGAAATTAGGATAAACGGATTTAAGTTTATCTGCGTTAAAGTCCCCGGCCACTAGGAGCGCGGCCTCTGGATGAGCCGTATACAGCTCATGAATGTGCGGTCTTAGTGCCATTATCGGTTTGTGGTGGTAAATAGACAACTACAAAGAAAATAATTTTGAACTCGGAAGTTTACATGCGCTTAGGTTGGAGTCACTAAAACTTGTTTTTCAACCACTCCACCAATTTCTTGTTAACAAATTATAGTTTTGGCAAGTTGGTTAGGACATCTACTTCGTGCATGACACAAGTAATTTTCCAACAATTCACTTATAATTCACTGTAATACAATTCCAGTGGTTCAGAAGTTTACATACACTGAGTTGACTGTCACGTTAAACAATGTCATGGCTTTAGAAGCTTCTGATGGAATTTGAGTCAATTGGAGGTGTACCTGTGGATCTATTTCAAGGCCTATCTTCAAACTCAGTGCCTCTTTGCTTGACATCATGGGAAAATCTAAAGAAATCAGCCAAGACATCAGAAAAAATATTGTAGACCTCCACAAGTCTGGTTCATCATTGAAAGCTATTTCCAAATGCCTGAAGGTACCACATTCATCTGTACAAACAATAGTACGCAAGTATAAACACCATGAGACCACGCAGCCGTCATACCCCTCAGGGAGGAGACACTTTCTGTCTCCTAGATATGAACGTACTTTGGTGCGAAAAGTACAAATCAATCCCAGAGCAACAGCAAAGGACCTTGTGAAGATGCTGGAGGAAACAGGTACAAAAGTATCAATATCCACAGTAAAACGAGTCCTATATCGATCTAACCTGAAAGGCCGCTCAGCATGGAAGAGGCCACTACTCCAAAACCGCCATTAAAAAAGCCAGACTACGGTTTGCAACTGCACATGGGGACAAATATCGTAATTTTTGGAGAAATGTCCTATGGTCTGATGAAACAAAAATAGAACTGTTTGCCCATAATGACCATCATTATGTTTGGAGGAAAAAGGGGGAGGCTTGCAAGCCGAAGAACTAGTGTCTGTCGCAAAATGTAGGTGCTAACCTTTTGCGACAGCATGCCATTTCCTTTTGGACAAAAATTATAAGAATATTCAGAGTCATGAAGTTATGAATACTGGTTGTTTTGAAAATGTTGAACTTATAATATGGCTACTAATACTTGGAAAGCTAAATCAAAGTCCAAGTATACAGATGTGACGATATTCTTGCAGAAAAATGTAATATGAATGCAACTGCCTCCTTCACGATTTGCCCAAATGTACCTGGGTGACTTCACACTAAATTTCATGGAGAATGCTCAGTCTTCAAGTTATCCATCTGAAACTTTGCACTTACACTACTGCCATCTTGTGGACACCATCGTAATTACAACCAGAGTGATGGCTAGAAATGGGACCTTTCTCTTGCATTTTAAAGATGTTGGTAGAAAAAAAACGTTCATTTTTTCTTTGTATTTTCTGTTATATTCTCCTACATTAAATTCACATTTCCACAAACTTCGAAGTGTTTCCATTCAAATGGTACCAAGAATACACATATCCTTTCTTCAGGGCCTGAGCTACAGGCAGTTATATTTGACATTTTAGGTGACAATTGAAAAAAGGGAGCTATCCCTAAGTAAGCATGTCATGGTAAGGTCTACACGTGTGTTCGGCACTTGTGACAAATATTTGATTTGATTTTGATTTGATTTGAAAGAGGGAGGAGCTTCTCTCTGCGTTACTTATGCTGGCTGTAATGAAGACGCTTCAGGCTCCTCCACTTGCTCCATTCCTAATGCTGGAGACTTCTTCTCTGTGGATTAAACCCCTCCATCAAACTTCATCCTTGTTTCAACCCCTGGCTGAGCCTCCTCTCCTTCAACCTTAGTATCAACCCCTGTCCCTGTATCCACCTTAAATATTGACTGAGACAGTGAGTCCTCCTGTTTAGTATCGTACCCTGTCCCTGTATCCACCTTTAATCCTGACTGACAAAGTGAGTCCTCCATTCTAGTATCAACCCTGTCCCCGTCTCCCCCTTTAATCTTGACTGAGACAGTGAGTCTTCCTGTCAACCAGAGATCGTATTCACCACATTCGCCACCTGTAGCCGTAGAGCCAGCAGAGGAGATGTCGACTGAAGGTGTATCAGTCTTAAGGTCAAGCTTGGGATCAGGATTACACCCTCACCAAGACACCTGTGTTGCTCCCGTCTGTAAACTGATGCTGCTCATTATCTCACTAGATGGACCACACCTGACATGCAAATGTTTTCAACTGGTTATAACAACACTAAGTGATTTTCAGTATGGTTGATGAGAATATGCTGTGCTGGGTATAGTGTTTTTCCAGACCATGTCAGATTAAAAGGTAAGGAAACCTCCAGGCCCTAGATACACAATGTGGTACTCAGTGCAGAAGTATTCAATGTTATTTAATGCAATTTATGACACCACAACATGTAACATGTAACCACTACTTTTATTAAAAGCTTCATTGTCTATAAGCTTGATCAACAATTGTATTGCTAAAGATTTCTGATTTGAGTTCTGGTTCTGGTTTACACTCTGTGTGGGTACATAAACTGAAGACCCAATATTACCAAAAAAAAATCTACAGGGGGGAATCAAACCATCACTTTCTAGGATTACATTGGAAATAAATTCAAACATCATGAATTGGAAAACAATCAAATGGGAAAAAATCATACATTTCAAATCACAAATGATTATAAACATAGAACATAAATACAATGATATATAGTATGTTTTTAAGGCACAAATTGGTTGGAGAGATTAGACTTTTTGTCTTAGAGACCTCTGATACAGGGCAGCTTTCCAGCCCTGTGGAGGTAGAGGAGGGGCTGCACAAACCCAGACATCACACTGATGCAGAAACAAATGGACATGACTGAAAGAAACACCATGTATGTAACGTAACTTTGAGTCAGTGCCATCATTGCCACTGGGAGTTGAGACACCACAGCATACACCAGGATAATCAAAATGATTTTAAAGGCCTTTTTCTTAATGCTGTTAGTCCCCTCCCTGTCCCCATCCCCCGACTCTGGACGTTTCAGAGCCCAGAGAACTGAGAGACAGCAGAATGACATCAGCAAAAAATAGATAATTGACTCGGCAAAGAGAGAGTAGACGAACACTGATGTAAAGTTCTCAAAAACAAATAGACAGCAAGACCCAAGAACCATCAGCCAGACAACACTACAACACAACACCTTGTATCTCAGGGGTTTGTACTTCAGGAAGACCACAGGATGAACCACTGCCAGGTAGCGCTCCACACAGATACAGCACTGGAACAGGGGACGACCAGAGAAAATTAACCCATAGGCAAAATCAGAGACTTTGTCGACAAAATCAGACTGGACTTAGACGTCAGCTATGCTGAAGGCATTCAAGAGGCAGAAGAGGATCTCAGACAGGGTCAGGTTGAGAGAGAAGAACTCTGAGGCCATCGTCCTTCCTGCTTCCGTCAGTATCAGCCACAGGTTGTAGACATTGGTGGGGAGACCCAGGATGATGTTGATTGAAAAGGAGGCTGTAAGCATGGGGACAAAATGTGCCACATGGACACCTCGTACACCTGGTTCAATGAGGGAGATAGGAGGAGGGGTGGACGTATCATTGACTTCAGATACGTTCATCTTAACGATGTATGAAACTGTAATTTGTGAAAGTTCTTGAGATTTCTATGAAAAGAGACAAAAATAAATAAAGTGAGAGAGAGATATGAAGGAGGTGACAGAGCTAGAGATCAAGAGAGAGAGAAAGAGAGAGCGAGAGGGACAGGGACAGGGACAGAGGGAGACAGGGACAGAGGGAGGGGAGAGAGAGAGAGAGAGAGAGAGAGAGAGAGAGAGAGAGAGAGAGAGAGAGAGAGAGAGAGAGGGGGACAGAGGGGGACAGAGGGAGACAGGGACAGAGGGAGGGGGAGAGAGAAGAGAGAAGGAGGGGGAAAGATAAGAGAGAAGGGGCGGGGAGGAGGATTGTTATACAAGCAACATGATCATGCAAGTATTTATTCTAGCTATAATTGAAGTCTCATCTGAAATATGCACATATAATAGTTCTGTAACCACATCACTAGGGTATTAGGTCTTACTTTGATTTAACTTTTTTTTTTACCCTGTTTGAAAAATAAACGGAAAATGCTGAGTTACGTTAAGTAGGTGTGCAGACTTGCTAGAATCACAATGAATCACTCAATGAATCATTCACTTTGTAAACATGATGAAATATAAAAATGTGTCCGTATGTTTTCAGAAATTGCCAATATTCTGACTTAGTTCACAAGCTACATCAATATATATATCAATAGAGCTTTTAATAAAAAAATTAAAAAGTATTATTTTAAAATGTAAGTTAAACTGATTTGCTCACCTGCTGTCGGTTGGTACAGTGTGTCTGTCCTCTGAGGTGTGTTGTGTTGTGTCTGTCACAGGTGCTGGACCTGATAACCTCATACTAAATATACAAATCTCTGCCCTGCCCTGCCACACCTGTGTCGTGTCAACTCAACCTGGTGATTTTAACCATGGTGCATCCAAAAAAACCACCATATTCCTTCTAAAAAGCATTACTTTCACCAGAGGAATACGGGCCCTGATCAACATGTTTACACTACATAGGGTATAGGGTACCGTTTCAGACGTCGATCAGAGCAATGACAAGAGGAGTGTCAGATTGTACGCAAATAAACATTCTTTTTTTTGTTAAGCTTGCATTCATCTGCCCCTCCCTGCTGCTCAAAACAAGCTTACTTTCCCCCTGTCACAAGGGGAGTTCTGACTGATTTAAGATGAAATCTTAAATCAAAGTGGTTACTAACCCACAAATCACAATGATGGAGAAATAAATGATAAATAGTGATAAAACAACCTAATCTGATCAAGGACATTTTACAAAGACATAATTACAATCATGGAGAGGAAGTTCACCATCATAGACACCAGGATAATCAACATGAACTTACACCCCTTCATCTTCATGTTATATGTCCCCTCCCTCTCCCTGTCCCCTTCCCTCAGCCAGAGCTGTTGCAGAGCCCTGAGAACTGAGATGCAGCAGTATTTTGTATTGTATTTTGCACTGCACTTTGGAGTAGACCTAGATTTTGAGTATATGTACTGATATGTATGTGTGACATTCTAAACGGATGTATTTCAGTCCTAGAATAATAATGTTCTGTCCTGTGTATTCTGTCATGTCTCATGTGGACCCCAGGAAGAGTAGCTGATGCTTTTGCATCAGCTAGTGGGGATCCTAATTAATACCAAATACCAAATGAGACCCTCAACCAAGAATGTCAAGTAGTATATTGATGTACCAAGCAGATGTACCTCCCTCCCCTACATCCGCACACTCACTAACCCCACTAGACACCTGTGTTGCTCCCGTCTGTAAACTGATGCCGCACATCACCTCATTTAATCAACCAAATTTTATGAAACTTGGGTGAATGATGCGTTTTGCACTAGAGATCCGGCATTAACAAAATTACACTGATAGGCACGAGTGGGGGCTCTATAGTAATCAACAGAAATGTTAACTTTGAACAGTCCTAAAGGGGGCGCTATAGAAATAAACAGAAATTCTCAACTTTGAACAGGCCCTATGGGGGCGCTATAGTAATCAACAGAACTACTAAACTTTGAACAGGCCCTATGGGGGCGCTATAGTAATCAACAGAACTACTAAACTTTGAACAGGCCCAATGGGGGCGCTATAGTAATCAACAGAACTACTAAACTTTGAACAGGCCCAATGGGGGCGCTATAGTAATCAACAGAAATTCTAAACTTTGAACAGGCCCTATGGGGGCGCTATAGTAATCAACAGAACTACTAAACTTTGAACATGCCCAATGGGGGTGCTCCATCATTGTTTACATATGTTTACTGTTGCTTTGTTTGTCTACTATTGTCTACTATAATGATCATATTGAATTCCAGCCTATATATACACAGTTTCTTGCTCAGAATGGGCAACATGAGAAGTTCTTGGGCTGGTTTACTCTATGTGTGTACATGAACTGCAAACCCGATAATATTAAAACAACATCTACAGAGGGGAAGTCTTACCATCACTTTCTAGGAAACTGAATACATTGGAAATACATTCAAACACTGGGAATTGGAAAACCATAAATCCATATCGAAGAACATTTAAAATTATAATTCACAAATTAATATTAAAGAAAAGAGAAATTAAATATAATATAATGTGACATATAATGCATTTTTATAGCACTAATTGGTTGAAATATTTACATTTTATGTCTTAGAGACCTCTGATACAGGGTATGTTCCCAACCCTGTGGAGCTAGAGGAGGGGCTGCACAAACCCAGAGATCACACGGATGCAGAAACAAATGGCCATTCCTGTAAGAAAGTCCATATATGGAATGTAACTTTGAGTCAGTATCATAAGTACTAGTGGGAGTTGAGACACAGCAGCATATACCAGGATAATCAAAATGATCTTGAAGGCCTTCATTTTAGTGCTGTTTGTCCCCTCCCTGTCCCCATCCCCCGGCCCTGGACGTTTCAGAGCCCAGAGAACTGAGAGGCAGCAGAATGACATCAGAGAAAAATAGATAATTGACTGGACAAAGACAGACTAGAAGTACACTGGTGTAGTCTTCAAACAAAGATAGACAGCAGGACCCGTGAACCATCAGCCAGACAATACTACAACACCCCACCCTGTATCTCAAGGGTTTATACTTCAGGAAGACCACAGGGTGGACCACCGCCAGGTAGCACTCTAGCTTTATGGACAAAATCAGACTGGACATACACGTCAGATATTGTGAAGGCATTAAAGAGGCAGAAAAGAGGCCCGGACACGGTCAGGTTGAGAGAGAAGAACTCTGAGGCCATCGTTCCTCCCGCTCCGGTCAGTATCAGCCACAGGATGTAGACATTGGTGGGGAGACCCAGGATGGTGTTGATTGCACAGGAGGTAGTAAGCAGGGGGATAAAAATGTCCACATGCACACCCTTTACACCCGGTTCAATTAGGGAGATAGAAGTAGATGTGGATTCATTGACTTGAGATATGTTCATCTTAACGATGGATGTAACTGTAATGTGTGAAAGGTTTTGAGGTATGGGAGGGAGGGAGGGTGAGAGCGAGAGGGAGAGAGAGAAAAGGAGCGAGTGAGGGAGTGAGAGAGGGCGAGAGATAGAAACAGAGAGACAGAGAGGGAGGAGGAGATGAGGATTGTTATAGTAGCATCAGGATCATGCAAAGTATTTCTCTATCTTCACATACAGTATAATCATTCTCTAACCACATCAACAGTGTGCTAGGTATTTCCCTGGTAGAGTGTTATTTTGTTATAAACGCTCTTTACCGATAACTAGGTGGGCAGCTCGCTAGAATCACAATAAAGCACAAAAAACCCCTGAAGAAGTTGTAAAATAATCTCTAACAATACTTTGTAGATAATCTATGCACAAGAGATGATAACTTGACATAATATAAGAATGTGTCCATATAAATTGCCACTGTTCGGATTAACAAATATTATCTTGTGTTTTTTCTCACAAGCTACATCAATATATATATACATATACATGCATATATATATATATATATATATATATATATATATATATATATATATACATCAATTGAGATTGAAATGCAAAATGAAAAAACTCTGTCCTCTGAGGTGTTGTGGACTGTGTCTCTCACAGATGCTGGAACTGATAACCTACTACTAAATATCCAAATATCTCCCCTGCCCTGCATGTAAACATGTGCATCCAAAATGACACTCTATTCCCTTTAAAGTGCACTACCGTTGAGTCCGATTGGTGCACTATTAGTGTATAGGGTGCCATTGCAGACGTCGACCAGACCACTAACAAGAGGAGTGTCCTACTGTAGGCAAATAAATGATTGAATTCTTGAATTCAATTGCCACTCCCTGCTGCTCATATCAAACTTCCTTTCCTCCTGTCACAAGGGTAGTAATGGCTGATTTGTGATGAAAAGGTCCACCCTGGTACGGTCAAACCTGTAACTTTAATTGTTACTTTTTAATAGCAAATATTCTTAATTTAACTCTGGAGATGAGAAAACATGTTTTTTATGAAGTTTAAAATGTATTCATTATGACAGAATTTTCAAATTTGGTGAAAAAAAATATTATATATGAAAAAACCCAAAAGGCAATCTATTCATGAAATGACAGTCACCTCTTCCTCAAAGACCCCTGATACCTGGACAGTGTCCCAGCCCTGTAGAGGTAGAGGAGGGGCTGATACAGGACAGTGTCCCAGCCCTGTGGAGGTAGAGAAGGGGATGATACAGGACAGTGTCCCAGCCCTTTGGAGGTTGAGGAGGAGCTGATACAGGACAGTGTTTCAGCCCTTTGGAGGTTGAGCTGATACAGGACAGTGTTTCAGCCCTTTGGAGGTTGAGGAGGAGCTGATACAGGACAGTGTTTCAGCCCTTTGGAGGTTGAGGAGGAGCTGATACAGGACAGTGTCCCAGCCCTTTGGAGGTTGAGGAGGAGCTGATACAGGACAGTTTCCCAGCCCTTTGGAGGTTGAGGAGGAGCTGATACAGGACAGTGTTTCAGCCCTTTGGAGGTTGAGGAGGAGCTGATACAGGACAGTGTCCCAGCCCTGTGGAGGTAGAGGAGGGATGATACAGGACAGTATCCTAACCCTGTGGAGGTAGAAAAGGGGCTGATACAGGACAGTGTCCCAGCCCTGTGGAGGTAGAGGAGGGATGATACAGGACAGTATCCTAAACCTGTGGAGGTAGAAAAGGGGCTGATACAGGACAGTGTCCCAGCCCTGTGGAGGTAGAGGAGGGATGATACAGAACAGTATCCTCACCCTGTGGAGGTAGAAAAGGGGCTGATACAGGACAGTGTCCCAGCCCTGTGAAGTAGAGGATGGGCTGCACTATCCCACAGATCACAATGATGTAGAAAGAAACGGATAGTGGCAAACAAACCAATCTGATCTAGGAAATTGTAGAAAGACTTAATTACAATCATGGAGAGGAAGTTCACCATCATGAACACCATGATAATCAGAATTAAACTTAACTTAAACACTCTTATCTTCATGTTATATTTCCCCACCCTCTCCCTATCCCCTACCCCTGGCCTGGGACGTTTCAGAGCCCTGAGAACTGAGGCAACAGAATGACATCACAAACATCAAGATGAGGTAGTCAACCAAGTAAGTCTAGTAGTATGTTGAAATACCAAGCAAATGTTCATCCATTCCTTGCTCCCTTTTTATAATTATTGTTATGATTTATAATAAATATACAGTATGTATTCCATTTGAGATAATACAGATAGACAGGGAGCTCCATATTAAGAATGTATTGAATGACATCAACCTAATAATATCTAGACTGTAACTTTCAAGCGCAATCATAATTTTAAGAGAAAACACACATAAATGTTTGGTGCCAGTCTGTTTCTGCATTGGCCAGCTGAATAAATATTTAAACAAAATTACATCAGGTATAAGGGCACAAGGCGAGACCCAGATGCAGACATGGGAGGCAGATGGTTGGAGTCTTTAAAGGCTTCACTGTCAACAATGACTATCTGCTTTTTGAGAACCTAAAACAAAATGCCAGGAATGTAAAAGAGCATTATTCATCAGTTCTCATGCTTTTAAAATAAAGGTTATTTTCCAGAACATTATAGATCACTTTCGTTCCCAGTTTGGATTCTGTACCTTGTGTTAGGTTCTAATTTTTCAGAGTAAATAACTCACGGACACTAGCGAAGCTTAACTAAGTTTAATTCTTCCCAAAGGGTCAACACAGCTGTATTCAGACAAATACATGTTCCCATCATCACAAGTATATACACTCCACTTTAGACACCCCTCCTTCTTTCCAATCCTTACATCTTAAGGTTCCACAGGATAATAAACCAATTTTTCTCCCTTCAGGGGATCTGACATGACCTCCTGACCTCCTGACCTCTTGACCTCAACCCCTCCTTTGCCTAATCCACAGATGTCCTCTCGTATCACCTAACGCACTCCCATGACTCCCTCCCGTCCACCCAGTATATTCCACAACCATTAGTAACTTCTTAGGGCTAGGCCCCTTTTTTTCCATTTCCGCCTGAATGACGTGCCCAAAGTAAACTTCCTCAGGCCCTGAAGCCATGATGAGCAAATAATTGGTATCATTGGAAAGAAAACACTTTGAAATGTGTAGAAATGTTTCAATAATATAGGACAACATAACACAATAGATGTGGTAGGAGAAAATCCAAAGAAAAACCAACCTGCATTTTTTTTGAGAGACCATCCTCTTAGAAATGCATATTGTAAAATTGCTCCCTGGATGCAATTCCTATGGCCTCCACAGGGTGTCAGCAATCTATGTTCAAGGTTTCAGGCTTGTAACTTAAAACGTTTTTGTATGATGACACACTCTTGGAAATCCGTGTCTTTGCACACCATAAAGAAGTTGTGCACCTGCTAAAATCTTCTTTCCAAAATAAATATTATAGTTTGATTACATTTTAGGTTGCCTGAGGAGTAAATAGAACCTTATTTTGACTTGTTGAAACAAAGTTTAGGGGATGATTTTTGGATTCCTTTCTCTGCAAGTTGAATGAATGGATTACTGATTTTATCTACAAAACGACACTACATGTTATAGCTGGGGCCCTTTGGATGACAAATCAGAGAAAGATTTTCAAAAAGTAAGTGACGATTTAATCTTTAAATGTGAATGTGCCGGTGGAAAAACTATTTGATGTGGGGCGCCATCGTCAAACAATCGCATGGTGTGTTTTCACTGTAATAGCTACTGTAAATCGGACAGTGCAGTTAGATGAACAAGAATTTAAGCTTTCAGCCGATATAAGACACTTATGTACCTAAATGTTTACAGTCCATAATAACTATTAGAATGTATTTGAATTACGCGCCCTCCAGTTTCACAGGAAGTTGTCCCGTTAGCGGGACACCGATCCTTATTAACTTGTCAGTCCTTTACATCTATCATGTCTTTAATATCTCAATGTTCAAAGTTTACCACGAATCCAACACTTGAAAAATGTATTTTACAGTTCTCAGGTCTGTTCTTTGAACTGGTTCCAATCCCTGCTTTCTAGTGCACTGATTACATTGGAAATGCATTCTAATCAGGAATTGGAAAACAATAAAATCCATATTGGAAAAAATCATACATTCCTGGAGCAGGTTTCATCAAGGATATGTCTGTACTTTGCTCTGTTCATTTTTCCTCTCGATCCTGACTAGTCTCCCAGTCCCTGCCTCTGAGAAACATCCCCACCGCATGATGCTGCCACCACCATGCTTCACCATAGGGAGGGTGCCAGATATCTTTATGACGTGACACTTGGCATTCAGGCCAAATAGTTAAATCTTAGTTTTACCAGGCCAGAGAATGTTGTTTCTCATAGTCTGAGAGTCCTTTAGGTGCAAGTGGGCTGTCAAGTGCCTCTTACTGAGGTGTGGCTTCCGTCTGGCAAATCTACCATAAAGGCCTGATTAGTGGAGTGCTGCAGAGATGGTGGTCCTTCTTGAAGGTTCTCCCATCTCCACAGAGATGGGAGAACTCTGGAGCGCAATCAGAGTGACCATTGGGTTCTTGGTCACGTCCCTGACTAAGGCCCTTTTCCCCCGATTGCTCAGTTTAGCTGGGCGGCCAGCTCTAGGAATAGTTATGCTGGTTCCAAACTTCTTCTATTTAAAAATTATGGAAGCCACTGTGTTCTTGGGGACCTTCAGTGTTGCACAATTGTTTTGGTACCCTTCCCCAGATCTGGCTTGGTTTTGGTTCTGACATGCACTGCCAACTGTGGGACTAATGATTAAAAAAGCAATAAAATTGGCCTTTAGACTAGTTGAGTATCTGGAGCATCAGCATTTATGGGTTGGAATACATGCTCAAAGTGGCCGGAAACTCGTCAGTCTCTTCTTGTTCTGAGAAATGAAGGTTATTCCATGCGAGAAATTGCCAAGAAACTGAATGTCCAGCACAATGATGTATACTTTTCCCTTTACAAATCAGCGCAAATTGGATTTAACCAGTATAGAAAGAGTAGTGCGAGGCCCCGGTGCACAACTACGCAAGAGGACAGGGACTTTAGACTGTCTAGCTTGAGAAACAGATGCCTCACAAGTCCTCAACTGCACACATCACTGACAAACTGAAATGGTCCACACACACAGATTGTGTGGTGAAGAAGGCGCAAAAGAGCCTCTTCAACCTCAGAAGTCTGAAGAAATGTGGCTTGGCACCTAAAACCCTCACAAACTTTTACAGCTGCACAGTTGAGAGCATCCTATCGGGCTGTATCACCGCTTTGTATGGCAACTGCAACGCCCGCAACCAAAAGGCTCTCCAGAGTGTGGTGCCGTTTGCCCTATGCATCACCAGGGGACAAACTACCTGCCCTCCAGGACACCTACCCGATGTCACAGGAAGGCCAAAAAGATCATCAAGGACAACAGCCACTTGAGCCACTGCCTGTTCACCCCACTATCATCCAGAAGGCGAGGTCAGTACAGGTGCATCAAAGCTGGTACAGAGAAACTGAAAAACAGCTTCTTTCTCACGGCCATCTGACTGTTAAATAGCCATCACTAGCACATAGAGGCTGCTGCCTATATACATAGACTTGAAATAACTGGTTACGTTTATAAATCAAACACTAGTCACTTTAATAATCTTTACATATCTTGCATTACTCATCTCATATGTATATACTGCACTCTATACTATTCTTATGTATCTTAGTCTATGCAGCTCTGACATTGCTCGTCCATCTATTTATATATTCTTAATTCCATTCCTTTACTTAGATGTGTGTGTATTAGGTATATGTGAAATGGTTAGTTATTAATTGTTAGATATTTCTGCACAGTCGGAGCTAGAAACACAAGCATTACACTACACCCGCAATAACATCTGCTAAACACGTGTATGTGACTAATACAGTTTGATTTGATTTGAACCTCATTCAAAACATTTTCAATTTGGTGTGTCCTGAACATAAGTCAGGTCTATTAGTCCCAGCTTGAACACCTGTGAGTCACAAACAGGTGCAGCAGGTCATTACACCTACGCAAATGATTGTTTGACAGGACCTAATGTCCATACAAGGTCTTTGATTGATTTAGGAGGATTTGTAAAGCCTTGTTCACACAACAGGCCTTAATAAGCAAATCAGTTTTGTTTTTCAAATCTCTTTTGGAATCATGATTGTCCCAACAGCATGTTTACAAGTGAGCAAATTAGATTTTTATGCGGTCAGACAGCAGTCGTTTTCTGACATTTCTACACTAATTGTTATAGTAACCACAGTTGTGTGTGCAGTGGTGTAGACTGATTGGTGCCCTGCTTCCTCAGAAGTTATGTAACAAACTAAGGTGATAATAATTCCTGCAATTGATTTTTCCAAGTTGCTTTAAATGTTCAAAATCATAGCAAAACACTTTTAAAGCCTCAAAGGATAAGATGATCCAACTTTCAGAACAAGTCATTTTTGGCTAGCCACAGTTAGCTATGTAGCTGTTCAGCTTTGTTGCACATTCACTAATTTGTTTGTAAACAGTTACCGAGCTAGTTAGCAACCACATGTTCTTGTCAAAACTGTCAACAAAGTAGCTAGCAAGTAGGAGATATGCCAAATAACAGTCTAAAAAACACATGAGTACAAATAAATACAATTTGATCATTAAGACACAAGTCACATGGCCAGGAATCAGATTTGTATCTGATTTCAAAACACCTATGAAGGTGGTCTAAAATGTGGCTTGAAATATTTGCTTTTTGGCCATTCAGATTGCAGGAAAAATAACAGATTCAATCAGATGCAAAAAAAAAAAAAGTTATTTGCCAATGTGAACAAGGCTTAAGTGACAGCAGCTATACAGTAGCTAGGGACAGGAGACTTCGTAACCAAGTGACGTGGCCATAAAAAAAACACACAGAAAAAAACAGACACAGTTACAATTTTGGTAGAGTTATTTTCCCGACAGATTACAGTTGTGAGTACATACCTTTTTTTTTAAACTGGTCCCCCATGGGACCCACAGCCTTGGCATTGCAGGCTCCCTGCCCTACCAACTCAGCCAAACAGGACCAGAGTTTAGAATTGGTCAACTTTATGGCTAAGGCTAGGGGTTGTGGTTAGGCTCAAGTTTAGCTTAAGTTTTAAGGTTAGGCAAAGCAGGGTTAGTGTGACTGCCATTTTGAACCATGCACAATCTGCCAGTCATATATTCACAACCTACAATATTGTTGAATTTTCTCTTAATTCCACACACTGTTTATGGTTGTCAAGTATGTATTCAACCAGTAAATGCCCACTGGGCAAAAACTGGTTGAATTAACATTGTTTCCACGTCAATTCAACCCCCAAAATCATTGTGATTAAAGTTGAATCAACGTGGAAAACGTATTGCATTTGCAAAAGCTAATCAACATAGGGGCTTTTAAGTGTTTTTTTTTCTAAACATTTTTTTACTAGAAAGCACATGCCCAATCAACTCAATTGTCTGTGATGGATGGACCGGCGGCCGTCTTGAGTGTACCCAATTCTATTTATCCCTCACTGGCCCCTGAGGCAGCAGGGTAGTTTCCCACTCCTGTGCAGGTAGAAGAGGGGCTGTACCAACCCACAGAACACCAGCAGTAACATGTTGAGGGCATCGAGCAGGCAGAACACTTTGGCCACGATGGAGTCGTACAGCAGGTAAATGACCGCTGTGGGAATGTTATTGATCAACATCATGGTCATGACGACAGAGACGATTGTGAACGCTCTCTTCTTCATGGCGTTCATCCCTTCTTTCTCCTTTTCCCCTCCTCTTCTCTCGATCTCTCCCTGCCCCAGTTTTGGGCGCTTCAGAACACGGAGGATGGAGAGGCTGCAGAATAGATCGACCAATAGGAAGAGCAGGATGTAGGTGAGGAAGCAGTGGATGGGGAACTGAGGTGCGTAGAGGGAAACAGCCGTCCCTGTGAATAACAGCGTGACCCCCCAGGCCCCGGCCGCCCACCCCACCCTGTACCTTAAGGGTTTGTACTTCATATAGACCACAGGGTGGACCACCGCCAGGTAGCGCTCCACACAGATGCAGCACTGGAACACGGGACGGCTGAAAAGGAGAAGTGAGGCGGTGTAGGCGATGACTCTGAAGTGGCTTTGATATGCTGTGAGGAGATAGACGGCATCGGCTACCGGGATGAACAGGCTGTATACAATCTCTAGGATGGCCATGTTGAAAGTGAAGATCTCTGTGGCGACGGAGGCGGAGCCGGTGATGAGCCAGAGAGTGTAGCCGTGGATGGGGAAAGCAAGAGCCAACGCTGTGAGTTCACAGGCAAGGAATTCTGAGGTTAGGTCCTTACAGTATTCCCAGTGAAAGTTTAGGTCTTCAGCGTGGGAGAGGTTTAGAGAAGAAGAGTTTACTTCTGTGAAATTCATTTCTTCAGAAAAGAGATGAACTGAGTCAATGGCGATGATGTGGTTGAAAGTGAGAGTTACACAGTGTGACAAATGCAGACTTGCGAGAGAGAGAGAGAGAGAGAGAGAGAGAGAGAGAGAGAGAGAGAGAGAGAGAGAGAGAGAGAGAGAGAGATGGAAGAAAAGACAGAACATACTTCAGTTTCTGAACCAAAAGCTGAGAGTCAGGGTTTTCCAGAACACAGACCACATGCAATTCAATGGAAATCTATGAAGTAAGAGATCAATTTCAACAGTTAAATTTAAATTATTGATTACAACAGCATTGTAAAAATGTATTAACAATTGCAGTTCATTAGATTGCTATTAACTTACGACATGCATTTCCCCATCTTTGTATTTGATATAAACTCACTATCATAAAGAATCAACATGACATACCTGGATGCAGAACTCTCTCTGGTCTCTGTGTGAATGGTTCACAGACTGAGATTGTGATTCTAGAGCCACAGGCCACACCCAGGTGGTGTGTGATTATCTGTACTTCCAAATGGTATCCTATCCCCCATGTTGTTTAATACCCTATCCCCTAAAGGATGTTGTTTACTACCCTATCCCCTAAAGGATGTTGTTTACTAACCTATCCCCTATGAGGAGCTCTACACTATCCTCTATTTGGTACACTATCCTATCCCCTAAATTATGTTTTTTACTCCCCTATCACCTAAAGCAGGTATTCCCAAATTGGTGTACGCGCAATGTCGTCAGGGGTATGCCAAATAAAGATGTGATTCACACTTTTTTAATATACAGTAGATACATTATTTATTTATTTATTCTTCACATTTTCAAACAATCCATTTCATTTTCCAATGGGGCTATACATTTGGGTGAGGTTTTTTTCTCGCTGGGTAGCCTCGTTTCACTGCCAAACATAGCATTAAACCATCTAGTGTTCAGTGAAATAACAACACAATGTCAAATACAGGTAGCCTAGTCAAATATTGATTATCCAATCACATTAACCATTACTCTCTTGCGGTCCGTATGTAGCCAAACGTAGCTGCTGCTCATTTTGGTAGCTGTAATGATGGCGCAAAAGCCATGACAGGGAGACATAGTGGAGTGGTAACATGCGTGCAAGCAGTTGCCCCCGATGCCACTTGAGTACACTACAGCTCCAACCGAGAAGCTGTATTCTCTGCACTATCCAATGATATGGTCAGCGACCATGTGAGTCTTTTACAACATACAGAAGTATGCTGGTTATCAAGGGGCAAAGTATTTACATGTTTTTTGGAATTGAGAGACGAGTTTAAAGTTTTCTTTACTGACCATAATTTTCACTTGTCTGACCGCTTGCATGATGACGAGTTTCTCACACGACTGGCCTATCTTGGCGATGTTTTTTCTCACCTGAATGATCTGAATCTAGGAATACAGGGACTCTCCGCAACTATACTCAAAGTGCGGGACAAAATTGAGGCTATGATTAAGAAGTTGGAGCTCTTCTCTGTCTGCATTCATTAGGACAAGACACTGGTCTTTCCATCATTGTATGATTTCTTTGTGTGCAAATGAACTCAAGCTTACGGACAATGTCAAATGTGGTATAGCGAAGCACTTGAGTGATTTGGGTGCACAATTACACAGGTACTTTCCCGAAGTGGCTTTCTGGATAGGGCTGCGTTTAGAGTTTCCTGCCTTGGCAAATCGCACTGTTAGGACACTGATGCCTTTTGCAACCACGTACCTATTTGAGAGTGGATTCTCAACCCTCATTTGCATGAAATCTAAATTCAGGCACAGACTGTGTGTAGATGATTTAAGTCTGAGACTCTCTCCAATACAACCCAACATTGCAGAGTTATGTGCATCCTTTCAAGCACACCCTTCTCAATTTTCGATGAACAAATAAGCTTTTATGTGTAAGATGGTTAAATAAAGAGCAAAATGATTGATTATTATTATATAGTTATTTGTGTCCTGGTCCTATAAAAGCTCTTTGTCACTTCCCACAAGTCGGGTTTTGACAAAAACTCAAACTCATTCTTATGTTTAATAAATGTATTGTAGAGTGTGTGTGTGGCAGGCTTACAATGATGGCAAAAACAGCAAATCAAATAAAATTTTATTTGTCACATACACATGGTTAGCAGATGTTAATGCGAGTGTAGTGAAATGCTTCTGTTTCTAGTTCCGACCATGCAGTAGTATCTAACAAGTAATCTAACAATTTCACAACAACTACCTTATACACACAATTGTAAAGGAATGAATACGGGTATGTACATATAAATATATGGATGAGCGATGGCCGACCGGCATAGGCAAGAAGCAGTAGATGGTATAGAGTACAGTATATACATATGAGATGAGTAATGTAGGATATGTAAACATTATATAAGTGGCATTGTTTAAAGTGACTAGTGATATATTTATTACATCCAATTTTTTATTATTAAAGTGGCTATAGATTTGAGTCGATGGCCGAACAGCATAGGCAAAATGCAGTAGATGGTATAAAGTACAGTGTATACATATGAGATGAGTAATGTCGGATATGTAAACATTATATAAAGCATTGTATAAAGTGGCTAGAGATTTGAGTCAGTATGTTGGCAGCAGCCACTCAATGTTAGTGGTGGCTGTTTAACAGTCTGATGGCCTTGAGATTGAAAAACAGCTTCTGTCTCCCGGTCCCAGCTTTGATGCACCTGTACTGACCTCGCCTTCTGGATGATAGCGGGGTGAACAGGCAGTTGCTCGGGTGGTTGTTGTCCTTGATGATCTTTTTGGCCTTCCTGTGACATCAGGTGGTGCAGGTGTCCTGGAGGGTAGGTAGTTTACCCCCGGTGATGCGTTGTGCAGACCTCACTACCCTCTGGAGAGCCTTACGGTTGTGGGCGGAGCAGTTGCCGTACCAGGCGGTGATACAGCCCGACAGGATGCTCTGGATTGTGCATCTGTAGAAGTTTGTGAGTGTTTTTGGTGACAAGCCGAATTTCTTCAGCATCCTGAGGTTGAAGAGGCGCTGTTGCGCCTTCTTCACCACGCTGTCTGTGTGGCTGGACCATTTCAGTTTGTCCGTGATGTGTACGCCGAGGAACTAGTATAGCATTTGAGAGTGTGCTGACCCTGATGCTAGAGGTGGTACGCAGATGGAGGTTGAATGTTAGAAGAGATAAGGGACTATAAAAGTTTGGGAACCACTGCCCTAAAGGATGTTGTTTACTACCCTATTCCCTAAATAATGAAGTGTGCTACCCTATCCCTTAAAGTTGTGCACTATATTGGTAATAGGATTCCATTTAGGACTCCCCCAATGTTTTGTATTAGATCAGGATCTAACGTCATGCTGAGGGAGTGATATTCAAATTCATGATCATAATTTAAAATGCCAAGTATACAGTTCATAACAATACATTGGGAATTAACAGAACTTGAGAGAGTTAAACATGTTTTATCATATATGGTAGAATGAGACTAAATACTAATAGAAAACAATGAAGTGATCTTGGATATCTTATCTCTTCTAATACTGTATCTATGTAATGTTTCAGTAATGTTATTGATGCATTAAACCCTTTCATATCAAAGGTTCAACAACATGTTTAAATGTTTTCATTATCATTCCTAATGACAAAGCAATTCTGAACAGTGATTTCAATGTATGTAATTATGTGGTTTAGTTCAGTTTAGGTCTTTGTTTGAAGGTAAAAGCAGTGAAGTCCCCAATTGGCACCCTATTCCCTATACAGTTCAATGTTGTTAACCAGTCAGCGAGACAAAAGTAGTGTACTAAATAGGGAATAGGGTGCCATTTAGGAGACAACCAAGGTCAATGCTGCTCCAAATGTGTTCTGATTAGACAGTCAAAGTGGCTGAGCTACAAAGAGAAACAAACTTGGCCAGCGGCTGAGGCTGCTGATGCAAATTACTGGAGCTATGATGTAAAATTCTGGGTGTGTCACAGAGGTCAACAGATCATTTAGGTAAACAGAGTTGTTGAGAATCTTATTTTAATGTAAGCACTGTATGGATTCAATACATTATTATATATA
Organism: Brachymystax lenok tsinlingensis; assembly: GCA_030435695.1. Classification (NCBI taxonomy): domain Eukaryota; kingdom Metazoa; phylum Chordata; class Actinopteri; order Salmoniformes; family Salmonidae; genus Brachymystax; species Brachymystax lenok. The sequence continues at coordinate 39,261,145 of CM059810.1, forward strand.
TATACACATTATGTATTATCAATACAGGTATTATTATTTTAATATATACATTTTTTATGTTGACTGAGAATTCCTTTTTTTACAGAAATCAATTGTTGCAGTGAAGTAGTGAGTCATTGAAATGTATACTGTTTTAAATAGCTACTGTACATGAAAGATCAAGACCCCTTAACTCAAGACAAGCCCTATTTAATGAATACTCAGGGAGAAAAAGGTGCAGATTCACGCACAGAGCGCAGCAGATGTTAATTACTCCTTCGCAGAAGGCAGGAATCGTGGTCACAGGCAGGCAATGGTCAAACACAGGTAGGCAGTCAAAATAAAACAATACCTCAGAACCATACAAACAGAAACAGGTATATCTCATTGGTCACCCCCAAAGCCAATTCTTCCATTGGCCGCCTTTCCTTCCAGTTCTCTGCTGCAAATGACTGGAACGAACTGCAAAAATCACTGAAGCTGGATACTCATATCTCCCTCATTAGCTTTAAGCACCAGCTGTCTCAGAAGCTCACAGATCACTGCACCTGTACATGGCCCATCTGTAAATAGCACATCCAACTACCGCATCGCCATACTGTATTTACTTATTTATCTTGCTTCTTTGCACCCCGGTATCTCTACTTGCACATTCATCTTCTGCACATTTACCATACAAGTGTTTAATTGCTATATTGTAATTACTTCGCCACCATGGCCTATTTATTGCCTTACCTCCCTTACCTACCTCATTTGCACACACTGTATATAGACTTTTTTTCAACTGTATTATTGACTGTATGTTTGCTTATTCCATGTGTTGTTGTATGTGTCAAACTGCGTTGCTTTGTCTTGGCCAGGTCGCAATTGTAAATGAGAACTGGTTCTCAACTAGCCTACCTGGTTAAATCAAGGTGAAATAAAAAAATATAAAAAAATAAAAGAACTGAACTAAATAGGGAGCTGATGAGACCAGATGAGAAATGAACAGAGGTGAAATCAATGAACAAAAATGAAAGACAGGGCTATGTTCAAGAACACAAATGAAAAAATAACACAGGGTTGACTAAGAAAAGAAAAGCAGAACCTTACACCTTATACTTTACAGGTTAACAGAAGGTTAGCTGTTTTAGCACAGTAGCTATTGCTGGGGGAAGATAATGGCCATGCATGAGTTAATTGGAAATCAGTACATTTCCCTTGTTACGCATGGAGGCCAAGGGGAAACCATACTGCTGAATTGACTGTATTCAAATCAGAAGGATGCTGATTAAGTCAATTGAATAAATAAATACTTTATTTTCACTGTACACTGGTTTAAAAATGTATTTTGCTCTTGGGTCACTTCTGTTCTGTATTATGGGAAAAGATCTCTAACAGAGAGAGAGAGAGAGAGAGAGAGAGAGAGAGAGAGAGAGAGAGAGAGAAAGAGAAAGTGAGGAATGGAAGGAAGGAGGAGGAAAGAGAAGAGAGAGGGATGGGGGAAGAGAGGAGAGAGGGAGTGGAGAAAGAGGAGGGAGGGAGGGAAGAGAGAGGAGGGAGGGAGGGAAGAGAGAGAAGAGAAATGGGGGGTTGTTATACAAGCAAAATTATCATGTAAAGTGTTTCTGGATCCATCTGCAAGAAAAACAAAAACAAGGGAGTGGGAAATTAGGAGGAAAGAGTTAAAAGACGTGAATGAATCAGTCAGTGTAACGTAGACACTGGGAGTAGAGAAGCAGGTGGTGAGTTTAATATAACAAATAACATGGACCAATACAACGTAGGAGTAGCATCTAGACATGAACAACAGAAACATTACTGCCTGGGGAAGGAACCTAATGGAATGCCAGATAAAGGGAAAATAATGTGCGAGGTAATGGATTCCAGGTGTTCTTAATAATGAAGCGCAGGTGCACGTAATGATAAAAGCCTGGTGCACGTAATGATGGTTCCCAGGACCGGTGGTTAGTAAACCGACAACGCCGAACGCAAGAGGGGAGGAGCAGGACTAGACGTGGCAGTCAGTGGTTGGGACGCAGCCAGTCAGAGATTTTTTTTTTAACTCTCTCGTCATGGACCTTCACTCGTTCTTCGCTCTCCACTTCTCCAGTGATTTCTGCAGAAGAACAAACAGACAAAAATAACAAACTCATGAGGATGTTACTTACTTGCAATTCCATTTTAAATCAGGAATCAAACATAAATTCCAATTCGGTTTACAATCAAAATTGAAATGGAATCTGCCCCACCTTTGATTGTCAAAATGTTCTTGCTGATTGGCTGTTTATTGTCCGTGTTGTGGCTGATTGGTCGTTTGGGGTTCACACCTACAGGTTCTGATGGTGTTTGAGGCTCCTGCAGTGGTTCTTCTTGGCCTTGTCAGTTCCAATGTAGAACTTAAAACACAACTTGCAGAAAAAGCCTGACTTGGGGACACAACACTCCATGCCTGATACTGATCAAACAGAACAGAAACAAAACCAGCTTCATATATAGAGACATGTGATCAGACTATAGGACCTATGTAAACATTGTTGTGGAAATTCCTACTGAGAGAGACTTTGTCATTTCTTCAAACAATCATATTTTTTTTAAATCGATGAATTATTCAAATAATGGTCGAACCCACACCCTTGAGTGTTGGACCGAGTAAACTAACCTTTACCCAAATGCAAAGTTCTTTATATAGCCGACACTAAGAATGCTTTGTCATTGTTGGTTCCATCCCTCCCATGAAGACCAAGGGGCATCATAAGCAACTCTGGGTTCATCCAGTCGTTATCTTCACTGGGTTGTTGTCTTAACCCCACCCTGGTAAAGTTTCCAAGTTGCAAGGATGATTTTGAGACAATGAGGAGTTGTTCTACGATATTATCTATGTAATGGGGTCTTAAACTCATTTGTCAGCTCAAGCCATTTTTATTGACCATACACCCAGATTAGTTGCAGGGAACTAGAGTGGAGACCATAAATGACAGACTCTAATAGGACAGAAATATTAAATATGGTTGTTAACCATTAATATAAAATAAACCTTGTAAATATGTCATTTTTCTATCACAACATCCACACCACACCTAGCACAAATACAATATTCTGATAATAGATAAGCTTGACTAGTTTATCATTAGAAATACCCTAACTATTAACTTCTTAGGGAGCGGCTCCCGAGGAGACGGTTTTGGAGAGTCTGGCGTGCCCAAAGTAAAATGCCTCCCACTCAGGCCCAGAAAATAGGATATGCACATAATTAGTACTATTGGATAGGAAGCACTCTGAAGTTTCTAAGAGTGTTAAAATATTGTCTGTGAGTATAACAGAACGGATATAGCAGGCAGAAACCCGAGGAATTTCTGTCCTGGAAAAAGTGGTTTGACAAATTGCCTCATTGTGAACCCCTCCCTATTGAAAATGACCTTATATGGGAGTAAGATTGCAGTACCTATTGCTTCCACTGGATGTCAACAGACTCTAGACAGTGTTTGATGATGTTTAGTTGCTCTGGATGGTAATAGAAGAAGAATTTCGAAGTGGTCACCAGATGTAAACAGAAGAGGATGCGCGTTCATGGGCTTGAGCGCGCTGTGTTTTTTTCCTTTCCTATCGTCCAGTTTAAAATCCGGTTGAAATATTATAGTAAATATACATAAAAGTGTTCCCAAGGATACATTATCAGTGATGTTTGATTGTTCTTGGACAAGTGTATAGGTATAGGTTGAAAGAGTTCTCTTCACGGTTCAATGGGCGAGTGGACGCTGTATTTTCTGATCATAACGCACCAACCAAATGGAGATTTATGGATATAATAAATGACTTTTTCTAACAAAAGAACCATGGATTGTCTTCGTTGGACACTTGGGAAGCCCTCAGCAGAAGTTATTCTAAAGGTAAGGGATTTGTTTTCGCTGTGAAATGTGTTTTGTGTGAATCGCGATGGTTTATGAATTTATGCTAATGGGAAATATTGGAGGTGCTACCCGCAAACAATCAAATGTAGTGCTTTCGCCGTAAAGCCTTTTTGAAATCTGACAATGCTGTGATATTGCCAAGAAGCAGAGCTTTTGATGACTATGCAACACTTGTATATTGATGAATGTTTAATAATTCAACTTTTTTGATTTTGAATTTGGCGCCTTACATTTCACCGGGTAGCGCCCCACTGCTCCTTAAGTAGTTAAACATTCATCAATATACAAGTGTTGCATAGTCATCAAAAGCTCTGCTTTAAGAGCACAAACAGACTGGTACTTAGGCTAACATGAGCTTGTTACCACTATTAATTTACCTGCCATGGCTGAGTTTTCCTCTATCAAAGTGTAACATCTTACTATCTAGTGGTCACAATAGCTACCACTGTTTAACATCTAGCTATCTGGTGGTTACCGTTGCTACCACTGTTTAACATTAAGCCATCTAGTGGTTACTATAGCTACAGCTGTTTAACATCAACAGTCTTCACCCCATTACTCAACCCTGCACTTAAGAGTCTGCTGCCCTATGTACATAGACATGGAATCACTGGTCACTTTAATAATGGATCACTAGTCAGTTTAATAATGTTTACATAATATTTTACTTATTTCATATGTCCATACTGAATTCTTCTGTATTTTAGTCAATGCCGCTCCGACATTGCACGTCCTAATATTTATATATTTCTTAATTCCATTCCTTTACTTTTAGATTTGTGTGTATTGTTGTGAATTGTTAGATACTCCTGCACTGTTGGAGCTAGGAACACAAGCATTTCTGCTACAACATCTGCTACACCAAGTGTCCAACTATTCATTGATCACTTATCAACAATTGGCAGGCCATCTCAACCACTACAATATATATGCAGTAGGCTGGCTACCATATCTCAATCACTAATCTAAGAACTGGCTTGCCTGTTGTCTTTCCTCCTGTGGAAAGGCAGAAGCTAGTTACCTCAGAATAAAGGGCTGATCAGGGTTGTGTTCAATAGGCAACTCATGAAGAATGGACTGAATGAGGGAGGGACTACCTGGAAAGAATAATTTGTTTTCCATTTCAAAGCATTTCGTTACTCAACACAGCCTAGTCTCCTCATTGACAGCATTCTTCAGTGTCGGTGGACTCATGGATAGTGTGTGTGACTTCCCCTCCACCATGACCTCCAGGTTGGTCTGTGTTGGGGTCTGTGACCTCATTTCCACCCTGACCTCCAGGTTGGTCTGTGTTGGGATCTGTAGCTTCTCTCTGGTTCACTCCTGCTGGCTGTAATGAAGACACATCCGGCTCCTCCTCTTGCTCCTTTCCTCCTAATACTGGAGACTCCTTCTCTGTGGCTTGAACCTCTCTGACAACCTTCACTTCGTTCACCTCTTGAAGCTCTGCTTGAACCCCTCCATCAACCTTCATCCCCTGTTTCAACCCCTGGCTGAGCCTCCACTCCTTCAACCTTAGTATCAACCCCTGTCCCTGTATCCACCTTTAATACTAACTGAGACAGTGAGTCCCTCTGTTCAGTATCAACATCTGTCCCTCAACCACCTTTAATACTGACTGAGACAGTGATTCCTCCTATTTAGTATCAACACCTGTCCCTGTCTCCACCTTTAATACTGACTGACACAGTGAGTCAGGTTCTGAGCTACAGGCAGTTAGATTTATTTATTATTTTAGGTGAAAATTGAAAAAAAGGTGCGGATCCATAAATGATTAAAAGGGAAGGAAACCTTCAGGCCCTAGTTACACAATACGCTAGTCAGTGCAGAAGTTTTCAATGTTATTTAATGCTATTTTAATGCTATATTATTTATCATAAGTAGACAGTGCATATATATATACTTTTTATACTCTTTAAAGAAGACAGACAGACAGACAGACAGACAGACAGACAGACAGACAGACAGACAGACAGGGAGATCCTAATTAATAATGTATTTAATCTCATCAACCCAACAATATCTTCATAGTAACTTTCAAGCACAATCATCTTCTATCATTTCAAGAGAAAATACATGTAAATATTTGGTGTCAGTCTGTTTCTGCATTAGTCAGCTGAATGGTCTGTCTCTCTGCCAATAAAACATCACGCTAATCACTCTTGACATTTAAAGGTAATTTAAAGGCAGCCTTTACCTTGAATGCCATCTCCGCAAACAAGTTACAACTAACTTTAAGCATGATCAGATTGATTCCATGATTAAAGATCACAATTTCCTTGCTAAATATGGACGATTTGAGATGTGTGTCTACATAATTTATACTGCAGACCAATATTATCAAAACAAAATCAAACCACCACTTCCTAGGCTACTGATTACATTGGAAATACAGTTAAACATCATGACCTTAAAATCTAAATGATTAGGGATAAACATAGAACATAAACACAATGACATATGTTGTTAAGGCACAAATGGGTTGAAGAGTTTAGAATTTTTGTCTTAGTGACCTCTGATACAGGGCAGCTTCCCAACCCTGTGGATGTAGAGGAGGGGCTCCATAAACCCAGAGATCACATGGGTGCAGAAACAAATGGCAATGCCTGTAAGAAAGTCCATATATGGAATGTAACTTTTAGTCAGTATCATAAGTACTAGTGGGAGTTGAGACATAGTTAGACAATGTGGTTAGATTAACAAGAATTTAAGCTTTTAACCGATATAAGATACTTGTATGTACCTAAATGTTTAAAATCCATCATTTGTATGATTATTTATTTGAATTGCGCGCCCTCCAATTTCACCGGAAGTTGCTAACAGGTGTTTCCACAATAGTACCTAAAACAAAATGGCTGTTATTTGACTAATACATTCACATGGGCTTGGTCTGGCACGTAAACACATAAATCAGTCAAGGACATTCATATTGTTAGCAGTTGATGTTACTCTTCAATAACACAGACCCCAAAGCAAATCAGGGGGAGGAAAATAGGTTTATTCAAAGCAGACAAGTCATGCTTGGAAGTAGATGGTAGATGTTCATGCTCCCCTGTACTCAGTGATTCTCTCCTGTGATTCTCTCCTCTGATTCTCTCCACAGGTGAAAGGGACAGGATGGACTTTATAACCCAAACCTAGCCTGTGGTTGACCAGTTAGAATTCCTTGCACTAAAATGGGCCAACTGCCAAATAACAAGTATCCTATTTCAGGTTCAATGTATAAACAATTTGGACCAATTTGAACTTGCAATGTACTGTAGCTATGAGTCCCGAACTGAAATTCCTCCCATGTCTCTGACCCATTGATCATTGAACGCCATTACAGAAAAAAACACTATTTCCATTGATCGTTAGTACTCTATTGACCTTTAGTTGTCTAGGTTGTGTATTTATCTTTGAAATATTGTACAATATTGTAAAACGCTTTGGTACACATGTTGAAAACACTGTCAAGACTCAGCATATGCAAGAACATTCATATCGACCACACAGTGGCAATATAACTGCACATGTTTAAATCTCTTCATCTGTTTGATTCAGTGTGCTGAAATTTGGCACACATGCTCAGGGACATGAGTATAGCTAATCCACACAATTTCTCAGATACCACTGGCCAGATGTTGATGAAACATGGGTGAATGATGCGTCTTGCTATAGACTTTTCCTTATGAAAAGCCACTGGCACAGGAGAGAGCTGTCCGTAACACGTCCACAAAAATCAGCTTTCCAAACATTACTGTTTTTGGGTGAAGTTCCCATTTATTGTGCAAATAAATATAAACAGCTAAAAAAACACATTCCTATAGAAAAGGTGCAGAGAGATGCAATCTACAAGCTGTATCTGCGATACGGTAACAGCTGTATGTGCTCTCCTCTCACTTCTGCTAACCCTTCCTGGTCACCTATATACACACTTGACTAGTGACCCATGACCCCAAAATATAGTGCTCTCTAGTGTACAAAACAAGTAAAAATAACCCTTGACAGACAACGTCTAATATACACAACACATAAACAGGCCAAAACGGCTCCTACATCTGGCATTTACAAAATTACACTTACTGACCCAAGGGAGGCGCTATAGCAATCAACTATACGTATGTTAGTAACACATAATATCTTAGACACCAAAGGCACGGTTTTGTAACTTTCAAGCACAATAATCATCCATCATTTCAAGAGAAAACACATGTAAATGTTTGGTGCCAGTCTGTTTCTGCATTAGCCACCTGCATTGTCTTTCTCTCTAATAATAAAATATCCTTCTCAAGTTGGAACAGAATGACACCAGGTCTATTTACTAAGTAGTACATTATGGTCAGGATTGAAACCGAAACCATGCTATATCACGCTTGACATTTAAAGATAATTTCCAATTGAGCTGACATTGGCAGCATTAACATTGAATGGTATCTCAACGAATGCGATACCACTACCTTTATTATAAGCTTCACTATCTTCAAGAGTGATGGGATTGCAACACAGACCAAATATCAACATTTTTCTCGATCAATATGGATGATTTGAGAAGTTCTTGGGCTGGTTTACCCTATGTGCGTACATAAACAGCAAACCCAATATTATTCAAACAAAATCTACAGAGGGGGAAATCGTATCATCACTTTCTAGGCAACTGATTACAGTGGAAATACATTCATATATCTGGAATTGAAAAAACATGAATTTATATGGAAAAACATCAAAAAATATTATTCACAAATGAATATGAAATAACATAGAAATTAAATATAATGACAATACATTTTTAAAGCACTAATGGGTTGAAGAGCTTGACATGTTTTGTCTTAGAGTCCTCTGATACAGGGCAGCTTCCCTACCCTGTGGAGGTAGAGGAGGGGATGCACAAACCCAGAGATGACACGGATGCAGAAACAAATTACCATGCCGGCAAGAAAGTCCATATATGGAATGTAACTTTTAGTAGATATCATCAGTACTAGTGGGAGTTGAGACATAGTAGTATACACCAGGATTATCAAAATGATCTTAAAGGCCTTCATCTTAATGCTGTTTGTCCCCTCCCTGGCCCCATCCCCCGGCCCTGGACGTTTCAGAGCCCAGAGAACTGAGAGGCAGCAGAATGACATCAGCAAAAAATAGATCAGTGATTGGACAAAGACAGAGTAGAAGAACACTGATGAAAAGTTATCAAACAAAGACAGACAGCAGGACCCGAGAACCATCAGCCAGACAGCACTGCAACACCCAACCCTGTATCTCAGAGGTTTGTACTTCAGGAAGATCACAGGGTGGACCACCGCCAGGTAACGCTCTATGCAGATGCAGCAATGGAACAGGTGCCGGCTGGTGACAACTAACCCAGTGGAAAAAGCATTAGCTTTGTGGGCAAAATCAAAAGGGACATAGACGTCAGCTATGGTGAAGGCACTAAAGAGGCAGAAAAGGATCTCAGACACGGTCAGGTTGAGAGAGAAGAACTCTGAGGCCATCGTCCCTCCTTCTGCGGTCAGTATCAGCCACAGGATGTAGACATTGCTGGGGAGAACCAGGATGATGTTGGCTGCACAGGAGGTAGTAAGCGTTGGGACAATATATGCCGCAAGGACACTCTTTACACCCAGTTCATTTAGGGAGATAGGAGATGTGGATGCATCATTGACTGTCGATGAATTCATCTCAACGAGGCGTGGAAACTATAATGTGTCAAAGTTCTTGAGATCTGTAAGGGAGGGAGGGAGCGAGAGACAGAGGAGGGAGAGACAGAGAGAGGGAGTGAGCGTGAGCGAGAGATAAGGAGGGAGGGGGAGAGGACGAATGATATACAAGCAACAGGATCATGCAAAGTATTTCTCTAACTTCACATACAGTCATTCTGTTACCACTACAACAGGGTGTTAGGTATTACCGTGGTAATTTGTTATTTTGTTGGGGGTTAAAAAAACTGTGTAAACAATTACTAATGAAAACTGGATGTGTAGTAAAGCACAACAAAAAACTGAAGAACTGAAGAATTATCTCTAACAATCCTTCATAGATAATATATGCACAATAGATAATTACTTTAACTTTACAAAATATCAGAACGTGTCCATATATTTTAATAAATTGCCACTGTTCGGTTTAAAAAGTATTATTTTTATACAGCTTTTTGCTCATAAGTTACATAAATATAAATCATCAATTGAGATTTAAATGCAAAATGAAAAAAAAAACGATTATATCAAAATAAAACTGTTTTGCTCACCTGTAGCCACTTGATGCCGTGGCTCTGTCCTCTGAGGTGTGGTGGATTGTGTCTCTCACAGATGCTGAAACTCATAACCTACTACTAAATATACAAATATCTCCCCTGCCCTGCCACACCTGAGTGTCGTATCAGGTCAACCTGGTGATGTAAACCATTGTGCATCCAAAATGGCACCCTATTCCCTACCCTTAGTACACTATATAGTGTATAGGGTGACATTTCAGACGTTGACCAGAGCACTGACAAGAGGAGAGTCAGATTGTAGGCAAATACATTCACATTTTTTGTTAAGCTTGAATTCAAATGCTACTCCCTGGTGCTCACAACAAGTTCCCTTCGCCCTGTCACAAGGGAAGTCATGGCTGATTTAATATGAAATGGTCCACCCTGTTATGGTAAACTTTAATTGTTACCTTTTATAGCAATTTCTTAAATTAAGCTCTGGAGATAGGAAAACGTGTTATTTTGTGAAGTTCATTTTTCATGTGTTCATTATGACAGAATTTTCAAATTTGGTGAAAGAAATGTTTATATATTACAAAACCCAAAAGGCAATCTATTCACCTCTTCCTCAGAGACCCCTGATACAGGACAGTGTCCAAGACCTGTGAAGGTAGAGGAGGGGCTGATACAGGGCAGTGTCCTAGCCCTGCAGAGGAGAGAATGATACAGGACAGTGTCCCAGCCCTATGGAGGCAGAGGAGATCCCTCCCTCCCTCCTTCCCTCCCTTACTCACAACCACCCCCTCAGCCACCACTCCCTCAGAAACCCCCACAAATACTCTGTGTTGCTTATGCTGCTCCTCACATCACTTCATGGACCACAACTAGACAAGCAAATGTTTTCCACTGGTTAAGACAACACTAAGTGGTGTAATTTTGTAATTTTTATTTGGATCCCCATTAGCTAACGCCATAACGCTAGCTAATCTTTCTGGGGTCCAACTCCAATTATCAACACATTACAAACAACTACAATCAAGACTTCAAACATTCAACAAGTAGACAATACAGACAATTAAAATACCTGACAGGAAACACATTTAACATTCAGTTGAAGCTTTCTATTCCCTGTCCAGTCATATGGTCTATCACATTAGATGTTCTTTTATTTTCTTCTTGAAGGTGGATTTACTTTTTGCCTGAGAAAATGGATTGGTAAAAAGTTCCATTCAGCTATAGCTCTATATAAAACTGTGCGGATCTCCGACCGCGACCAAAAGTCAATGGGGGTTTCGGGTGGGTCTTCGCCTTTGGCACGTGGAGCCGAAACAGGACGTGCCAGGTCACAGGGGACCTGATGCTTGGAGCAGGGACAGGTCGTACCGGGCTCTGAAGGCGCACAGGGGACCTGGTGCGTGGAGCAGGAACAGGACGTGCCGGGCTCTGAAGGCGCACAGGGGACCTGGTGCGTGGAGCAGGAACAGGACATGCCGGGCTCTGAAAGCACACAGGTGACCTGATGCTTGGAGCAGGGACAGGTCGTACCGGGCTCTGAAGGCGCACAGGGGACCTGGTGCGTGGAGCAGGAACAGGACGTGCCGGGCTCTGAAGGCGCACAGGGGACCTGGTGCGTGGAGCAGGAACAGGACATGCCGGGCTCTGAAAGCGCACAGGTGACCTGATGTGTGGAGCAGGAACAGGTCGTGCCGGGCTCTGAAGGCGCACAGGGGACCTGGTGCGTGGAGCAGGAACAGGACATGCCGGGCTCTGAAAGCGCACAGAGAACCTGGTGTGTGGAGCAGGAACAGGACTTGCCAGGCTCTGAAGGCGCACAGGGGACCTGGTGCGTGAAGCCGGCCCCCCCAAAAAAAATCTGCCTCTCGGGCCTCCTTGCTAGCCGTGTTCCCTCATACCAATGCCATTCCGCCTTTGCTGCCTCCAGCTCCTCCTTAGGACTGCGATATTCCCCAGCCTGCCTCCAGGGTCCCTTACCGTCCAGGATCTCCTCCCAGGTCCAGAACGTTTTATCCTGCACGGGGGCACGCTGCTTGGTCCTGGTGTGGTGGGATATTCTGTCACGATCGCTGACATGAGTAGACCAAGGCGCAGCGTGCAGGGTTGAGTTAAACATGTTTTAATCACTGAAACTCACCAAAAACAATAACGCCACAATGGCCGTAACGCACTGTGTAGCGCAACACAGCAACTACACACAATAAATAATATCCCACAACACAGGTGGGGGACTGAACACACTAAATATGATTCCCAATTAGAGACAATGACTAACAGCTGCCTCTAATTGGGAACCCAAACCAAACCAACATAGAAAATACAACATACAACCCTAAACCCCCCTGGTCACATCCTGACCAAAAACACCATAAAGAAGCCAAAAAGGGCGTGACAGATGCATTTTAATAATATTCATTCGGTTAGAGCAATGAATAGACAATCTGGCAGCCCTGTTTTGTGACAATGAACGTGTAGGGGTCTTGAGTCGGGACGAGACAGACAGACAGGCAAGCAGCGTTTCTCAACTAGTCGGAATCATGAATCAGCTGGCATAATTTGTATGGATATATACAAAGATTTTTTTTTTTTTAAACGAAATAAAGTGCAGCTAATTTGCAATCTTTACAGGTTTAGTTTGAAGTGATTGTGTTAGCTGTGTTGTTGGCTAGCTCCACTGAACAACAGTGTCCTAACGAGAGAGCACATGTTCTAATCCATGCAAAATCGTGTCTCATTAGCTTGTTGTTATGGATGTATCCAAATAAATGTCACTAGAAAACAGCTTAAAGAAATGCAAATGCAGCCTCTTTGCTGTTATTCTGGCTGCACTTTTTGACGTGACTGTAAGTTAGCCGTAGTTGGCTAGCTAGCAAGCCAGGGATAAGAACGTTGCCAGCAAGTATGGCAATGAAACATCTATAACAAACGTCTCTAGCAAACGAACCGATAGAACGAACAACCAGCCGGCTTGGGTAGCAACCCTAGATTCGGGGCTTGACTATATCTCTTGAAATATTTCAATTATTATTTGAATATGTTAGTAACACATTGAAAAAAAGGCCCTCGAAGCCGGTGTTTGGAGGATATATTGGCACGGTTTGCTAACAGCACCCAAGCTCATATATCCTTCACACAGCGGATTCTCTGACATTATGTAACCATCAGCATAGTCTACTTTGTACTTGGCATATCCATCCTCGGCTATGTTCCTTTGGCTAATTGCTACTGGTAAAGCCTTGGCCTTTGAGATCTTAATTTTCAACATGACCACCACCAAGCTTGTCTTCTGCCTATGTGTTCCTGTCGTAACCACGGTCACCATCCATCTCCAGTTGCCAGCATACAAGACTGGTAACCATTGTCTTGCCTTACGTCAATGTCTACTGCAGCCGGACCTTGTTCCACTGCTGTATATGTTTTGAGCGCTACCATGCGGTGGTCCACCCCATTGTCTTCACGAAATACAAATCCCTGAGGTAAAAGCTGGGGTCAGTGGCAGCAGGTGTATTGGCGTTCAGCAGTACTTTTTAAGCGTAACTGCCAGAGTCTTCTTGGTAACTCTCATGGTAGATCTGTTCTGCAGCCTCTTCATTCTCCACGTCCTGAAGCAACCTGCACCGGTGCAGGGAGAGATGGATAGAAGAGGAGGACAGGAGAGAGGACACAGGGAAGGGATGAGCCCATTGAAGACAAAAGCTTTCTTGTTGTCTCCATGGTTCTCCTGACGATGCTGAACAACCAGCTCCCGTTAGATGTCAAATACTTCCTGTTTGGAAACGTAGAGGACTGTGTAGTGCATCATCGACTGCATTATCATGTTCTTCATGTGTGCCTGTGGGTTAGTGCAACCCCTCCTCTACCTCCACTGGGATGGTAAACATCACTGTATCAGAGCTCTCTGAGGAAGATGTGACACCAGGCCTCACATTCATTTTAACCTTTTCATTCTCTTCATAGATAGAAACTTAGATCGGGAAAATTTTTATCTGAGAAGGAGACCTGGGTTAATATAATATGTGAAATGATTTCAAATACTTTGTCTTGCCTGACTGGTGGAACTAGTAGAATAGTTCTAAAACTACAAACCCTGCCAATCTGGCACCTGAGGACTTCAGGGTGAAATTTACAGATCTAGGATGAGCTTCAACTCCACCAATCCTAACCTTCGCCATTATTGGAGAAAATTATAAACTGACCCAAGATCAGCTTTTAGGTGCAACATTCCCCTACTCACACCCCAGGCAGTCAAATCAAATCAAATGTTCTTTGTCACATACACATGGTTAGCAGATGTTAATGCGAGTGTAGCGAAATGCTTGTGCTTCTAGTTCCGACCGTGCAGTAATATCTAACAAGTAATCTAACAAATTCACAACTACCTTATACACACAAGAGTAAAGGAATGAATACGAGTATGTACATATAAATATATGGATGAGCGATGGCTGACCGGCGTTGGCAAGATGCAGTAGATGGTATGGAGTACACTATATACACATGAGATGAGTGTAGGATATGTAAACATTATATAAATGGCATTGTTTAAAGTGGCTAGTGATACATTTATTTCCTCCAATTATAATTATTAAAGTGGCTAGAGATTTGAGTCGATGGCCAAATGGCATAGGCAAGATTCAGTAGATGGTTTAGAGTACAGTGTATACATTTGATATGAGTAATGTCGGATATGTAGACATTATATATACAATTGTTTAAAGTGGCTAGTGATACATTTGTTACATCCTATTCCTATTATTTAAAGTGGCTAGAGTTTTAAGTCAGTATGTTGGCAGCAGCCACTCAATGTTAGTGATGGCTGTTTAACAGTCGGATGTCCTTGAGGTAGAAGCTGTTTTTCAGTCTCTCGGTCCCAGCTTTGATGCACCTGTACAGACATCACCTACTGGATGATAGCAGGGTGAACAGGCAGTGGCTCGGGTGGTTGTTGTCCTTGATGAACTTTTTGGCCTTCCTGTGACATTGGGTGGTGTAGGTGTCCTGAAGGGCAGGTAGTTTACCCCCGATGATGTGTTCTGCAGTCCTCACTACCCTCTGGAGAGCCTTACGGTTGTGGGCGGAGCAGTTGCCGTACCAGGCGGTGATACAGCCCGACAGGATGCTGTCGATTGTGCATCTGTAGAAGATTGTGAGTGATTTTGGTGACAAGCCGAATTTCTTCAGCCTCCTGAGGTTTAAGAGGCGCTGTTGCGCCTTCTTCACTACACTGTCTGTGTGGGTGGACCATTTCAGTTTGTCTGTGATGTGTACGCCGAGGAACTTAAAACTTTCCACCTTGTCCACTACTGTCCGGGGTGCTGCCTCTCCTGTTTCCTGAAGTCCACGATCATTACCTTTGTTTTGTTGACGTTGAGTGAGAGGTTATTTTCCTAACACCACACTCTGAGGGCCCACACCTCCTCCCTGTAGGCCGTCTCGTCGTTGTTGGTAATCAAGCCTACCACTGTAGTGTCGTCAGCAAACTTAATGATTGAGTTGGATGCGTGCTTGGCCACGCAGTCATGGATAGACAGGCAGTACAGGAGAGGGCTGAGAATGCACCCTTGTGGGGCCCCAGTGTTGAGGATCAGCGGGGTGAAGATGTTGTTTCCTTCCCTCACCATCTTGGGCCGACTCGTCAGGAAGTAAAGGACCCAGTTGCACAGGGCTGGGTCGAGACCTAGGGTCTCAAGCTTAATGACGAGCTTGGAGGGAACTGGTGTTAAATGCTGAGCTGTAGTCAATGAACAGCATTCTTACATAGGTATTCCTCTTGTCCAGATGGGTTAGGGCAGTAGCAGTGTGATTGCGATTGCGTCGTCTGTGGACCTATTGGGATAGTAAGAAAATTGGAGTGGGTCCAGGGTGTCTGGCAGGATGGAGGTGATATGATATGAGCACTTCATGATGACAGAAGTGAGTGCTACGGGGCGATAGTCATTTAGCTCAGTTACCTTATCTTTCTTGGGAACAGGAACAATGGTGGCCCTCTTGAAGCATGTGGGAACAGCAGACTGGGATAGGGACTGATTGAATATGTCAGTAAACACACCAGCCAGCTGGTCTGCGCATGCTCTGAGGACACGGCCAGGGATGCCATCTGGGCCAGCAGCGAATGTTGCCATCAATCCACGGTTTCGGGTTGGGGAAGGTTTTAATAGTTGCTATGGGTACAACATCACCAATGCACTTGCTAATAAACTCGCTCACCGAATCAGCATATACATCAATGTTGTTGTCCGATGCTATCCGGAACATATCCCAGTCCACGTGCTCGAAGCAATCTTGCAGCGTGGAATCAGATTGGTCGGACCAGCGTTGAACAGACCTGAGAACGGGCGTTTGCTGTTTTAGTTTCTTTTTGTAGGCTGGGAGCAACAACATGGAGTCAAGGTCAGACTTGCCGAAAGCAGGGCGAAGAATAGCCTTGTATGTATCATGGAAGTTACAATAACAATGATACAGGATTTTACCAGCCCGGGTGACACATTCGATATGCTGATAACATTTTGGGAGCCTTGTTTTCAAATTAGCCTTATTAAAATCCCCAGCCGCAATAAATGCAGCCTCAGGATATGTGGTTTCCAATTTACATAGAGTCCAATGGATTTCTTTCAGTGCCGTCGATGAGTCAGCTTGAGGGGGGATGTACACGGCTGTGATTATAATCGAGGAGAATTCTCTTGGTAGATAATGTGGTCGGCATTTGATTGTAAGGAATTCTATGTCAGGTGAACAAAAGGACTTGAGTTCCTGTATGTTGTTATGATCACACCATGTCTTGTTAATCATAAGACACACACCCCTGCCCTTCTTCTTACCAGATAGATGTTTGTTTCTGTCAGTGCGATGCGTGGAGAAACCAGGTGGCTGTACCGACTCAGATAACGTGTCCTGAGTGAGCCATGTTTCCGTGAAGCAAAGTTCGTTGCAGTCTCTGATGTCTCTCTGGAAGGCAACTCTTGCTCGTATTTCATCCACTTTGTTGTCCAGAGACTGGACATTGGCAAGTAAAATACTCGGGAGAGGTGCACGATGTGCCCATCTACGTAGCTTGACCAGAAGCCCGCTGCGTTCTCCCCTTCTCCGGCGCCGCCGTTGTTTTGAGTTGCCGGCTGGGATCCAGTCTATTGTCCTAGTTGGGGTACCAAACAAAGAATCCGCTTCGGGAAGGTCGTATTCCTGGTCGCAATGTTGGTAAGTTGACGTTGCTCTTATATCCAATAGTTCCTCCCGGTTGTATGTAATAAAACGTAATATTTCCTGGGGTAACAATGTAAGAAGTAACACATATAAAAAATAAATACTGCATAGTTTCCTGAGAACGTGAAGCGAGGCGGCCATCTCTGTCGGCGCTGGAAGTACTCTAGATCAGGGCCGTTCAATGTCGGTCCTGGAGGGATGTAACCCTTTTGGTTTTTATCCTCTCCTTCTAATATGGGGATAGTTCAGATCTGGGACACCACACCAGGTGAATGCAATTAACTACAAGGTAGAAAGAAGAAGTGTTTTGGTCCTCCAGGACTGAAATTGAACAGCCTTGGTCTAGATTGAAGTTCAAAGCAATTAAAATAGGGTTTGACAATTGGCAGCCCCCTTACTGAAGGAATTTGGATCAATTTCCCCCCAAAATGTAAATAATAATAATAAATAAAATGAGGCTTTTCCTCTCCGCCCATTGATTGTGTTAGTAAGTCTCTCTCAGATATCATAATAAAAAACAACAAAAATTTCTCATCACCCCATGCAAAATGAGTAGAATATTGCATGACATGAGTTATACAATTGGATATGGATGTGGGTATGCAGACCCAAGAGCAACTGTGGGCCCTGATGATGAGTTCAGCTCTTTTGTGTCCCCAACCCCCATCAAGTTGCCAATCTCTGGTTTAAAATATTTAAAATAGCATTTGAACCCTTGCCTGTTGGGAAGCTGTGTCTGATCTCTAATCAGGGACTCTTCTAGAGCATATAGAAATTCAATTTGTTCATCTTTAATCTTTGATTGTAAATGACTTCTGATCTGATTTTTATCATCTTGTTTTATCATTCTGTACATACAAGAAAACAGCCTCAATTGTTCATTTTGTTTCACAGTAGTTTGTTACCCCAATGACTTCCCCTGATTACTCATCTCTTAACAATACAAACTGTTAATTTGTTAATTGGAGTGAAATGTGTTGCTTCTTTTTTAGTTTATTGTTATTTGTAGGTTTTAAGAGGGTCTTGGCTGACTAAGTTGTCATATCACTGCTTTAACTTCTTAGGGAGCGGTGGGGCACTCCCGACACTACCAGGTGAAATGCAAGGCGCCAAATTCAAAATCCAAAAGTTGAATTATTAACTTCTTAGGGAGTAGCGCACGAGGTGACCGATTTGGAGAGCCTGGCGTGCCCAAAGTAAAATGCCTCCCATTCAGGCCCAGAAAATAGGATATGCACATATTTAGTACCAATGGATAGAAAACACTCTGAATCTTCTAAAAGTGTTAACCATTTGTCTGTGAGTAAAACAGAACGGATATGGCAGGTGAAACCCCGAGGAATTTCTGTCCTGGAAAAGTGGTTTTGACACATTGCTCATTTGGAACCCCTCCCTTATGAAAATGCCCATATAAGGGCATATGAATGCAGTACCTATCGCTTCCTCTGGATGTCAACAGTCTCAAGAGAGTGTTCAGATTTTTTTTAGATGCTATTAGAGCAGAGAAGAAGAGAAATCAGGAAAGTGCCCCCTCAGATGTCAATAGAAGAGGACGCGCGCTCTCGCCAAGCGCGCTCTGTGCTTTTATCCTTTCTTATAGCCCAGTTTATGTTCCGGTTGAATTATTATAGGAAATATAAGTGTTCCTAAGGATACATTAAAAAGGATGTTTGATTGTTCTTGGACAAGTTTATAGGTATAAGTTGAACGAGTTCTCTTCACGTTTCAATGGAGGAGTGGAGGCTGTAGTTTCTGAATATAAACACGCAAACCAAACAGAGATTTATGGATATAATACATTACGTTTTCTAACAAAAGAACCATGGATTGTCTTCGTTGGACACTTGGGAAGCCATCAGCAGAAGTTCTTCAACAGGTAATTGATTTGTTTTCGTTGTGAAATGTGTTTTGTGTGAACCGTGAAGGCTAATAAATTAATGGTAATTTTATGTATAAATAGTATAATATTTCAACCGGAATATAAACTTCCTCGGGTTTTTGCCTGAAATTCCTCGGGTTTTTGCCTGCCATATCCGTTCTGTTATACTCACAGACGAAATGTTAACACTTTTAGAATATTCAGAATGTTTCCTATCCAATGGTACTAAATATGTGCATATCCTATTTTCTGGGCCTGAATGGGAGGCATTTTACTTTGGGCACGCCAGGCTCTCCAAAACGGTCACCTCGTGCGCTGCTGCCAAAGAAGTTAAACCAAGAGTGAAAACAGCATTTCTGGGACAGGTAGCACGAATAAAGACTGATATTATAGCGAGAGAAATACTTTGAATTAACCTGTTGATTGTATAACAATCTTCCTCTCCCTCACTCTCTTCTTTCTCTACCCTTCCCCCTTATTTGCCTACAATCTGACACTCCTCTTGATGGTACTCTGTCAACAGCAAGAATTGCACCCTAAATCCTGTATAGTCACTACCTTTGACTAGGGCCCATAGTACTCTCTTCAAAAGTAGTGTGCTATATAGGGAATATGCCATTTTGGATGCGTTTTGGCCTAAATCACCAGGTTGACGTTTCACTCAGGTGTGGCAGAGCAGGGCAGGATCAGGCAGAGAATTGTATGCACAATATTATTCCAGCACCAGTGACAGACAACCACACCACACGCCAGGGGAGAAAGACGCTGCATCTATAAAGTTTAGCAAAACCTTTGCTTTTTATTTTTTTTATTTAAACCCCAATTGATATAGATATATGTAGCTTGTGAGCAAGAACTGGCAATTTAAGCAAATATGTTGACACATTTTGACATTTCATCATGTTTACAAGGTGATCATCTCTACTGCATATATTATCTACAAAGGACTGTAAGAGAGTATCTTTCTTTATTTAGCTTCATCAGGGTTTTTGTGTGATTGATTTTGATTGTGAACTGCACACACAACTACCTATGGTAATCAGCGTTTTAAATGTATTTTTCCACCAGTGTATGAAAACACATATTTACCAGAGGGATTTTCCTAGCACCCTAATGCAGTGGTTGAAGAATCATTACACTCTCTCTGGCTCTACCTCTTACAGATCTCTAGAACTTTCACACATCAGGGTGTACAGGGTGTTTATGTGGCAAATTCTATCCACATTAACGCTCTAACCACTAGGCTACCCTGCCACCCAATATTAACCATGTAAGCTGTCTATATTCCTTGCAAAAGTATTCATCCCCTTGGCATTTTTCCTATTTTGTTGCATTACAACCTGTAATGTAAATGGATTTCTATTTGGATTATGTGATCGACATACACAAAATAGTCCAAATTGATTAAGTGAAATAAAACAAAATTACTTGTTTCAAAAGATTATAAAAACAAATGAAAAGTGGTGCCTGCATATGTATTCACCTCTTTTGCTATGAAGCCCCTAAATAAGATCTAGTGCCACCAATTACCTTCAGAAGTCACATAATTAGTTAAATAAAGTCCACCTGTGTGCAATCTAAGTGTCTCATGATCTCAGTATACTTTATATACACCTGTTCCGCAACATCACTAAGCTATTGGCACCACCAGGCAAGTGGCACCATGAAGACCAAGGAGCTCTCCAAATAGGTGAGGGACAAAGTTGTGGAGAAGTACAGTACAGCTCAGGGTTGGGATATAAAAAAATATCAGAAACTTTGAACATCCACTGAGCACCATTAAATCCATTATAATAAAAATGGAAAGAATATGGCACAACAACAAACCTGCCAAGAGAGGACCGCCCACCAAAACTCACGGACCAGGCAAAGAGGGCATTAATCAGAGAGGCAACAAAGAGACCAAAGATAACCCTGAAGGAGATGAAAAGCTCCACAGCGAAGATTGGAGTATCTGTCCATAGGACCCCTTTAAGCCATACACTCCACAGAGCTGGGCTTTACGGAAGTGGCTATAAAAAAGCCATTGCTTAAAGAAAAAAATAAGTTAACACAATGGGTGTTTGCCAAAAGCCATGTGGGAGATTCCCCAAACATATGGAAGAAGGTACTCTGGTCAGATGAGCTAAAATTGAGCTTTTTGGCCATCAAAAACACAATGTCTGGCACAAACCCAACACCTCTCATCACCCTGAGAACACCATCCCCCCAGTGAAGCATGGTGGTGGCAGCATCATGCTGTGGGGCTGTTTTTCATAGACAGGGGCTGGAAAACTGGTCAGAATTGAAGGAATGATGGATGACGCTAAATACAGGGAAATTCTTGAGGGAAACCTGTTCTAGTTTGAGACTGGGTTGGAGGTTCACCTTCCAGCAGGATAATGACCCTAATCATACTGCTAAAGCAACACTCGAGTGGTTTATGGGCAAACATTTCAATGTTTTGGAATGGCCTTGTCAAAGCCCAGACCTCAAGGCATTTGAGAATCTGTGGTATGACTTTAAGATTACTGTACAACAGCGGAAACCATCCGACTTGAAGGAGCTCTAGCAGTTTTGCCTTGAAGAATGGAGAAAAGTCCCAGTGGCTAGATGTGCCAAGCTTGTACAGACATTCCCCAAGAGACTTGCAGCTGTAATTGCTGCAAAAGGTGGCTCTACAAAGTATTGACTTTCGGGGGTAAATAGTAATGCACGCTCAAGTTTTCAGTTTTTTTGTGTTATTTCTTGTTTGTTTCACAAAACATCTTTAAAGTGGTAGGCATGTTGTATAAATCAAATGATACAACCCCCCCTAAAAAAACTATTTTAATTCCAGGTCATGAGGCATCAAAATAGGAAAAATCCCAAGGGGTTGAATACTTCCGCAACGGTCAACAACTAAGAATGAGGTGTTTTTTTCGTAAATTGTTATGGCTGTATTGTTTTAAAAACCCAATAATGTTGGGGTCCATCAGACCACTGGGTGAATAACAAAAACATAATTTAACCCTTGTGTGGTGTACACATGGGTTAAATCAGCCATTACTCAACTTGTGACAGGGGGAAAGAAAGCTGTATACAGTATAGTGCACTAATTTTAATCAGTGCCCAATGGGCTCTGGGAATAGGTTGCCATTGTGGTCTACATCACCAGGTTGACCTGATTCAACAATCAGGTGTGCCAGGGCAGGGTTGAAATGTTGATATTTAGCTTGAGGTTATCAGGTCCAGCACCTGTGACAGACACAACCCATCACACCTCAGAGGACAGAGACACTGAATCAATAGGCTACATATTAGTTATATAGTTTCATTTTCCTTTTTACATCATTCTTTTTAAATTTTTACATTTAATTCTCTATAGATGTCGATTGATGTAGCTTGTGAACGAAAACATCTGAAAATATGTGTGGACATTTTCATATTTCTTCATGTTTCAAAGCGATCATCTCTAGTGCATATATTATCTTCACAGGATTGTAAGAGATTATCTTAATTTAACTTCATCAGGTTTTTTGAGAAATTCATTGTGATTCTAACAAGGCTGCACACCCAGTTGAGGTTACCCAGCATTTTTTTTACGTGTCTTTACCTGGGTAATACCTGGCACTCTATGGCAGTGGTTACACAATTACTATATGTGCATATAGAAGATGAATATCAATCAATCAATCAATCAATCAATCAAATGTATGTATAATGCCCTTCTTACATCAGCTGATGTCACAAAGTGCTGTACAGAAACCCAGCCTAAAACCAAAAACAGCAAGCAATGCAGGTGTAGAAGCACGGTGGTTAGGAAAAACTCCCTAGAAAGGCCAGAAGCTAGGAAGAAACCTAGATAGGAACCAGGCTATGAGGGGTGGCCAGTCCTTTTCTGGCTGTGCCGGGTGGAGATATTAACAGAACATGGCCAAGATGTTCAAATGTTCATAGATGACCAGCAGGGTCAAATAATAATAATCACAGTGGTTGTTGAGGGTGCAACAGGTCAGCACCTCAGGAGAAATTGTCAGTTGGCTTTCATAGCCAATAATTCAGTCTCTCTACCGCTCCCGATGTCTCTAGAGAGTTGAAAACAGCATTTCTGGGACAGGTAGCACGAATAAAGACTGATATTATAGCGAGAGAAATACTTTGAATTAACCTGTTGATTGTATAACAATCTTCCTCTCCCTCACTCTCTTCTTTCTCTACCCTTCCCCCAGCCTCACTCCCTCCCTCCCTCTCTCTCTGTTTCCTCCATCTCTCTCTTTCTCTTTCTCTTTCTCACTCTGTCTCTCTCCCCCTCCCTCCCTCCCTCCCTCTTTCTCTCTCTCTCTCTAGTTCTCTCTTTGGCTCTTTCCTTTACAGATCGCAAGAACCTGCACACAGTACAGTTACATGCACTGTTGAGATGATCTCAACTAAAGTCAACGTTACACCCACCCCTCCTCCTATCTCTCACATTGAGCAAGGTGTACAGGGTGTCCATGTGGCACATCTCCTCCTATCTCCCACATTGAGCAAGGTGTACAGGGTGTCCATGTGGCACATCTCCTCCTATCTCCCACATTGAGCAATGTCTACAGGGTGTCCATGTGGCACATCTCTTCCCAATGCTTACTGCCTCTAATGTAATCATCATAATCCTGTGTACATCCTGTAGTTGATACTGACAGCACCTGGAGGGATGATTGCCTCAGAGTTCTGACAATAATTATGTTTTAACCTCCACCATGCAAATAGAAAAAAAATAAAGAAAAAGGAAAGTGTCCTCCACACAACCTTGGTGACAGCTTGGTTAGTAAGTTCCTAGTTTTGTCAAAATCAGGCCAGTGGTGTCTGAGACATTGCGTGTGTTTAACGTACGTACAATTGATTGCCCCCTTCCACCAATCAGTGTCATTTTGTAAATGTCAGATCTCACCCAAGTTACTTCAAAATCAGGCTAGTGGTAACAGAGACATCGCCTGTGACTTACCAATGAATCGACGGAGACAGATCTACAGTCCACCCCCCATATTTCATTGTGGGGGACAATAAAATGATAATATTTCTATATATTTATCATTGAAATCAATAGGCAGTTCCAGCTATAACGATGTCATAAAATTGACATTGAATACTTCTGCACTTATCAACATATTGTGTAACTAGTGTCTGAAGTTTGTCATGACCTTTTGACCTGAACTGGTCTGGAAAAACTCAGGTCCCTATCCACCCGTAACACATTCTATCCAGCACAGTATATTCTCTTAAACCACACTAAACATCACTTAGTGTTGTCATAGCCAGTGGAAAACATTTGCATGTCAGGTTTGGTCCATCTAGCGAGGTGATGGGCAGCGTCAGTTTACAGATCGGAGCAACGCAGGTATCTTGGTGGGCGTGGTTGTGGCTGAGGGAGGGGGAGAGAGGGGGTGACTTGGTGAGTACATTTTCCATTTCATTGGTCCTAAAGTGAAATCTCCACCCACCAGGACACCACTGAGAGACCGAGTGAGGGTGTGTTATTGTCTGTACTCCTGCTTCAGCTTGTCAACCTAACGTTGTCCTTTTACCTTCAGACGATTCAGGTTTGTTTATTTTGTCTCTGACTTTATCACTTATTTAAGAACCAATGAGAATATATGCTATATATACTGAAATGAGATTAAAAAAACATTGAGTTAATAACATATCATTTTAGGAATAATAATAAGACATGGTACATATTAGTACGTTTCAAGGACCCAAAGTCACTTATTTAGTGCTGGTATTGATGCTTTTCCTGAATTTACTGAGTTGAAATGGAAATGAACTCAATCTTGATACCTTTCATTGTTTCAAGTTTTACTGTTGCAACAGAACAAATCCTTGTGAAACCTCTTTATTGTTCTAGAATACTGAAGCCCCACACACCAATACAGAAGTTGATGACATGAAAATCTCAATGACAAACAGTTCTTCAGAAGATGCTCTCTATGCACAAATCACATCCCTCTACACAGCCTCTTATACAATCAACCTCATCCTGGGTCTCCCCACCAATGTCTACATCCTGTGGCTGATACTGACTGGAGCGGGAGGAACGATGGCCTCAGAGTTCTTCTCTCTCAACCTGGCTATATCTGAGGTCCTCTACTGCCTATTTTCTGTTTTTGCCCTTGTCCACCGGCTTATCCCTAAAACTGCATTTGCATATCTTGGAGCATTTTCTCTTGGTTTCTTGAACACCGGTCGTCCCCTGTTCCAGTGCTGCATCTGCATAGAGCGCTACCTGGCGGTGGTCCACCCTGTGGTCTTCCTGAAGTACAAACCTCTGAGATACAGGGTGGGGTGTTGTAGTGTTGTCTGGTTGATGGTTCTTGGGTTTTGCTGTCTACGTCTGTTATATAACTTTTCACCAGTGGCACAGTACATTATCCTTGGCCAGTCTCTGATCTATTTTTTGCCGATGTCATTCTGCTGCCTCTCAGTTCTCTGGGCTCTGAAACGTCCAGGGCCGGGGGATGGAGACAGAGAAGGGACAAACAGCATTAAGATGAAGGCCTTTAAGATAATTTTGATAATCCTGGTGTATGCTATATTGTCTCAACTCCCAATAGTACTGGTGATATCTACTAAAAGTTACATTCCATATATGGACTTTCTTACAGGCATGTCCATTTGTTTCTGCATCATCATAATCTCTGGGTTTGTGCAGCCCCTCCTCTACATCCACAGGGTTGGGAAGCTGCCCTTCATGAGAGGTCTCTAAGACAAATAGACAATATCTCTTTAACCCATTAGTGTTTTAAAAAGTAGTATGTATAATTATTTTCATGTTTTTTTTTTATAGTTTCTTGTGAATTTACATGAATGAATGATTATTCTCTCCATATGGAAAAGCCTCGCTAGTGTTATTTTACTGCTGCTCTTTAAGTATTCGTTTTTTTTGTGGAATTTATCTTAAAACTGCATTCTTGGTTAAGTGCTTGTAGGTAAGCATTTCACTGTAAGGTCTACACCTGTTGTACTCGGCGCATGTGACAAGTAATACTTGATTGGATTTGATTTAATTGCTTCTCAATTTATGTATTTTCAAAGTAATCAGTAGCCTAGATAGTGATGGTTTGATTCTCCCCCTGCAGATTATCTTTTCATAATATTGGGTATTCCGTTTATGTACCCACATACAGCGTAAACCAACCAAAGAACTTCTCAAATCATCCACATATAACAACATTATTGTGATTTACGG
Source organism: Brachymystax lenok tsinlingensis (assembly GCA_030435695.1). NCBI lineage: Eukaryota > Metazoa > Chordata > Actinopteri > Salmoniformes > Salmonidae > Brachymystax > Brachymystax lenok. Next base: position 39,287,469 of record CM059810.1, read on the forward strand.
GCCAGGATTTAATCCGATCGCGCTTGTAGACAATGCGGCATTTAAAGGCAACAAGAAAACAATTAGTGGAGATAGCATTCAATGTAAATGCTGCACGTGTTGGCTACATTGGAAATTGCCTTTAAATGTCAAGCGTGATAAAGTATGGTTTCGTATTGAATCCTTGTTTGTAAATAGACCTGGTGTCATTGCTGTCATTAGTGTGACTTTATTTTACTGGCATTTACTGGCATGTGTTTTCTATTAAAATGAATGATGATGATTGTGCTTGAAAGTTACAATGTAGATATTGTTGGGTTGATGAGATGAAATGCATATTTAAGGATCTCCTTGTCTGTCTGTCTGTCTTAAAGAGGATAAATAAAGGACATGGCCTGGTCTGAAAAAACGCAGGGCCTATCCATCCACAACAAATTCTTCACAGCACAGCATTTTCTCTAAACATCACTCAGTGTTGTCATAACCAGTGGAAAACATGTGCATGTCAGATGTGGTCCTTTAAGGATCTCCTTGTCTGTCTGTCCTTTTTAAAGAGGATAAATAAAGGATATGTCTGTATATGTATAATAAACAATAACAACAATTATAATAACAAAGAAAATAATAATATTTCAATATACTTATCCTTACAGTCAATGATCAGGTCCCACTATTATGGTGTCATAAAATTGCATTAAATCAAAAGGTTTTCCTGACCTTTTATTCTGACCTGGTCTGGAAAAACTCATGGCCTATCCATTCACAACACATTCTACACAGCACAGCATATTCTCTTGAACCATAATAAACATCACTTAGTGTTGTCATAAACAGTGGAAAACATTTGCATGTCAGGTGTGGTCCATTAAGTGAGGTAATGGGCAGCATCACTCTCATCTCACCATTTTGTAGTTAATAAATCTAATGTGAAACGTGATAACTATATTATTCTTAAATAGTATTGAAAAAGAGAATCTGTTGTTCTCAAATAAAAGAGAACTGGACTGTAAAAAAATACCTGTAACGTGAAATAACGTTATTAACTGGTTCCCGTTCTTTTAAAATAATGGTTCTGTTCCAGAACAGTGTAGATCACTTTCATTTTTGGTTATAGTTCTGTTCCTCGAAAATGTGTTGTTTTCTGGTTTTCGGTTCTGTACCCTGAACCGGTTCCAACCCCTGATCAATACACCCAGTCACTACAAAGAAACAGGTACCCTTCGTAACTCAGTTGCCGGAGAGCAATGAAACCGGTCAGTGATTTCACCATGAGGCCAATGTTGATTTTAAAACAGTTACAGAGTAATGACTGTGATAGGAGAAAACTGAGGATGGATCAACAACATTGTATTTACTCCATAATACTAACATACATTACAGAGTGAAAAGAAGGTAGTCTGTACAGATAAAACATATCCCCAAACATGCATCCAGTTTGCAATAAGGCACTTAAGAAATATTGCAAAAATATTCTGAATATTCTGTCCTGAATACAAAGAGTTACTTTTGGCCAATCCAACACTACACATCACTGAGTACTACTTCATATTTTTGAAACATGGTTCTGGCTGCATCATGTTATAGGCATGCTCGTCATCGGCAAGGACAATGGAGTTTTTTGGGACAAAAAGAAACGGAATAGAGCTAAATCCTAGATGAAAATGTGGTTCAGTCTACTTGGGAAACAAATTATTCCTTTCAGCAGGAAAATGACCTAAAACACAAAGGTTACCAAGACAACATTGAATGTTCCTGAGTGGCCTAGTTACAGTTTTGAGGAAAATCGTCTTGAAAATCTATGGCAAGACTTGAAAATGTCTGTCTAGTAATCATGAACAACCAACTTGACAGAGAATTTAAATATCGTACAATCCAGGTGTGCCAAGCTCTTATAGACTTTTCCAGACAGCTGTAATCACTGCCAAAGGGATGTGTTGCATACACATTTGTGTCTTTTAGATGGGTTTGGGTTGAGTCAGAGTAAACACGCTATTTGCACGTCAGGTCGAAGGCAATCTGATACAGCACACAGGTGTGTAGGAAGGAAGGCAGGGGGGCAGACCCTCCTTTTGTCAGTGCTAAGGACTGCGTCCCAAACGGCACCCTGTATCCTATATAGGGCTCTGGTCAAAGGAAGTGCACTACACTACATGACCAAAAGTATGTTGACACCTGCTCGTCGAACATCTCATTCCAAAATCATGGGAATTAATACGGAGTTGGTCCCCCCTTTGCTGCTATAACAGCCTCCACTCTTCTGTGAAGGCTTTCCACTAGATGTTGGAACATTGCTGCAGGGACTTGCTGCCAATCAGTCATAAGAGCTTTAGTGTGGTTGGGCACGGATGTTGGGCGTTTTGGCCTGGCTTGCAATCCCAATTCATCCCAATAGATGTTTGATGGGGTTGAGGTCAGGGCTCTGTTCAGGCCAGTCAAGTTCTTTCTCACTGATCCAATTCATTTCTGAATGGACCTCGCTTTATGCACGGGGGCATTGTCATGCTAAAACAGGAAAGGGCCTTCCCCAAACTGTTGCCCCAAAGTTGGAAGCACAGAATCATCTAGAATGTCATTGTATGCTTTATCCTTAAGATTTCCCTTCACTGGAACTAAGGGCCTTAGCCAAAACAGTCCCAGACCATTGTTCCTTATCCACCAAACTTTACAGTTGGCACAATGATTTGGGCAGCTAGCGTTCTCCTGGCATCTGCCAAACCCAGAATCCTCAGTCAGAGTGCCAGATGGTGAAGCATTATTCATCACAACAGAGAAAATGTTTCCACAGCTCCAGAGTCCAATGGCGGAAAGCTTTACACCACTCCAACCTAACTGAAGTCACATGCACCATTATCAGTTTATATCTAGTTTCAAGCACCCATTCATCCACTGATGACAGAATAGCATATTTACATTTTACTTTCATGATGTTACTGGTTTTTGCTTATAGTAGCCAGAGCAATTATGTGGTCAATACACAAGTGGTCATGTGCTGAATGCATGGACACCACGGATTTTCATGGAAAAGTGCAATTTGGAAAAATAGTTGCACTTCTTGAATTTTGAGATATTTGACAAAGAGAAGTGTCATAGAAACTGCAGAATATGCTCTTTCAGATATTATATAGAAATCACAATCTTTTACCTGCACGTGACTCTGAAAGAGGATTTGGTAAATCAATGCTCCTTTCCCTGCATCTGTCAATTGCAAGATTCTCCCATCTCTTAATTTTCAATTTGACAACTAATAGTTGTCTAATTGTTGAAGACCACCCCTACCGTGAAGCATGGGGGGATGGCAGCATAATGCTATTGGGAAGCTTTTCAGTGGCAGGGACTGAGAGACAGCTAAAGATAGAGGGAAACATTTATGGAGTCAAATACAGGCAAATCCTTCAGAATGCAAATTACCTTAGACTGGGGCAAAGATTTACATTCCAACATGACAATGATCCCAATTATACAGGCAAAGCAACACTGTAATGGCTTCGTTAGGAGCCCAGTCAAATTCCAGACATGAATCCTATTGAAAATCCATAGAAAGACTTGGAGATTGCTGTTCACTGTCAATCCCCATCTAACTTAACAGAGTTTGAGAAAATCTGCAAGGAAGAATTGGAGAAAATTCCCAAATCAGACATATACAAAACCACTCAAAATGTTATCGCCTCCAAAAGTGCTTATACAAAGTTTTCGGGGTGTGAATGCTCATGAAAATGTGTTGTTTCTCGCTGAATGACAACAAACTCTTAATTGAAGAATCCCTACTGTTGACCAATCACTGATGAATTGGCGTAGAACTCCAGCTTGCCTCAAGAATAAAAGTTGTGCTCACAGACAGCCTTGCAAAAGACCAAAACATTAAAAAAATTCGCAAAATCTCACAATAATACATTCAAGATGGCGCCGACAGATAGGGCAGCTCTGCTTCCAGCTCCTAAGTAACTTTGCTGTATTTTGTTTTTTGTGTGTTATTTCTTACATTATTAGCCCAGAAGTTTTTTTGTGTTATTACATACAGCTGAAAACAACTTTTGGATATCAGAGCGATGGCAACTCACCAGCATTATGACCGGGAATACGACTTTCCTGAAATGGATCCTTTGTTCGCACACCCCAGGGCAATTGAACTGATTCCAGATGCTGATCCAAACAACGCCGGCAAAGCCGAGGTATTCGTAATTGACTTCTAGTCCAACTCAGAAGGCGCGCACACCATCCACCACTTCTGAGTATATAACTCTAATGTTCAGTCTCTGTATAATAAAGTAGAGAAGCTTAGGGCGAGAATCTCCTTCCAAACAGAAATCAGGGATTGTAACATCTTCTGTTCCACGGAAACATGTCTCTCTCGGGATATACCGTCTTTTACTATAATGCCAGCTGGGTTCTCAGTTAATTGCGCAGACAGGAATAAAGACCTCTCCGTGAAGAAGAAAGGTGGGGGTGTTTGTTTCATGATTAACTACTCATGGTGTGATTGTGATAATGTACAGAAAGTCCTTTTGTTCACCCGACCTAGACTACCTCACAAGAAAAATGACGGCCCTATTAGCTCCCAAGAGAATTATCTTCGGTTATAGCCACAGAGTGTATATTCCCGTTCAATCAAATACCACGACGGCCTTCAAAGAACTTCACTAGACTTTAAGCAAACTGAAAAGAATGGTCAATCAGGTTGGCTGATGGAATGTGTCGAGATATCGTAATATCTCCTTGGATCGGGTTCTGCACCAAGAGGTTTCTAAACATTTTTTTCCCAAGAGGTGCTTTTGAAAGATACCCCTAGTGAATGACTGTATTGGAGCTAGCGTTAGGGGAAGACGGTGTGGTCAGTGAAGAAGGCACTGTGGCCTGTGACCATACCTGGTTGGTTTTCCAATCCGTCAGTGGGAGTAACCGATCCATCAAGTCTGCTCCAAGTAGCAGGGATACAGATTTGAGGCTGGTAACATACACAGGGTGAACGAGCGATACGTCCTGGAAGTGTAGTGTCAGCATGACTCTCAGTGTGAGAGGTGGGGTAGTCTGAGTGACCCCTCGAAGTGTAGTTTCGCATCGTTCCACTTTTAACCAACGTTTCGTTGGCTTCAAAGCCCTTTTGAGATCGTCGAACAATGTTTGAGAGATTAGTGATATTTTCGCGCCCGAATCATTAGCGGATGACAAGTTAACTACTTAGGGAGTGGTGAAGCGCTAGCTCCCGACACTACCCGGTGAAATGTAAGGCGCCAAATTCAAAATCCAAAAGTTGAATTATTAAACATTCATCAATATACAAGTGTTTCATAGTCATCAAAAGCTCTGATTCTTGGCAATATCACAGCGTTTTCAAAAAGGCTTTATGGCGAAAGCACAACATTTGATTGTTTGAGGATAGCACAGACAATATTTATCCATTAGCATAAATTCATAAACCATCGCGGTTCACACAAAACCCATTTCACAGCAAAAACAAATCCCTTACCTTTTGAAGAACTTCTGCTGAGGGCTTCCCAAGTGTTATACTCACAGACAATATTTTAACACTCTTAGAAACCTCAGAGTGTTTCCTATCCAATAGTACTAATTATGTGCATATCCTAGTTTCTGGGCCTGAGTTGCAGGCCTTTTACTTTGGGCACGCCAGACTCTCCAAAACCGACACCTCAGCTGCCGCTCCCTAAGAAGTTAAGCAGTCCTCCAGGACCATTTCCAGGTATGGGCGTTTAGAGTCGTGTGTTTAGTGGACAAATTCCCCACAAAGTGGAGTGGTCGTTCGCAACAACGTGATGTGCCATTTCTGTTCAAGGTGGAAGCAGATCGACTTTTCAGATTTTGAGTGGGCTTGGCTTTAACGAAGCGTTTGACCTTTTTCTTCGCAACCTTTGTATCAGAGTCTATAGACAAAGCCCGTGGGCTTGTTTCTTGATCAAGCGGGCCCTGGAGAGTGTCTCAAGTGACAGCGGGAGAAATTTGAATTTTAACGTCTTTGCTATGGGTGTTAATTCCTGTGGACCTGGTGTCCGGTAATTCCCCATCTAGTCCTTGTGACTTATCTTTTACCCCTTCCTCAAATGTTTCTCGCTTTAGTTCTTCACGTAGTGGAACTTCTGGAGAACATTGGTTTAAGTTTTGATCATCCTTCAACCCTTTGTTACCCTTGTGCTCTGACACTTTGTGTGGGTTGGGTGCAGAAACGTAGCAAACAGGTTTTTGTCCATCCTTTCCTTAAATGTATGGACATCAGTCCTCAAGTCACTGGGAACACAATGTTAATTTCGTTAGGTTGTAGTCGTTCAACCATTCGCAACCAGAGCTCACGCTGAGGTTGGCTTAGTTCTGTAGTTGATATTAGCCCTTTTAACGTATGGACAGCAGTCCTAGCCGTGTCCTCAGAGCATGTGCAGACCAGCCGGCTGGAGTGTTAACAGACATATTCAATACACTCCCTATCCCAGTTGGTCTGCTTTTCCCATTTGATTCAAGATGTCCACCATTGTTCCTGTACCCAAGAAAGCAAAGGTAACTGAAATAATTTGCTATCACCCCATAGCACTCACTTCTGTCATCATGAAGTGCCTTGAGTGGCTAGTTAAGGACCATATCCCTTCTACCTTACCTGACAACCTAGACCCACTTCAATTTGCTGACAGCCCCAATAGATCCACAGACGATGCAATCGTCATCGCACTGCAAATTTCCCTATCCCATCTGGACAAGAGGAATACCTATGTAAGAATGCTGTTAATTTACTGTAGCTCAGCATTCAACACCATGGTACCCTCCAAGCTCATCATTAAGCTTGGAGGGTACCTGAACCCCATGCTGTGCAACTGGGTCTTGGACTTCCTGACGCGCTGCCCCCAGGTGGTGAAGGTAGGAAACAACACCTCCACTTCACTGATCCTCAACACAGGGGCCCCACAAGGGTGAATGCTCAGCCTCGTCCTGTACTCCCTATTCACCCATGACTGCATGGCCACGCACGCCACCAACTCAATCATCAAGTTTTCAGACGACACAACAATAGTAGGCCTGATTGCCAATAATGACAAGACAGTCTACAGGGAGGAGGTGAGGGCTCTGGGAGTGTGGTGCCAGGAAAATTGCCTCAATGTTGACTCAATGTCAACAAAACAAAGGAGCTGATCGTGGACTTCAGGAAACAGAATAGGGAGCACACCCCTGTCCACATTGAAGGGACCACATTGGACCAGGTGGAAAGATTCAAGTTCCTCGGCGTACACATCACTGAAGATCTGAAATGGTCCACCCACACAGACAGGGTGGTGAAGAAGGCGCAACAGCACCTCTTCAGTCTCAAGAGGCTGAAGAAATTTGGCTGGCACCTAAAACCCTCACAAACTTTTACAGTTGCACAATTGAGAGCATCCTGCACCACCAGCAACCGCAAGGCTCTCCAGAGGGTGGTGCAGTCTGCCCAATGCATCACCGGTGGCAAACTACCTTCCCTCCAGGACACATACTGCACCCAATGTTACAGGAAGTCCAAAAAGGACAACAACCACCCGAGCCGCTGCCTGTTCACCCCGCTATCATCCAGAAGGCGAGGTCAGTACAGGTGCATCAAAGCTGGGACAGAGAGACTGAACACAGCATCTATCTCAAGGCCTTCAGACTGTTAAATAGCCATCACTAGGTGGCTTCCACCCAGTTACGTAACCCTGCACCTTAGAGGCTGCTGCCCTATATACATAGACTTAAAATCACTGGCCACTTTAATAATGGAACACTGTTCACTTTAATAATGTTTACGTATTTGTGTTTTACTAATCTCATACGTATATACTGTATTCTATTCTACTGTATTTGAGTCTATGCCACTCCGACATTGCTCGTCCTAGTATTTATATATTCCTTCATTCCATTCTTTTACTTTTAGGTTTGTGTGTATTGTGTGTATTGTTGTGAATTGTTAGATAATACTGCACTGTTGGAGCAAGAAGCACAAGCATTTCGCAAAAACCACAATAACATCTTCTAAACATGTGTATTTGAACAATAAAATGTGATTTGATTTGATTTAATATATGCACAAACAGTTCTTTACTGTTACGGATGGGAAGCATGCGCACACCTTAACTCTCGAAACGACCTTATTACTGCCACAATCTTGCAGTAATTGCCAGAATCCCTTTAAGCAAATGGGGCGCAAAATCCCAAACAACAGGACTTATACTCATGTGTAAAATAGCCAAGTCTAAACCGTATGTGTAATGAAGGCGTAACTAAACTATACTTTAGGAAGTGAAGATATACGACTGGCAGATTTTGTTTGGTTCAGAATCGCGGTTACACAAACCCTGCTTAGCCTAAACCTTTCCCTTTCCCTAACCTTAAACCTAACCCTAAACTTAGACCTAACCCTAACCTTAGACCTAACCCTAACCTTAAATCTAACCCTAACCTTAAATCTAACCCTAACCTTAAACCTAACCCTAACCTCAGACCTAAATTTAACCCTTTACTCTACATCAATCCCACTAAACCTAAACTTTTCCCTTACGCTAACCTTAGACCTAACCCTAACCTTAAACCTAACCCTAACCTTAAACCTAACCCTAACCTTAGACCTAACCCTAACCTTAGACCTAACCCTAACCTTAGACATAACCCTAACCTTAAACCTAACCCTAACATTAGACCTAAAGTTAACCCTTTACTCTACACCCATCCTCCTAAACTTTTCCCTTACGCTAACCTTAAACCTAACCCTAACCTTAGACCTAAAGTTAACCCTTTACTCTACACCCCATCCCCCTAAACCTAAACTTTTCCCTAACGCTAACCTTAAACCTAACCCTAACCTTAGACCTAAAGTTAACCCCTTACTCTACACCCATCCCCCTAAACCTAAACTTTTCCCTTATGCTAACCTTAATCCTAACCCTAACTTTAGACGTAAAGTTTTTTTTTTATTTCACCTTTATTTAACCAGGTAGGCAAGTTGAGAACAAGTTCTCATTTACAACTGCGACCTGGCCAAGATAAAGCAAAGCAGTTCGACACATACAACAACACAGAGTTACACATGGAGTAAAACAAACATACAGTCAATAATACAGTAGAAAAACAAATCTATATACAAAGAGTGCAAATGAGGTAAGATAAGGAAGGTGAGGTAATAAATAGGCAATGGTGGCAAAGTAATTACAATATAGCATTTAAACACTGGAATAGTAGATGTGCAGTACATGAATGTGCAATGTACAAAAAACTGGGGTGCAAAGGAACAAGATAAATAAATAAATACGGTAGGGGATGAGGTAGTTGGTTGGGCTATTTACAGATGGGCTATATAGGGGGTCTGTGAGCAGGGGTCTGTGAGCTGCTCTGGCAGCTGGTGCTTAAAGCTGGTGGGGGAGATAAGTGTCTCCAGTTTCAGAGATTTTTGTAGTTCGTTCCAGTCATTGGCAGCAGAGAACTGGAAGGCTTTGGGGGTGACCAGTGAGATATACCTGCTGGAGCGTGTACTACAGGTGGGTGCTGCTATGGTGACCAGCGAGCTGAGATAAGGCGGGGCTTTACCTAGCAGGGACTTGTAGATGACCTGGAGCCAGTGGGTATGGCGACAAGTGTAAAGCGAGGGCCAGCCAAAAAGAGCGTACAGGTTGCAGTGGTGGGTGGTATATGGGGCTTTGGTGACAAAACGGATGGCACTGTGATAGACTGCATCCAGTTTGTTGAGTAGAGTACTGGAGGCTATTTTGTAAATGACATCACCGAAGTCGGGGATTGGTAGGATGGTAAATTTTACGAGGGTATGTTTGGCAGCATGAGTGAAGGATGCTTTCTTGCGAAATAGGAAGCCAATTCTAGATTTAATTTTGGATTGGATATGTTTGATGTGAGTCTGGAAGGAAAGTTTACAGTCTAACCAGACACCTAGGTATTTGTAGTTGTCCACATAATCTAAGATTAGTGATGCTGGACGGGCGGGGAGGTGCAGGCAGCGATCAGTTGAAGAGCATGCATTTAGTTTTACTTGCGTTTAAGAGCAGTTGGAGGCCACGGAAGGAGAGTTGTATGGCATTGAAGCTTGTCTGGTGGGTAGTTAACACAGTGTCCAAAGAAGGGCCAGAAGTATACAGAATGGTGTCGTCTGCGTAGAGGTGGATCAGAGACTCACCAGCAGCAAGAGCGACATCATTGATGTATACAGAGAAGAGAGTTGGCCCAAGAATTGAACCCTGTGGCACCCCAATAGAGACTGCCAGAGGCCTGGACAACAGGTCCTCGGATTTGACACACTGAACTCTATCGGAGAAGTAGTTGGTGAACCATACGAGGCAATCATTTGAGAAACCAAGGCTGTCGAGTCTGCCGATAAGGATGTGGTGATTGACAGAGTCGAAAGCCTTGGCCAGATCTATGAATACGGCTGCACAGTAATGTCTCTTATTGATGGCGGTTATGATGTCGTTTAGGACCTTGATCGTGGCTGAGGTGCACCCATGAACAGCTCTGAAACCAGATTGCATAGCGGAGAAGGTACGGTGGGATTCGAAATGGTCGGTACTCTGTTTGTTAACTTGGCTTTCAAAGACCTTGGATAGGCAGGGTAGAATAGATATAGGTCTGTAGCAGTTTGGGTCAAGAGTGTCTCCCCCTTTGAAGAGGGGGATGACCGCAGCTGCTTTCCAGTCTTTGGGAATCTCAGACGACACGAAAGAGAGGTTGAACAGGCTAGTAATAGGGGTTGCAACAATCTCGGCAGATAATTTTAGAAAGATTTGTAGGGCTCCAGATTTTGCAGCTCTTTTAGAACATCAGCTAACTGGATTTGGGAGAAGGAGAAATGGGGGAGGCTTGGGCGAGTTGCTGAGGGGGGTGCAGGGCTGTTGACCGGGGTAGGGGTGGCCAGGTGGAAAGCATGGCCAGCCGTAGAAAAATGCTGAAATTCTCAAATATTATCGGTGGTGAGGCAGCTGTGGGCAGCTGGGAGGAGGTGCTCTTATTCTCCATGGACTTTACAGTGTCCCAGAACTTTTTTGAGTTTGTGTTACAGAAAGCAAATTTCTGCTTGAAAAAGCTAGCCTTGGCTTTCCTAACTGCCGGTGTATGTTGGTTCCTGACTTGCCTGAAAAGTTGCATAACACGGGGGCTGTTCAATGCTAATGCAGAACGCCACAGGATGTTTTTGTGCTGGTCATGGGCAGTCAGGTCTGGAGAGAACCAAGGGCTATATCTGTTCCTGGTTCCAAATATCTTGAATGGGGCATGCTTATTTAAGATGGTGAGGAAGCCACTTTTAAAGAATAACCAGGCATCCTCTTCTGACGGGATGAGGTCAATATCCTTCCAGGATACCCGGGTCAGGTCGATTAGAAAGGCCTGCTCGCTGAAGTGTTTTAGGGAACGTTTGACAGCAATGACGGGAGGTCGGATCCATCCATTACGGATGCAGGCAATGAGGCAGTGATCGCTGAGATCTTGGTTGAAAACATCAGAGGTGTATTTGGAGGGCAAGTTTGTTAGGATGACATCTATGAGGGTGCCCGTGTTTACGGCTTTGGGGTTGTACCTAGTAGGTTCATTGATGATTTGTGTGAGGTGAGGTGACGCATCCCCCTAAACCTAAACTTTTCCCTAACCCTAAGCTTAGACCTAAAGTTAACCCCTTACTCTACACCCATCCCCCTAAACCTAAACATATTCCCTAACCCATTCCCACAATGCAAGTAGTCCAGGTAGCCATTTGATTACCTGTTCAGGAGTCTTATGGATGGGGGTAAAAACTTTTGAGAAGCCTCTTTGTCCTAGTCTTGGCACTCCGGTACCACTTGCCATGCGATAGTAGAGAAAACAGTCTATGACTGGGGGGGCTGGGGTCTTTGACAATTTTTAGGGCCTTCCTTTACACAGGTGCACCTTGTGCTGGGGTAAATTAAATGCCACTCTAAAATGTGCAGTTTTGTCACGCTACACAATGCTACAGATGTCTCAAGTTTTGAGGGAGCGTGCAGTTGGCATGCTGACGGCAGGAATGTACACCAGAGCTGTTGCCTTAGAATGTAATGTTAATTTCTCTACCATAAGCTTCCTCCAACATCGTTTTAGAGTATTTGGTAGTGCAGACCACGTGTATGTTGTCATCTGGGTGAGCAGTTTGCTGACATTTTGAACTGAGTGCCCCATGGTGGCAGTGGGTTATGGTATAGTCAGTCGTAAGCTATGGACAACTGTAACTCTGTAAAATATTTGAAATTGTTGCCTGTTGCGTTAAATTCAGTGTTATTCAGTATTATTCTGATCACGTCACATGTAGGTGTGGTCACTTACAAGTTTCCTCAATCAATCATAGACTGTGTATGGCCATTAGGTCCTGACAAACACAATCATTTGCATAGGTGTAATGACCTGCTGCACCTGTTTGTGACTCAACAGGTGTACAAACTGGGCCCATTTGACCTGCCTTGAGTTCAGGACACATCAATTGGAGAAGGTTTTGAATGGGGTTAAAAAACAAAGATGAGCATTCTCATTGGATAAGGTTAGGAAGTACCTCCTTCATTTCCATATGTTTCACCCCTGTTATGTTGTGTCTGTTGTGTACGACCCAGAATTCACTTCTTGACACACAAACTTTCCAGGAGAGAGAACAGCTCCATCAGTCAAGGTATTTTTCTTCAATAAATCTGAATTATTGCTGTAGTCACTTTTGAGTATCTTGGGGGTTCAAGGGAGTGTACCCTATACAAAAGTAATAGAATTTCCTTTGATTTCAATGCAAGTTCTGAAATTCTGAATTTCAGAAAGTGAATGTATTTGGTTTTAGATAGTATTGTAGTAATACATTGTAATTGGAATATTCCACATTTACATCAATACTATATGATTGTCTTTTTATATGGTGTTTTCATCTCTCTCTCTTTCAGTTTACGTTACACATCAGAACTGCACCAGGTGAAGAGATGAATACTTCAACCTCAGCTGCAAACTCTTCCCTACCTGAAAATCAATTTGCTGCCTACTTGTCCCAAGACCAATCAATCAGCACTACTTCCTACGCAATCAACTTCATCCTGGGTATCCCCACAAATATCTACGTCCTGTGGCTGATACTGACCGAAACGGGAGAGACAATGACTTCAGAGTTCTTCGCTCTCAACCTGGCCGTGTCTGAGGTCCTCTTCTGCCTGTCAGCTATCATGTATTGTATCTGGCTACACCACCCCACAATAGTTGTCTCGTACATCGTGATATTTTCTTACGGTTTTCTAATGACAGGCCGTCCCATGTTCCAGTGCTGTATATGTGTGGAGCGCTACCTGGTAGTGGTCCACCCTGTGGTCTACCTGAAGTACAAACCCCTGAGATACAGGGTGGGGTGTTGTGGTTTTGTCTGGCTGATGGTGCTTGGGTCCTGTCTGTTCTTTATGATTGGGAGTGAAATACATTTTATATTTTATGTTTACTGGTGTGAGTTTCTGATGTTGTTTTCGTTGAAGCTATTCTGCTGCCTCTCAGTTCTCAGGGCTCTGAAACGTCCCTGGCCAGGGGAGGGGGAGAGGGAGGGGACAAATAACATGAAGATGAGGGCCTTCAGGATAATGTTGATTATCATGGTGGCTATGATGGTGAATTATCTTCCTTATGAGATAACAATGCCTTTCAAATGTTACTTGAATGTTGGAGAGTGTTTGTCAGCCTTAAGCATTTGTTTCACCATCAATTTGATTACTGGGTTGGTGCAGCCCCTCCTCTTCCTCCACAGGGCTCGGAAACTTCCCTGTATCAGAGGTCTCTAAGAGATAATATAGGCTAGATAATAGGCATTATCAAGTCATGTAGGTCTAGCACCTGATTCCATAGGGTGAGGTGTGTAATTGATGTGTATATACCTGTAGAAATGCATAGTGTAATTGTTGTTTAATTGATGTGTATATTCATGTAGAAATGCATAGTGTAATTGTTGTTTAATTGATGTGTATATTCATGTAGAAATGCATAGTGTAATTGTTTAATTGATGTGTTCATGCAGGGCTAAACTGCAAAAGAGATCGTGGTCTCAAGATGACTCCCTGCTTAAATAAAGGTTAAATTAAATATTTGTTAAAATTGTAAACTAGTTACAGCTTGTTTGTAGCTGACATACAATATTTTGATTAGATATTAGTTATATATTGGTGATGATATGTGTGGAAAAATATGTATATTTCAATCCCTTCCCACCAAAGTGCAAGAATACCTTTTATTTTTTTTACTAGAGCTAGAACTATACATTCATTTCATATCTGTATTTAATAGTGAAATGGGGCGATAATACCCACATTGTACTTTTAATGTGTGTATATTACATGTTTATTTTCTGTTTTTCTTCTGAATACTAAATATATACTTTTGCTGAACTACAAATGTATCCTTCTGTTCCTTGTTGTAAAGAAGAGAAAATGGCCAGACTGAATTACTATACTACTATAACATGTGAGGAGGGTACAGCGAACAAAGAGTTATCAAATGTCAGAAGACACTGTCATTAACCTTTGCAGATACATTTTAATCTCTTCACAATTCTCTGTCTACCAGTAAGTTTGTTATACCGTGCAACTTGATAAATAATTTCCATTTCGTCTAGCATATCATACCAACAAAATATATATTTTGGGGCTAGGATGTTTCATCTCCCAACTCTGTTAGCAAGTAGAACTTTATTAGCAACAAAATCAAATCAAATTGTATGTCACATGCGTCGAATACAACAGGTACAGTGAAACTCCACGAGTTTACAGTGAAATGCTTCCTTACAAATGCTTCCTTACAAGCCCTAAACCAACAATGCAGTTTTAAGAAAATACTTGGATATCACGAAATTGGGGAGAAAAGGGGTATTTTATTGTTTTAGCATTCTTGATGTTTGAATATATTTCCAATTTAATCAGTGGCCTACAAAGCAGGGGTAGGAACCGGTTCAGGGAACAGAACAGAAAAAAATGAAAATAACAAACATTTTCAAGGAACAGAATCAAAACCGGGGATGAGAATGATCTATACTGTTCCGGAACAGAACCGTTATTGTAAATATATGAGAACCAGTTAATAATATTATTTTCTGTTCTGGGGATTTTCTTTCAGGCCAACAAAAACACAGCAAATGGCTTTTGCAAATCCCTCACTCTATCACTCAGAAACCTATTCCAGTGTTTGCCTGCCTTCCAGATGAAAATCTTTGCCAGTGAGTGTGTAGGCAAGCTGCCCCTCCACCTCCAAAGTCCATTCTACTTGCCTACTACTGAAGTTACAAGTGTGATTCAGAAAATAGAGAGAAATATTTGTTATTACAGAATAATGGATTAACCTAGCTAGCTGATCCAACATTAAGCTACATCTCGGAATTTCAAAGACTTTCAAAGTTTCTTCATAGAAGCTGGTCTTACGTAGGTATAATTCTGTGGGCTAACTCAGATAATGCATGTCATAAAACAGAATTGCCAGTGCTTCATGCCAAGCCTCCTCCTGCACCCCTTCTCGCTCTCAACTCAACTCTCAAATTGCCCATATTTAGCAAGAAAATGTATATATATATATATATATATATATATATATACAGTGAGGGAAAAAAGTATTTGATCCCCTGCTGATTTTGTACGTTTGCCCACTTACAAAGAAATGATCAGTCTATAATTTTAATGGTAGGTTTATTTGAACAGTGAGAGACAGAATAACAACAAAAAAATGCAGAAAAACGCATGTGAAAAATGTTATATATTGATTTGCATTTTAATGAGGGAAATAAGTATTTGACCGCCTCTCAATCAGAAAGATATCTGGCTCCCAGGTGTCTTTTATACAGGTAACAAGCTGAGATTAGAGCACACTCTTAAAGGGAGTGCTCCTAATCTCAGTTTGTTACCTGTATAAAAGACACCTGTCCACAGAAGCAATCAATCAATCAGATTCCAAACTCTCCACCATGGCCAAGACCAAGGAGCTCTCCAAGGATGTTAGGGACAAGATTGTAGACCTACACAAGGCTGGAATGGGCTACAAGACCATCGCCAAAGCAGCTTGGTGAGAAGGTGACAACAGTTGGTGTGATTATTCGCAAATGGAAAAAACACAAAATAACTGTCAAATACTTTTTTCCCTCACTGTATGGCCGGAATTCAATCCTATCACACTTGTAAACAATTAAAGGCAAAACTACCGTGTTCGCAGAGATGGTATTCAAGGTAAACGCTGCACATGTTGGCTCAATTGGAAATTTACTTTAAATGTCTAGCGTTATATAGCATGGTTTAGTGTTGAATCTTAGCCACAATGTACTCCCACCCTCCCCCTTGGGACAATTCGTGAAAAGAATTTAAACTCAATTGGGGCAGGATATATAGAAAATTCAGTTGATTATAGTGGTGTCTGAGAAATCATGTGGGTTAACTAGACTCAAATCCCCGAGCATGTGTGCCAAATGTAAGCACTCGGAGTCAAACTGATCAAGAGATATGAACATGTGCCTGTTATTGTGCCCCATGGGGTCATGTGTCACAAATTGGTTGATATGAATGTTCTTGTATATGTTGAGTCTTGACAGTGTTCGTAACATGTCTAAGAAATTGTGTTACAATATGAATATCCTTCACTGAATTATAGTTATTTATGTGTCAGACCACAAATGTTTATTGGTCAAAAGCAGCCATGTTGTTTTAAGAACTTTGTCCATAGATGACACATATCAAGATTTTTGCTGATCGGTCATTTGGTGCTGTCGGGGTGCGTAACTGGTTGCAGAGAAGTCAGGCGCAGGAGAGCAAAACTGGGTAATAAACTTAGTCGTTTTATAAACAACCCAACGGTTCAAACAACACGAGAGTACATTGGTAAATAAATGTGCGCAAGCACTACAAGGACCAATCTCACACAAAGACATGGGGGGGAACAGAGGGTTATATACAAAACATGTAATTGAGGGAATTGAACCAGGTGTGGAAAACACAGACAAAACAAATGGAAAATGAAAAGTGGATTGGTGATGGCTAGAAGACCGGTGACATCGATCGCCGAACACCACCCAAACAAGGAGAGGCACCGACTTCGGCGGAAGTCGTGGCAGGTGCCAGAGGAGTAGAGTTGTAACTGTTTTTTACAAAATTCTAAATGGCGTAAAACCAATAATGGAGAACCTTATGGGACGGACGGAGACAGATTCACAGACCCCTCCCCAATTTCATTGTGGGGGCAGTAAAATAATAATGTTTCAATATATGTATCCTTGAAATCAATGGACAGTTCCAACTATAATGGTCTCAGAACATTTAATGCTTCTGCACTTACCACCATATTGTGAAACTAGGTCCTGGAGTTTTTCCTTACCTTTTGAACTGACCTGGTTGGAAAAACCCAGGGCCCTATCCATCCATAACACATTCTACACAGCACAGCATATTCTCTTCAACCATACTAAACATCACGTAGTGTTGTCATAACCAGCGGAAAATATTTGCATGTCAGGTGTGATCTATTAGGTGAGGTGATGGGCAATCAGTTTACAAACCGGAGAAACACAGATGTCTAGTGGGTGTGGCTGAGGGTGTGGTTGTAGGTGAAGGAGGGAGTGAGTTTGTGAATGAGGCTGGGAGGGTGTGAAGGTAGGAGGAGGGAGCAAGGAAGGGTTGGTACATCAACATACTGCTAGATTTTCTTGGTTGACTACCTCATCCTGATGTTTGTGATGTCATTCTGCTGCCTCTCAGTTCTTAGGGCTCTGAAATGTCCCTGACAGAGGAAAGAGGACAGAGACAGGGACAGGGACAGGACAAATAACATTTTGATTATCCTGGAGTCTATGATGGTGAACTACCTCCCTATGATTGTATGTCTTTGTAGAGTGAGGTTTTTGTAACTATCCATGTATTTTTCCATCATTGTAATCACTGTTTCTACAGCCCTTTACTTCCATACAACTGGGACACTTGTACAAAATCATTATTTATTTTACCAAATTTTAACATTCTGTCATAATGAACAAATGTTAACATTCATAAACAAAAACATGTTTTCCAATCTGCAGAGGTAAAATTGAAACAAATGGCTATAAAATGTGACAAAAAGTAACAAAGTAACAGGGTTGACCATAACAGAGTGCACCATTTCATCTTAAATCAGCCACAACTCTCCTTGTGACAGGAGGAAAGGAAGCTTATTGTGAGCAGCATGGAGGGGCATTTGAATGCAAGCTTAACAAAACATATGAACTTGTTATTTTTCTACAATCTGACACTCCTCTTGTTGGTGTTCTGGTCGACATCTTAAATGCACCCTATACCCAATACGGTGCACACATTTTGTTCAGGGTCCAAAGGGCTCTGGTCAAAGGTCACTTTATAGGGAATAGGGTGCCATTGTAGATACACTGTGGTCTACATCACCAGGTTGACCTGACACAAAACTCTGTGTGGCTGAGCAGGGCAGAGATTTGGATATTTAGTATGAGGTCATCAGGTCCAGCACCTGTGATAGACACAACCTACCACACCTCAGAGGACAGAGACACTACATCAGTAGGCTACAGGTGAGCAAAATAGTTTTAATAATACTTTTTCAATTTTAATTTATATCTCAATTGGTATAGATTGATGTAGCTGGTGAAAAAAACATAATATGAAGATAAAAAAAGTGTATCTACATATTTGACAATTCATGAAAACATATGGACACAATTTTTTTGTTGTTGTCTGGTTTACAAAGTGATCATGTGTAGTGCATATATATTACCTACAGAGGATTGTAAGAGAGCATTTACATTTAGCTTAGTTAGGTTTATTGTATGCTTCATTGTGATTGTAGCATAACTGCACACCGAGCTAGACACCTACGGTCCTCAGCATTAAAAATTAAATTTTCAACCAGCGTAAAACCTAACTCCCCATTGCCGTGGTTACATAATGATTATATGTGCATGTTTAAAATGAGTAAAGACTGCAATTAAAGTGTGAGAAACACTTTATCCTATTGCCTGTAAAACAATCCTTCTCTCCCTCTCCATTCCCCTCTCTCTCACTCTCTCTCTCTTTCTCTGTAGCTCTCCCTCTCTTTCTTTGTTAATTTAAAATATAAACAAATAATAGAAAAATAGAAAAGCTCATACAATAAAATAGAAATATAAATGTAATAACAACTGGAATACAAACAAAGAGTGAATTGTTTATGTCTAATATACGGTGAATGTCTATGTTACATTTTGAAATATATTGAGGTTTTTTTTGTGTACATTTACATTACATTTCAGTCATTTAGCAGACGTACTATCCAGAGCGATTTTGTACTGTAGTAGCATGATTTGTAATGCAGTCATTAGTTTAACTACCATGTACACTGAGTGCACAAAACATAAAATACCTGTTTTTTCCATGACCTAGACTGACCAAGTGAATCCAGGTGAAAGCTATGATCCCTTACGGATGTCACTTGATTAACCCACTTCTATAAGTGTACCGTAGATGAAGGGGAGGAGCCAGGTTGAAAAAGGATTTGAGACAATTGAGACATGGATTGCATATGCTTGCCATTCAGAGGGTGAATGGTTAAGACAAAATATTGAAGTGTTATTGAACGGGGTATAGTAGTAGGTGGAAGGCGCACTGGTTTGTGTCAAGAACTGCAACACTGCTGAGTTTTTCACCTCTCAACAGTTTCCCGTGTGTATCAAGAATGGTCTACCATCCAAAAGGAAATCCATCTAATTTGACACAACTGTGGGAAGCATTGTAGCCTAGGGGTAGCCTAGTCGTTAGAGCGTTGGGCTTTTCTGAGGGCAAACGGGGGTGCAACTCAACATTGGGAAGGCTTCTAAAGTTTTGTATACTCAGTTTATTTAGGATGAGATGATTATATTAAGTACCATATATTTATGGTTCCATATATCTAATATGCAGTCATTAGATGAGGTACCATGTATTTATGGTACCATATATCTAAGATGCAGTAATTAGATGAAGTATCAAATATTTATGGTCTCATATATCTAAAATGCATGGATTAGAAGTACCGTACAGTCGTGGCCAAAAGTTTTGAGAATGACACAAATATACATTTTCACAAAGTCTGCTGCCTCAGTTTGTATAATGGCTATTTGCATATACTCCAGAATGTCATGAAGAGTGATCAGATGAATTGCAATTATTTGCAAAGTCCCTCTTTGCCATGCAAATGAACTGATTCCCCAAAAAACATTTTCACTGCATTTGATCCCTGCCACAAAAGGACCAGCTGACATCATGTCAGTGATTATCTCATTAACACAGGTGTTAGTGTTGACAAGGACATGGCTGGAGATCACTCTGTCATGCTGATTGAGTTCGAATAAACTTCAAAAGGAGGGTGGTGCTTGGAATGATTGTTCTTCCTCTGTCAAGCATGGTTACCTGCAAGGAAACACGTGCCGTCATCATTGCTTTGCACAAAAAAGGCTTCACAGGCAAGGATATTGCTGCCAGTAAGATTGCACCTAAATCAACCATTTATCGGATCATCAAGAACTTCAAGGAGAGCGGTTCAATTGTTGTGAAGAAGGCTTCAGGGCGCCCAAGAACGTCCAGCAAGAGCCAGGACCGTCTCCTAAAGTTGATTCATGGATCGCGGCACCACCAGTACAGAGCTTGCTCAGGAATGGCAGCAGGCAGGTGTGAGTGTATCTGCACGCACAGTGAGGCAAAGACTTTTGGAGGATGGCCTGGTGTCAAGAAGGGCAGCAAAGAAGCCACTTCTCTCCAGGAAAAACATCAGGGACAGATTGATATTCTGCAAAAGGTTCAGGGATTGGACTGCTGAGGACTGGGGTAAAGTCATTTTCTCTGATGAATCCCCTTTCCGATTGTTTGGGGCACCCAAAAAAAAGCGGAGAAGACAAGGTGGGCGCTACCATCAGTCCTGTGTCATGCCAACAGTAAAGCATCCTGAGACCATTCATGTGTGGGTTGCTTCTCAGCCAAGGAAGTGGGCTCACTCACAATTTTGCTTAAGAACACAGCCATGAATAAAGAATGGTACCAACACATCCTCAGAGAGCAACTTCTCCCAACCATCCAGGAGGTTTGGTGACGAACACTGCCTTTTCCAGCATGATGGAGCACCTTGCCATAAGGCAAAAGTGATAAGTGACTCGGGGAACAAAACATCAATATTTTGGGTCCATGGCCAGGAAACTCCCCAGACCTTAATCCCATTGAGAACTTGTGGTCAATCCTCAAGAGGCGGGTGGACAAACAAAAACCCACAAATTCTGACAAACTCCAAGCATTTATTATGCAAGAATGGGCTGCCATCAGTCAGGATGTGGCCCAGAAGTTAATTGACAGCATGCCAGGGCAGATTGCAGAGGTCTTAAAAAAGAAGGGAACACTGAAAATATTGACTCTTTGCATCAACTTCATGTAATTGTCAATAAAAACCTTTGACACTTATGAAATGCTTGTATTACATAGTAACATCTGACAAAAATATCTAAAGACACTGAAGCAGAAAACCTTGTGGAAATTAATATTTGTGTCATTCTCAAAACCTTTGGCCAGGACTGTATATACAGTGCCATATACAGTGCTAGGCTGCCAATTCCAATGGATATTCAACTAACCAAGGTATACAGTTTACTGTATTGTGTGACCGCATAATCCAATAAGAAAAACATACGGATATATCACTCCAAGAATAATATTTTTCTTGTACATTGTACAGACCCCATCGACTGAGAAGAGATGAACAACTCCATGTACAGCAACTCTACTCTCCTCTCCTCATTCACCGAACACCTTCCGGTAACACTTTATAATACTGTTCAGTAATAAACAATTAAATGTGTGATTAGCTAGCTTACTAACATATACAAATGTGGAGGTAATGCCGCCTTTTACATTGTGATGTATTTCATTATGCCGTAAGTTATATTCATGCAATTTTGTTCCGCTTCTGGCCGGAGAGCATAGGGTTTCACAATGAAATACAAGACCGAGGAGAGCCTAGTCTCTCATCTGAGATCACATTTATTTTGACAGATTGCAAAATATGATATTTTCATTCCAGACAGAAGAAGCATTTCAGTTTCTGTTGATAATAGAACATGTTTAGTTGAGTTACTTTTTTCCCAGTTTGTTTCTATAACTATCTAACAAGTGAAGCTATCTCACAGAGCAGCTCGCTAGCTAGCTAAATGCTAGGCTATACTGTAGCTAGCTAGCTAATTAAACGCTAAACTATACTGTAGCTAGCTAGCTAGCTAGCAAGCTAAAAGCTAGGCTATACTGTAGCGACCTCCATCTAATAATTATCAGCAACAAAAAAAAGTCATTACTTTCACAATAAACAAAAATGGGAGGCAACAGTCATAATGTATAATTGGCTTTAACATACTATTAAAATAGTTCTCACTTATAGGAATGGGAAATTGTTTACAGATTGATAGCAACCACATAAACCCATCATCGAAAACCACATATCTTCATCTTCTTCTGTGGTTTGGTAACTTCCTTTCCTTTGATGAACTCTAACCAGACTGGAGAAGACACAATTTGGAAAAATTCAAAGTAGTCCGTTGTGGACGGTTCCCATTAAAATGAATGACATCGGGCACAACGTAACAGAGTGCTTATGGCAAATTTTAATGAGGCTTATTAATAATTAACGAGCAAACTGTTTGTAAAATTGTGAATTAATACGTATAAAGTCTTCCCCACCTTTCTTTTCAGAATGTTCAGTATGTATTATGCTATGCTGCTGAATCAATCAACCTCATCCTGGGTTTCCCCACCAATGTCTACGTGCTGTGGCTGATAATGACCGGAGCGGGAGGGACGACGGCCTCAGAGTTCTTCGTTCTGAACCTGGCCGTGTCTGATGTCCTCTACTGCCTGTTTTCTGTCTTCGTCCTTGTCAACATGCACATACCTATAACTGCACTTGCATATCTTGCAGAATTTTCTTTTGGTTTCTTGATCACCGGTCGTCCCGTTTTCCAGTGCTGTATCTTTGTAGAGCGCTACCTGGCAGTGGTCCACCCTGTTGTCTTTCTGAAGTACAAACCCCTGAGATACAGGGTGGGGTGTTGTAGTGTTGTCTGGCTGATGGTTCTTGGGTCCTGCTGTCTATGTATGTTTAAGACATTTAAACCAGCGTTCTTCTATTCGCTCTTTGCCCAGTCAATGATCTATTTTTTGCTGATGTCATTCTGCTGTCTCTCTGTTCTCTGTGCTTTGAAACGTCCAGGACCAGGGGATGGGGCCAGGGAGAGCACAAACAGGATTAAGATGAAGGCCTTTAAGATCATTTTGATTATCCTTGTATATGCTGTGGCGTCTCAACTCCCACTGGCAGTGATGGCACAGATTATAAGTAACTTTGATGACAATGAGCTTTTTTCAGTCATGTCCATTTGTGTCTACATCAGTGTAATCTCTGGGTATGTGCAGCCCCTCCTCTACCTCCACAGGGTTGGGAAACTGCCCTGTATCAGAGGTCTCTAATGCTGAAGTTATATTTTATGCAACAGAAGAACTACAAATAGTTCGGCAGATGAAGGAAAGAAAATTATAATATATATATATATATATCTGTTCTATATTTTCCTTATTCTTCCATCACCTATTGGATTTTCCCCCCATGAATGTAGTTTTTTTTAATGTATTTTCTATTGGTGTGGATCAGCTTAATATTGAGGAAAGATTGTTGCTTCCATCAATGAAATTGTCTGCATCATTTCCAATCCCCCATATATATATTTTTGGTAAATATATATATATATATATATATCCATATACATACACATATGTATACATTACACCTATATACATACACCTACCTACAGTGAGGGAAAAAAGTATTTGATCCCCTGCTGATTTTGTACGTTTGCCCACTGACAAAGAAATTATCATTCTATAATTTTAATGGTAGGTTTATTTGAACAGTGAGAGACAGAATAACAACAAAACAATCCAGAAAAACACATGTGAAAAATGTTATACATGGATTTGCATTTTAATGAGGGAAATAAGTATTTGACCCCTCTGCAAAACATGTCTTAGTACTTGGTGGCAAAACCCTTGTTGGAAATCACAGAGGTCAGACGTTTCTTGTAGTTGGCCACCAGGTTTGCACACATCTCAGGAGGGATTTTGTCCCACTCCTCTTTGCAGATCTTCTCCAAGTCATTAAGGTTTCAAGGCTGACGTTTGGCAACTCGAACCTTCAGCTCCCTGCACAGATTTTCTATGGGATTAAGGTCTGGAGACTGGCTAGGCCACTCCAGGACCTTAATGTGCTTCTTCTTGAGGGATCAAATACTTTTTTCCCTCACTGTATATAGACATACATACTTTTTTGTTGTTGTTGAATATACCCTTATTATTCCCCGCAAACCCTACCACCCTTCCCCCAACTGGAGTAAACTAATAAGCAATAACAATTAGGCTTCTACCTTCAGTTTATACATCTTATACACTTTTTACAGACACAATCTATTTTACAATAGTCATATTTTGTTTGTTATTTGTCCTTCCTTTATTTCCATTCAGTTTGATTGCTATTTGTAACTGTGCTATTTCACAAAATGTTGAACCTATATACATTTTACCGATCCAGTATATTTTACATTAGTTATCTTGTCATTAGTCCCACCCTTCAGCTCCATTCAACCTCTCCCATCTATCTATCTAAAATAATTATTATATTATTGATTGATTGACTATGGCTTTTCAAATCACCCAGTATTGCTAACTGCAGCGTTAGTTTTAGGCAAATGTTACAATTCTTCATCCATTCCTGGACCTGTGACCAAAAACGAGCTACATATGGACAGTACCAAAATAAATGATCTAATGACTCTGTCTCCTCACAGCAAAATCTGCAGAGCTGTGAAGATTGTATCCCCCATATATATAACATTCTATTGTTTGCAAGAATTCTATATAGTAATTTAAATTGAAAAATTCGAAGTTTTGAATCCGGCGTTGTTTTGCGTATCAATTCGTAAACCATGTGCCATGGAATGGGTACATCGAAAATCTCTTCCCAACTATTTTGCAGTTTATATGGCACAGCTATTAGTTTTTTGGTCCTTAAATGAAATAGATATATGTTTTTATTTATCACACTTTTCTTTAACCATTTATGTTCTTTAATACAGGGCCGACACAAGTTCCTTACTTTTTTCCCCTTCTACTTGCCTCTTCCATTTTTGTGGTAATGCTTCAATTAGTTGGTTATAATTTTGGGTAGAGCAAACACCAGTCCTATTTATGATATTATATATATATATTTTTAAATACAGTTTCTTTATCAATTAGTATATTTGAGTTTAACCACAATATTTGTTGTATTATTTGTTTTGTCTTTTCAGGTGGATTAAACTTTCTAAGGCTTGTTTAAAAAATAGCAACATTTTTGAGATCCTTTCCTTTTCAAACAACCGAAAAAGAGCAGATGTAATACGAATAAAGGGGAAAAAGCCATTCTTGAACATAGGATGAGACATTCTTATCAATTTACTAGAGAACCAGTTTGGATTTACTTTTGTATGACTGATGCCTTTAGTGAAAGGTCTAATGCTTTAATATTTAATAATTTCTGCCCTCCGAATTCATATTCATTATATTAATAGGCCTTTTTAATTTTGTCTGGCTTGCCATTCCAAATAAAATGTAATATTTTTTGTTCATATTTTTTAAAGAGCAGGTCACTAGGTGTAGACAAAACCATAAGCAAATAGGTAAACTGTGATATGACTAAAGAGTTAACTAGGGTGATTTTTGCACAGATAGATGGTAGCAAGATCTTATCTGTTTTTGCTAACTTTCTATAAAAATTTACTGGAGTGAGATCATTTCTTTCTTTTGGGATTTGTATACCGAGTATGTCCACATCTTCGTCAGACCATTTAATTGGTAAACCACACGGTAATGTAAAATAAGAATTTTTTTGTGATCCAATATGTAATTTGCAAATAAATTCATTAAAAATCCTACAATGTGATTTTCTGGATTTTTTTTCCTCCTTTTGTCTGTCATAGTTGAAGTGTACCTATGATGAAAATTACAGGCCTCTCTCATCTTTTTAAGTGAGAGAACTTGCACAATTGGTGGCTGACTAAATACTTTTTTGCCCCACTGTATATGTTTGTAGTTTGCACTAGGGGTTTGTGGGTTATTGTTTTGTTTGAGCATAGCTTTGTGTGTCACTCTATGTTATTGTTCCGATCTTTGTCCGTTTCGTTTTGTTGTTTTGTCCCAGTTACGTGTGTAAATAAAGCATGTATACTGGATACCTCGCTGCGCCTTGGTCTGTCCCTTCCGGAGATTGTGACACTCTTTCAAAATATCATTCAGTGACCCATGCGTGACTCCATCATTTGTAACAAGTTTCAATACATTTTTTTTGGTAGCATTTCTATATTGAAGATTGAGAAAGAATTTGGTAAATTTTTTGCCATATTCCATCCAGTTCGCTTTATTTTTATAATATATTACACTGGACCTTTCCTGAATAAGTTCCTCCATTTCTTTTTGTTTTTTTCTCTAACTTATTCTCTACCTCTATGGTACAGTTTTTATTGTTATCTAACTGTACTGTTAGTCCTTCAATTTCCTTTGTTAATATGGACTCTTTTAGATCTAAATTGCTTTTGTTTTATAGATGAGTACTGAAATGGATGGCCTCTAAAGGCACATGAATGTATTGTTATCTGATTCACAACATGGTAAAGTGATACAGAGCCTTCAGAAAATATTCACACGCTTTGACTTTTTCCCCAAAAAATTATGTTAAAGCCTAAATACAAAATGTATTAAATTGAGATTATTTTCCACTGGCCTCCACACAATACCCTATAATTTCAAAGTGAAATTATCTTTTTGAAAAGCTAAAAAAGTATTGAGTCAATAACTATTCAACCCCTATTCAACCCCAAGCCTAAATAAGTCCAGGAGTAAAATGGGCTTTACATGTCACAAAATGAGTCACTCTATGTGCAATAATAGTGTTTAACATGATTCCCTACATGGACTTCTTTTCAGGCATATCCATTTGGTCCTTGACATTTTTAATCTCTGGGTTCGTGCAGCCCCTGCTCTGCCTCCACAAGGTTGGGAAGCTGCCCTGTATCAAAGGTCTCTGAGACAAAAAGTCCAATCTCTTCAACTCGTTGGATATGTCATGATATTTATTTTATGTTATTGATTTTGTTTTCCAATTCATGAAGTTTGAATATATTTCCAATGTTATCTGTGGAAAGTGTTGGTTTGATTTCCCCTTGGTTTTGATAATGTTGTGTCAGCAGTTTATGTACAAGAACTTCTCAAATCATCCATATGTAGTGTTGAAATGTTGATACATAAGCCGACATTCAATCCAATTGGTCTTGTGGACAATGCAGCTTTTAAAAGCAATGGTACCGCATTTGCAGAGATAACATTCAAGGTAAATGCTGCACATGTTGGTTATATTGGATATTACCTTTAAATGTCATTCTGTCTCAACTTTAGAGTGATATTTCATTTTTCAGATAGAAAAAC
The DNA here is from genome assembly GCA_030435695.1 of Brachymystax lenok tsinlingensis. Classification (NCBI taxonomy): domain Eukaryota; kingdom Metazoa; phylum Chordata; class Actinopteri; order Salmoniformes; family Salmonidae; genus Brachymystax; species Brachymystax lenok. The sequence goes on from CM059810.1 coordinate 39,314,939, forward strand.
AATCCAGAGGCTAATGCAGAAACAGACTGGCACCAAACATTTACATGTGTTTTCTCTTGAAATGATAGATGATGATTGTGCTTGAAAGTTACAATATAGATGTTTTTGTGGTTGATGAGATTCAATACTTACTTATCAAGGAGCTACCTACCTGTCTGTCTGTCGGTCTTCTTTAAAGGAGATAAATAAATGTTATGTCTGTATATAATAATTAAAAAAAAAATTCTCCTTGAAATGAATGGGACGTTCCAGCTGCAATGGTGTCATGAAATAGAATACTTCTACACTGACCACCATATTGTGTAACTAGGGCCATTATCTCTTTCGTTCTGACCGGGTCTGGAAAATCACAGGGCCCTATCCATCCATAACATATTCTACACATTACAGCACATTCTCTTCAACCAAACTAAACACCACTTAGTATTACCATAACCAGTGGAAAACATTTCCATGTCAGGTGTGTTCCATTTAGTGAGGTGATGGGTGACATCAGTTTACTGACGTCTAGCAACACAGGTGTATTGGTGGGGGTGGCTGAGGGTATGGTTTTAGGGGAGGGAGGTAGGGTCGGAGCTAGGAGGGAGCGAGGGTGGGAGGAAGGATGGAGGGCAGAAGCTACAGAGGGAGCGAGGGAACTCTGGTCAATAGGAAGTAGGGTGCCATTTGGGATAGACCCACTGACTGACTGATTCATTCCTCTCTTTTAAAACTCTATTCCAACTTCCTTGTTTTTTCTTCACCATGGGTGCAGACTCTCTCTCTCTCTCTCTCTCTCTCTCTCTCTCTCTCTCTCTCTCTCTCTCTCTCTCTCTCTCTCTCTCTCTCAAATGTGATTCATTTTGTTACAGAGCTCTTTTCCCATGATATAGAAGTGACTCAATAGGGAGAGAAAGAGAGAGAGACACACACACAAGGAATTGTTTTATTTTTATTAAATCTGTCTCCATTTTGTCATTGAAGCCAGTGATTGATCATTTAAAGGCAGACATTTTCTCCGGACAATTCAACTGTTAACTTTTACCCTGATATACTTATGCATCATCCTTCTGATTTGAATACTACTAGTTGTGTGGTGTGGTTTCCCTGGGTATCCATCCACAACAATGAAAATGGAGTGATTTCCATTAGCTTCCCCACAGGCAAAGCGCAGCTAGCGACTGTGCTGAAACAGTTCAACTCATGTTAACATGGAGCATTTAAGGCTTGCCTTGAGTTAAGGGGTCTTGCTCTTCTATATAATGTAGCTATTTTCAACGGCAACAGTTGTTTTCTGTATTAGAGAATTGTAAGTCAATATAAATAACCACACAACTAGATTTTCGAGATCCCGTCAGAAAAAAAACAGATGTATTGATAATACATAATGGAAAAAGCAACATTTAACAATAATAATATATTTAATCCATATAGCGCTTTTCATGACAAGAAGATTCTCAAAGACTACATTTATCTAAATGGGGCTGCATGTCTGGTGGGTAGGAGCGTTGGGCCAGTAACCGAAATCTTGCTGGATCAAATTCCGGAGCTGACGAGGTAAAAATCTGTTGTTCTGTCCCTGAGAAAAGCAGTTAACCCACTGTTCCCTGGGTGTCGGCGATGTGGATGTCGATTAAGGCAGCCCCCCGCACCTCTCTGATTCAGAGAGGTGCTTCATTGTTTGCTATTAGTCGTTATTCTCATTCTACCATTTATACTGTCTTCTGCAGGACAGGGAACCCTCTGAAAATCAATAGCTCTTCTGAAAAAGTCTCAAGTTCTGTTAATTCCCAATGTATTTTACTGCACATTTGGCATTTGGTAAATTTTTACAAATCAGAGTGGGGGAAGGGGTCTACTAATAATTGTTTTAAGAAGGTCATACCAAGGATCATTTAGCTATCTGATTTAGAATTTTAAGACCCCTTGAAGTATATTAAAAAAAACAGTACCAGTCAAAAGTTTGGACACACCTACTAATTCAAGGGTTTTTCTTTATGTTTACATTGTAGAATAATAGTGAAGACATCAAAACTATGAAATAATACATATGGAATCATGTAGTAACCAAAAAAGTGTTTAACAAATCAAAATATATTTTAGATTCTTCAAAGCTGCCTTGATGGCAGCTTTGATGACAGCGCTTGGCATTCTCTCAACCAGCTTCACCTGGAATGCTTTTCCAACAGTATTGAAGGAGTTCCCAATTATGCTGAACACTTGTTGGCTGCTTTTCCTTCCTTGGGTTGAGGTTGAGTGATTGCGTAGGCCAGGTCATCTGATGCAGCACTCCATCACTCTCCTTCTTTGTTATATAGCCCTCACACAGCATGGAGGTGTGTTGGGTCATTGTCCTATTGAAAAACAAATGATAATCCCACTAAGCGCAAACCAGATGTGACGGTGTATCGCTGCAGAATGCAGAAAATATTAAACATAAAGAAAACCCAAACTTTTGACTAGTACTGTATATAAAAACATATTTGATGACATTTTTTGGGAGGCCTTACTGCTATTAGCCCATACAAATGCATTGAATATCAGATTCACTACATGGAACAAAAGATAGTCCCCAAAAATATCAAAAGTCAGTCTGTTCTTTAGTGTCTCTCCTCTGAACAATTTTGTTTTGTATTTAACACCATATTTTGGCATTAAACTGTCTCCATATATACTGTACTTCCAATAATTTGTTCAACTTGTACCAGGGGACCTTCAGATGAGTCTTGTGAGGCCTGTGGGCATCATAAAGAAAAACAACAGACATTTACATGTTTGTGAGAGTTAGCCCAAATTGTTCGGACGCTACAGACAGAAGTTGGCAGATTGGCCGTACCGACTTCAGACAAGTCCTTGACACTCTGTGTCATAGGGTAGAAACCATTGTGTTCATGAGAGTCTCATCTTTCCATAGAGTGGTCAAAATAGTTTGTAGTCCAAACTCTTCGCATGCTATAGCATATTTTGTGGAAGACTGATTTTCGGTATGTCTCATGGTCTGACAAACGCAGCTCTAGCTTTCTCTACAGATGCAGAAGTGTGACATAGGTGGATGTGGTTGATTGAGACGCTTACAATACAAAAAACGGATATCTCTACCTGGGAATTGTTTTATTATTTTATTATACCTGGGTATTGTTTTATTATTATTAAACAATATTGCCTGGTGGGTGATAACAAGGGAGTGCTAGACAAAAGGGGAGCAATCAGGAAGTAATGAAGCCCAGGTGTGCGTAATGATGGGTTCCCAGAACCGGTGGTTAGTAGACCGGCGATGTTGAGTGCCGGAAAGGGGGAGTATATGTGACATTCCCAGACATCCATGTTATGACAATGACGTAGCATATACAGTTGAAGTCAGAAGTTTACATACACTTAGGTTGGAGTCATTAAAACTCATTTTTCAACCACTCCACACATTTCTTGTTAACAAACTATACTTTTGGCAAGTCGGTTAGCACATCTACTTTGTGCATGACACAAGTAATTTTTCCAACAATTGTTTACAGACAGATTATTTAACTTATATTTCATTGTATCACGATTCCAGTGGGTCAGAAGTTTACATACATTAAGTTGACACTGCCTTTAAACAGCCGGGAAATTTCCAGAAAATGATGTCATGGCTTTAGAAGCTTGTGATAGGCTAATTGACATAATTTGAGTCAATTGCAGGTGTACCTGTGAATGTATTTCAAGGCAAACCTTCAAATTCAGCCTCTTTGCTTGACATCATGAGAAAATCTAAAGAAATCAGCCAAGACCTCAAATTTGCTGACCATAGTCAGGTTCATCTTTGGGAGCAATTTCCAAATGACTGAAGATACCACATTCATCTGTACAAACAATAGTATGCAAGTATAAAAACCATGGGACCACGCAGCCATCATACAGCTCAGGAAGGAGACGTTTTCTGTCTCCTAGAGAATAACGTACTTTGGTGCGAAAAGTGCAAATAAATACCAGAACAACAGCAAAGGACTTTGTGAAGATGTATGAGGAAACAGGTACAAAAGTATCTATATCCACAGTAAAACAAGTCCTATATCGACTTAACCTGTAGGCCGCTCAGCAAGGAAGAAGCCACTGCTCCAAAACCGCCATAAAAAAACTGATTACGGTTTGCAACTGCACATGGGGACAAAGATTGTACTTTTTGGAGAAATGTCCTCTGGTCTTTTGAAGCAAAAATAGACCTTTTGGCCATAATGACCATTGTTATGTTTGGAGGAAAAAGGGGGAGGCTTGCAAGCCCAAGAACACCATCCCAACTGTGAAGCACGGGGGTGTCAGCATCATGTTGTGGGGGTGCTTTGCTGCAGGAGGGACTGGTGCACTTCACAAAATAGATGGCATCATGGGATGAGAAATTTTGTGGATATGTTGAAGCAACATCTCAAGACATCAGTCAGGAAGTTAAAGCTTTGTCGCAAATGTGTCTTCCAAATGGACAATGACCCCAAGCATACTTCCAAAGTTGTGGAAAAATGGCATAAGGACAACAAAGTCAAGATATTGGAGTGTCTATCACAAAGCCCTGACCTTAATCCTATTGAAAATTTGTGGGCACACTGAAAAAGCATGTGCGAGCAAGAAGGCCTACAAACCTGACCCAGTTACACCAGCTCGGTCAGGAGCAATGGGCCAAAATTCATCCAACTTATTAACTTCTTTGGGAGCAGCGCACGAGGTGACGGTTTTGGAGAGCCTGGCGTGCCAAAGTAAAATGCCTCCCATTCAGGCCCAGAAAATAGGATATGCACATTGGATAGGAAACACTCTGAAGTTTCTAAAAGTGTTAACATTTTGTCTGTGAGTATAACAGAACGGATATGGCAGGCGAAAACCCAAGGAATTTCAGTCCTGGAAAAAGTGGTTTTGACACATTGCCTCATTTGGATCCCCTCCCTTATGAAAATGCCCATATAAGGGCATATGAATGCAGAACCTATTGCTTCCTCTGGATGTCAACAGTCTCGAGACAGTGTTTTGATTCTTTTTAGCTGATTTTAGATTGTAGAAGAAGACGAATAAGGAAGTGGCCACACAGATGTCAATAGAAGAAAATGCCCGTTCCCGGCTGGCGCGCTCTGTGTTTTTTTCCTTTCTTATCGCCCAGTTTATATTCCGGTTGAAATATTATACTATTTATACATAAAAGTGTTCCTAAGGATACATTTACAATTATGTTTGATTGTTCTTGGACAAGTTTATAGGTATAAGTTGAACGAGTTCTCTTCACGTTTCAATGGACAAGTCTACGCTGTATTTTCTCATTATAAAGCGCCAACCAAACAGAGATTTATGGATATAATACATTACTTTTTTTAACAAAAGAACCATGGATTGTCTTCGTTGGACACTTGGGAAGCCCTCAGCAGAAGTTCTTCAAAAGGTAATTGATTTGTTTTCGCTGTGAAATGTGTTATGTCTGAACTGTTATAATGAGAAAATAGAGCGTTGACTCCTCCATTGAACTCGTTCAACTAATACATAGCTAAAAAAAATCAAAACACTTTCTCGAGACAGTTGACATCCAGAGGAAGCAATAGGTACTGCATTCATATGCCCTTATATGGGCATTTTCATAAGGGAGGGGTTCCAAATGAGGCAATGTGTCAAAACCACTTTTTCCAGGACAGAAATTCCTCGGGTTTTTGCCTGCCATATCCGTTCTATTATACTCACAGATTAAATGTTAACCCTTTTAGAAACGTCAGAGTGTTTCCTATCCAATGGTACTAAATATGTGCATATCCTATTTTCTGGGCCTGAATGGGAGGCATTTTACTTTGGGCACACCAGGCTCTCCAAAACCGTCACCTCGTGCGCTGCTTCCAAAGAAGTTAATGGGCACTTGAGTTTAAGATTGTTTATTTAGGCTATGACTGTGTCTCTCACCATGTTACTGCTAGTGCTCTTAATTGTTTTACTTAACTTCTTACGGAACAGTGTCCCGCTAGCATGCCACCTCGACAACATCTGGTGAAATTGCAGAGCGCGAAATTCAAAATACAAAAATCGTAATATCAAACATTCATGAACATACAAGTGTCATACACCATTGTTTAGCTTAGAATCTTGGTAATCGAACTGCTTTGTCCAATTTACAATAGGCTTCACGGCGAAAGCATAGCATTTGATTATCTGAGGACAGCGCCCTGCATACTTCCTGCATATAAATATATTTCAAACAAGCACAGGCGTAAAAACAAAAATAAAAAATAGAGATAAAATAAATCACTTACCTTTGAAGATATTCCTCTGTTTGCAATCCCAAGGGTCCCAGCTCCACAATATTTTTATTTTTATTTTTATAAAGACCTTCTTTATATCCCAAAAACTCAGTTTGGTTGGCGCGTTTTGTTCAGTAATCCACCCGTTTAAATCGTTCAAAATACAGACATAAGAATCCAAAAATGTACTGATTGCAAACTTCGTCCAAACAAGTCAAACAACATTTTTAATCAATCCTCAGGTACCCTAATAGATAATAAAATTTTAAAAGGAATGTAGTTTGTTCAATACCGGAGATAAAAAATAAAGGGCGCGCCAGGACTACAGACCAAAGGAGGAACCCAATGATAAACTATAGTTACTTGTTCATTTTTCAAAGAACAAGCCTGAAACCTCCTTGTCTAAAGACTGTTGACATCCAGTGGAAGCCATAGATACTGCAATCTGGGAGTTATTATTTTCATTGTGCAATAGGAAGCCATACCAATTGCATGGGAGCTCAAAAAAGCAATTTTTTGAATGGATTTTACTCTTGTTTTGCCTGCCATATCAGTTCTGTTATACCTACAGATTTTATTTGAACAGTTTTAGAAACTTAAAGGTATTTTCTATCAAATACAACTAATTATATACATATCCTAGCTTCTGGGCCTGAGTAACAGTCATTTTACTTTGGGCACGCGAGACTCTCCAAACTTCCAAACCCTGCACCCTAGCCCGGAGAGGTTAAATGATGGACACGAGTTGAATTGACATAGTGTGTTAGCCTTTAAATATTGTGTGTGTGTTTTGCATCTTGCCACTTCCTTTAACATAGTAAGCTCGTCCCTTATACTTTATTAATCAATTAAGTTAATTGACTCATTAGGAACTCTCCTCACCTGGTTCTTTAGGCCTTAATTGGATGAAAATGGAAGTAACAAAAACAGCCTCCAGGAATCAAGTTTGACACCCCTGCTCGAATTTGGCGTAGTCTGCAGTACACCATGAATGATAACAGCCAAAATATCAAATATTATTTACCTATAGTGTAGCAAAGTCAGGTGGTAGTCTCAGCCAGGGATTGAACCCAGGACCTTAAGACTGTCAACCCAACACCTTGCTACAGCTGTTACAGTATGCCAAGAGGTCTGAATGTATTGACGAGTTCGCTAGATGTTGAGTTAAGGTCGCTACAATATTATAGCTATAATATTATATAACTGATTGCAGACAAAGGCTTGCAGACAAAGATGACTTGGAAAGTGTGACGTTACAACAACAATATGATTGTATGGAAAGTTCCACAAGCATCCTAGGTTTTTTCCATGTTGTACATAGATTTGCATGTCTATTGCTACCTGCTGACAGCCCGTGTCCAACCAGAGTTGGAATTCATCACTATGGTGATGTGTAGACCACGCGTGCAAACTCACACAGACGTACGTACACACACACAGGTGTGCTTTCTAGGTTTGGATTTGACTATCAGGGATCACTCTCTGTTCTACTGAACACTTCCATCAGAGACCAAGACAAAGCAGCCAGCTCTATTTCACCCATCCAGGTGTTTACTGCTTTAAATATCTATTTGATAAAAAATATTATTATTATAATATTATTATTAATATTAGTATTTTAATTCAAACAGAGATATAGTGTTTTACTTTATGCTAATAAAATTATCTTCATACTTCAGAGAAGGAAAAGGGGATCTTTTCTTCCACAAATAAACCATATCAGTGATATTCATTCACAACATCAGATCCTGGTATAGAATTCTAACATGCTATCTCTCATCGCTGATCAATGATCCCATCCATGACTTCATTTCTTTATTAGCTAACTGCTGAAATGTATTGATTTATTTTGTTTTCCTGAATTTCCTAATGTACTCAGTACATATCAGCATTTAGCTGCCATGCATACTGAAATAAAACTAAAGTAATCTTACATTCCCTCCAGTCCTTTCTCTGAAGATATGAACACCACAGGTGGAAATGCCTCCTCCTATTCCTCTGGATTCTAGAACTTATGTGCCAGTAACCTTCCCGTCTATGTATCCATCTGCATGGTCTACTTTGTTCTCGGCGTACATCTCTTTGGCTATGTCCTGTGGCTGATCGCTACCGGCAACGCCTTGGCCTCTGAGATCTTCATTTTCAACATTGCAGCCGCTGAGCTCGTCTTCTGCCTGTGCGTTCCGGTCGTAACCACCGTCCATCTCATCGTCGTCGGCCTTCAACACTATGTGGAAACCATCGTCTTCCATTATGCCGTCGTCTACTGCAGCCTTCCCTGTTCCACTGCTGTATCTGTTTAGAGCGCTACCTGGCGGTGGTCCACCCTGTGGTCTTCCTGAAGTACAAACCCCTGAGGTACATGGTGGGGTTGGTGGCATCGGTCTGGGGAGGTGTAGTGGCATTTACCGGTGATTTTTACGCGTACCTCCCAGAGTTCCCTGTTTCTGGATACAACATCTTCCTCTTGGTGACACTCATAGTCGATCTCTTCTGCAGCCTCTCCATCATCCACATCCAGGGAGAGATGGAGAGAAGAGGAGGAGGAGGAGGAGGAGGGGAGAGCGAACTCAGCGGAGGGATGTGCCCAATGAAGAGAAAAGCCTTCTTTGTCGTCTCTGTTGTTTTCCTGACAATGCTGATTGACCAGCTCCCGTTCGTTGTCATGTACTTCCTGTTTGGAAACGCAAAGGATTATGTGTATTGTCTCATCGACAGTGTGACCATGTCCTTCAGTTGTGCCTGTGGGTTGGTGCAGCCTCTCTTCTACCTCCACAGGGCTGGGAAACTGCTCTATATCAGAGGTCTCTGAGGAAGAGGTGACACCAGGCCTCAAATTCATTTGAATCTTTTTGTTATTTTCATAGATAGAAACTTAAATCAGTAAAATGTTATTAACCTGTTAGGGAGCGGCAGCAGTGTTCTGAGTTTTGTAGAGTCTGGCGTGCCCAAAGTAAAATGCCTGGTACTCAGGCCCAGAAACTAGGATATGCACATAATTAGTAGTATTGGATAGAAAACACTCTGAAGTCTGAGAAGCAGACCTGGGTTCCAATTCTATTTGAAACAACCATTATTGGAGAAAACGATAAACTGATCCTGGATCGGCGTTTAGGAGCAACTTTACCCTACTCCCACCCCAGTTAGTCTAGATCAGGGCTGTTCAATGTCAGTCCTGGAGGGATGAAACTCTTCTGGTTTTCATCCTCTCCTTCTAATAAGAGACTAATGCAGACCTGGGACACCAGGTGAGTGCAATTAACTACCAGGTAGAAAGACAAAATATAAGTGCTTCGGCCCTGGAGGACTGGAAATGAACAGCCCTGGTTTAGATTAAAGTTCAAAGCATTTAAAATATTTAAAATCGTATTTCAACCCAGATCGGCTGAGATGTTGTGTCTGATCTCTAATCAGGGACCACTCTAGAGCAGAAAGAAACTAAGTCTAATCTCTAATCTGGGACCCTTCTAGTGCAGATAGAAATTGAGTTTAATCTCTAATCAGGGCCCCTTCTAGTGCAAATGGAAACTGAGTCTAATCTCTAGTCAGGGGCCCTTCTAGTGCAAATAGAAACTGAGTCTAATCTCTAGTCAGGGGCCCTTCTAGAGCAGATAGAACTGAAAGTTGCAACTTTAATATTTTACTGTAAAGCACTTTTGACCAGTAATTAAAAGAAATCACAAGGATTTTCCTTAAATTATTTTTCTAACTGTTAATTTGTTAACTCGAGTGAAATGTGTTTTTTAGTTAATTATTATTTGTAGTTTTTTAAGAGGGTCTTAGCTGACCAAGTTGTCACATACATCTTATTTGCCTACAAACTGACACTGTTTGTGCTCTGGGTCGACATCTGAAATGGCACCCTATACCCTATGTAGTGCACCACTTTTGACTAGGGTCCATAGTCCTCTGATCAAAAGTAGTGTGCTATATAGGGAATAGGGTGCCATTTTGGAAGCACAATGGTCTAAATCATTAGGTTGACGTGTCACTCAGGTGTGTCAGAGCAGGGCAGGGTCAGGCAGAGATTTGTATATACAGTATTAGTCCAGCACCAGTGACAGACAGAACCACACCACACCCCAGGGGAGAGGGACGCTGCGTCAATTTCAGGTTAGCTAAAACCTTAGTGTTTTATGTAGATGTAGAAAAATATATATTTATTTGGATTATTGGCAATTTATGCAAATATGTGGACACATTTTGACATTTCATCATGTTTACAAAGTGATCATCTCTAGTGCATATATTATCTACAAAGGAATGTAAGAGAGTATCTTTCTTAACTTAGCTTCATCTGGGTTTTTGTGTGCTTCATTGTGATCCTAGTAATTGACGGTACTCAGCGTTTTACATTTAATTTTCAACTAGGTCAAAAAAACGTCTTTACCAGAGTAAAACCTAACACCTTATTGCAATGGTTACAGAATTATTATATATTCATATTTAGATCAGTAATGACTGAAAGTATAGAGAGAGAAATCCTTTGATATGATCCTGATGTTTCTCTCTCTCTGTCCTCTCTGTCCTCTGTCTCTCTCTTTCTCTCTCTCTCTCTCTCTCTCTCTCTCTCTCTCTCTCTCTCTCTCTCTCTCTCTCTCTCTCTCTCTCTCTCTCTCTCTCTCTCTCTCTCTCCCTCTTTCTTAGTTTTTTATCCCTTAAAGATCTCAAGAACTTTCACACATTACAGTTACATGTGTTGTTAAGATGTACTTAACTAAGGTCAATGACACGTCCACCCCTTCTCCTAGCTCTCTTATGAAGCCGATTGTACAGGCTGTCAATTCTATCCCCATTCATACTTATTCCTTTTCAATAAACATCATCCTGGGTCTCCCCACCAATGTTTACATCCTGTGGCTGATACTGACCGGAGCGGGAGGAACGATGGCCTCAGAGTTCTTCTCTCTCAACCTGGCCGTGTCTGAGATCCTCTTCTGCCTCTTTAATACCGTCAGCATGTCTGAACTCTACATCCAGTCTGATTTTCTCCAAAAAGTAGCAGATTTTTCCTTTGGGCTAACTTTCACTGGCCGTCCCCTGTTCCAGTGCTGTATCTGTGTGGAGCGCTACCTGGCGGTGGTCCACCCTGTGGTCTTCCTGAAGTACAAACCCCTGAGATACAGGGTGGGGTGTTGTAGTGTTGTCTGGCTGATGGTTCATGGGTCCTCTTGTCTATGTGTGTTTGAGTTTAACTTACCACCTTTTGTATATACTCTCTTTGCCCAGACAATTGCTGATGTCATTCTGCTGCCTTGCAGTTCTCTGGGCTCTGAAATGTCCAGGACCAGGGGATGGGGACAGGGAAGGGACAAACAGCATTAAGATGAAGGCCTTTAAGATCATTTTGATTATCCTGGTGTATGCTGTGGTGTCTCACCTCCCACTGGCATTGATGGCACTGACTCAAAGTTACATTCCTGTAACAGACTTTTATTCAGGCATGGCCATTTGTAACTGCGTAATTGTAATCTCTGGGTTTGTGCAGCCCCTCCTCTACCTCCACAGGGTGGGGAAGCTGCCCTGTATCAAAGGTCTCTAAGACAAACAGTCAACATCTCTTTTACCCAATTAGTGTTATAAAAATGTAGTATATATAATTATATTTATGTTTTTCCATATTAATTTGTGAATTTAATGTCTGATTTTTCCCACATGGATTTGATTGTTTTCCAATTCATGGTGTCATGCCATCGTGTTTAGGTTCATGCCATCGTGTTTAGGTTCATGCCATCGTGTTTAGGTTCATGCCATCGTGTTTAGGTTTATGTCCCAGTGTCCAGTTTAGGATTTAGCGTTTGTTTCCACGTCATGTTCTTCGTTTATTGTTTTGTTCCGTCAAGTCCCGTTTGTAAATAAAGTATGTATTCTGGATACTTCGCTGCACATTGGTCTGTCCCAGGAGATAATCATGACATTCAGAAACAGACTGGCATCAAACTTTTACATGTGTTTTCTCTTGAAATTATGGATAATGATTGTGTTTGAAAGTTACATTGTAGATATTGTTGTAGTTGTTGTGAATCAATAAATACTTATTAAGGAACTTCCTGTCTGTCTGTCTTCTTTAGAAGAGGATAAATAAAAAAGATGTCTGTATATTAATAATAAATAATAACAATAATTATGATACCAAATAAATAATCATATTATAATGCAGTTCACCACCATTAAGAACACCTGCTCTTTATATTAAATAGACTGACCAGGTGAATCCAGGTGAAGTTATGATCTCTTATTGATGTTGCTAGTTAAATCCACTTCAATCAATGTTGATGAAAGGGAGGAGACAGGTCTTTGTTGCCTTGAGACAACTGAGACATGGATTGTGTATGTGTGCCATTCAGAAGGTGAATGAGCAAGAAAAAAGATTAAAGTGCCTTTTAACAGGGTATGGTAGTAGGTGCCAGGCACATGGGTTTGAGTGTGTCAAGAACTGCAACACTGCTGGGTATTTCATGCTAAACAGTTTCCTATGTGTATCAAGAATAGTCCACCCAAAGGAAATCCAGCCAACTTGACAAAACTGTGTGAAGAACTGGAGTCAACATTACCTGCATCCCTGTGGAACACAGAATGGCAGAATGGGGCTTCAAACTCAATATTGTTTTTGTTCACTCAGTGTATTTATCCTTGAAATCAGTGAGCAGGTCCAGCTATTATGGTATCATAAAATTGCATGAAATGATATTAAATACTTCTGTACTGACCGCCATTTTGTTTAATGGGTCTGGAGGTTTCTTTACTTTTTAACCTGACCTTGTCTGGAAAAACTCTGGGCCCTATCCATTCATAGCACATTCTACCCAGCACAGCATAGTCTCTTCAACCATACTGAACATCATGTAGTGTTGTCATAACCAGTGGAAAACATTTGCATGCCAGGTGTATCAGACCCTCCTGTACCTCCACAGGGCTGGGACACTGTCATGTATCATACCTCCTCTACCTCTAAAGGCCAGGGACATTGTCCTGTATCATCCCCTCCTCTACCTCTACAAGGCTGGGACACTGTCCTGTATCAGCCCCTCCTTCACTTCCACAGGTCTGGGACACAGTGCTGTATCATCCTCTCCTCTACAAGGCTGGGACACTGTCCTGTATCAGACCCTCCTCTACCTCCACAGGGCTGGGACTCTGTTCTGTATCATCCCCTCCTTTACTTCCACAGAGCAGGGACACTTTCCTGTATCAGCCCCTCCTCTATATCAGCAGGGCTGGGACGCTGTCCTATATCATCCCCTCCTCTACCTCCACAGGGATAGCACACGGTCAAGTTTCAGCCTTTCCTCTAATCTCTACAGGCCGGGGGCACTGTCCTGTATCAGACCCTCCTCTACCTCCACAGGGCTGGGACACTGTCCTGTATCATACCTCCTCTACCTCTAAAGGCCAGGGACATTGTCCTGTATCATCCCCTCCTCTACCTCTACAGGGCTGGGACACTCTCCTGTATCAGCCTCTCCTCTACCTCTACAGGGCTGAGACACTGTCCTATATCAGCCCCTCCTCTACCTCCACAGAGCTGGTACGTGGTCCTGTATCAGCCCCTCCGAAAAATCCACAGGGCTGGGCTACCTCAACAGGGCTGGGACACTGTCCTGTATCATTCACTCCTCTACCTAAAAAGAGCTGGGGCACTGTCATGATTTATCCCCTCCTCTACCTCTACAAGGCAGGGCCCCTGTCCTGTATCATACCTCCTCTACATCTATAGGGCAGGGACACTGTCCTGTATCACACCTCCTCTACCTCTACAGGGCAGGGACATTGTCCTGTATCATACCTCCTCTGCCTTTGCAGGGCTGGGACACTGTCCTGTATCATCCTCTCCTCTACCTCAACAAGGCTGAGCCACTCTCCTGTTTCAACCTCTCCTGTACCTCCACAGGGTTGGTTTATTGTCCATTATCAGCCCCTCCTCTACCTCTACAGGGCTGTGACAGTGTCCTGTATCAGCCCCTCCTCTACATCAACAGGGCTGGGATGCTGTGTTGTATCAGCTCCTCCTATACCTAAACAGAGCTGGGACACCATTGTGTTTCAGCCCCTCCTCTACCGCTACAGGGCTGGGACAATGTCCTGTATCAGTCCCTCTTGTACCTCTACAGGGCTGGGACAGTGTCCTATATCAGGCCTTCCTCTATCCTGACAGGGCTATTACATTGTCCTTTATCTCTTCCTCCTCTACCTCCACAGGGCAGGTACAGTGTCCTGTATCAGCCCCTCCTCTACATCAACAGGGCTGGGATGCTGTGTTATATCAGCTCCTCCTATACCTAAACATGGCTGGGACAATGTCTTGTTTCAGCCACTCCTCTGCATCCACAGGGCTGGTTCACTGTCCTGTATCATTCCCTCCTCTACTTCCACAGGGCTGGTACAATGTCCTGTAACAGCACCTCCTCTACATCAATTGTGCTGGGGCACAGCGCTGTATCTGCTTTACATAAACAGGGCTGGGACACTATTGTGTTTCAGCCCCTCCTCTACCTCCGCATGGCTGGGACACTGTCCTGTATCAGCTGCTCCTCTGCCTAAACAGGGCTGGTACACTGTAATGTATCAGCCCCTGTTATACCTGAACAAGGCTGGGACCCTGTCGTGTTTCAGCCCCTCCCCTACCTTTACAGGGCAGGGACACTAATGTGTATCAGCCCCTCCTCTATCCTAAACAGTGCTTGGACACTTTCGTGTTTCAACCACTCCTCTGCATCCACAGGATTGGTACACTGTCCTGTTATAGCCCCTCCTCTGCATCCACAGGGCTGGGACACAGTGCTGCATCATTTTCTCCTTTACTTAAACAGGGCTGGGACACTGTTGTGTTTCACATTTCTGGGACGGTGTCCTGCATCGGCCTCTTCTATACCTCTACAGGGCTGGGACACTGTCCTGTATCGGCCTCTCCTATACCTCTACAGGGCTGGGACACTGTCCTGTATCAGCCCCTCCTCTACCTCCACATTTCTGGGACACTGTCCTGTATCGGCCTCTCCTATACCTCTACATGCCTTGGACACTGTCCTGTATCGGTCTCTCCTATACCTATACAGGGCTGGGACACTGTCCTGTATCAGCCTCTAATCTTCTTCTACAGGGCTGGGACCCTGTCCTATACCAGCCCCTATTCTACCTCCACAGTGCTGGGACACTGTCCTGTATCAGCCTCTCCTCTATCTCAACAGGGATGGGACACTGTCCTGTATCAGCCTCTGCTCTACCACTACAGGGCTGGGACACTGTCCTGTATCAGCCCCTCCTTTACCTCTACACTTCTGGGACACTGTCCTGTATCAGCCCCTCCTCTACCTTCACAGGGCTGGGACACAGTCCTGTATCAGCCCCTCATCTACCTCAACAGAGCTGGGAAACTGTTGTGTTTAAGCCCCTCATATACCATCACAGGGCTATCACCACAGGGCTGGTACATGGTCCTGTATCAGCCCCTCCGAAAAATTCACAGGGCTGGGACACAGCACTGTATCATTCACTCCTCTACCTAAAAAGGTCTGGGACACTGTCCTGAATCAGCCCCTCCTCTGCCTCCACAGGGCTGGGACACTGTCCTGTATCAGCCATTCCTCTACCTCCATAATGCTTGTACAGTGTCCTGTATCAGCCCCTCCTATACTTCTACAGTGCTGGGACACTGTCCTGTATCAGCAACTCCTCTACCTAAACAGGGCTGGGACACTGACATGTTTCAGTGCCTCCTGTTCATCAATTGGGCTGGTACTCTGTCCTGTATCAGCCCCTCCTCTACATCCACAGGGCTTGGACACATTGCTGTATCATTCCCTCCTCTACCTCCACAGGGCTGGTACAGTGTCCTGTATCAGCCCCTCCTCTACCTAAACTGTGTTGGGACACTGTCGTGTTTCAGTTCCTCCTCTTCATCCACAGGGCTGGTACACTGTCTTGTATTGGTTCCTCCTCTACCTACAAAGGGCTGGTACAGTGTCCTGTGTCATTCCCTTCTCTACCTCCACAGGGCTGGGACACCGTCCTTTATTAGTCCCTCTTCTACCTCCATGGAGCTGGTACAGTGACCTGTATCATTCTCTCCTTTACCTCTTCAGGGCTGGGACACTGTCGTGTTTCTGTGTTTCAGCCCTCTTCTACATCCACAGGGCTGTTACATTATCCTGTATCAGTCCCTCCTCTACCTCCACAAAGCTGGTACACTGTCCTGTATCAGCCTTTCCTCTTCCTCAACAATGCTGCGACACTGTCCTGAATCAGCCCCTCCTCTACCATCACAGGGCTGGGACACTGTCGTGTTTCAGCCCCTCCTCTACATCCACATGGCTTGGAGACATTGCTGTACCATTCCCTCCTCTACATCCACAGGGCTGGTAAAAAAAATGTTTATATACTATTTTCTACTATTTTGCTTGTTTAACACAGTTTCGGTTAATACATGATTCCATATGTGTTATTTCATAGTTGTTATATCTTCACTTTTATTATATAATGTAGAAAATTGTAAAAATAAAGAAAAACAATTGAATGATTAGGTGTTTCCTAACTTTTGACTGGTATTGTAAATGCTGGGTCATACACAACAGACACAACATAACAGGGGCAAAACATATGGAAATTGAATTCCTTATCCAACTAGAATGCTCATCTTTAGATTTAACCTTTTCCATTTGCTGAGTACTGAACTCGAGCCAGGGCTATTGGTCCCAGTCACAAACAGGTGCAGCAGGTCATTACACCTATGCAAATGATTGTGTTTGTCAGGACCTAATGGCCATACACAGTCTATGATTGATTAGTATTGTATTGGGATCTGACTACAGATACACAGTCATGTGATATCATACGTTGTGGTAAGTTCACAAATAAAGACTCCAGTGGATGACAGGAGTTAGTAGTGGGAAATAACTGATTGCACATAAAAACTCCAGTGTATGACAGGAGTTAGTAGTGGGAAATAACTGATTGCACATAAAAACTCCAGTGTATGACAGGAGTTAGTAGTGGGAAATAACTGATTGCAAATAAAGACTCCAGTGGATGACAGGAGTTAATAGTGGTGAAGAACTGATTGCATTTCAATACAACTAGACATTCAATGATGTAACAATTAACAGTGACAGGGAATGGTCAATCAGGACAACAAATCAAGGTATAAGTCCAGTCAGTCAAGGTATAAGTCTAGTCCCTGCTCTTGATTAGTCGTCACCCATGCAGAGAGGCGGTCCCTCATGGTGTTTCCACTGACAGACCCTTTGTATCTCCTCTCTTTCTTCTTCTCCTTCCTCCTCTTCAACCCTCTCATCCTCAGCAGGTGACAACACATCCCCTACACCAAGGCAGATGTGTAGGACGGTGCAGCTGGAAATGACCAACGGGACAAAGAGAAATGCACCTCCAGGACTTGAAGGAAGATTGTCCTCCACCTCATCTTCATCGACCCGAAGGACCTTCTCAATGATGCATCGACCCTTGTGGTGGTGGAAGTTGAAAAGGTGCTGGGCTGCAAAATTCAAGGGCTTCTTGTACGGGGTGATGATGGGTATGGGCCCATCCAAACACGGGTAACCTCCATCACCCAGGAGAAAAGTACCCGGAGGCGGAAACAGACCAGTCCTCTATGGAAAGCTCTTTTTCAATACCTGTGAGTTGTTCACGGAGCCGGGATAGCCAGCATCGAGGTCGATGTATCTACCCCAGGAGGTGTAGAGCTTTCTGTTTCCATAGCACTGGACATCCTTCTCTCCAGGAGCTTTGAGCCTTATATGGAACCTATTGATCACCAACTGTTCTTCGGAAGGATGGATGACGTGCAAGCCTTGCAAACCCCTTCCCCACTTCTCGCTGCTCCTCCTCCGTCGATTGTAATCAGATGACTCTGCTGACCATGGTGAACAGCTCATCTGCCACGCGATATATGACCAGGTGCACTGTAGACTGTGGCATCCTGAAAACCAGAGAAACCACCCTGTAGGACGTCCTGCTCGCTAGCCAAAACAGGAACACCAGGACCTCTATGGTGTGCCCCCAGCCATGGTGACGCTTGTGATTCAATATTGCAAGAAGGGCTCGCAATGAAACCCTGTTCAGGTGGAAGTCAGACCGGGTGTCAGGCCAGAATAGCGAAATTCATTGCATCCTCGATCAGGCTGACACACAACACTACTCTCTCATGTGTAAACAAATGAGAGAACAAGTCAGATATTTCACTTCTGGGATAGTTGTCGTCTACTGTGCTAGCTCACACTGCTACAATGGTCAGTGTCAACTTAATTCCTTTATAGGTACTAAGGAGATCAATTATGTTACTTGTTTACTTGTTATTTGAGTCAGATATCTACAAATGAGAGAACATTTCACAATTGCGTATCCTTAGAACTGAGAAACATACATCAACAGGCTACATCCATTCATCAAATTCCTGCCTACATACCTGCTTGGCATCACATCACAAACCTCTGTACATACAAGGAGCAAATTACACACATATCCTTCTCGGTGTGACAGGAACCACACCTATCAATACGTTGATGAGGATGTTGGTGTTACTACTAAAGGCCTACGCCAGACTCTCCAAAACCATCACCTCTGCTGCAGCTCCCTAAGAAGTTAAGATGAAACAGCTATTAAATGTTATGATTGGAAATTGGTCTATTAACTTCTTAGGGAGCGGCAGCAGAGGTGACGGTTTCGTAGAGTCTGGCGTGCACAAAGTAAAATGCCTGCGCCAAATTCAAAATCCAAAAGTTTAATTATTAACTTCTTAGGAAGTGGCAGGTGAGGTGACGGTTTTGGAGAGTCTGGCGTGCCCAAAGCAAAATGCCTGCCACTCAGGCTCAGAAAATAGGATTTGCACATAATTAGTACTATTGGATAGGAAACACTCTAAAAGTGTTAACATAATGTCTGTGAGTATAAAATAACTAATTTAGCAGGCAAAAACCAGAGAAAAATCCATCCAGAAATCAGTTTCTGGTGCCCTGTTGCTCTGTTTGACACTCTCCCCATTGAATCCAATTGTAACCAGGACTGAGACTTCAGTACCTATGGCTTCCACTAGATGTCAACAGTCAATATACAAAGACTCAGAGATTGGAGTTAAGGTGTTTCCTCAAAACAAACTGAAAATACAAATTCCTGCAAGATATTCATATAAAACATGCATAAATTATACCTAATAATTCAGAATTCCAGAACATAAGGGAACTGAATATTTATTTTACGGCAACATTTAAGATTTTGTACAGGAAAATTTATATCAAACCTTTCTCTCTCCTAGAAGGTCTGTGTTCATCAAGATCGGAATGCTGTTTCATATACAACAGACACAACATAAAAGGGACAAAACAGATGGAAGCGGAGGAGATGCTTCCTACCCTTATCCAATGAGAATGCTCATATTCGTTTTTTACCGTCATTCAAAATATTTTCCATTTGGTGTGTCCTGAACACAAGTCAGGTCTATTAGTACCAGCTTGAACACCTGTGAGTCACAAACAGGTGCATCAGGTCATTATACCTATGCAATGATTGTGTTTAACAGGACCTATAAATGGCCATACATAGTCCATGATTGATCGACAAGGTTTTGTAAAGCCTTATTCACAATTCACAATTCACCTTAATGCTCAAATCAGTTTTGAATTTTAGTTTTGAAGTACTGACTATTCAAAGAGCAAGTTACAAGTGACTGGATTTGTGTGCGGTCAGACAGCATTAATTTGTTGACGTGTATACTCTAACTGTCATCGTGATGATGGGTGTGTGTGCCATGGTGTAGGCTGATTGGTGCGTCCTATCACTCAGAAGTTATGTAGCAAGCTAAGGTGACCGGAATGCCTGCTATTGACGTTTACCAATTGTATGTATTCAACCAATTTTTGACCAAAAACTGGTTGAATCCACGTTGTTTCCACGTCATTTTATCCCCCAAAAATCTATGTGATGATGTGGAATCAGAGTGGAAAACTCATTAGATTTGCAAAAAGGTTATCAACACTTTCCATGACAGACTGACAAGGTGAAAGCTATGATTGTCACGACTTCTGCCGAGGGTGCCTCTTCTGCCTGTTCGGGCGGCGTTCGGTGGTCGTCGTCACCGGCCTACTAGCTACTACCGATCCCTTTTCCCTCATTGTCTTTTGTATTGGTTTCACCTGTGTCTTGTTTAGTTGGTAGGCTAGGGCTATTTAAGTTGGTGAGGCCCGCCTCCTTTTGTGCGGGTTTGTTTTCTGTTTGTTGCAGACGTTCGTTGGAGTTTATTTCACTGTTGTTTAGTTGTTTGTTTAAATGCGCCCGTTTAGTGTGTTTTGTGTTTGTTTCCATTTTTTCGCACTTTATTAAATCGGGTCTGCATTTAAACCTCTGCTCTCTGCGCCTGACTCCACACCTTACGCTCCAGCTTTGTGACAATGATCACTTATTCATGCCATTTGTTAAATCCACTTCAGTCAGTATACAGTGAGGGAAAAAATATTTGATCCCCTGCTGATTTTGTACGTTTGCCCACTGACAAAGAAATAATCAGTCTATCATTTTAATGGTAGGTTTATTTGAACAGTGAGAAAAAGAATAACAACACAAAAATCCAGAAAAAACGCATGTGAAAAATGTTAATCACAACAAAAGTCACTGAACCTTTGGAAACAATACAACTAATGTAGTTTCAGGTTGTCAACCAATAAACTTTTTCTACAACTTCTCAAAGAACCCACCTTTTTGTGCCATCATGCTACTCCTTGCCATGTTTGGCATGATGAGGAATGGCAAGGAGTGGAATAAGAGCACCTACAGACTGGAACGTAGGCTAATATGAGCTTGCTGCCCCAATTGACTTAAATGCAATGGCAGAGTTTTCCTCCACCACAATTTAACATCTAACCATCTAGTGGTTACCATAGCTACCACTGTTTAACATCTAGCCATCTACTGGTAACCATAGCTGCCACAGTTTAAAGTTAAGCTCATAGCATTTCAACAACATTCAATCTCAGAAAAATCTGTTCATATACAACCTTATCAGGTATGAAGGTAAGACCCAGATGCTGACAACGCCAAATAAACACTGGTTTAATAATCCAACATGGGCAGGCAATAGACAAGTCAAGGCAGGCAGCCGTCAGTAAACCAGAGGTGGGGCAACGGTACCGGACGGCAGACAGGCTCAGGGTCAGGGGGCAGACAGAGTGGTCAGGCAGGCGGGCTTAGGACAGGCAAGGGTCAAAACCAGGAGTGCGAGGAAAAAGAGACTCTGGGAAAAGCAGGAGCTGAGGCAAAAACTCTGGTTGTCTTGACGTACAAGACAAACTGGCAACAGACGAACAGAGAACACAGGTAAAACTACACAGGGGATAATGGGGAAGATGGGCCAACACCTGGAGGGGGGTTGAGACAAGCACAAAGACAGGTGAAACAGATCTGGGTGTGACACAACCCCAGGAAGAATATGACACTTATATTGCACAAAAATATAAACACAACAATATCAAAGATTTTGCTGAGTTACAGTTCATATAAGGAAATCAGTCAATTGAAATAAATACATTAGGTCCTACTCTATGGATTTCAAATGACTGGGAACACGAATGTGCTTCTTTTGGTTAAAGATACTGTAGCTTAAAATTAAAGGTAGGGGCGTGGATCAGAAAACCAGTCAGTATCTGGTGTGTCCACCATTTGCCTCATGCAGCGCGACACATCTCCTTTGCAAATAGTTGATCCGGCTGTTGATTGTGGCCTGTGGAATGTTGTGCCACTCATCTTCAATGACTGTGAAAAGTTGCTGGATATTGGTGGGAACCGCAACACACTCTTGTACACATTCATCCACAGCATCCCAAACATGCTCAATGGGTGACATGTCTGGTGAGTATGCAGGTCATGCAAGAACTGGGACATTTTCAGCTTCCAGGAATTGTGTACCGATCCCTTTAACATGGGCCGTGCATTATCATTCATTCAAAAATAATTGTGAAGTAAAAAATAGATAATTAAATTTTTTGTTATAAAAGTAAGAAATAATTAAAGAGGAGCAGTAAAATATCAATAGTGAGGCCATATACAGGGGGTAACAGTACAGAGTCAATGTGCGGGGGCACCGTTTAGTTGAGATAATTGAGGTAATATTTACATGTAAGTAGAGTTAAAGTGACTGTGCTTGGATAATAAACAGAGAGTAGCAGCAGCATAAAATAAGGGGGCAATGCAAATAGTCTGGCTAGCCATTTGATTAGCTGTTCAGGAGTCTTATGGCTTGGGGTTTAAAGCTGTTTAGGACCTAGACTTGGCGCTCCGGTACCACTTGCCGTGTGGTAGCAAAGAGAACAGTCTATGATTAGGGTGGCTGGAGTCTTTGACATTTTTTAAAGCCTTCCTCTGACACCGCCTGGTATATAGGTCCTGGATGGCAGGAAGCTTGGCCCCAGTGATGTACTGGGCCGTGCGCATTACCCTCTGTAGTGCCTTGCGGTCGGAGGTCGAGCAGTTGCCATACCAGGCAGTGATGCAACCAGTCAGGATGCTCTCGATAGTGCAGCTGTATAACTTTTTGAGGATCTGGGACCCATGAGGGGGAGTAGGCTTTGTCGTGCCCTCTTCACAACTGTCTTGGTGTGCTTGGACCATGTTAGTTTGTTGGTGATGTGGACACCAAGGAACTTGAAGCTCCAAACCTGCTCCACTACAGCCCCGTCAATAAGAATGGGCGCGTGCTCGGTCCTCCTTTTCCTTTAGTCCACAGTCATCTCTTTTGTTTTGATCGTGTTGAGGGAGAGGATGTTGTCCTGGCACCACAAAGCCAGGTCTCTGACCTCCTCACTATATGCTGTCTCATCATTGTCATAATCAGGCCTACCACTGTTGTGTCATCGGCAAACTTAATGATGGTGTTGGAGTCGTGCCTGGCCATGCAGTCATGAGTGAACAGGGAGTACAGAAGGGGACTGAGCACGCACCCCTGAGGGGCCCCAGTGTTGAGATTCAGTGTGGCGTCAGGAAGTCCAGGATCCAGTTGCAGTGTGAGGTGTTTAGTCCCAGGGTCCTAAACTTAGTGATGAGCTTTGAGGGCACTATGGTGTTGAACACTAAGCTGTTTCAATGAATAGCATTCTCACGTAGGTGTTCATTTTGTCCAGGTGGCAAAGGGTAGTGTGGAGTGCAATAGAGATTGCATCATCTGTGGATCTGTTGGGGCATGCCGAGTGACCAACATGAAACATGTGACCAACACTTTACATGTTGCTTTTATACTTTTGTTTGGTGTAGTTAAAATGTCAGTTACACTTTAACATCTAGCCATCTAGTGGTTACAATGTCTACCACATTTTAACATCTTGCCATCTAGTGGTTACCATATAAACAACTTAGCTAGATACAAATGGTTATCTGACCTCACCACAACCACTAATCTACAATGACCACAACCATTAATCTATGTCAACCAGGTAAGCATTCATTGACCACTTATCAACAAAACGTGGGTGGCCATCTAAACCACTACTATGCATACAGTGGGCTGGCTACCATATATCAAGCACTATTCTACCTAAGAGCTGGCTTGCCCTATTTCTATCCTCCTGTGGCAAGGCAGAGGCTCATACAAAGTTCACCCCTTGTTTCAACCACTGGCTGAGGCGCCTCTCCTTCAGCATTTGTATTGACCTCTGTCCCTGTCTCCACCATTATTTCTGACTGAGACAGTGAGTCCTCCTGTTTAGTATCAACACCTGTCCAAGTCTACACCTTTTTTCCTGACTAAGACAGTGAGTCCTTTTAACCAGAGATCGTAGTTCCCTTTGTCTAAGATGTTGACTTTAGGTGTGACAGTCATGCTTAGGATCAGGCTTACACCCCCACCAAGACACCTGTGTTGCTCCCATCTGTAAACTAATGCTGCCCATCACCTCACTTAATGGACCAAACCTGACATGCAAATGTTTTCCACTGGTTATGACAATACTAGGTTATGATTAGTATGGTTGAAGAGAATATGCTGTTCTCAGGAGAATGTGTTGTGGATGGATAGGGCCGTGAGTTATTCCAGACCAGTTCAGTTTAAGAGTTCAAGAAAACCTCCAGGCCCTAGTGACACAATACGGCAGTCATTGCATAAGTATAAAATGTTATTTAATACAATTGTATGACACCATAATAGTGGTACCTGATCATTGACTTGAATAATTAAGAATAAGTGCAGTACAAAGTCAAAGGTTTGGACACACTTACAGTGGGGCAAAAAAGTATTTAGTCAGCCACCAATTGTGCAAGTTCTCTCACTTAAAAAGACTATGACAGACAAAATGAGGAAAAAAAATCCAGAAAATCACATTGTAGGATTTTTAATGAATTTATTTGCAAATTATGGTGGAAAATAAGTATTTGGTCACATACAAACAAGCAAGATTTCTGGCTCTCACAGACCTGTAACTTCTTCTTTAAGAGGCTCCTCTGTCCTCCACTCGTTACCTGTATTAATGGCACCTGTTTGAACTTGTTATCAGTATAAAAGACACCTGTCCACAACCTCAAACAGTCACACTCCAAACTCCACTATGGCCAAGACCAAAGAGCTGTCAAAGGACACCAGAAACAAAATTGTAGACCTGCACCAGGTTGGGAAGACTGAATCTGCAATAGGTAAGCAGCTTGGTTTGAAGAAATCAACTGTGGGAGCAATTATTAGGAAATGGAAGACATACAAGACCACTGATAATCTTCCTGGATCTGGGGCTCCACGCAAGATCTCACCCCGTGGGGTCAAAATGATCACAAGAACGGTGAGCAAAAATCCCAGAACCACACGGGGGGACCTAGTGAATGACCTACAGAGAGCTGGGACCAAAGTAACAAAGCGTACCATCAGTAACACACTACGCCGCCAGGGACTCAAATCCTGCAGTGCCAGACGTGTCCCCCTGCCTAAGCCAGTACATGTTCAGGCCCGTCTGAAGTTTGCTAGAGAGCATTTGGATGATCCAGATGAGGATTGGGAGAATGTCATATGGTCAGATGAAACCAAAATAGAACTTTTTGGTAAAAACTCAACTCGTCGTGTTTGGAGGACAAAGAATGCTGAGTTGCATCCAAAGAACACCATACCTACTGTGAAGCATGGGGTGGAAACATCATGCTTTGGGGCTGTTTTTCTGCAAAGGGACCAGGACGACTGATCCGTGTAAAGGAAAGAATGAATGGGGCCATGTATCGTGAGATTTTGAGTGAAAACCTCCTTCCATCAGCAAGGGCATTGAAGATGAAACGTGGCTGGGTCTTTCAGCATGACAATGATCCCAAACACACCGCCCGGGCAACGAAGGAGTGGCTTCGTAGAAGCATTTCAAGGTCCTGGAGTGGCCTAGCCAGTCTCCAGATCTCAACCCCATAGAAAATCTTTGGAGGGAGTTGAAAGTCCGTGTTGCCCAGCGACAGCCCCAAAACATCACTGCTCTAGAGGAGATCTGCATGGAGGAATGGGCCAAAATACCAGCAACAGTGTGTGAAAACCTTGTGAAGACTTACAGAAAATGTTTGACCTCTGTCATTGCCAACAAAGGGTTTATAACAAAGTATTGAGATAAACTTTTGTTATTGACCAAATACTTATTTTCCACCATAATTTGCAAATAAATAAATAAAAAATCCTACAATGTGATTTTCTGGATTTCTTTTTCTCATTTTGTCTGTCATAGTTGAAGTGTACCTATGATGAAAATTACAGGCCTCTCTCATCTTTTTAAGTTGGAGAACTTGCACAATTGGTGGCTGACTAAATACTTTTTTGCCCCACTGTACTCATTCAAGTTTTTTTCTTTATTTTCACTATTGTCAACATTGTAGAATAATAGTGAAGACATCAAAATTATGAAATAACACATGATATCATGTAGTAACCAAAAAAGTGTTACACGAATCAAAATATATTTTAGATGCTTCAAAATGCCCTTACACAGCCTGGAGGTGTATTGGGTCATTGTCCTGTTGAAAAACAAATTATAATCAAACTAAGCGCAAACCAGATGGGATGGCGTATCGCAGCAGAATGGTGTGGTAGCCATGCTGGTGAGAGTATCTTTAATTCTAATTAAATCACTGACAGTGTCACCAGCAAAGCGCCCCACAACATCACACTTCCTCCTCCATGCTTCACAGAGGGAACCACACATGCATTCACCTACTCTGCGTCTCACAAAGACACTGCGGTTGGAACCAAAAATCTATTTTTACTCATCAGACCAAAGGACAGATTTCCTCCGGTCTAATGTCCATTGTTCGTGTTAGTTGGCCCAAGCAAGTCTCTCCTTCTGATTGGTGTCCTTTAGTAATGGATTGACTGACCGTCATGTCTTAACAAATTATGGAACTTATGAAGGTAATTGGTTGCACCAGATCTTATTTAGGGTTTCATAGCAAAGGGGGTGAATACATATGCACACACCACTTTTCCATTTATAATCTTTTAGAATTTTCTTTTCTGAGTATTCTGGGTAGACCCAATTTGCGCTGTTCTGTGAAAGGATAAGTACACAGATCTTCAGTTTCTCGCATTGAATTACCTTAATTTCTCAGAACAAGAATAGACTGAAGGGTTTCAGAAGAAAGTTATTTGTTTCTGGCCATTTGAAGCCCGTAATCAAACCCACAATTGCTGATTCTCCAGATACTCAACTAGTATAAACTAGTATCACCACAACAGTTTTCAGCTGTTCTAACACCATTGCAAAAGTGTTTCCTAATGATCAATTAGCCTTTTAAAATTATAAACTTGGATTAGCTAACACAACGTGCCACTGGAACACAGAAGTGATGGTTGCTGATAATGGGCCTCTGTACCCCTATGTAGATATTCCATAATAAATCAGCCGTCATTTACAACTTTAACTAGGAGTGCAGAAATCTGGCACACATGCTCCGGGACAGGACTCTAGCCAACCCACAGTATATCTCAGACACCACCAGCCAGATTTGGATGAATAATGGGTGACTAATGTGTCTGCCATAGAGACCTGGCATTTAACAAAAAATATACTGATTGGCCCCAGGGGGCGCTGTAGCAATCAACTGAAATTATATTACTATTATTATTTATTGTAAATATACAGACATATCCTTTAACTTCTTAGGGAGCAGAGGTGACGGTTTTGGAGAGTCTGGCGTGCCCAAAGTAAAATGCCTGCCACTCAGGCCAAGAAAATAGGATATGCACATAATTAGTATTATTAGATAGGAAACACTCTGACATTTCTAAAAGTGTTAAAATAATGAATGTGAGTATAACAGAACTGATATAGCAGGCAAAACCCAGAGGAAAATCCATCCGGATTTGCTGTTTTTTTTGTACATGACCTTCTTCTCCAGTTAATTAAACCCCTCATCGGTGAGCCCTTGGGAACATATCCCAGAGGGTATAGGTTCTAACTCATCTTCCTGCCACTGGTCGGGCCCCACGTCTAAATGACCCCAGGTTGGGTTCTCGCTCCCCAATTCACTCACACACTCACACACTCTCTCTCTCTCTCTCTCTCTCTCTCTCTCTCTCTCTCTCTCTCTCTCTCTCTCTCTCTCTCTCTCTCTCTCTGCTCTCAACCCAACTGGGATACCTCTGGGTCCGTTGTACAGCGGGGGAGCTCCTTTCCGTCTGACTACTACCACTTCATCATCCTGGTTATCTGCACAAGCCTGATCTACTAGGGTTGGGTACAATCTCCTCCCTCCCAGAGGTATACTATCTACTGGGCTCTGGGAACTGTCTCTTTCCCTTCTATATGCAGACTGAACAAGGCACATTTGTATATATTTTCCCAAAAAACATTTTTATAATTTCCTAAAGTAATTGTACATTTTTAAGTCCTCCTGTCCTTTTAATCCATAATGAAGTTGATCGGTCTTCATTTAGGAATGAAAAATATTCAGGGCTTTCGACACCATAAAAATGTTCCCTCTCCCTTAATTAATTCAATAAATCGAATTCGAATAATGTAACAAAGACTAAGCTATTCTTCTGTCGCATGGTTCTCGAAAAACCTTAAATACATTATCTTTTTTGGAAGTACAGTCGTGGCCACAAAGTTTGCTGCTTCAGTGTCTTTAGATATTTTTGTCAGATGGAACTATGGAACTACTATGGAATACTGAAGTATAATTACAAGCAGTTCATAAGTGTCAAAGGCTTTTATTGACAATTACATAAAGTTGAGTCAATATTTATAGTGTTGACCCTTCTTTTTCAAGACCTCTGCAATCCGCCCTGGCATGCTGTCAATTAACTTCTGGGCCACATCCTGACTGATGGCAGCCCATTCTTGCATAATAAATGCTTGGAGTTTGTCAGAATTTGTGGGTTTTTGTTTGTCCACCCGCCTCTTGAGGATTGACCACAAATTCTCAATGTGATTAAGGTCTGGGGAGTTTCCTGGCCATGGACCCAAAATATTGATGTTTTGTTCCCCGAGCCACTCACTTTTGCCTTCTGGCAAGGTGCTCCATCATGCTGGAAAAGGCAGTGTTCGTCACCAAACTGTTTCTGGATGGTTGGGAGAAGTTTCTCTCGGAGGATGTGTTGGTACCATTCTTTATTCATGGCTGTGTTCTTAGGCAAAATTGTGAGTGAGCCCACTCCCTTGGCTGAGAAGCAACCCCACACATAAATGGTCTCAGGATGTTTTACTGTTGGCATGACACAGGACTGATGGTAGCGCTCACCTTGTCTTCTCCGGACAAGCTTTTTTCCAAATGCCCCAAACAATCGGAAATGGGATTCATCAGAGAAATTGAATTTACCCCAGTCCTCAGCAGTCCAATCCATGTCTCTTTTGCAAAATATTGTTTTTCCTGGAGAGAAGTGGCTTGTTTGCTGCCCTTCTTGACACCAGGCCATCCTCCAAAATAATTAACCTCACTGTGCGTGCAGATGCCCTCACACCTGCCTGCTGCCATTCCTGAGCAAGCTCTGTACTGGTGGTGCCCCGATCCCACAGCTGAATCAACTTTAGGAGACGGTCCTGGCACTTGCTGGACTTTCTTGGGCGCCCTGAAGCCTTCTTCACAACAATTGAACCGCTCTCCTTGAAGTTCTTGATGATCCGATAAATGGTTGATTTAGGTGCAATCTTACTGGCAGCAATATCCTTGCCTGTGAAGCTTTTTTTGTGCAAAGCAATGACGACGGCACGTGTTTCCTTGCAGGTAACCATGTTTGACAGAGGAAGAACAATGATTCCAAGCACCACCCTCCTTTTTGAAGCTTGCAGTCTGTTCTTCCTACTCAATCAGCATGACAGAGTGATCTCCAGGCTTGTCCTCATCAACACTCACACCTGTGTTAACGAGAGAATCACTGACTGTCACGTTTCTCTACTGAGGGGACAGACCAAGACGCAGCGATGTAGCCAGAATACATATTTAATTATAAACGGGACCACGACGGAACAAAACAAAGAACGGAGAACGTAACGATGAACATAACTGAACAGACAAACACAGCTATGAACATACAATAACCCACGAACCCAGAGTGAAACCTACTAGCCTAAATATGGTTCCCAATTAGAGACAACGACACACAGCTGCCTCTAATTGGGAACCATTACCCAACATAGAAATACGACACCTAGAAAGAACAAACCCTACACAAAGACAAAACCAAAACGCTCCAGCCTGAAACTCGGGACTGGGCGTTACACTGACATGATGTCAGCTAGTCCTTTTCTGGCAGGGCTGAAATGCAGTGGAAATGTTTTTTGGGGATTCAGTTCATTTGCATGGCAAAGAGGGACTTTGCAAATAATTGCAATTAATCTGATCACTCTTCATGACATTCTGGAGTATATGCAAGTTGCCATCATACAAATTGAGGCAGCAGACTTTGTGAAAATTTATATTTGACTATACGACTGTATTATCTACCGTATAGCATACATATTGTATCAATACAGAATCTCCAAGTCTAAACCTTCTAGCAATAGTTTGAATGTGACGTAATACAAAGTTAGACTCCGTAAACATTACTTAGTTGTGCTCTCACCAATACTGCTCATTTGAATATGTTTACCTAATATTCACTGTCCTTGATTCTCCCAAAGATTATTCAACCCCAATATCCGCTAATGAACTAGGTTGATCCAAACTTTCTGAATCATAATTCCTACTATTTTTCTCACATGGCAGTCAAGCACCCAAGCTAACGTGGCTAACTAATTGAGCCAACGTTATTCCCAGATACACAAAAATACATGGTTAGGCTCTTTACTTGTTGGTTAAACATGTTGGTGACTAACTGTGCTGCTTGCAATAATTCAAATCATGTTATTTCCCTAACGTTTACTTACCCCAACAATATTCAATCCGACAAGCATTTCTAACCTTCTCAGTTATCCTGCACTCTGGTATAGCCAATCTAGTGCTTTTGAATTCCGACCAAAATAGCCTGAATGACATTACAAAGCACCCCATTTTACACTATTCATTCTCCTAGTAGTCTTGTGAGTGTAATGAAGCTGATAAAACTGCTAACTTCAATACGCTTGTATATTGAGCTCCTTATTCTGGTTTTATGTGTTTGTTCCACTTCATAATTGCCTCCCTGATCTGAATTTTTTATTTTATTTTCATCTCTTAAGGTTAAACGGTGTGCTAGTGGGTCGTTCCCGACACTACCCGGTGAAATGTAAGGCGCCAAATTCAAAATCCAAAAGTTGAATTATTAAACATGCATCAATATATAACTGTTTCATAGTCATCAAAAGCTCTGCTTCTTGGCAATATCACAGCGCCGTCAGATTTCAAAAAGGCTTTACGGTGAAAGCACCACATTTGATGGATAGCACCTCATATATTTGCCATTACCATAAATTCATAAGCCTTCACGGTCCACAGAAAACACATTTCACAGCAAAAACAAATCAATTACCTTTTGAAGGACTTCTGCTGAGGGCTTCCCAAGTGTCCAATGAAGACAATCCATGGTTCTTTTGTTAGAAAAAGTAATGTATTATATCCATAAATCTCTGTTTGGTTGGCGCGTTATAATGAGAAAATACAGCCTCCACTCGTCCATTGAAACGTGAAGAGAACTCGTTCAACTTATACCTATAAACTTGTCCGAGAACAATCAAACATAATTGATATTGTATCCTTAGGAACACTTTTATGTATATGTTGTATAATATTTCAACCGGAAAATAAACTGGGTGATAAGAAAGGAAAAAACCAGAGCGCGCCAGCCGGGAACGCGCATTTTCTTCTATTGACATCTGTGTGGCCACTTCCTTATTTGTCGTCTTCTACAATCTAAAAGCATCTAAACAGAATCAAAACACTTTCTCGAGACTGTTGACATCCAGAGGAAGCAATAGGTACTGCATTCATATGCCCTTATATGAGCATTTCCATAAGGGAGGGGTTCCAAATGAGGCAATGTGTCAAAACCACTTTTTCCAGGACAGAAATTCCTCGGGTTTTCGCCTGCCATATCCGTTCTGTTATACTCACAGACAAAATGTTAACACTTTTAGAAACTTCAGAGTGTTTCCTATCCAATGGTATCCAATGGTAAATATGTGCATATCCTATTTTCTGGGCCTGAATGGGAGGCATTTTACTTTGGGCATGCCAGGCTCTCCAAAACCGTCACCTCGTGCGCTGCTCCCTAAGAAGTTAACATCCAGTGGAAGCCATAGGTACTGCAGTCTCAGTCCTATATAACGTTGAATACAATAGGCAGCCAGGAGAAAAAGGTCGTCTACAAAAAAAAAATCAAATCCGGATGGATATTCCTCGGTTTTCGCCAGTTCTGTTATACCTACAGACATTATTTTAAAGGTTTTATTAACTTCAGAGTGTTTCCTATCCAATAGTACTAATTATGTGCATATCCTAGTTTCTGGGCCTGAGTGGCAGGTATTTTACTTTGGGCACGCCAGACTCTCCAAAACCGACACCTCAGCTGAAAGAGAGAGTGAGAGTCTGGACCAAAAACAATGAAGTGGTAAAAGAAGGAGAAAGAGTTAAAAGACAGGAATGAATCCCTCCCATCCCAGATGGCAGCCTACTTCCAATTTAGTGCACTACTTTTGACAAAGGCGTCCCGCGCTCAATCCCTGGCTCCCACCCTACCTCCCTCCCTCCGTAGCTTTTGTCCTCCATCCCTCCTTCTGTCCCTCCCTCCATATAATTACTATAATTATTGTCAAAAATATAATACACAGACATTAATTTTATTTTTTTCTCTTTAAAGAAGACAGACAGAGACAGACAGACAGACAGACAGACAGACAGAGAGCTGCTTAATAAGAGTTTATTAAATCACATCAACCCAACAATATCTACATTGTAACTTTCAATCAATCATCATCTATCATTTCAAAAGAAAACACATGTAAATATTTGGTGCCAGTCTGTTTCTGAATTAACCAGCAGAATGGTCTGTCCCTCTGCCAATAAATATCACGCTAAAGTTGAAACAGAAAGACACCAGGTCTATTTACAAACAAGTACATTATGGCCAGGATTCAGTACAAAATCATGCTATATCACTCTTGACCTTTAAAGGTAATTTCCAATTAAGCCAACATGTGCAGCATTTACCTTGAATGGCATCTCTGCGAACACAGTACCATTGCCTTTAAGAGCAGCATTTTCTACTAGCGTGATCGGATTTAATCCCTTCCTATATATCAACATTTCAATGATGCATATGGACGATTTAGGAACTTATTGGGCTAGTTTACACCGCAGACCCAATATTATCCAAACAAAACCTACAGGGGGAAATAATACCATCACTTTCTACTGATTACATTGGAAATACATTCAAACATTATTAATAGGGAAACAAAATCAGTAATCTAGAACATGAATACAATTATATATTGTACATTTTTAAAGCACTAATTGGTTGAAGAGATTTTGACTTTTTGTCTTAGAGACCTCTGATGCAGGGCAGCTTCCCAACCCTGTGGAGGTAGAGGAGGGGCTGCACAAATCCAGAGATTAAAACAATGCCATAAGAAATGGCCATGCCTGTAAAAAAGTTAATGTAGGGAATGTATTTATGAGTCAGAACCATCACTACCACTGGGAGTTGAGACACAGTAGCATATACCAGGATAATCAAAATGATCTTAAAGGCCTTCATCTTAATGCTGTTTGTCCCCTCCCTGTCTCCATCCCCCGGTCCTGGACGTTTCAGAGCCCAGAGAACTGAGAGGCAGCAGAATGACATCAGCAAAAAATAGATCAGTGACTGGACAAGGACAGAGTAGAATGACACTGGTGTAAAATTCTCAAACAAAGATAAACAGCAGGACCCAAGAACCATCAGCCAGACAATACTACAACACCCCACCCTGTATCTCAGGGGTTTGTACTTCAGGAAGACCACAGGGTGGACCACCGCCAGGTAGCGCTCCACACAGATACAGCACTGGAACAGGGGACGCCCAGAGAAAATTAACCCAAAAGAAAATGCAGCAGCTTTGTGGACAAGATCAGTCTGGATATATTTGTATGACTGGAGTTCAGCTATGCGGACGGCATTAAAGAGACAGAAGAGGGTCTCAGACACGGTCAGGTTGAGAGCAAAGAACTCAGAGGCCATCGTCCCTCCCGCTCCGGTCAATATCAGCCACAGGATGTAGACATTGGTGGGGAGACCCAGGATGATGTTGATTGCATAGGAAGCAGTTAACATGGGGATAAAATGTGCCACATGGACACCCTGTACAGCCGGATCAATTAGGGAGATAGGAGATGTGGATGTATCATTGACTGTAGATAAGTTCATGTCAACTGTAATGTGTGAAAAGTCTTGAGATCTGTAAGAAAGGAGACAAAGAGTGAGAGGTACAGAGGGAGAGAGAGAGAGAGAGAGAGAGAGAGAGAGAGGTAGAGGTAGAGGTAGAGATAAAGAGACAGAGGGAGGGAGGGAGATAAAGAGAGAAGGAGGGGGAGAGAGAGACGAGAAAGGGAGGGGGAGAGGAGGAAAGTAATACAAGTAACAGGATCATGTAAAGTAATTATTCTCGCTATAATTGCAGACTTAACTCATCTTATATATGCACATATAGTCATTCTGTAACCCATGCAATAGGATCTTAGATATTTCTCTGCTGAAGCCTTTGTTTTACCCTGGTTGAAAAATATGTGTAAAACTCTGAGTACTAGGTGTGCAGCCTAGGTAGAATCACAATGAAGCACTCAAAAAACCTGAGGAAGCTAAATTAAGACACTCCGTTACAATCCTTTATGCACTACACATGATCAATATTCAGATTAAAATATATATTTTTGTTTTTGTTCAAAAGCTACATCAATCTATAGCAATCTAAATTTCTATTCAAATAAAATAAAGATTTAACTCACCTGTAGCCTATCGATGCAGTGTCTCTGTCCTCTGAAGTGTGGTGTATTGTGTCTCTCACAGATGCTGGACCTGATAACCTGATACTAAATATTCACATCTCTACCCTTTCCTGCCTTGCCACAACTGAGTGTCCTGTCATCTCAATCTGGTATTGTAAACAACTGTGCATCCAAAATGGCACCCTAATCCCTATAAAGTGAACTATTTCTGACCAGAGGCCAACGGGCCCTGAACAAAATTAGTGTACTATACTATATAGTGTATAGGGTGCCATTTTAGACATCGAGCAGAGTACAGACGAGCGGTGTCATATTGCAGGCAAATAAGTTCAAATGTTTTGTTAAGCTTGCATAGGTTTGCCCCTCCCTGCTGCTCACAACAAGCTTCATTCCCCCATATCACAAGGGGAGTTATGGCTGATTTAAGATTAAGTGGTCAACCCTGTTACTTCAATTGTACACTAGTATAGTCCTTTCTCTTAATTTAACATCTGAAGATTGGAAAACTTTTTTTTATAAACTTGAACATGTGATCTTTATGATGGAATGTTAAACATTGGGTAAAATAAATATTTCAAAAAAAATGTGCACTAACCAAAATTAAGTATATGAATTCATCTTCCTCAGAGACCCCTGAAACAGGGCAGTGTCCCAGCCCTGTGTACAAACTGAGAGATCGACAGAGGTGTAGACTCAGGTCACATGACTTGGACTCAAGTCACAAATATGATTAATTGCAACTCGACTTTAACACCAATGACTTGTAACTTAACTTGGACTTGAGCCTTATGACTCGAACTGACTTGATACCCTCCCCAAACTGACTTGATACCCTCCCCAAACTGACTTGATACCCTCCCCAAACTGACTTGATACCCTCCCCAAACTGACTTGATTCCCTCCCCAAACTGACTTGATACCCTCCCCAAACTGACTTGATTCCCTCCCAAAACTGACTTGATACCCTCCCCAAACTGACTTGATTCCCTCCCCAAACTGACTTGATACCCTTCCCAAACTGACTTGATACCCTCCCCAAACTGACTTGATACCCTCAAAGCCCATATATTAACAATGATGCTATTTAAAAAAGTGTGCTGAGACTACGATTAATTTTGCAGATGAAACCTGCATGAACACATCAATCAACAATAATTACACTATTCATATCTATATACAATTACACAATTCACTTGTTGGACCTACTGGACTACATAAAGCCTATTATCTATCCTCTATTATCTCTTAGAGACCTCTGATACAGGACAGTTTCCCAGACCTGTGGAGGTAGACGTTCAAATAATCTTTTAAAGGTATGGTTACCTGATACGGAAGACCAGTTCACCACCATAGCGAACATGATAATCAAAATGATCTCGAAGGCCCTCTTCATGTTGTTTGTCCCCTCCCTCTCCCCTTCCCCTGGCCCGGGACGTTTCAGAGCCCTGAGAACTGAGCGGTACCAGAAAATCTTAAACAACATAAAATAACATCAAACTCAACCCAGTATACATGATATGTACAAGTTATTTTACTTCCAAACATAAAGAACAGACAGGACCAAAGCACCATCAGCCAGACAACACCACAACACCCCACCCTGTATCTCAGGGGTTTGTACTTCAGGAAGACCACATGGTGGACCACTGCCATGTAGCGCTCCACACAGATACAGCACTGGAACAGAGGACGGCCTGTCATTAGAAAACCATAAGGAAATACCATGATGTACGAGAAAACAATTCTGGGGTGCTTTAGCCAGACAAAATATGAATTAGAAGTCAGGCAGAAGAGGACCTCAGACACGGCCAGGTTGAGAGTGAAGAACTCTGAAGTCCTTGTCCTTCCCGCGCCGGTCAGTATCAACCACAGGACGTAGATATTGGTGGGGAGACCCAGGATAAAGTTGATTGCATTGGAAGCAGTGCTGAATGATTGGTCTTGGGACAAGTAGGCAGCAAATGGATATCCAGGCAGGGAAGAGTTTGCAGTTGAAGTATTCATCTCTTCAATTGGTGCAGTTCTGAAGTGTGATGGAAGCTGAGAGAAAGAGAGAATGAGGAAGAGACAGAGAGACAGAGAAAACAGAGAAAGAGAGTTTGACTGATGGAGCTCTTCTCTCTACTGGAAGTATGTGTTTTTTAAAATATCTTAGTGCTGGGTCCTACACAACAGATACAACATAACACGGTCAAAACATATAGAATGGAAGAGGTACTTCCTAACCTTATTCAATGAGAATGCTCATCTTAGTTTTTTCCCTATTGAAAACCATTTCCAATTGGTGAGTCTTGAACACAAGTCAGGTTTATTGGGCCCAGCTTGTACATCTGTGAGTCACAAACAGGTGTATCAGGTCATTACCCCTATGCAAATGATTGTGTTTGTCAGGACCTAATGGCCATACACAGACTATGATTGATTGAGGGTTTTTTGTTAGTGACTGCATCTAGGGACAGGAGACTTACTAGCAATGTGACGTGGCCGTCACAACAAAAACAGACATAGTTTAGGAAGTGCATATTCAACCAGGCAGATCCAAAGTTTAGGATTAGGCATATGGATTGAAATTATTAAAATGTAGGGCTAAGGTTAGTGGTTAAGATTAGGAGTACGGGGATGGGTGTAGCATAAGTGTCACGATCGTCGTAACAATAAACGGACCAAGGCGCAGCGTGCATGGAGTTCCACATTATTTATTCAAAGTGAAACGTCAAAAACTATAAACAAGACAACTGAGCGTAACATTCATAGCGCTCACACGCACTAACCAAAATACAATATCCCACAACGCAGGTGGGAAACATAACACACTAAGTATGATCCCCAATTAGAGGCAACGACTAACAGCTGCCTCTAATTGGTAACCATACAAAACACCAACATATAAATGAAAAAACTAGAACCCCACGTCACGTCATGACCTAAAACACCATAGAGAACCCAGAGGGCTCTCTATGGCCAGGACGTGACAATAAGGGATTAGCTTTCGGGCTAAGGTTAGGTTTGGCTTTACGGTTAGCGTAAGAGTTAAGGTTAGGTTTAGGGGGATTGGTGTAATGTTAGGTTTGGGTTTACGGTTAGTGTAAGATTTAAGGTTAGTTTAAGGGTTGAAGTAAAAACTCTGCCAGTCATATACAATATATTCGCTACCTATAGTTTTGTTATCTCTTCATTCCGCATACTGTTAACTGAGGTGTCGGTTTTAGAGAGTCTGGCGTGCCCAAAGTAAAAGGCCTGCCACTCAGGCCCAGAAACGAGGATATGCACATAATTAGTACTATTGGATAGGAAACACTCTGAAGTTTCTAATAGTATTAAAATATTGTCTGTGAGTATAACAGAACTGATATAGGCGGCGAAAACACGAGAGATTTCTGTCCTGGAAAAAGTGTTTTTGACACATTGCCTCATTTTGAACCCCTGCCTATTGAAAACAGCTATATATGGGAGTAAGATTGCAGTACCTATTGCCTCTACTGGATGTCAACAGTCTCTAGACAGTGTTTGGTGATGTTAGGTTGCTAGGATGGTAGGATGGTAATAGAAGAAGAATTTCGAACTAGTCATCGGATGTAAACAGAAGAGGATGCGCGTTCACTGGCTCGCACGCGCTGTTTTTTTCCTTTCCTATCGTACAGTTTATAATCCGGTTGAAATATTATAGTAAATATACATAAAAGTGTTCCTAAGGATACATTATCAATGATGTTTGATTGTTCTTGGACAAGTGTATAGGTATAGGTTGAACGCGTTCTCTTCACGGTTCAATGGGCGATTCAATGGTGGATTTTATGATCATAACGCGCCAACCAAACAGAGATTTATGGATATAATAAATGACTTTTTCTAACAAAAGAACCATTGGATGTCTTCGTTGGACACTTGGGAAGCCCTCAGCAGAAGTTCTTTGAAAGATAAGTGATATTTTTTAGCTCTTATATGGGTTTGTGTGACCCGTGCTGGATATGAATTTGCTAGCGCCCCACCACTCCGTAAGTAGTTAAGCTATGTACAGTACACATGGGTATTTGTCGTGTTGTTCTTTATCTTGGGCGCTTAATGGGACAGTGTAAGATTCTGTCCATTAAGCTCTTTATTTAAACCAGAGTCATATGAACTCATGAATACCATTTTTCTGTCTCTACCTTCAGTAAGGAGGAAATTACAGGTAGCTTCGAGTGTTAACCGTTCCTTTAGACCTCCAATAATTTTGCTAACACTAGTTAGCATTGGCTCACCAAACTACCTTTAACTTCCTTCATAGTGGATGCAGAGACATAAAAATGGTATCCAGGAGTTCATCTGACTCTGGGAAAGTAGAAGAATGACGTGTGTGCCAAAATCTCGCACTATCCCTTTAAATATTCATTAACATATAAGAAGGAGCGACCCATAGATCTATAATAGCTAGAACGGTTTTGCCATTTAAGTTAATGTTGTGAGATGTGTGGACCGGCGGCCATCTTGATTGTACCCAATTCTATTTCTATGGTTGTGCCAGCTCTCCCTCACTGGCCCCTGAGGCAGCAGCGTTGTTTCCCACTCCTGTGGAGGTAGAAGAGGAGCGGTGCCAACCCACAAAACACCAGGAGTAACATCCTGAGGGAATCAAGCAGGCAGAACACTTCAGCTCTGATGCAGTCTTACAGCAGGTCAATGACCACGGTCGGACGGCTGTTGATCAACATCATGGCCAGGATGACAGAGGCGATTGTGAACGTTCTTCTTCATGGCGTTCATCCCTTCTTTTCTCCCTCTCCCCTCCTCCTCTTTTCTCCATATCTCCCTGCCCCAGTTTTGGACGCTTCAGTACATGGAGGATGGAGAGGCTGCAGAATAGATTGACCAGTAGGAAGAGCAGGATGTAGGTGAGGAAGCAGTGGACGGGCAACTGAGGTGTGTAGAGGGAAACAGCCGTCCCCCAGGCCCCGGCTGCCCACCCAACCCTGTACCTTAAGGGTTTGTACTTCATGTAGACCACAGGGTGGACCACCGCCAGGTAGTGTCTGAGCCAAAAAGTGAGATACAATGTTTTTCCAGAACAGAAACAAGATGCAATTGAATGAAAATCTATGGAGTAAGAGATAAATTAAAACAGTTGAACTTAAAGTATTATTAATTAACAACAGCATTGTAAAAGTTACAGTTCAGTAGATTTCCATGAACTTATAACATGCATTTCCCCATCTTTATATATAAACACACAATCATCAAGAATCAACATGACGTACCTGGATGCAGAACTCTCTCTGGTCTCAGTGAGAATGGTTCATAGACTGAGATTGTGATTCTAG
Organism: Brachymystax lenok tsinlingensis; assembly: GCA_030435695.1. Classification (NCBI taxonomy): domain Eukaryota; kingdom Metazoa; phylum Chordata; class Actinopteri; order Salmoniformes; family Salmonidae; genus Brachymystax; species Brachymystax lenok. The sequence continues at coordinate 39,354,789 of CM059810.1, forward strand.
AGCCACAGGCCACATCCAGGTGGTGTGTGAGTGTGACTATGTTACTAATGGCATCCTAACCCCTAAAGTTGTGGACTATATTGGTAATATGATGACATTTGGGACTCCCCCTATGTTTGTATTGGATCAGGATCTAGCATCATGCTGAGGGAGTGATATTCAAAGTCATGATCATAATTTAAAATGCCAAGTATACAGTAAAGAACAATACATTGGGAATTAACAGAACTTGAGAGAGTTTATTTTTTAAATCATGAAATAGAATGGGACTAAAGACAAATAGCAAACAATTAAGTGATCTTTGACATCTTATCTCTTATAATACTGTATCTACGTAATGTTTCAGTAATGTTTTATGGTTAGTTACTGATGCATAAAAACCATTAATATCATAGGCTCAACCGCATTTTTTTATGTTTTCATTTTCATTCCGAATGACAATGCTGTACTGAACAGTGATTTAAATTCATTGATCTGTGGTTTATGTTTAGTTTAGGTCTTTGTTTGAAGATAAAAGCAATGAAGTCCAAAATAGCAACCTATTCTCTATACAATTCACTGCTGTTAACGAGAGTACTTTGGACCCTGGTCAAAAGTAGTGAACTAAATAGGGAATAGGGTGCCATGCAGGACACATGCAAGGTCATCCCTGCTCCAAATGTGTTCTGATTAGACAGTCAAATTGGCTGAGCTACAAGGAGAAACAAACATGACCAGTGGCTCAGGCTGCTGATGCAAATGACTGGAATTGATGTAAAACTCTGTGTCAGAGGTCAAGAGATCATTTAGGTAAATGTAGACTTTGAGAATCTTCTTGTTATGAAAAATGCTATATGGATTATATCTATTATTATTAAATGTTGATTTTTCCATTATGTATAATCAATTAATGTATTATTATTTAATTTTGTTATGTTGACTGAGAATTCCCTTTTACCGAAATCAACTGTTGCAGAGAAGCAGTGAGTCATTGAAATATATAGATTTTAAATAGCTACTGTATATAAAAGATGGACAGGAAGACAGGAAGTTTGAACACAGTGGCTAGCTGTGCTATGGCTGGGGGGAAGCTAATGGTCCATGCATGAGTTGAACATGGAAATCAGTACATTTCCCTTGTTACGCATGGAGGCCGAGGAGAAACCACAGTGCTGAACTAGCAGTATTCAAATCAGAAGGATGTTGCATAAGTCGGAAAACAAGTTGACAGTTGAATTGTTCTGCTTCTAAATGATCAAACACTGGCTTCAATTACAAAAAGTAGACACAGATTGGATAAAAAATACTTTATGTTCACTGGTTTATATTTGTATTTCTCTCTTGGGTCACCTCTTCCATATCATAGGAAAATATCTTTCTAAAAAAGACATAGAAAAAGAGAGAGAGGGAGGGGAGAGAGGAGAGAGAGGGAGTGGAAAGAGACGAGAGAGGGAGGGGAGGGGGAAGAGAGGAGAGAGGGAGGGAGAGAGAAGACAGAGGGAGGGGGAAGAGAGGAGAGGGAGGGGGAAGAGAAGAGAGAGGGAGGGAGAGAGAAAAGAGAGGGAGGGGGAAGAGAGGAGAGAGGGAGGGAGGGAGGGGAGAAAGAAGAGAGAGGGAGGGAAAAGAGAGAAGAGAGAGGGAGGGGGAAGAGAGGAGAGAGGGAGGGGAGAGAAGAGAGAGGGAGGGGGAAGAGAGGAGAGAGGGAGGGGGAGAGAGAAGAGAGAGGGAGGGGGAAGAGAGGAGAGAGGGAGGGGAGCGGAGCGGAGTGTTGTTATAAAAGCAACAGAATATGCTAAGTATTTCTGGACCCATCTGCAAAAAAAATAAAAACAGGGAGTGGGAAATTAGGGGGAAAGAGTTCAAAGACAGGAATGAATCAGTCAGTCAGAGGTTGGTAAGCAGCCAATCAGCGAGTCAATATTTAACTATTCAGTTCGTATTTCTTTGCTTTCCACTTCTCCAGGGATTTCTGCAGAAGAATAAATAGGCAAAAAGAACAAACTCATGAGGATCTTACTTACTTGCAATTCCTTTTCAATTCAGGAAGCAAACGAAAATTCCAATTCGGTTTACTAATTGAATTTACTCATTTTAATTGGAATCTGCCCTATGATTGTCAAAGTGTTCTTGCTGATTGGTTGTTGATTGTCCGTGTTGCAGCTGATTGGTTGTTTGGGGTTCTCACCTCAAGGTTCTGATGGTGTTTGAGGATCCTGCAGTGGTTCTTCTTGGCCTCTTCAGCTCTGCTGTAGAACGTAGAACACACCTTGCAGAAGAAGCCTCACTTGGAGACCAGAAACTCCATGGCTGATAGTGATCAAACAGACCAGAAACAAAACCAGCTTTAAATATACAAATTCACTGAACATTTGGAAACTATCCAACTAATGTGGTTTCATTTTGTCAACCAATCATATTTTTTTAGAACCTCTCAAAGAACACAACTTTTGGTGCAATCATGCCACTCCTTGCCATGTTTGGCATGATGAAGAGTAGCAAGGTGTTGAATAAGAGCTCAAACAGACTGGTAGCCAGGCAAAAAATGAGCTTGCTACCAAAATTGATTTACATGCCATGGCTGAGTTTTCCTCTAGCACAGTTTAACATCTAACCATGTAGTGGTTTCCATAGCTGCCACTGTATACCATTTAGCCATCTAGTGGTTACCATAGCTACCACGTTTTTAACATCTAACCATCTAGTGTGTACTATATCTACCGCTGTTTAACATCTAGCCATCTAATGGTTACCATAGCTACCACAGTTTAACATCAACATTTTTCACCCCATTAATCAACCCTGCACCTAAGAGGCTGCTGCCCTATGTATATAGACATGGAATCACTAGTCACTTTAAGAATGTTTACATACCGTTTAACTAATTTCAAATATGTATGTGACCAATAACGTGACCGATATGATTTTGATTTGATTTGATCTAGCCATCTAGTGGTTACCATATCTACCACAGTTTAACATCTAGCCATCTAGCGGTTACCATATATACAACTTATCTAGATACAGATGGTTATCTGACCTCACCACAACCACTCATCTACAATGACCACATCCACTAATCTATGTAAACCAGGTTAAAATTAATTCACCACATATCAACAAAAGGCGGGTGGCCATCTCAACCACTACTATGCATATGCAGTGGGCTGGCTACCATATCTCAAGCACTATTCTACCTAAGAGCTGGCTTGCTTGTTTCTTTTTCCTCCTGTGGCAAGGCAGAGGCTAGTTACCTCAAAATAAAGGGTACATCAGGGTCGTATTCATTAGGCACCACATGGAAGTGGACTGAATGAGAGAGGGACTACCTGGACTTGTCCTATAAAAAACACTAATGGACTGAATGAGAGAGGGACTACCTGGACTTGTCCTATAAGAAACACTAATTTGTTGTCCATTTAATTTTTTTTTTAAATCCAAATCAAATCAAATTGTATTGGTCACATACACATGTTTAGCAGATTATTGTGGGTGCAGCAAAATGCTTGTGTATCTATACAAACAGTGTAGGAAGTCCAGGACCCAGTTGCACAGGGCTGGGTTCAGACCCAGGGCCCCAAGCTTAATGATGAGCTTGGAGGGTATTATGGTGTTATGGGAATAACTGCACTGTTTGTATTCCGCCATATTTCCAGTCACCTTGCCATGCTTAACCATGTGATGGTTTGCGCTTTCAGGTTTGCACGAATGCTGCCATCTATCCACGGTTTCTGGTTTGGGTAGTTTTTATCAGTCACAGTGGGTACAACATCTCCTATATATTTCCTGATAAACTCAGTCACTGTATCTGTGTATTTGTCAATATTATTGTCAGAGGCTACCCGGAACATATCCCAGTCTGCGTGATCAAAACAATCTTGAAGAATGGATTCCAATAGGTCAGACCGGAGTTGAGTAGTCCATAGCATGGGTACATTCTGTTTGAGTTTCTGCCCATAGGAAGGGAGGAGCAAAATGGAGTCGTGATCAGATTTGCCAAACAGGGTGCGGGGCAGGGCCTTGTAGGCATTTCAAAAAGCTGAGTAACAGCGGTCCAATGTTTTCTCAGAACGAGTGTTATATTCAATGTGTTGAACATCAGTATGTTATCCTCAGATTAGCTTGGTTAAAATCCCCAGCTAAAATAAATGCGGCCTCAGGATATGTGGTTTCCAGTTTGCATAAAGTCCTGTGTAGTTCTTTCAGGGCCGTCATGTTACCGGCTTGAGGGGGAATACATTGCTGTGACTATAACTGAAAATAATTCTCTTGAGAGGTAATACGGACGGCATTTGATTGTGAGGTATTCTAGGTTGGGTGAACAAAAGGAAATGTGTCTTTGTATGTTATCACAATCACACCATGAGTAGTTAATAATGAAACATACACACCAGCCCGTATTCTTCCAAAAGAGATCTTTATCCCTGTCAGCGTGATGAACTGAGAACGCAACTGGCTCTACGGACTTGAGACAGTATATCCCGAGAGAGCCATGTTTCTGTGAAACAGAGTATGTTACAATACCTGATGTCCCTTCAGAAGGAAATCCTCGCCATGAGCTCAACTTTATTATGCAGAGACTGAACATTAGAAAATAATATACTCGGAAGCAGTGGGTGGTGTGTATGCCTCCTGAGTTGGACTAGGAGATCACTCCGAATACCACTTCTCCGAACGGCAGTGTTTTGGATCAGCCTCTGGAATCATGAAAAGTGGATAGGTGATGGCTAGAAGAGCGGTGACGTCGACCGCCGAACGAACAAGGAGAGGCACCGCCTTCGGCGGAAGTCGTGACATTTACAAGAGTAGTAATATAAAACATTTCTGAAAATACAAGTGTTGTACACTGTTCAAAAGCTTAGAATCTTGGTAATCTCATAGCGTTGTCAGATTCCAAAAAGGCTTTATGGCTAAAGCATAACATTTGATTGTCTGAGGACAGCGCCCTGCATATTTTCTGCATTAGCATAATAACATAACCAGCACCGGTGTCACAAACTCATAAAAAGCGATACAATAAATTGCTTACCTTTGAAGATCTTCTTCTGATGGCAAGCCGAAGGGTCCCAGCAAGACAATAAATGTGCCTTTTGTTCAAAAAAGTCCCTCTTTATATCCATAAAGCTCCGTTTGGTTGGCGCATTTTGTTCAGAAAATCCACCATCCACTCGTCCATTATACAAGACATACAAAGCGTTAAAAAACGTGTTATACCTATAAACTTTGTCCAAACTGTAACGTCCAGGCCTGGTTTAGCAGGCTGGTGTTTAGTTTGAGTTTTGGTTAGAAGGGTTTTGTGTTCTAGGTGTTATATTTCTATGTTGGTTTGATGGTTCCCAATTAGAGGCAGCTGATTGTCGTTACTTCTAATTGGGAAGCATATATATGTTTGTTCCTTTCATTACTGGGGTTGTGGGTCATTGTTTAATTTAACATTGGATTTTCATGTTAATGTGTGTGTGTGTGTGTGCTTTAGATGAGTCACGCCGGAGTTACGATCTTTGTATTGTTTATTGTTTTGCCAGTTACGTTACGTTAATAAAAGTATGTACACTAGAAACCTCGCTGCATCTTGGTCTGTCCCGCTAGAAGACCGTGACACAAACAAATCAAACAACGTTTCTAATCGATCCTTAGGGACACTAATATGTATATAAACGATAATATTTCACACGGATAATAATGTACGAAATAACACATAAAAAATTTAATACTGAAAAGCACGGCTGCCCTATCTTTCGGCGCCATCTTGGAACATGTTACTGAACACAACCCAGTTTCCTCATTGACAAACATGTTGCATTTTGTCTTAACATCATTATTTAGTGTTGTTTGACTCAGTTGTAGAAATGTTAGGGATAGTGTCTGTGATCTCATCTCCACCCTGACCTCTTCTCCTGTCTGTAAACTGATGCTGCCCATCACCTAACTTAATGGACCACACCTGACAAGCAATTGTTTTCTGCTGGTTATGACAACACTAAGTGATGTTTAGTATGGTTGAAGAGAATAAGATGTGCTGTGTAGAATGTGTTAATTAAGGATGCATAGGGCCATACGTTTTTCCAGACCAGGTGTCATGAGAATTTCTGTCTCAATGTTCTAAATGAATTATTTTATAACTCTATCTGTATCCTGAAGGTTGTAAGGCCTCAGTTCTAAGAAACAGACAAAAACTCTGCAGTCGATCGGTCCTTTTTTCAGAGAGCTCTGCTCCCATAGTGCAGTCTTTTTATACACACACATAAGTTCTTATCTTAGGCTACTCCCTTCTAAGACATTCCTTATCCTACCCCCACGTCCACACATAGCTTATCTGCTAAGACAGGCTGTTTTTTGCAAATATACTGACCCATAGTTTTATTGATTCCTGCAAGCCTATCACTTCTTCTCCCTGTATAGGGGAAGTCGGTTTTCACAGTTGCACTCTACTTGACAAAAATATCACAACACCCTTTTTACAATTCTAACTAAGACAAACACATCTTATGATTCTAACACATTTCACACAGTTATACAGTTTTGGTGTGGAACAATTTTAGTTATTACTTTAAACACACAAATTCTTCTATCACCAGGTTACAAGTTCAGGAAAAACTCAAGTAGTTACACAATATGGTAGTCAGTACAGAAGTATTCCATGTTATTTAATGCAATTTCATGACACCATAATAGTGGGACCTGATCGTTAACTTTAAGGACAAGTCTAATTAAATATAACTATTGTATTTTTTATTATACATATTGTTATTATTTATTATAAATATACAGTAACAATTAAAGTTACACGTTTGACCGTAACAAGGTGGACCATTTCATATTAAGTCAGCCATGACTTGTGACAGGATATTTAGTATCAGATTATCAGTTCCAGCATCTGTGAGAGACACAATCCACCACACCTCAGAGGACAGTCACTAAAGGTGGCTACAGGTGAGCAAAAAAGTTGTATTTTTCTATAGTAGTTTTTTTCATTTAACATTTAAATCTCAATTGATATACAGTTGAAGTCGGAAGTTTACATACACTTAGGTTGGAGTTATTAAAACTAGTTTTTCAACCACTCCACACATTTCTTGTTAACAAACTATAGTTCTGGCAAGTCGGTTCGGACAGCAAAGGACCTTGTGAAGATGCTGGAGGAAACAGGTACAAAAGTGTCTATATCCACAGTAAAACAAGTCCTATATCGACATAACCCAAAAGGCCGCTCAGCAAGGAGAAGCCACTGCTCCAAAACCCCCATAAAAAAGACAGACTACGGTTTGCAACTGAAAATGTGGACAAAGATCGTACTTTTTGGAGAAATGTCCTCTGGTCTGTTGAAATTAAACTAGAACTGTTCGGCCATTATGACCATCGTTATGTTTGGAGTAAAAAGGGGGAGGCTTGCAAGCCCAAGAACCCTTGAAGCACTGGGGTAGCAGCATCATGTTGTGGGGGTGCTTTGCTGCAGGATGGTCTGGTGCACTTCACAAAATAGAAAAGTATGTGGATATATTGAAGCAACATTTTAAGACATCAGTCAGGAAGTTAAAGCTTGGTCTCAAGTGGGTCTTCCAAATCGACAATGACCCCAAGCATACTTCCAAGGTTGTGGCAAAATGGCTTAAGGATAACAAAGTCAAGGTATTGGAGTGGCCATCACAAAGCCCTGACCTCATTCCCGTAGAAAATGTGTAGGCAGAACTGAAAAAGCATGTGCGAGCAAGGCCTACACACCTACCTCAGTTACACCAGCTCTGTCAGGAGGAATGGGCCAGAATTCACCAAATCTATTGTGGGAAGCTTGTGGTAGGCTACCAGAAATGTTAGACCCAAGTTAAACAATTTAAAGGCAATGCTACCAAATAAAAATTAAGTGTATGTAAACTTCTGACCCACTGGGAATGTCATGAAAGAAATAAAATCAGAAAGTAATCATTCTCTCTTATTCTGACATTTCACATTCTTAAAATAAAGTGATGATCCTAACTGGCCTAAAACAGGGATTATTTACTAGGATTAAATGTCAGGAATTGTGAAAAACTGAGTTTAAATGTATTTGGCTAAGGTCGATGTAAACTTCCGACTTCAACTGTAAGTAGACCTGGTGTCATTCTGTTCTAACATTAATGTAATTTTATTTTATTGGCATTGACATGTTTTCTATGTGGACATTCTACACAGCACAGCATATTCTCTAAACATCCCTTAGTGTTGTCATAACCAGTGGAAAACATTTGCATGTCAGATGTGGTCCATTATGGATCTCTTTGTCTTTCTTTCTTCTTTAAAGACGATAAATGAAGGATATTTCTGTATAGTTATAATAAATTATAACAACAATATAATAACAAAGAAAATAAGAACATTTCAATATACTTATCCTTACAGTCAATGATCAGGTCCCACTATTATGGTGTCATAAAATTGCATTAAATCACATTGAATACTTCTACACTTATTTCCATATTGTGTAAGGAGGTTTTCCTGACCTTTTAACCTGACCTGGTCTGGATAAACTCAGGACCTATCCATACACAACACATTCTACACAGCACAGCATATTCTCTTCAACCATACTAAACATCACTTAGTGTTGTCATAAACAGTGGAAAACATTTGCATGTCAGGTGTTGTCCATTAAGTGAGGTGATGGAAAGCATAAGTTCAAATACCGGAGCAATGCAGGGGTCTTGATGGGGGTGTCTCAGACTAATGGGCAGCATCACTTTCATCTCACTTTTTTTAGTAGTTAATAAATCCAATGTGAAACGTGATAACTATATTATCCTTAACTAGTGCTGAAAAAGTGAAGCAATTTTTCTCTAATAAAAGTGAACTGGAGTAGAAAAAAATACCCGGAACGTAAAATAACGTTATTAACCGGTTGCCATGCTTTTAAAATAATGGTTCTGTTCCAGAACAGTGTAGATCATTTTCATTTTTGGTCATAGTTCTGTTCCTCGAAAATGGGTTGTTTTCTGGTTTTCGGTTCTTTTCCCTGAACCGGTTACAACCCGTGATATATACACCCAGTCACGACAAAGATACAGGTACCCTTCATAACTCAGTTGTCGGAGAGGAATGAAACCGCTCAGTGATTTCACCATGAGGTCAGTGGTGATTTTAAAATAGTTTGAGTTTAATGGCTGTGGTAGGAGAAAACTGAAGAGGGATCCACGATTATTGTTACTTCACAAAACTAACCTTAATTACAGAGTGAAAAGAAGCTAACATGTACGGAGTAAATATATCCCAAAACATGCATCATGTTTGCAATTAGGCACTTAACTAATGCTACAAAATATTAGGAATATTCTGTCCTGAATACAAACCGTTAGATTTGGGGCAAATCCAACACAACACATCACTGAGTACCACGTCAAATGTTTTAAACATGGTGATGGCTGCATCATGTTATGGGTATGCCTGTCATCGGCAAGTACCATGGAGTTTTTTGGGACAAAGAAACAGAATAGAGCTAAGCACAGGCAAAATGTGGTTCAGCCCACTTTACAACAGTCACTGGGAGACAAATTCCCCTTTCAGCAGGAAAATTATTGTAACATAAAGGCCAAATATACACTGGAGATGTTTACCAACACAACACTGAATGTTCCTTAGTGGCCTAGTTACAGTTTTGACATAAATTGGCTTGAAAATCTATGGCAAGACTTGAAAATAACTGTCTAGCAATGATCAACAACCAACTTGAAAGAGATTGAAGAATTACAAAATAATGGGCAAATATTGTAGAGTCCAGGTGTGACAAGCTCTTACAGACTTACCCAGGCAGCTGTAATCACTGCCAAAGGGGATGTGTTGCAAATACATTTGGGTCTTTTAGATGGGTTTGTGTCGAGTCAGAGTAAACACGATTTTTGCATGCCAGGTCAAAGGCAATCTGATACAGCACACAGGTGTGTAGGAAGGAAGTCAGGGTGGCAGACCCTCCTCTTGTCAGTGCTCAGGACTGTGGCAAAATGTCCCAAACGGCACCCAGTATCCTATATAGGGCTCTGGTCAAAGGAAGTTCACTACACTACATGACCAAAAGTATGTGGACACCTGCTTGTCAAACATCTCATTCCAAAATCATGGATATTAATATGGAGTTGGTTCCCCGTTTGCTGCTTTAACAGCCTCCACTCTTCTGGAAAGGCTTTCCACTAGATGATGGAACATTGATGTGGGGAATTACTTCCAATCAGCCACAAGAGCATTAGTGTGGTCGGGCACGGATGTTGGGAGATTAGGCCAGGCTTGAAGTCGGTATCCAAATTCAACCCAACGGTGTATGATGCGGTTGAGGTCAGGGCTCTGTTCAGGCCAGTCAAGATCTTCCTCATCGATCCAAACCATTTCTTAAAACTTCACAAGTACCAGCAGCAGAGGTGACTGTTTTGGAGAGCCTGGCGTGCCCAAAGTAAAATGCCTCCCATTTAGGCCCAGAAAATGGGATATGCATATATTTAGTACCATTGGATAGGAAACACTCTGAATTTTCCAAAACTGTTAACCATTTGTCTGTGAGTCAATCAGAACGCATATAGCAGGCAAAACCCTGAGGAATCTCTGTCCTGGAAAAAGTCATTTTGACACATTGCTCATTTTGGAACCCCTCCCTATTGAAAATGACCATATATAGGCATATGAATGCAGTACACGTCGCTTCCTTATGATGTCATCAACCACGAGACGGTGTTTTACTCCATTTTGGATGAATTTAGACCATTGATAAACAGCATGGCATGAGGACACCACGTTCTGAAAACTCTTCAAATTCTTGCTGCCGCGAAGTCACGCCGTGTCTTATTTATCGTCTTTAGCGTTCAGTTTATATTCCGGCTGATTTATAATAGTAAATATACGTAAAAGTGTTCCTAAGGATACATTTAAAACTATGTTTGATTGTTTTTGGACAAGTTTATAGGTATAATTTGAACGAGTTGGCGCCGCGTTTCAGTGGAGGAGTGGAGGCTGTCGTTTCTGATTATAACGCGCGAACCAAATGGAGGATTTATGGATAAAAGACGTTACAAAATAACCATGGATTGTCTTCGTTGGACACTTAGGATGACCTCAGCAGAAGTTCTTCAGCAGGTAATTGATTTGTTTTCGCTGTGAAATGTGTTATGTGTGTGCCATGATGGCTAATCGATACATGGCTATTGGAAAATATGTGAGGTGCTAGCCTCAAACAAATGAATGTGCTGCTTTCACCGTAAAGCCTTTTTGAAATCTGACAACGCTGTGATATTGCCAAGAAACAGAGCTTTTGATGAGTATGGAACACTTGTATATTGCTGGATGTTTAATAATTCAACTTTCGGATTTTGAATTTGGCGCTTTAGATTTTCGCTGGTAGTGTCGGGATGAGCCCGCTAGCGACCCACTGGTACTTGAGAAGTGTTAATGGACTTTGCTTGGTGCAAAGGGGCATTGTCATGCTGAAAACAGGAAAGGGCCATCTGTAAACTGTTGCCACAAAGTTGGAAGCACAGAATCGTATAGAATGTCATTGTATGCTATAGCGTTAAGATTTCCTTTCACTGGAACTAAGGGGGCCTATCCCAAACTATGAAAAACACCCCTAGACCATTATTCCACAAACACCAAACTTTGCAATTGGCGCTATGCATTGGGGCAGGTAGCGTTCTCCTGGCATCCGCCAAACACAGATTTGTCAGTTGGAGTGCCAGATAGTGAAGCATGATTCATCACTCCAGAGAAAACATTTCCACTGCTCCAGAGTCCAATGGCAACTAGCTTTACACCACTCCAACTTAACTTGAAGTCGCATGCACCATTGACAGTATCTATCTATTTTCTAGCACCCATTCATCCATTGACGACAGAATAGCATTTTTCAATTTTACATTCTTTATGTTACTAGGTTTTGCTTATAGTAGCCAGAGTAACACACGAGTGGTCATGTGCAGATAGCATGGACAGCATAGTGCAATTTGGAAAAATAGTTGCACTTCTTGAGTTTTGAGAGCAATTTGACAAAGATAAGTGTCATAGAAACTGCAGAATATGTTCTTTCAGATATTATATGGAAATCACAATGTTTTACCTGCTCTGAAACAGGATTTGATAAAGCGATGCTCCTTTCCCTGCATCTGTCAATTGCAATATTCTCCCATCTCTTCATGAACAATTTGACAACTAATTAGTAACTAATAATCTCACCGTCTACCACCATCCCTACCGTGAAGCATGTGGGGGGCAGCATCATGCTTTGGGTATGCTTTTCAGTGTCAGGGACTGGGAGACTGCTAAGGATAGAATGAAAGATTAATGGAGCCAAACACAGGCAAATACTTGATGAGAACCGGCATCAGACTGCAAATGACTTGGGAAAAGATTTACGTTCCAACAGCACAATGACGCCAAGCATACAGCCTAAGCAAGGCTGAAATTGCTTCAGAAAAATTATGTGAAAGTCCCTGAGTGGCCCAGTCAAAGCCCTTGACTTGAATCCAGTTGAGAATCCATAGAAAGACTTGAAGATTACTGTTCTCTGTCGCTCCCCATCTAACTTAACAGAGTTTGAGAAAATATGCAGGGAAGAATGGGAGAAAATCCTCAAATCCAGATGTGCAAAGCTGATACAGGCATATACAAGATGACTCAAAGCTGTTATCGCCGCCAAAGGTGCTCATAGAAAGTATTGACTCAGGGGTGTGAATGCCAATGTAATTTAGATATATAACTGTTTCATGAAAATGAGTTGTTTCTAGTTGAATGACAACAAATACTTAATCACTGATGAAGGGGCATAGAACTCTGGCTTGCCTCAAGATGTTGTGCTCACGCACAGCCGAAAAAACCCTTGCAAAAGATCAAAACAATCAAAAATTTTGCCATAATATATGCACTAACTGTTTTGAACAGTTTCGGAATGGGCATACCTTAACTCTCAAAACGACCTTATTCTTGACAGAATCTTGCACTATTCATTTAAGAAGAACAATTGTACTTCTACCCATCTGTAAAACTTGCCATGGCTACATAGGGTGCGGAATGAAGAGATACTAATCTATGCTGTAGGTAGTGAAGATATACTACTAGCAGATGTTATTTGGTTCAGAATGGCAGTTACAATAACTCTGGTTTTTCTAAACTTTTCCCTTACGCTAACCTTAAACCTAACCCTAACCTTTGACCTAAAGTTAACCCCTGTTTACATCCCTGTTAGTGAGGATTTCTCATTTGCCAAGATAATCTGTCCACCTCAATAAGCTGATTAAACAGCATGGTTATTACACTGGTGCATCTTGTGCTGGGGCCAATAAAAGGCCACTCTAAAATGTGCAGTTTTGCCACACTACACAATGCTACAGATGTCTCAAGTTTTGAGGGAGCGTGCAATTGGCATTCTGACGGCAGGCATGTCCACCAGAGCTGTTGCCAGATAGTTGAATATTCATTTCTCTACCATAAGCCGCCTCCAACATTGTTTTAGAGAACTTGGCAGTACGTCCAACTAGCCTCACAAGCACAGACCACGTGTATGGAGTCATGTGGGCTAGCGGTTTGCTGATGTCAGGGTTTTGAACAGAGTGCCCCATGGTGGCAGTGAGGTTATGACATGGTCAGGCATAAGATACGGACAACAAATACAATGCCTTTTATCGATGGCAATTTGAATACACAGAAATACTTTGACAAGATCCTAAATCCCATTATGAGGTATCTGTGACCAGCAGATGCATGTCTGTATTCCAGTCATGTGAAATCCATATATTAGGGCCTAATGAATGTATAAAAATTGACTGATTTCCTCATATGAACTGTAACTCAATAAAATGTTAGATATTGTTGCACGTTGCATTAAGTTTTGTTCAGTATAATTTCGATCCGTTTTTTACATCCACGTCACATGGTTAAGAAGTCTCCTGTCCCTAGCTACTTTGTAGGTGCGGCCACTTACAAATCCTCCTCAATCAATCATAATCTGTGTATGGCCATTAGGTCCTGACGAACACAATAATTTGCATAAGTGTAATGACCTGCTGCACCTGTTTGTGACTCACAGGTGTACAAGCTGGGCCCCATAGACCTGGCTCTACAGGACTCATCAAATGTAAAATGTTTTGAATGGGGTTAAAAAACAAAGATGAGCATTCTCATTGGATAAGGTTAGGAAGCACCTCCTCCATTTCCATCCGTTTTGCCCCTTTTATGCTTTGTCTGTTGTGTTTGACCCACCATTCTGTTCTTGACAGAAATACTTTCCTGGAGAGAGAAGAGCTCCATCAGTTAAGGTTAGAAATAGTTTTTTTCTCCTAAAAAAACTGAATGATTGCTGTAGTCACTTCTGACTTTCTTGGGGGGTCAGGTGACGGAGTTCCCGTATAAAAAAGTAATAGAATGACCTTCGATTTCAATGAAAATTCTGGAATTCTGAATTTCTGAAAATAAATGTATGGGATGTAGATTAGATAGCACTGTAGTACTAAACTGCAATTGTAGTATTCCACATTTACATCTATAGTATATGATTGTCTGTTCATGTGTTTTTTTGAATGCATTAATCTATCGCCCTCTCTGTCTATGTCTCCGTCATTCTCTCTTTCTCGCTCCGTCTCTCTCCCTCTTTTAGCTTCCATTACACATCAGAACTGCACCAACTGAAAATATGAATACTTCAACCTCATCTGCAAACTCCTCCCTGCCTACATATCAATTTGCTGCTTTCTTTTCCCAAGATCAATCAATCAGCACTGCTTCCTATGTAATCAACTTCATCCTGGGCCTCCCCACCAATATCTACATCCTGTGGCTGATACAGTGGGGCAAAAAAGTATTTAGTCAGCCACCAATTGTGCAAGTTCTCTCACTTAAAAAGATGAGAGAGGCCTGTAATTTTCATCATAGGTACACTTCAACTATGACAGACAAAATGAGGAAAAAAATCCAGGAAATCACAATGTAGGATTTTTTATGAATTTAAAGGCAAATTATGGTGGAAAATAAGTATTTGGTCACATACAAACAAGCAAGATTTCTGGCTCTCACAGACCTGTAACTTCTTCTTTAGGAGGCTCCTCTGTCCTCCACTCGTTACCTGTATTAATGGCACCTGTTTGAACTTGTTATCAGTATAAAAGACACCTGTCCACAACCTCAAACAGTCACACTCCAAACTCCACTATGGCCAAGACCAAAGAGCTGTCAAAGGACACCAGAAACAAAATTGTAGACCTGCACCAGGTTGGGAAGACTGAATCTGCAATCTTGGTTTGAAGAAATCAACTGTGGGAGCAATTATTAGGAAATGGAAGACATACAAGACCACTGATAATCTTCCTCGATCTGGGGCTCCACGCAAGATCTCACCCGTGGGGTCAAAATGATCACAAGAACGGTGAGCAAAAATCCCAGAACCACACAGGGGACCTAGTGAATGATCTGCAGAGATCTGGGACCAAAGTAACAAAGCCTACCATCAGTAACACACTACGCCAGGGACTCAAATCCTGCAGTGCCAGACGTGTCCCCCTGCTTAAGCCAGTACATGTTCAGGCCCGTCTGAAGTTTGCTAGAGAGCATTTGGATGATCCAGATGAGGATTGGGAGAATGTCATATGGTCAGATGAAACCAAAATAGAACTTTTTGGTAAAAACTCAACTCGTCGTGTTTGGAGGACAAAGAATGCTGAGTTGCATCCAAAGAACACCATACTTACTGTGAAGCATGGGGGTGGAAACATCATGCTTTGGGGCTGTTTTTCTGCAAAGGGACCAGGACGACAGATCCGTGTAAAGGAAAGAATGAATGGGGCCATGTATCGTGAGATTTTGAGTGAAAGCTTCCTTCCATCAGCAAGGGCATTGAAGATGAAACGTGGCTGGGTCTTTCAGCATGACAATGATCCCAAACACACCGCCCGGGCAACGAAGGAGTGGCTTCGTAAGAAGCATTTCAAGGTCCTGGAGTGGCCTAGCCAGTCTCCAGATCTCAACCCCATAGAAAATCTTTGGAGGGAGTTGAAAGTCCGTGTTGCCCAGCGACAGCCCCAAAACATCACTGCTCTAGAGGAGATCTGCATGGAGGAATGGGCCAAAATACCAGCAACAGTGTGTGAAAACCTTGTGAAGACTTACAGAAAACGTTTGACCTCTGTCATTGCCAACAAAGGGTATATAACAAAGTATTGAGATAAACTTTTGTTATTGACCAAATACTTATTTTCCACCATAATTTGCAAATAAATAAATAAAATAATCTTACAATGTGATTTTCTGGATTTCTTTTTCTCATTTCGTCTGTCATAGTTGAAGTGTACCTATGATGAAAATTACAGGCCTCTCTCATCTTTTTAAGTTGGAGAACTTGCACAATTGGTGGCTGACTAAATACTTTTTTGCCCCACTGTATTGACTGAAGTGGAAGGGAGGATGGCCTCAGAGTTCTTCACTCTCAACCTGTCTGTGTCTGAGGTCCTCTTCTGCCTGTCAGCTATCTTGTATTTTATCTGGCTACACCACTCCACCATCGTTGTTTTGCACATTTTGGTATTTTCTTTCGGTTTTCTAATAACAGGCCATCCGCTGTTCCAGTGTTGTATCTGTGTAGAGCGCTACCTGGCAGTGGTCCACCCTGTGGTCTACCTGAAGTACAAACCCCTGAGATACAGGGTTGGGTGTTGTGGTGTTGTCTGGCTGATGGTGATTGTGTCCTGTCTGTTCTTTATGCTTGGGAATAAAATAACTTTCATATTTTATGTTTACTGGTCTGAGTTTCTGATGTTGTTTTTGTTGAAGCTTTTCTGCTGCCTCTCAGTTCTCAGGTCTCTGAAACATCCCAGGCCGGGGGAAGGGGAGAAGGAGGGGACAATGAGTGCGTTTAAGATCATTTTTTATATCATGGTGGTTATGATGGTGAATTATCTTCCTTTTGAGATAACTATACCGTTAAAAGGTTGTTTTTTGTTTGCCTTAAGGATTTGTTTCACTATCAATGTAATTACTGGGTTGGTGCAGCCCTTTCTCTATCTCTAAGAGATAATATAGAGAGGTCTCTAAGAGATAATATAGGCTAAATAATAGGCTTTATGGAGTCCTGTAGGTCTAGCACCTGATTCCAAAGTTGAATTGTGTAAATACCTGTAGAAATGCATTGTGTAATTGTTTTTTTATTGATTTGTTCATGCCGGGCTCATCTGCAAAATAAATAGTGGTCTCAGCATGACTCCCTGCATAAATAAAGATTAAATATATATATATATATATATATATATATATTTCTTCTTTTTTTTTGTAAATGTTTTGATTGGATATGAGTTATATATGGTGATGATATATGGAAAATATGTATATTTCAATCCTGTCTCACTAGAGTGAAATAATATATTGTTATGTGATTTTTACATCTAGACCTACACATTACTTTCATATCTGCATTTAGTAGTGAAATAGGCTTTTAAAGTATGTACATTACACTTTCTGCTTTTCTTCTTTGGATATGTAATAAATGTGTGTGCTGAACCATACATGTATCCTTCTGTTACTCGTTGTGAAGCAGAGAAAACGTCCAGACCTCATTATTATACAACTATAGCATGTCAGAAGATACTGTCATTAACCTTAATATTCTGTGTCTACCTTTATGCCTTTTTATACTATGCAACTTGATAAATAATTTCCGTATTATACCAACAAAATATATATTTTTGGGCTAGCATGTAGCATTTCCCAACTCTGTGTTTAACAAGTAGGCCTTTAGTAGCAACAGCTATATCCTCATCAATTATAATGATAGGTGCGGTTCCTGTCACACTCAGGAGGATATTTGCATTTCATGTGGTCTTTGGGTGTACCTACAGATGTTTGCAATGTGATGCCACACAGGTATGTAGGAAGGTATTTGATGTACACAGATGTAGCCTATAGATGTACGTTTCTCAGTCCTAAGGAGAGACACAATTGCAAAACTCCCTTGAAATGAAAAGACACCTATCACCAGTTGTCCATTTCAGGTTAAATAACAAAAAAATTAATCAGCAAGCATATTACCCTACAGGAATCGAGTTTGAAACCCCCTCTTTTGGAAAAGAAAGTGTACATTTCGTTAGCATTCACTATGCTACATTTTAAACAGCAATCCCAAAATATTAATTATAAACCAAACCTAATCATTTTAAATCCACTGTCCATACTCCTTCCATTAAATGTTTGTTTCAATCCACCACAATGTTCATTAACTAATAAAAAAAATGTACAGTTAATTTTAGGTTTAGTAACTCCTTTGCTAATTCCTTGTTATCCCTCCTCCCTTTCGTATATTCAAAAAATGTATTTCAGAATAAGATAAAAAAAAACACGAGCCTACCAGACATGCTAAATGCCTTCTATGCTCGCTTCGAGGCAAACAACACTGAACCATGTGTGAGAACACCAGCTGTTCTGGTTGCCTGTGTGATCTCACTCTCCGAAGCCAATGTAAGACCTTTAGTCAGGTCAATTAACATTCACAGGGCCTTGTGAGAATGGTGTTCATTGACTACAGCTCAGCGATCAACACCATAGTGCCCTCCAAGCTCAACACTAACCTCAGGACCCTTAGACTGAACATCTCCTTCTGCAAATGGATCTTGGACTTCTTGACGGGATGCCCCCAGAAGGGAACAAATTTGTAGAACAAATTTGAAGGTTTTTAGGGCAAACCGTTTGGACACTGCAGAGGTTTTCGTGAGAAGACCAATTCGAGACATCTCATGGTCTGACAAACACACACAAAAAAAAAACATATCTCTGGCTTAAACTGACAGATTTGATGGGATGTTTTTATTGTGTTACTTAGATTGTCACTCTAGTGGTTGACCTCATAGGCACTCTATCATTTGAAATCAAAAGTCCAAGAGTACAGAGCGAAATACTTTGCATGATCCTAATGCTTGTATAACAATCATTCTTCCCCCCCACTCTTTGATCTCTCTCTCTCTCTCTCTCTCTCTCTCTCTCTCTCTCTCTCTCTCTCTCTCTCTCTCTCTCTCTCTCTCTCTCTCCTCCCATGTGGCACATGTTATCCCCATGCTTTCTACTTCCTATTCAGTAAATATAATATCCCCACCAACAACATATCCCCACCAATGTCTACATCCGGTGGCTAATACTGACTGGAGCAGGAGGGACAAAGCTGCTGTCGACAAAGCTGCTGATTTATCCTATGGTTTCATTTTCACTGGCCGGCCCCTGTTTGGAAATTGATTATAATAGCTCCCCCCCTTTGTACTGTCAGTTTAATTTAGCAAATGCCGGATCTCTGTGGCGAGATGCAACATTCACCCAAGGTTAATAAAAGCTGTGTGGTTATCGTGTGGTTTAACTAGACTCATATCCCTGAGCATGTGTGCCATATGTCAGCACTCTGAGTCAAACAGATCAAGAGATATAAACATGTACCCATTATACTGCCACCAAGGGATGTCAATATGAATGTTCTTGCACATGTTGAGTCTTGACAGTGTTTGCGAAATGTGTAACAAATTTTGTAGTGCGTTGAGAGACCTTCATCCATAGTTGACACGTGCAGATCGGTCATTCTGTGCCAGAGGAGTAGAGATTTAAGGGTTTTTCACACAATTCCAAATGGTGTAAAATCCATCATGACGAACTATACGGGATGGATAGAGAAAGATTCATAGTCCCCTTTCCAATTTCATTGTGGGGCAGTAAAATAATCATATTTTAATATATTTATCCTTGAAATCAATGCTCAGGTCAGGTTTAATGCTGTCACAAAATTCTAATTTAATACTTTTCCACGGACCACTATATTGTGAAACTAGGTCCTTGAGTATTTCCTTACCTTTTGACCTGCTTTTGACCTGCTGTTCATCGACTACAGCTCAGCATTTAACACCACAGTACCCTCCAAACTCATCATTAAGCTCGAGACCCTAGGTATCGACCCAGCCCTGTGCAACTGGGTCCTGGACTTCCTGACAGGATGGCCCCAGGTTGTGAGGGTAGGAAACAACACCTCCACCCTGCTCACCCTCAACACTGGGGCCCCACAAGGGTGCGATCTCAGCCCTCTCCTGTACTCCCTGTTTACCCATGACTGCGTGGCCAAGCACGCCTCCAACTCAATCATCAAGTTTGCTGACGACACTACAGTGGTAGGCTTGATTACCAACAACGATGACACGGCCTACAGGGAGGAGGTGAGGGCCCTTGGAGTGTGGTGTCAGGAAAATAACCTCTCACTCAACATCAACAAAACTAAGGAGATGATCCTGGACTTCAGGAAACAGCAGAGGGAGCACCCCCCTATCCACATCAACGGGACAGTAGTGGAGAAGGTGGAGAAGTTTTAAGTTCCTCGGCGTACTGTGGTGGCCAGAAGGAAACACAGTCCCTCACCACACAGCACAGTCACCTGCAGCACCATGGAGAGCACCATCAGAGGTCGACATAAGGTCTGGGCTGAACAGAGATGTTCAGGACCAAGGACAGCCCTAACCCAGGTGTGCACAATTTCCCCTCTGACAGGGAGCCTCGGCTGCAGGCTGTTGGGCCCAATTAGTAGCCACATTAAAGAGGACAAAGAAGCCACAGTGAGGGGAAGGAGAGGCAGGAGAAGAGAGCGGACACGGAGTGTTGGAGGTATCCCAGCCCAGGCTTTGGACCAGTCAGAACCCAACCACCCTCTTGGAGATCGAGGCCTAGTGGAGGACGTGAGTAGAATAATCCACCTTGTCTAATTCTACACCTCTTCTGCCTCCCTTCCAGAAGTAGACGGACGCCAGAAGGAGCAGCCGGCAGAAAGAAGAGTGACCTGAGTTACAGTTTCCTCCCTTTTCCCTTTCCCCTCCTTTTGAGAAATAAAGAAACCTAAGTTTGCCCCACTGAAACTCTGCCCAGTGAATGATTTTCTGCAACCTCTGGAGTTAAACCCTCCCAGTCCTGAGAGGGGAGGTTACAGTACCCATCACGGACAAACTGAAATGGTCCACCCACACAGACAGCGTGGTGAAGAAGGCGCACCAGCGCCTCTTCAACCTCAGGAGGCTGAAGAAATTTGGCTTGTCACCAAAAACATGCACAATCGAGAGCATCCTGTCGGGCTGTATCACCGCCTGGTACGGCAAATGCTCCGCCCACAACCGTAAGGCACTCCAGAGGGTAGTGAAGACTGCACAACGCATCACCGGGGGTAAAATTACCTGCCCTCCAGGACACCTACACCACCCGATGTCACAGGAAGGCCAAAAAGGTCATCGAGGACAACAACCGCCCGAGCCACTGACTGTTCACCCTGCTATCATCCAGAAGGCGAGGTCAGTACAGGTGTATCAAAGCTGGGACCGAGAGACTGAAAAACAGCTTCTATCTCAAGGCCATCAGACTGTTAAACAGCCACCACTAACATTGAGTGGCTGCTGCCAACATACTGACTTAAATCTCTAGCCACTTTAAATAATAGAACATTGTATGTAACAAATGTATCACTAGCCACTTTAAACAATTTTGTATATAATGTTTACATATTCGACATTACTCAGATCAAATGTATACACTGTACTCTATACAATCTACTGAATCTTGCCTATGCTGTTCGGCCATCAACTCAAATCTCTAGCCACTTTAATAATTAAAAAGTCGATGTAATAAATGTATCACTAGCCACTTTAAACGATGCCATGTATATAATGTTTACATATCCTACATTACTCATCTCATATACTGTACTCTATACCATCTACTGCATCTTGCCTATGCTGGTCGGCCATCACTCATCCATATATTTATATGTACATATTCGTATTCATTCCTTTACACTGTGTGTATAAGGTAGTTGTTGTGAAATTGTTAGATTACTTGTTAGATACTACTGCATGGTCGGAACTAGAAGCACAAGCATTTCGCTACACTGGCATTAACATCTGCTAACCATGTGCATGTGACAAATACAATTTGATTTGACCTGGTTTGGAAAATCTCAGGGCCCAATCCATCCATAACACATTCTACACAGCACGGCATATTCTCTTTAACCATGATAAACATCACTTAGTGTTGTCATAACCAGTGGGAAAAAATGTGCATGTCAGGTGTGGTAAGCATGAAAGCATATGGACACATTTGAATTTTTTTCAGGTTTACAAAGTGATCATGTGTAGTGCATACTAAAGATCATTTAAAATGACCTTAATCAGGTTTATTGTATGCTTCAATGTGGTTTTAGACTTTAGAAAAGCAGGGCAGGATGGATATAGGTCTGTAATAGTTTTGGTCTAGTGTCTCTGACTTATTTTATTTAACCAGGTAGGCTAGTTGAGAAAAAGTTCTCATTTACAACTGCGGCCAAGATAAAGCAAAGCAGTGCGACATAAACAACAACAGAGTTACACATGGAATTAACAAGCGTGCAGTTAATAACACAAAAGAAAAATGGCGTGTGGAGGTAAGGCAACAAATAGGCCAAAGTAACGAAGTAATTACAATTTGGCAAATTAACACTGGAGTGATAGATGAGCAGATGATGATGTGCAAGTAGAAATATTGGTGTGCGAAAGAGCAGAAAAGTAAATAAAAACAGTATGGGGATGAGGTAGGTAGAGAACTGGAAGGAAAGGTGGCCAAAGTAGGTGTTGGCTTTGGGGATGACCAGTGAGATATACCTGCTGGAGAACGTGCTACGGGTGGGTGTTATCATGATCAGTGAGCTGAGATAAGGCGGAGCTTTACCTAGCATAGACTTATAGATGACCTGGAGCCAGTAGGTCTGGCAACGAATATGTAGCGAGGGCCATCCGACTAGAGCAAACAGGTCGCAGTGATGGGTGGTATAAGGAGCTTTGGTAACAAAACGGACGGCACTGTGATAGACTGCATCCAGTTTGCTGAGTAGAGTATCGGAAGCTATTTTGTAGATGACATCACCGAAGTTGAGGATCGGTAGGATAGTCAGTTTTGCTAGGATATGTTTGGCGGCATGAATGAAGGAGGCTTTGTTTTGCGAAATAGGAAACCGATTCTAGATATAATTTGGGATTGAAGATGTTTAATATGAGTCTGGAAGTTTACAGTCTAGCCAGACACCTAGGTACTTGTAGTTGTCCACATATTCTAATTCGAAACCGTCCAGAGTGGTGATGCTAGTCGGGCCGGCGGGTGTGGGCAGCGAGCGGTTAAAAATAATGCATTTGGTTTCACTAGCGTTTAATAGCAGTTGGAGGCCACGGAAGGAGTGTTGTATGGCATTGAAGCATGTTTGGAGGTTAGTTAACACAGTGTCCAAAGAAGGGCCAGATGTATACAGAATGGTGTTGTCTGCTTAGAGGTGGATCAGGGAATCACCCGCAGCAAGAGCAACATCATTGATATATACAGAGAAAAGAGTCGGCCCGAGAATTTAACCCTGTGGTACCCCCATAAAGACTGCCAGAGGTCTGAACAACAGGCCCTCTGATTTGAGAAACCAAGGCTATTGAGTCTGCCGATAAGAATACAGTGATTGACAGAGTCGAAAGCCTTAGCCAGGTCGATGAAGACGGCTGCACAGTACTGTCTTTTATCGATGGCGGTTATGATATCATTTAGTACCTTGAGCGTGGCTGAGGTGCACCCGTGACCAGCTCGGAAACCGGATTGAACATCTGAGAAGGTATAGTGGGATTCAAAATGTTCAGTGATCTGTTTATTAACCTGGCTTTCGAAGACTTTAGAAAGGCAGGGCAGGATGGATATAGGTCTGTAACAGTTTGGGTCTAGAGTGTCACCCCCTTTGAAGAGGGGGATGACCGCGGCAGCTTTCCAATCTTTAGGGATCTCCTACGATACGAAAGAGAGGTTGAACAGACTAGTAATAGGGGTGGCAACAATGGCGGTGGATAATTTCAGAAAGAGAGATTGTCTAGCCCAGCTGATTTGTAAGGGTCCAGGTTTTGCAGCTATTTCTGAACATCTGCTATCTGGATTTGGGTGAAGGAGAAGCTGGGGAGGCTTGGGCAAGTAGCTGAGGGGGGTGCTGATGGCTGGGGTTGGGGTAGCCAGGAGGAAAGCATGGCCAGCCGTAGAGAAATGCTTATTGAAATTCTCGATTATCGTGGATTTATCGATGGTGACAGTGTTTCCTAGCCTCAGTGCAGTGGGCCACTGGGAGGAGGTGTTCTTGTTCTCCAAGGACTTTACAGTGTCCCAAAACTTTTTGGAGTTAGAGCTACAGGATGCAAACTTCTGTTTGAAAAAGCTAGCTGACTGACTGTGTGTATTGGTTCCTGACTTCCCTGAAAAGTTTCATATTGCGGGGACTATTTGATGCTATTGCAGTCCACCACATTATGTTTTTTTTGCTAGTTAAGGGCAGTCAAGTCTGGAGTGAACCAAGGGCTATATCTGTTCTTAGTTCTATATTTCTTGAAAGGGGGATGCGTGTTGAAGATGGTGAGGAAATAACTTTTAAAGAATGACCAGGCATCCTTGACTGATATGATGAGGTCAATATCCTTCCAAGATACCCGGGCCAGGTCAATTACAAAGGCCTGCTCGCAGAAGTGTTTTAGGGAGCATTTGACAGTTATGAGGGGTGGTCGTTTGACCGCAGGCCCACAGCGAATGCAGGCAGTGAGGCAGTGGTTGCTGAGATCCTGATTGAAAACAGCAGAGGTGAATTTGAAGTTGGTCAGGATAATATCTATGAGTGTGCCCATGTTTACAGTTTTGAGGTTGTACCTGGTGGGTTCCTTGATAATTTGTGTGAGATTGAGGACATCTAGCTTAGATTGTAGGACTGCTGGGGTGTTAAGCATATCCCAGTTTAGGTCACCTAACAGAACAAACTCTGAAGATAGATGAGGGGCAATCAATTCACATATGGTGTCCAGGGCACAGCTGGGAGCTGAGGGGGTCTGTAACAGGCGGCAATGGTGAGAGACTTATTTCTGGAGAGATTTTTTTATTTATTAGAAGCTCAAACTGTTTGGGCACAGACCTGGAAAATATGACAGAACTTTGCAAGCTATCTCTGCAGTAGATTACAACTCCTCCCCTTTTGGCAGTTCTATCTTGACGGAAAATGTTGTAGTTGGGTATGGAAATCTCTTAATTTTTGGTGGCCTTCCTAAACCAAGATTCAGACATGGCAAGGACATCAGGGTTGGCGGAGTGAGTAAAACAAACTTATGGAGGAGGCTTCTGATGTTAACATGCATAAAACCAAGGCTTTTTCGGATACAGAAGTCAACAAATGAGAGTGCCTGGGGACACGCAGGGCCTGGGTTAACCTCCACATCACCCGAGGAGTAGTAGGATGCGGGTACGGCTAAAGGCTTTTAAAACTGGCTGTCTAGTGCGTTGGGTACAGAGAATAAAATGAGCAGATTTCTGGGCGTGGTAGAATAGATTCAGGGCATAATGTGCAGACAGGGGTATGGTGGTGTGCGGGTACAGCGGAGGTAAGCTCAGGCTCTGAGTGATGATAGGAGAGGTTGCATCTCAGGATGCGCTGGTTATTTTGGGTGAGGTCACCGCAAGTGTGGGAGGTGGGACAAATGAGGTATCTGAGGCATGTTGAGTGGGACTAGGGGCTCCGCAGTAAACTAAAACAATGAGAGCTACCCTAAATATCAGTATACAAGGCAAGTATATAAAGCAATCACAGGTGTTGATTGGGAGGGCTAAGACAACAGCGGGTAAACAGCTAAGACAACAACAACAGGTAAATGGCGATGAATGGGCAGAGAGGGTCAGTTAGCTACACACAGGGCCTGAGTTCAAGGCTGGGCTGACAGTTAAACAAAATTAAGTACTGTGTTAATGAACAGCCCAGTAGGCATCAGCTGTGTAGCCGAGTGATCATATGGTCCAATAAGCAGCAATGGATGAAACAGGGAGCCGCTCGGCAGTCGTCACTATGCTAGGCAAGCGGCAGACACGACGCTCATAGTTAGCGGGCCAGGGCTAGTAGCTGGGTCCACACCGAAATCAACAACGTAGAGGCCGGTTGAGAGCACATCGGCCGAAATACGCCAGCAAACCAGTCGTGATGGATCGGCGGGGCTCCATGTCGACAAAAGGGTCCAGGCCAATTGGCAAAAGAGGCATTGTAGTTGGTGTACTTAGTTTGCTAGCCAGGGGAATGGGCCTAGCTTGAGGCTAGCTGGTGCTTGCTTCTGGACAAGGGTGTTAGCCACGATAGCCACTCAGTAGCAGCTAGCTAGCTGCAATGATCCGGTGAAATGGTCCAGAGCTTTCGGCAGGAATCCGGTGAAAGCGGCTGGTGTCTGTGCTAAAGGTAAAGACTGCTAGCAGTGGCTAACAATGACTAAATAGCTAGAAGCTAATTAGCTGGCTAGCTTCTGAAGGCTAGCTTCTGACCGAGGTTCCAGTTATAATGTCTAAAACAAATAGCAGATCCGTACCACGTTGGGTGATGCGGGTTGCAGGAAGGTATATTTAATTCGAAATTGGAAAAAGAGATTGAAATGCGTACAGAAACACAAAAAAAGTGGAATATTTACATGGGACAAAACACGGGACAAAAACAAACCATCTTGCTGGTACGCCATCTTGGAAGTGATGTCTAATCTATGTTTAATCTGCCTGGGTTTTGTAATGATCAATTAGTCTTTTAAAATTATAAACTAACACAATGTGCCATTGGAACACAGGAGTGCTGGTTATTGATAATGGGCCTCTGTACGCCTATGTAGATATTCCAGTAACAAAGTTTCCAGAAACAACAGTCATTTACAACATTAACAAAGCCAAACAGCTACCTAGCTAGCTAGTGGACTGCTGTGCCTAGCCAAAAATGACTAGTTTGAAAGTTGGATCATCTTATCCTTTGAGGCTGTAAACGTGTTCTTACACTAAGATTTTGAACATTCAAAGCAAATGGGAAATATCGAAAGCAGGCAATGTTGTCACCTTAGCTTGCTAAATAACATCTCGAGTGATAGGAAGCACGAGCACCAATTAGCCTACATCACAGAGTGCACACGCGTCATCATTATGACAACTAGAGTAGACATGTCAACAAATGACTGCTATCTGACTGATTTGGTCACTTGTAACTTTCTTGGACAGTCAGTACTGTTTGGACAGTCAGTATTCTAAAACTGATTTGAAGCTTCACAAAACCTCCTCAATCAATCATGGACTGTGTATGGCCATTAGGTCCTGTTAAACACAGTCATTTGCATAGGTGTAATGACCTGCTGCACCTGTTTGTGACTCACAGGTGTTCAAGCTGAGACTAATAGACCTGACTTGTGTTCAGGACATGTTTTGAATGGGTTTAAAAAACAAAGATGAGCATTCTCATTGGATAAGATTAGAAAGCACCTCCTCCATTTCCATCTGTTTTTCCCCTGTTATGCTGTGCCTATTGTGTGTGACCCAGCATTCAGTTTCTTGATGGACACAAACATTCCAGTAGAGAGAGTGTTACGGGCGTGGTTCCGTATGAAAAGGAATCAGGCGCAGGAGGTATTTTCCCGTGTGAGGAATACTTTATTAGAGTCACCAGTCCAAAACAATAACACTCTGGCGATAAATTAAGTACTCACACGACTTACAAAATAAACCGGGCGCAACAAGCGAACCGGCACAATAACGGAACCAAAATACAATATCCCACAGAGAAAGAACTGTGAACGTAATCAACGAACAAACGGTAACATAAAACAATCACGCACAAAGGGAAGAAGGGAAGGAAGGAATATATACAGGTGCGTGATTGGGAGAATTAACAACAGGTGCGATAATAGACAAAACCTAAACAACTACGGGGGGCGATGATGGTCAGAAAACCGGTGACGTCGACCGCCGAACACCGCCCGAGCAAGAAGAGGGACCGACTTCGGCGGAAGTCGTGACAGAGAAGAACTCCATCAAGGTTTGAAATGGCTATTTTTCCACTTCAAAACCTGAAATGTTGCTGTAAAAGAAGGTTTCAGTTCCCTTTTGTTGGGGAATTCTGAATTATTTCAAAGCAGGAAAAAATGTATCAGGTATAATTTATGCATGTTTAAATTAATATCAGACAGGAATTTGTATTTTCAGTTTGTATTGAGGAAACAGCTTAAAATGCTATTTAAATATATGTGTTTTGTATGATCTGGTGTTGACAGTTAATTTAATGCATTTGTCCCTGTCTCTCTCTTTCTCTCTCTCTCTCTCTCTTTCAGCTTCCTACACACATCAGAACTACACACAGTGAAGAGATGAATACTTCAACTCCAGCTACCAACTCTTCCCTTCCTGAAGATCTACTGGCTGTCTACTTTTCCCAAATCAATCAGCACTGCTTCCTTTGCCATCAACATCATCCTGGGTCTCTCCACTAATGTCTACATTCTATGGCTGATAGTGACTGAAGCGGGGACTGAAGCGGGAGGGACGATGGCTACAGAGTTATTCTTTCTCAACCTGGCCGTGACTGAGGTCCTCTTCTGCCTGTCTGCTATCTTTTATTTCATTAGTCTACAAGACTCCTCAATTGTTGTCTTGTACTTCATGTTATTTTCTTATGGTTTTCTCTTCGCCGGTCTTCCCCTGTTTCAAAGCTGTATCTGTTTAGAGCGCTACCTGGAGGTGGTCCACCCTGTGGTCTTCCTGAAGTACAAACCCCTGAGATACAGGGTGGGGTGTTGTAGTGTTGTCTGGCTGATGGTGCTTGGGTCCTGTCTGTTCTTTATGATGGTGAATGAAAGATCTATTGTATTTTATGTTTTCTGGTATGAGGTTCTGTTGTTGTTTTTGTTGAAGCTATTCTGCTGCCTCTCAGTTCTCAAGGCTCTGAAACGTCCCGGGGAGAGGGAGGGGCGAAATGACATGAAGATAAGGGCTTTTACGATCATTTTGATTATCATGGTGGCTATGTTGGTGAATTATCTTCCTTATGAGGTCTTTATACCTTTAAAAGGTTATTTGACTGTTGGAGATTTTCTTTTGGCATCCAACATTTGTTTCACCATCAATGTTATTACTGGGTTGGTGCAGCCCCTCCTCTACCTCCACAGGGTTGGGAAACTTCGCTGTTTCACGCTAGAATAGTGTAATAGAGGCTAGAATAGTGTAATAATTGTTTATTGATGTGGTCATGTAGGGCTCATCCGCAAAAGAGACCGTGGTCTAAGCATGACTCTCTGCTTAAATAAAGGTTAAAGGAAATACAAATTGTATATAAAATATGAACATAACATTGTAAACTAATTTACAACATGTTTGTTTGTAGCTGACATACAATGTTGGGATTGTATATTTGTTATATATTGGTGACGATAAAATATGTATATTTTAATCCCTTCCCACTAAAGTGGAAGAACACTTTTTAGAAATTATTTCTACAACTATAACTATACATTGCTTTCACATCTGTATGTAATAGTGAAATGGGGCTATAATACCCACATTGTACAATGTATACTTTTTTAAAGACTGTGTATCACATGTTCACTTGTTTAAATAGTCAATAAATACTTGTACTGAACTACACATGTATTCTTCTCTTTGTATTTGTATTTATTATAACTCCCCATTAGCTGCTGCCAAGGCATCAGCTACTCATCCTGGAGTCCAGCAACATTAAGGCAGTTATATACAATAAAAAATATGACATTACATAATACTTTCCGATCATGCGTGTGTCTGTGCCCATGTGTGTGTCTATTCACAGTCCCTGCTGTTCCATAAGGTGTATTTTTATATATCCTTTAAAATATGAATCTACTGCTTACATCCCTTACATGATGTGGAATAGAGTTATATGACGCCAGTAAATACAACAGTCCATAGAGTAACAAGACTTTTGAGGACGAGATGGTCTTCAGAGGGATTGTACAGTGGGTTGCAAAAGTATTCTTGGCATTTTCCTATTGTGTTGCCTTACAACCTTACAGAATTTTTCGGGGGGTTGTATCATTTGATTCACACAACATGCCTACCACTTTGAAGATACAAACAATTGTGAAACAAACAAGAAATAAGACAAAAATCTGAAAACCTGAGCGTCCATAACTATTCACCCCCCAAAGTCAAAAATTTGTAGAGCCACCTTTTGCAGCAATTACAGCTGCAAGTCTCTTGGGGTATGTCTCCACAAGCTTGGCGCATGGATTTTTGCCAATTCTTCAAGGCAAAACCGCTCAAGCTCTTTCAAGTTGGATGGGTTCCGCTTGTGTACAGCAATCTTTAAGTCATACTACAGATTCTCAATTGACTTGAGGTCTGGGCTTTAACTAGGCCATTCCAAGACTAGGCCATACATGTTTCCCCTTAAACCGCTCAAGTGTTGCTTTAGCAGTATGCTTAGGGTCATTGTCCTACTGAAAGGTGAACCTCCATCCCAGTCTCAAATCTCTGGAAGACTGAAACAGGTTTGCCTCAAGAATTTCCATGTATTTAGCGTCATCCATCATTCCATTAATTCTGACCAGTTTCAAAGTACCCGCTGATGAAAAACATCCCCACAGCAAGATGCTGCCACCACCATGCTTCACTGTGGGGATGTTCTCGGGGTGATGAGAGGTGTTAGGTTTGCGCCAGACGATATCCTTGATGGCCTAAAAGCTATATTCTAGTCTCATCTGACCAGAGTACCTTCTTCCATATGTTTGGGGAATCTCCCACATGGCTTTTGGCAAACACCAAACAAGTTTGCTTATTTTGTTCTTCTAGCAATGGCTTTTTTCTGGCCACTCTTTCGTAAAGCCTATCTCTGTGGAGTGTATGGCTTCTCCACAACTTTGTCCCTGACTTGTTTGGAGAGCTCTTTGGTCTTCATGGTGCTGCTTGCTTGGTGGCACCCCTTGCTTAGTGGTGGTGCCGACGATTTTAGAACAGGTCTATCTATACAGAGATCATGTGCCAGATCATGTGAGACTTAAATATAGTCCACCTGTGTACAATCTAACTAATTATGTGACTTTTGAAGGTAATTGGTTGCACCAAATCTTAGTTAGGGGCTTCATAGCAAGGAGGTGAATACATATGCAAAATGGTCAGAGTGGGGTGTTCTCTCATTTTGTGTCTGGAAGTAGCTAGCCAATTTGTAGCTAGCCAGTTTGCCAGTTAGCTTGGGTGCTTGACTATAGTTGTGAGGTCAGAGCTTTCGGAACAACCCTACTTATTGGCCAGAGCATCCAGTGTGCGCTCTGAATGTGAATCCACAGATGTTCAGTGAGATGTTCTCTCTCTCTTAGATGTCTGGAGGTAGCTGGCAAGTTATTACAGAACGCACCGATCAACCCTTAGCCCCACCCATTTATGTAAGGCTTAAGAGGGTGTGAACAATTATGAATGGGTGTAGACAAAGAAGGGCTCTCCAAAAGTAGCCCAATAGTGGTACCAAAACATTGAAAGACGGTTTTCTCAAAAGTGAGTTTTTAAACTTTTAAAGCAGAATAACTTTCCCATTGTTTCCTCAAATGCAGTGTATGATATACCATTTCGTAGCTCTGAGTGCCTACTTTTATACAATGTGAAGAAAAGAAATTCAAATGCTGCTACATAAGACTGAGTATCTGTCCATAGGACCACTTTAAGCCATACACTCCACAGAGCTAGGCTTTACGAAAGAGTGGACAAAATACAGGCACAGAATGTGTGTGGAAAAAGACTGAGACTCTCTGCAATACAACCCAACATTTCAGAGTTATGTGCATCCTTTCAAGCACACCCTTCTCATTTATTCACAATTTTTTATGAACAGTTAAGGTTTTATTCGTAAGATGGCCAAGTAAAGAGCAAAATGATTGATTATTATTATATTATTATTTGTTCCCTGGTCCTATAAGAGCTCTTTGTCACTTCCCATGTATCATGTAGTGTGTGTGTGGCAGGCTTACAATGATGGCAAAAACAAGATTTGAGAGAGCGCTGACCCTGGTTCGAGAGGGGGTATGCTGCTGGAGGTTGAAAGTTTTCAGGGTACGTGACTATAAAAAGTTTGGGAACCACTGTTTTAGGGGACAGGGTAGTAAAGAACATCCTTTAGGGCAGTGGTCACCAAACTTTTTATAGTCCCGTACCCCTTTTTAAAATTTATTTTTTAAATGTGAATCACATTTTTATTTGGCGTACCCCTGACGACATTGCACGTTCACAACCAGTTTGGGAATTCCTGCCCTAAAGGATGTAGTTTACTACCCATATCCCCTAATGGATGTTGTTTACTAACCTATCCCCTAAACGATGTTGCTTACTACCCTATCCCCTAAAGGATGTAGTGTACTACCCTATCCCCTACAGGATGTTGTTTTCTAACCTATCCCCTAAAAGGATTTTGTTTACTATCCTATCCCCTGAAGCAGTGGTTGCCAACCGGTCAATCGCGATCGACTGGTCGATCTTCAAGGCATTCCTACTCGATCACCAATTATTTCTGCCGAAAAGCCAACACTTGATTCAAAAGTCTTGAGCACCAGGTAATCAAAGTGTTCCCTTGAGTCAAACTCCGCATACCCGGCGGACCGGCAAATCTGTGACTAAATCAAGTGCACCTACTGCACTGGCCAATCGGATAGCTCAAATCACCGTGGCTACAGAGCTTCCATGACCCTGGCCAAAGCCAAGTTTAATAGACTACTAGCCTGCGTAAGATTTAATAACTTTTACAACCATGACCACAGAGAGACTGTCAACGAATACAGCAAATAGCTTCTGTCTTTATGAGTGAATTGATGTTTTCAGCACTGTCACTGTTTTTATTCAACACTATTACAAAACGTGCTTCTCCGTACTTTCAGCTCGGGCTGAAGCTGCAATGAATCGATATCCCTGCGTTTTATTATTATCAGCTCGTCGTATCGATTTTAATATAAAGGAATATTTAACTTTCTCTGGTCATAGGAACATGAATTTGAACTACACTGGCTCGTGTGGTGCGACTCGAGTTTCGATAGACAATAGGCTGTGATAAAGTATTAGGCCAACTGCACAAACCTGATTCGAACAAAACTGTTTGTGTGAGGTTAAAGTAAAAACTAAATCTGAGCAGTAGATCTCAGCGTGCATTTTGACTGCGAAAGTGATCTTGACTCAGAAAAGGTTAGTGACCACTGCCCTAAAGGATGTTTACTACACTATCCTCTAAAGGATGTAGTTCTCTACCCTATCCTCTAAAGACGTGCATTAAATTGGTAATAGGATGCCATTTAGGACTCCCCCTATGTTTAATATTGGGTCAGGATCTAACATCATGCTGAGGAAGTGATATTCAGAGTCATAAGCATAGTTTCAAATGCCAAGTATACAGTTTAAATAATACATAAAGAATGAACAGAACTTGAGCCCTTGTCAAAAGAGGTAGTGATTTCAGAGAGTTCCCTGTCCTGCAGAAGAGAGTGAGTTTATTTTTACAATCCATAATTCCAAATGTAGATTTACAGTTGAAGTCAGAAGTTTACATACACCCAAAAACACTTAAACTCAGTATTTCACAGTATTTCTTAGGTCAGTTAGGCTCACCACTTATTTTAATGATGTGAAATGTCCGAATATTAGTAGAGAGAATTATTTATTTCAGTTTTTATTTATTTCATCACATTCACAGTGGGTCAGAAGTTTACATACACTCAATTAGTATTTGGTAGCATTGCCTTCACATTGTTTAACTTGTGTCAAACGTTTAGGGTAGCCTTCCACAAGCTTCCCACAATAGGTTTGGTGAATATTGGTCCATTCTTCCTGACAGAGCTGGTGTAACTGAGTTAGGTTTGTAGGCCTCCTTGCTCGCTCACACATTTTCAGTTCTGCCAACAATTTTTCTATGCGATTGAGGTCAGGGCTTTGTGATGGCCACTCCAATACCTTGACTTTGTTGACCTTAAGCATTTTGCCACAACTTTGGAAGTATGCTTGGGGTCATTGTTCATTTGGAAGACACATTTGCGATCAAGCTTTAACTTCCTGACTGATGTCTTGAGATGTTGCTTCAATATATCCACATAATTTTCCTCCATCATGATGCCATCTATTTTGTGAAATGCACCAGTCCCTCCTACAGCAAAACACCCCCACATCATGATGCTGCCAACCCCGTGCTTCACAGTTGGGATGGTGTTTTTCGGCTTACAAACCTCCCCCTTTATCCTCCAAACATAATGATGGTGATTATGGCCAAACAGTTCTATTTTTGTCTCATTGATTTTCTCATAATGTCAAGCAAAGAGGCACTGAGCTTGAAGGTAGGCCTTGAAATACATCCACAGGTACACTTCCAATTGACTCAAATTATGTCAATTAGCCTAGCAGAAGCTTCTAAAACCATGATATCATTTTGTGGAATTTTACAAGCTGTTTAAAGGCACAGTCAACTTAGTGTATGTACATTTCTGACCACTGGAATCAAATTTGGTCACTTACACATGGTTAGCAGATATTAATGCGAGTTTAGAGAAATGCTTGTGCTTCTAGTTCCTACCATGCAGTAATATCTAACAAGTATTTTAACAATTTCACAACAACTACATTATACACACAAGTGTAAAGGAATGAATAAGAATATGGTCATAAATACAGTCGTGGCCAAAAGTTTGAGAATGACATAAATATTAATTTTCACAAAGTCTGCTGCCTCAGTTTGTAGGATGGCTATTTGCATATACTACAGAATGTCATGAAGAGTGACAGATGAATTGCAACTAATTGCAAAGTCCCTCTTTGCCATGCAAATGAACTGAATCCCCCCAAAACATTTCCACTGCATTTCAGCACTGCCACAAAAGGAACAGCTGACATCATGTCAGTGATTCTCTCGTTAACACAGGGGTGAGTGTTGATGAGGACAAGGCTGGAGATCTCTCTGTCATGCTGATTGAGTTCAAATAACAGACTAGAAGCTTCAAATGGAAGGTGGTGCTTGGAATCATTGTTCTTCCTCTGTCAACCATGGCTACCTGCAAGGAAACACGTGCCGGCATCATTGCTTTGCACAAAAAGGGCTTCACAGGCAAGGATATTGCTGCCAGTAAGATTGCACCTAAATCAACCCTTTGTCGGATCGTCAAGAACTTCAAGGAGAGTGGTTAAATTGATGTGAAGAAGCCTTCATGGCGCCCAAGAAAGTCCAGCAAGCGCCAGGACCGTCTCTTAAAGTTG
Organism: Brachymystax lenok tsinlingensis; assembly: GCA_030435695.1. Taxonomy (NCBI): domain Eukaryota; kingdom Metazoa; phylum Chordata; class Actinopteri; order Salmoniformes; family Salmonidae; genus Brachymystax; species Brachymystax lenok. The sequence continues at coordinate 39,389,814 of CM059810.1, forward strand.
ATTCAGCTGCGGGATCGGGGCACCACCTGTACAGAGCTTGCTCAGGAATGGCAGCAGGCAGGTGTGAGTGCATCTGCACGCACAGTGAGGCGAATACTTTTGGAGGATGGCCTGGTGTCAAGAAGGGCAGCAAAGATGCCACTTCTCTCTATGAAAAAGATCAGGGACAGACTGATATTCTGCAAAAGGTACAGGGATTGGACTGCTGAGGACTGGGGTAAAGTCATTTTCTCTGATGAATCCCCTTTCCGATTGTTTGGGGCATCCGGAAAAAAGCTTGACCGGAGAAGACAAGGTATGCGCTACCATCAGTCCTGTGTCATGACAACAGTAAAGCATCCTGAGACCATTCATGTGTGGGGTTGCTTCTCAGCCAAGGGAGTGGACTCACTCACAATTTTGCCTAAGAACACAGCCATGAATGAAGAATGGTACCGACACATCCTCCGAGAGCAACTTCTCCCAACCATCCAGGAACAGTTTGGTGACGAACAATGCCTTTTCCAGCATGATAGACCACCTTGCCAAAAGGCAAAAGTGAAAGCTAAGTGGCTCGGGGAACAAAACATAGATATTTTGGGTCTATGGCCAGGAAACTCCCTGGACCTTAATCCCATTGAGAACTTGTGGTCAATCCTCAAGAGGCAGGTGGACAAACAAAAACCAGCAAATTCTGACAAACTCCAAGCGTTGATTATGCAAGAATGGGCTGCCATCAGTCAGGATGTGGCCCAGAAGTTAATTGACAGCATGCCAGGGCAGATTGCAGAGGTCTTGAAAAAGAAGGGTCAACACTACAAATATTGACTCTTTGCATCAACTTCATGTAATTGTCAATAAAAGCCTTTGACACTTATGAAATGCTTGTAATTATACTTCAGTATTCTATAGTAACATCTGAAAATATCTAAAGACACTGAAGCAGCAAACTTTGTGAAAATTTATATTTGTGTCATTCTCAAAACTTTTGGCCACAACTGTATGTGGATGAGCGATGGCCGAACGGCATAGCCAAGATGCAGTAGATGGTATAGAGTACAGTATATACATATGAGATGAGTAATGTAGGGTAAGTTAACATTATATAAAGTGACATTGTTTAAAGTGGCTAGTGATACATTTATTACATCCACTTTTTAATTATTGAAGTGGTTAGAGAATTGAGTCAGTATGTTGGCAGCAGCCACTCAATGTTAGTGTTGGCTGTTTAACAGTCTGATGGCCTTGAGATAGAAGCTGTTTTTCATTCTCTCGCATCCAGCTTTGATGCACATGTACTGACCTCGCCTTCTGGATGATATCAGGGTGAACAGGCAGTGGCTCGGGTGGTTGTTGTCCCTGAAGATCTTTTTGGCCTTTCTGTGACATCGGGTGGTGTAGGTGTCCTGGAGGGCAGGTAGTTTACCCCCGGTGATGCGTTGTGCAGACCTCATTACCCTCTGGAGAGCCTTACGGTTGTGGGCGGAGCAGATGCCGTACCAGGTGGTGATACAGCCTGACAGGATGCTCTCGATTGTGCATCTGTAAAATTTTGTGAGTGTTTTTGGTGACAAGCCACATTTCTTCAGCCCTCTGAGGATGAAGAGGAGCTGTTGCGCCTTCTTCACCACGCTGTCTGTGTGGGTGGACCATTTCAGTTTGTCTGTGGTGTGTATGCCGAGGAACTTACTTTCCACCTTCTCCACTACTGTCTCGTCGATGTGGATAGGGGAGTGCTCCCTCTGCTGTTTCCTGAAGTCCACGATTATCTCCTTTGTTTTGTTGACGTTGAGTGAGAGGTTATTTTCCTGACACAACACTCCGAGGGCTCTCACCTCCTTCCTGTAGGCCGTCTCGTCGTTGTTGGTAATCAAGTCAACCACAGAAGTGTCGTCTGCAAACGTGATGATTGAGTTGGATGCGTGCTTGTCCACACAGTCATGGGTGAACAGGGAGTACAGGAGAGGGATGAGAACGCACCATTGTGGGGCCCCAGTGTTGAAGATCAGCGGGGTGGAGATTTTGTTTCCTACCCTCACCACCTGGGGCCGACCCGTCAGGAAGTCCAGGACCCAGTTGCACAGGGTGGGGTCGAGACCTAAGGTCTAGAGCTTAATGACGAGTTTGGAGGGTACTATGGTGTTAAATGCTGAGCTATAGTCGAGGAACAGCATTCTTACATAGGTATTCCTCTTGTCCAGATGGGTTAGGGCAGTATGCAGTGTGATTGCGATTGCGTCGTCTTTGACCTATTGGGGCGGTAAGCAAATTGGAGTGGGTCTACGGTGTCAGGTAGGGTGGAGGTGATATGATCCTTGACTAATTTCTCAAAGCACTTCATGATGACGGAAGTGAGTGCTACGGGACCATAGTCGTTTAGCTCAGTTACCTTAGCTTTCTTGGGAACAGGAACAATGGTGGCTCTCTTGAAGCATGAGGGAACAGCAGACTGGGATAAGAATTGATTGAATATGTCCGTAATACACCAGCCAGCTGGTCTGCGCATGCTCTGAGGACGCGGCCAGGGTTAACATGCTTAAATATTTTACTCACGTTGGCTGCAGTGAAGGAGAGCCTGGTTTTGGTAGTGGGCCATGTCGGTGGAACTGTATTGTCCTCAAAGATAGCAAAGAAGTTGTTTAGTTTGTCTGGGAGCAAGACGTCGGGGTCTGCTACAGGGCTGGTTTTCTTTTTGTAGTCCGTGATTGACTGTAGACCCTGCCACATACCTCTCGTGTCTGAGCCGTTGGTTGGAGACTCTACTTTGTCTCTATACTGACACTTAGCTTGTTTGATTGCCTTGCTGAGGGAATAGCTACACTGTTTGTATTCAGTCATGTTTCCAGTCGCCTTGCCCTAATTAAAAGCAGTGGTTCACGCTTTAAGTTTTGCGCGAATGCTGCCATCAATCCACGGTTTCTGGTTGGGGAAGGTTTTAATAGTTGCTTTGGGTACAACATCACTGATGCACTTGCTAATAAACTCGCTTACCGAATCAGCATATTCATGTAAATGTAATTGTCTGACGCTATGCGGAACATATCCCAGTCCATGTGATTGAAGCAATCTTGCAGATTGGTCTGACCATCGTTGAACAGACCTGAGCATGGGCGTTTCCTGTTTTAGTTTCTGTCTATAGGCTGGGATCAGCAAAATGGAGTCGTGGTCAGATTTACTGAAAGGGGGGCCGGGGAGGACTTTGTTTGCTTCGCGGAAGTTAGAATAACAATGATCCAGGATTTTGCCAGCCCGGGTCGGTCATTCGACATGCTGATAAAATGTGGGGAGCCTTGTTTTCAGATTAGACTTTTTATAATACCCAGCTATAATAAATGCAACTTCAGGATATGTGGTTTCCAGTTTACATAGAGTCCAATGAAGTTCTTTCAGGGCCGTCGATGTGTCTGCTTGGGGGTATCTGCGACTGTGATTATAATCGAAGAGAATTCTCTTGGTAGATAATGCGGTCGGCATTTGATTGTAAAGAATTTTAGGTCATGTGAACAAAAGGACTTGAGTTCCTGTATGTTGTTCTGATCACACCTATCTGATTTCATCTACCTTGTTGTCAAGAGACAGGACATTGGCGAGTAGTATACTCGGGAGTGGTGCGCAATGTGCCCGTCTACGGAGCCTGACCAGAAGACCGCTCCGTCTGCCCCTTCTGCAGCGCCGTTGTTTTGGATCGCCGACAGGGATCCGATCCATTGTCCTGGTTGGTGGACCAGAGGATCTGCTTCGGGAAAGTCCTATTCCTGGTCGTAATGTTGGTAAGTTGATGTTGCTTTAATATATCCAATAGTTCCTCCCGGCTGTATGTAATACAATTTAAGATTTCCTGGGGTAACAATGTAAGAAATAATAAAAAAACAAACTTCTGACTTTGACTGTAGGTTTTCAGGGTGTGAGACGTCCAGTCCTACAGATTAGTGCGATCATTTTTTTAATCATAAATGGTAGAACGATAATAAACACTAAAAGCAAACAATTAAGTTATCTTTGTTAAATACATCTGATAATATCTACATAATGCTTCAGTAATGTCTTATGAGAAGATATTGAGGCATTACACCTATTCATATCATAGGTTCAACCGCATATTTAAATGTTCCTAATGACAATGCTATTCTGAACAGTCATTTAAATGTATGTGATACTGTGGTTTAGTTTAGTTAGTTATTTTGTTTGAAAGTAAAAGCAGTGAAGTCCAAATTGGCACCCTATTCCCTGTACAGTTCACTGTTGTTAACCAGAGCACTTTGGACCCTGGTCAAAAGTACTGCGCTAAATAGGGAATACGGTGCCAGCCAAGGTCAGCCTTCCTGTGTTCTCTAATGTGTTCTCATTAGACAGTCAAAGAGGCTGAGCTATAGAGGGAAACAAACATGGCCAGCAGCTAATGCTGCTGATGCAAATTCCTGGAGATTATGTAAAACTCTGTGTGTGTCACAGAGGTCAAGGGATCATTTAGGCAAATTAAGTTGTTGAGAATCTTCTTGTAAAGAAAAGCTCAATATACTTACATGAAATATATTATTATTAAATGTTACTTATTTCATTAATGTATTGTTTATAATATTTTTAATTTCTTTACGTTGACTGAGAATTCCCTTTTACAGAAATCTTATGTTGCACTGAAGTAGTGAGTCATTGGAATGTATATAATTTAAATAGCATCTGGACGTGAAAGAGCAAGACCCTTTAACTCAAGTTAAGCCTTTTACTTTCCATGGTAACAGGAGGTTAGCTGTTTAAGAACAGTGGCTAGCTGTGCTATGGCTGGGGGAAGCTAATGGTCCATGCATGAGTTGAACATGGAAATCAGTACATTTCCCTTGGTGCGTATGGACACCCAGGGGAAACCACACTGGTGAACTAGCCGTATTCAAATCAGAATGATACTGCAAAAGTAGGTAAACATAATTGCCCCTGAAGGGATGAGTAAAGTTGTATTGAATTGACTAAAAATATTACTCAGGTAAATTGTCTGGTAAACATCTCTGTCTTTAATTGATCCAACATTGGGTTCAACGACAAAACGGTGACACAAATTCAATAAGAAACACTTTATTTTCATTGTTCACTGGTTTCTATTTTAATTTCTCACTCTTCTATATCATGGGAAAAGTTCTCTAACAAAATGAAAAATATATTGACTCAATTGAAATGGAATCTTCCCAACCTTATTGTCAAAATGTTCTTGCTGATTGGTTGTTGATTGTCAGTGTTGTGGCTGATTGGTTGTTTGGGGTTCTCCAGGTTCTGATGGGTGTTTGAGGCTCTTGCAGTGGTTCTTCTTGGCCTCGTCAGTTCCAATGTAGAACTTAGAACACACCTTACAGAAGAATCCTGACTTGCGGACCCGAAACTCCATGGGACCAAGGTAAACATATACACACTACACCTAGCACCAACACAGTATTCTGATAATAGATAAGCTTGACAAGTTTATCATTAGAAATACCCTAATCAATTACAACAAGTAGTTGATTGTAGTTGATTATGTCAGGACTTTTGTGTGAGTACATGTATGAAAAATCTATAAAACGTTAATCACAACAAAAAATCATTGAACCTTTGGTAACAATCCAACTAATGTAGTTTCAGGATGTCAACCATTAACCTTTTTCAACAACCTCTAAAAAAACACTGCTTTTGTACCATCATGACACTCCTTGCCATGTTTGGCATGACGAGGAATGGCAAGGAGTGGAATAAGAGCACCAACAGACAGGAACTTAGGCTAACATGAGCTTGCTGCCACCATTGATTTACCTTCCATGGCTGAGTTTTCCTCTACCACAGTTTAACATATAACCATCTAGCGGTTACCATAGCTACCACTGTTTAACATCTAGCTATCTAGTGTTTACCATAGCTACCACAGTTTAACATCTAGCCATCTAGTAGTTTGAACATCTACCAGTTTAACATCTAGCCGTCTACTGTTTACCATAGCTACCACAGTTTAACATCTAGCCATCTAGTAGTTAAAATATCTACCAGTTTAACATCTAGCCATCTAGTGGTTACCATACCTACCACAGTTTAACATCTAGCCATCTAGTAGTTAAAATATCTACCAGTTTAACATCTAGCCATCTAGTGGTTACCATACCTACCATAGTTTAACATCTAGCCATTTCACCATATATACAACTTCTCTAGATACAGTTGGTAATCTGACCTCACCACAACCACTCATCTACAATGACCACAATCACTAGTCTATGAAAACCAGGTTAACACAACCATCTCAAACACTACTATGCATATGCAGTGGGCTGGCTACAATCTCTCAAGCACTATTCTACCAAAGAGCTGGCTTGCCTGTTGTCTTTCCTCCTATGGCAAGGCAGAGGCTCCTACAACATCAATCCCTTGTTTCAACCTGCCTGAGGCTCCTCTCCTTCAGAATTGGTTTTACCCCTGTCCCTGTATCCACCTTTATTCCTGACTGAGACAGTGAGTCCTCCTGCTTAGTATCAACCACTGTCTCTGTCTACACCTTTATTCCTGACTGAGAAAGTGAGTTCCCACGGCCACCAGTTGGAGATGTCTACTTTAGGTGTATCAGTCTTAACTTCTTATAGGGAGTGGCTCCCGAGGTGACGGTTTTGAAGAGCCTGGCGTGCCCAAAGTAAAATGCCTCCCATTCAGGCCCAGAAAATAGGATATGCACATATTACCATTGGATAGGAAACACTCTGAATTTTCCAAAAGTGTTAACCATTTGTCTGTGAGTAAAACAGAACGCATATGGCAGGCAAAAACCCGAGGAATTTCTGTCCTGGAAAAAGTGATTTTGACATTTGGACACTCATTTGGAACCCCTCCCTCGTGAAAATGACCATATAAGGGCATATGAATGCAGTACCCATCGCTTCCTTTAGATGTCAACAGTCTCGAGACAGTGTAAATGTTCATTTTGGATGCTTTAGACCAGAGAATAAGAGCAAACCAGGAAGTATGCTTTTTATGTCAACAGTACCCAGCGTGCGCTCCCGACAAGGCGCGCTGTGTGTTTTTTACCATCTTTATCGATCAGTTTATATTCCGGTTGATTTATAATAGTAAATATACATAAAAGTGTTCCTAAGGATACATTTAAAACTATGTTTGATTGTTCTTGGACAAGTTTATAGGTATAAGATGAAAGAGTTTGCGTCACGTTTCAATGGAGGAGTGGAAGCTGTCGTTTCTGATTATAACGCACGAACCAAATGGAGATTTATGGATAAAATACATTACTTTTTCTAACAAAAGAACCATGGATTGTCTTCGTTGGACACTTAGGATGACCTCAGCAGAAGTTCTTCAACAGGTAATTGATTTGTTTTCTCTGTGAAATGTGTTATGTGTGTGCCATGATGGCTAATGGATTCATGGCTATGGGAAAAATATGTGAGGTGCTACCGTCAAACAATCAAATGTGCTGCTTTCGCCGTAAGGCCTTTTTGAAATCTGACAACGCTGTGATATTGCCAAGAAACAGAGCTTTTGATGAGTATGGAACACTTGTATATTGGTGGATGTTTAATAATTCAACTTTTGGATTTTGAATTTGGCGCCTTGCATTTCACCTGGTAGTGTCGGGATTGGGGCGCTAGCGCCCCAGCAATCCCCAAGAAGTTAAGATCAAGCTTAGGATCAGGTTTACACCCCCACCAAGACAACTGTGTACCTCCCGTCAGTAAACAGATGCTGCCCATCATCTCACTTAACTTCTTAGGGATCAGCATGGTGCGTTGAGGCACTAGCGCCCCACTCCCGACACTACCAGGTGAAATGCAAGGCGCCAAATTCAAAATCCAAAAGTTGAATTATTAAACATGCACCAATATACAACTGTTTCATACTCATCAAAAGCTCTGTTTCTTGGCAATATCACAGCGTTGTCAGATTTCAAAAAGGCTTTACCTTGAAAGCACCACATTTGATTGTTTGAGGGTAGCACCTTCACTATTTTTCCCATTACCATGAATTCATTAGCCTTCACGGTTCACACAAAACACATTTCACAGTGAAAACAAATCAATTACCTGTTGAAGAACTTCTGCTGATGGCTTCCCAAGTGTCCAACGAAGACAATCCATGGTTCTTTTGTTAGAAAAAGTAATGTATTATATCCATAAATCTCAGTTTGGTTGGCGCGTTATAATCAGAAACTATAGCCTCCACTCCTCCATTGAAACGTGAAGAGAACTCGTTCAACTTATACCTATAAACTTGTCCAAGAACAATCAAACATCCTTTTTAAACTTCTCAAGGATCACTGGGGCGCTAGCGGGCTGCTCCCGACACTACGAGGTGAAATGCAAGACAAAATTCCAAAAGTTGAATTATTAAACATGCACCAATATACAACTGTTTCATACTCATCAAAAGCTCTGTTTCTTGGCAATATCACAGCGTTGTCAGATTTCAAAAAGGCTTTACGGCGAAAGCACTACATTTGATTGTTTGAGGCTAGCACCTCACATATTTTCCATTACCATGAAATCTTTAGCCAGCGCGGTCGATAGAAAATGCATTTCACAGGGAAAATCTGTGCCTTACCTTTTGTAGAACGTCTGCAGAGGGCTTCCTAAGTGTCCAACGAAGACAATCCATGGGTATTTGGTTAGAAAAAGTAATTTATTATATCCTTAAATCTCCGTTTGGTTGGCACCTTGTGTTCAGAAAATCCAATGTGACGAGAACACGTTCAACTATACCTATAAACTTTCCCTCAACAAAACAAAAAACAATTAAAATGCTTCCTTAGCTTATCTTTTATGAATAAAAGTGATAATATTTCACTTGGATGGTCACCTAAACGTTATATAAGTCAAATAAAGTGGACCGCTTCAGCCAAATGTGCGCCAAAAACGTGCAACTGAAAAAGAGGTCCCCGGCTAAAACTTCTCCCAATAGAACACATTAGTTCCGATTTCCATTAAACTTTGCCTATACACTGCTGACATCCAGTGGAAGCAATAGGTACTACATTGAGTGTCCTGGTATAAAGACTTTTTTATAGGCATTGTCTCAAAGTGAGCTATAAGCCACAAGAATGAGATTTCCGGATGGAAAAATCTCTTTTTTTTCCTGCCAAATGACTTCTGTTACACTCACAGACAAAATGATAACACTTGCTAATTATGTCCATATCCTAGTTTCTGAGCCTGGGTGGCAAGCATTTTACTTTGGGCACGCCAGACTCTCCAAAACCGACCCCTCAGCTGCCGCTGCCTAACAAGTTAATGTATCCTTAGGAACACTTGTATGTATATTTACTGTAATAATTCAACCGGAATATAAACTGGGCGATAAGAAAGGAAAAAAGCACAAAGCGTGCCTGGCGAGAGCGCGCGTCCTCTTCTATTGACATCTCTGGGGACACTTCCTGATTCCTCTTCTTCTCTGCTCTAATAGCATCTAATAAAAATCTGAACACTGTCTCGAGACTGTTGACATCCAGAGGAAGCGATAGGTACTGCATTCATATGGGAATTTTCATAAGGGAGGGGTTCCAAATGAGCAATGTGTCAAAACCACTTTTTCCAGGACAGAAATTCCTCGGGGTTTCGCCTCCTATATTCGTTCTGTTTTACTCACAGACAAATGGTTAACACTTTTAGAAAATTCAGAGTGTTTCCTATCCAAATATGTGCATATCCTATTTTCTGGGCCTGAATGGGAGGCATTTTACTTTGGGCACGCCAGGCTCTCCAAAACGGTCACCTCGTGTGCTACTCCCTAAGAAGTTAATTGACCACACCTGACATGTAAATGTTTCCCACTGGTTAAGACAACACTAAGCTATGTTTAGTATGGTGGCTACTGATCCAAATGTCATTCTATTTGTTATTGTAATTATTGTAAATATGTATTATTAATATACAGACAAATCCTTTATTCATCCTCTTTAAAGACAACAGACAGACAGGGAGCTCCTTTATAAGTATGTACAGTGGGGAAAAAAAGTATTTAGTCAGCCACCAATTGTGCAAGTTCTCTCACTTAAAAAGATGAGAGGCGCCTGTAATTTTCATCATAGGTACACTTCAACTATGACAGACAAAATGAGGAAAAAAAATGCAGAAAATCACATTGTAGGATTTTTTATGAATTTATTTGCAAATTATGGTGGAAAATAAGTATTTGGTCAATAACAAAAGTTTATCTCAATACTTTGTTATATACCCTTTGTTGGCAATGACAGAGGTCAAACGTTTTCTGTAAGTCTTCACAAGGTTTTCACACACTGTTGCTGGTATTTTGGCCCATTCCTCCATGCAGATCTCCTCTAGAGCAGTGATGTTTTGGGGCTGTCGCTGGGCAACACAGACTTTCAAAGATTTTCTATGGGGTTGAGATCTGGAGACTGGCTAGGCCACTCCAGGACCTTGAAATGCTTCTTACGAAGCCACTCCTTCGTTGCCGAGGCGGTGTGTTTGGGATCATTGTCATGCTGAAAGACCCAGCCACGTTTCATCTTCAATGCCCTTGCTGATGGAAGGAGGTTTTCACTCAAAATCTCACGATACATGGCCCCATTCATTCTTTCCTTTACACGGATCAGTCGTCCTGGTCCCTTTGCAGAAAAACAGCCCCAAAGCATGATGTTTCCACCCCCATGCTTCACAGTAGGTATGGTGTTCTTTGGATGCAACTCAGCATTCTTTGTCCTCCAAACACGACGAGTTGAGTTTTTACCAAAAAGTTCTATTTTGGTTTCATCTGACCATATGACATTCTCCCAATCCTCATCTGGATCATCCAAATGCTCTCTAGCAAACTTCAGACGGGCCTGAACATGTACTGGCTTAAGCAGGGGACACGTCTGGCACTGCAGGATTTGAGTCCCTGGCGGCGTAGTGTGTTACTGATGGTAGGCTTTGTTACTTTGGTCCCAGCTCTCTGCAGGTCATTCACTAGGTCCCCGTGTGGTTCTGGGATTTTTGCTCACCGTTCTTGTGATCATTTTGACCCCACGGGTGAGATCTTGCGTGGAGCCCCAGATCGAGGAAGATTATCAGTGGTCTTGTATGTCTTCCATTTCCTAATAATTGCTCCCACAGTTGATTTCTTCAAACCAAGCTGCTTACCTATTGCAGATTCAGTCTTCCCAACCTGGTGCAGGTCTACAATTTTGTTTCTGGTGTCCTTTGACAGCTCTTTGGTCTTGGCCATAGTGGAGATTGGAGTGTGACTGTTTGAGGTTGTGGACAGGTGTCTTTATACTGATAACAAGTTCAAACAGGTGCCATTAATACAGGTAATGAGTGGAGGACAGAGGAGCCTCTTAAAGAAGAAGTTACAGGTCTGTGAGAGCCAGAAATCTTGCTTGTTTGTATGTGACCAAATACTTATTTTCCACCATAATTTGCAAATAAATTCATAAAGAATCCTACAATGTGATTTTCTGGATTTTTTTTCCTCATTTTGTCTGTCATAGTTGAAGTGTATCTATGATGAAAATTACAGGCCTCTCTCATCTTTTTAAGTGAGAGAACTTGCACAATTGGTGGCTGACTAAATACTTTTTTTCCCCACTGTATTTAATCTCATCAACCCAATAATAACTAAATTGTATCTTTCAAGAAAAAACACATGTAAATATTTGGTGCCAGTCTGTTTCTGCATTAGCCAGCTGAATGGTCTGTCTCTGCCAATAAACTATTGAGCTAATGTTAAAACAGAATGACACCAAGTCTATTTACAAACAAGTATATTATAGCCAGGATTCAATACGAAAGTCTGCTATACAGTGTATTCAGAAAGTATTCAAACCCCTTTTCCCACATTGTGTTACATTACAGCCTTTATCTAAAATTGATGAAACAATTATAATCCTCATAAATCTACACACAATACAATACAAAGCAAAAACATGTTTTTAGAAATTGCAGCAAATGTATTAAAAATACAAACCTGAAATATCACATTTACATACGTTTTCCGACCCTTTACTCAGTACTTTGTTGAAGCACCTTTGGCAGCAATTACAGCCTAGAGTATTTTGAGGCACGACAACCACAAGCTTGGCACATCTGAGTTTCTCCCATTCTTCCCTGCAGATCCTCTCAATCTCTGTCAGGTTGGATGGGGATTGTCGCTGCACAGCTATTTTCAGGTCTCTCCAGAGATGTTCGATAGGGTTCAAGTCTGGGCTCAGGCTGGGCCACCCGAAGCCACTCATGCATTTTCTTACCTGTGTGCTTATGGTCGTTGTCCTGTTGGAAGGTGAACCTTTGCCGCAGTCTGGGGTCCTGAGTGCTTTGGAACAGGTTCATCAAGGATCTCCCTGAACTTTGCTCCGTTCATCTTTCCCTCGATCCTGACTAATCACCCAGTCCCTGCAGATTAAAAAAGCATCCCCAAAGCATGACGCTGCCACCACAATGCTTCACGGTAGGGGTGGTGCCAGCTTTCCTCCAGACATGTCGCTTGGCATTCAGGCCAAATAGATCAATTTCGGTTTCATCAGACCAAAGAATCTTGTTTCTCATGGTTTGAGAGTCCTTTAGTTGCTTTTGGGCAAACTCCAAGCGGGCTACCATGTGCCATTTACTGAGAAGTGGCTTCCGTCTGGCCACTCTACAGTAAAGAACTGATTGGTGGACTGCTGCAGAGATGGTTGTCCTTCTGGAAGGTTCTCCCATCTCCACAGAGGAACTCGGGAGCTCTGTCAGAGTGACCTTCACGTTCTTGGTCACCTCACTGACTAAGGCCCTTCTTCCCCGATTGCTCAGTTTGGCCGGGCGGCCAGCTCTAGGAAGAGTCCAAACTTCTCCCATTTAAGAATGATGGAGACCACTGTGTTCTTGGGGAACTTAAATACTGCAGAATGTTTTGGGAACACTACACCAGATCTGTGCCCAGACACAATCCTGTCTCGGAGCTCTACTGACAATTCCTTTGACCTCATGGTTTGGTTTTTGCTCTGACATGCGCTGTCAGCTGTGGGACCTTATATAGACAGGTGTGCGCCTTTCCAAATCATGTCCAATCAATTGAATTTATCACAGGTGGATTCCAATAAAGTTGTTGAAACATCTCAAGGAGGATCAATGGAAACAGGTCTAAAAACGTATGTAAATTAATTATTTATGGGAGGGGTTATACATTTGCAAAAATTCTAAAAACCTGTTTTCGCTTTGTCATTATGGGGTATTATGTGTAGATTGATGAGCAAAAATCTATTTAATACATTTTAGAATAAGTTCAAGGGGTCTGAATCCTTTCCGAATCCACTGTTTCACACTTGACATTTGAAGGTAATTTACAATTGAGCTAACAATGGAAGCGTTTACCTTGAATGATATCTCTGTGAACGGGGTTTTGTTACCTTTCAAATTTGAATTGTCTACAAGTGCGACAGGTTTGAGTTCGTAGGCTGGTTTACACTCTATGTGGGTACATAAACTGCAGACCCAATATTATCTAAACGTAATCTACAGGGGGAATCAAACCATCACTTTCTAGGCCACTGATTACATTGGAAATCCATTCAAACATCATGAATTGGAAAACAATAAATCCATACGGAAGAAAATAATACATTTAAATTCACAAATGAATATAAAATAGACAGTCATAATATATATTTAAGGTACTAATTGCTTGAAGAGATTTGAGACTTTTTGTCTTAGAGACATTTGATACAGGGCAGCTTCCCCACCCTGTGGAGGTAGAGGAGGGGATGCACAAACCCAGAGATTACACGGATGCAGAAACAAATGGACAAGCCTGAAGAAAATGCCATATATGGAATTTAACTTTTTGCCGATATCACCAGAACTAGTGGGAGTTGAGACACCACAGCATACACCAGGGTAATAAAAATGATCTTAAAGGCCTTCATCTTAATTATGTTTGTTCTCTCCCTGTCCCCATCCCCTAGCCCTGGACGTTTCAGAGCCCAGAGAACTGAGAGACAGCAGAATGACATCAGCAAAAAATAGATCAATGACTGGCCAAGGATAAAGTAGACAGACACTGGTAAAATGTTCTGAAACACACACAGACAGCAGGACCCAAGAACCATCAGCCAGACACCAGTACAACACCCCACCCTGTATCTCAGGGGTTTGTACTTCAGGAAGACCACAGGGTGAATCACCGCCAGGTAGCGCTCCACACAGATACAGCACTGGAACAGGGGACGACCGGCGCACAAGAAACCAAAAGAAAAAGCTGCAAGATATGCAAGTGCTGTTGTAGGGATGTGATTGTTGACAAGGACAAAGACAGAAATATAGGACTTCAGACACAGCCAGGTTGAGAGACAAGATCTCTGAGGTCATCGTCCCTCCGGCTCCGGTCAGTATCAGCCACAGAACGTAGACATTGGTGGGAAGACCCAGGATGATGTTGATCGTACAGGAAGCAGTGTAGATGGATTTTATTTGTGCATTGAGAGTAGCTAAAGAAGAACTGTTGGTCACTGAGATGTTCATGTCTTCACCTTCTGTGCTGGTGCGTGGGGCTTCAATATTCTACAACAATAAAGAGGTATAACTAAGATTTGTTCTGTTGGAATGCTGCAGAAATATATGAATCAATCAAAGGAACAAAATGTTTTGTTCAATCCAATTTTAACTAAGTCAATTCAGGAAATGTGACTTTTGGTCCTTGAAAAGCGTTACAGAAGTAACATTTATTATTAATTAAATGACATGTAATTGAATTACCTCACTCAATGTCTTACTGAACACATCTAATGATATTTTCCAAATGTAACAAATCTAGCATATATTCTCATTGGTTCGTAAATCAGAGATATAGTTAGAGACTAAATTAACCAACCTGAATAGACAGTTGTCTGAAGGTGAAGGGACGACGTTAGCTTGACTGAAGCAGGAGTGCGGACAGTGAGTTTGTTTTGCATCACCTGCATTCCCTGGTGGGTGGAGATTTCACTTCACGTCCAATGGAATGGCAAAGGAACTCACCCAGTCACTCACTCCTTCCCTTACTCCCTGCTACCCTTACTACCTCACTCGATCACTCATTCACTCCCCACCCGACCTCCCACCCACCACTCCCTTCCTCCCTCACCCATAACCACACCCTGAACCACGCCCAACAAGACACCTGTGATGCTGATCTGTAAACTGACGCTGCACATCACCCCACTTGGACCAAACCTCACATGTAAATGTTTTCCACTGGTTATGACAACACTAAGTGATTTTTAGTATGGTTGAAGAGAATGTCGTGCTCTGTAGAATGTGTTATGGAAGGATAGGGGTCTGAGTATTCCCAAACTTGTAGCCCTAGTTACACAATATGGTGGTCAGTGCAGAAGTATTCAATGTCAATTTTATGACAGCGTTATAGCGGAAACTTCCCTTTGATTTTAAGGATAAATATATTGAAATATTGTTATTTTATTTCCCACGCTATAAATGGGGGGTGGACTGTGGATCTGTTTCCGTCCGTCCGTTCGTTAGTCACACGCGTACTCAGACACCACTGGCCCAATTTTGATGAAACTTGGGTGAATGATGCGTCTTGCTATACTGACCTGTATTAGAAAAAATAATTCACTGATTGGCCCAAAGGGGCGCTATAGCAATCAACTGTACGTACGTTAGTCAAAATCTCAGACACCGATGACCCGATTTTGATGAGACTTGGGTGATTGATGCATCTTACCATTAAGAGCTGTCATTTACAAAATGACACTGATTAGCCCAAGGTGGGTGCTGCACCATCCGTGGGAGACTACATGTTTACTGTTGCCTACTTTGATCATGGGTAGTGATACACACAGCAGTCATATGAGACAGAACTTACTTACCAAGCTGTCTTCAAGCTCTCTGGTTGGAGAGGTAGTGTGGAGGACTCTGTCCTTTTTCATTCTCTTAGTTCTTTCTTGGTTTTATTTTCATGGCGGAGGCTAAAACATTGTTATTGTCCCCAATATGAAATCAGAGGTGAGAATATGGATCTGTCTCCGTCCATTCATAAATTAGTCACATGCAATATCTCAGACACTACTGGCCCGGTTTTTATAAATTGCAGCATTCCGAGTTAAACAGAGCAAGAACTATAATCATGTGCCAGTTGTATTACCACCATGTGGCCCGCTTTTTATAAAACATGGGTGAATAATCCGACTTGTCATAAAGAGTCGGCATTTACAAGATTACACTGATAGGCTCAAGAGGGGCTCTATAGTAATCAACTGAAATTACAAACTTTGATCAAGCATATCTCCCGTCCCGTTTGTGGCAGAATTGTTGTCACTAATTGCCCCTCGTGGGGGTTGCTGCACCATTTGTTGGGGAATACATGTTTATTGTTACATATTATGATTATTGTTATTATTTATTTTAAATATAGAGACAAATCCTTCATTTTTTCCCTTTAAATAATACAGACAGACAGGGAGTTCCTAAATATGTATTTATTGAACACATAATCGACAACAATATATGAATTGTTACATTCAACCACAATTATCATCCATAATTTCAAGAGAAAACACACAAAACAATGTGCAGTCTGTTTCTGCATTAGCCAGCTGAATTGTCTGTCAATCAGATATCATGCTGAAGTTGAAAAAGAATGACACCAGGCCTATTTACAAACAAGTTCATTGTGGCCAGGATTCAATACGAAACCACGGTATATCATGGTTGACATTTAAAGGTAATTTCCAGTTAAGCCAACATGTGCAGCGTTTTTTTTATTATGCCATTTCCACGAACACGGTACCATTGCTTTTAAAAGCTGCATTGTCTACAAGTGGGATCGGATTTAATCCAGGCCTATATATCACAATGTTCTTGTTAAATATGGACCATTTGAGAAGTTCATGGGCTGGTTTACACTCTATGTGGGTACATAAACTAGATACAAAATATTATTAAAACATAATCTACAGGGGGGATATCAAACCATCACTTTCCAGGCTACTGATTACAATAGAAATGCATTCAAACATCATGAATTGAAAATAATCACATATATATGGAGAAAAAAAATCATACATTTAATTCACTAATTAATATGACAAAACACAGAACATAAATATAATAATATACACTACATTTTTAAAGCATTATCGTGTTGAAGAGATTCGACTTTTTGTCCTACAGACCTCTGATACATGACAGCTTCGAAACCCTGTGGAGGTAGAGGACGGGCTGCACAAACCCAGAGATAACACTGATGCTGAAACAAATGGACATTCCTGAAAAAAACACTGTATTTGAAAAGTAATTGTGAGTCAGTGCCATCAATGCCAGTGGGAGTTGAGACACAGTAGCATACACCAGGATAATCAAAATGATCTTAAAGGCCTTCATCTTCATGCTGTTTGTCCCCTCCCTGTCCCCATCTCCCGGGACTGGACTTTTCAGAGCCCAGAGAACTGAGAGGCAGCAGAATGACATCAGAGAAAAATAGATCATTGACTGGACAAAGACAGAGTAGAAGAACACTGGTGAAAGGTTCTCAAACAAAGATAAACAGCAGAACCCAAGAACCATCAGCCAGACAACACTACAACACCCCACCCTGTATCTCAGGGGTTTGTACTTCAGGAAGACCACAGGATGGACCACCGCCAGGTAGCGCTCTACACAGATGCAGCACTGGAACAGGGGACGACCGGTGTTAAAGAAACCATAAGAAAATGCTCCAAGATATGCAAGTGCAGTTGTAGGTATGTGCATGTTGACAAGAACAAAGATAGAGAACAGGCAGTAGAGGACATCCGACACTGCCAGGTTAAGAGAGAAGAAGTCTGAGGCCATTGTCCCTCCCACTCCAGTCGGTATCAGCCACAGGACATAGACATTTGTGGGGAGACCCAGAATGAGGTTGATTGTATAAGAGGCAGTGTAGATGGATGTGATTTGCGCATAGAGAGCAGCTACTGAAGGGCTGTATGTCTCTGAGATGTTCATGTCTTCACCTTCTGTACTGGTATGTGGGGCTTCAATATTCTACAACAATAAATAAGTTTCACTAAGATTTGTTATGTTGCAATGCAGCAGTAAAACATGAATGAATCATGAATCAATCAAAGGAACCAAGATTGGGTTCTATTCCATTTCAGCTCGGTCAATTACAGGAAAATCATCAATAACAGCACTAAATAAGTGTCCTTGAAAAGTAATATATATGTACCATGTTTTATTATTAATAAAATAAAATTACATGTTATTGAATTTACTCACTCAATGTTTTTTTGAAAACCTCTAATGATGTAATCTAATTGAACAAATCTAGCACATATTCTCATTGGTTCTTAAATCTGAGATTATGTCTGAGACAAAATGAACCAACCTGAATAGACGGTGATCTCTTCTTGTCTGAAGGTGAAGGGACGACGTTAGGTTGACAAGCTGAAGCAGGAGGGCAGACATTAACACACCTTCACTCGGTCTCTCAGTGAGTTTTTTTGCATCACCTGGTGCTACTGGTGGGTGGAGATTTCACATTAGGACCAATGGAAAGGAAAAGGAACTTGCCCACCCTCTCCCTCGTTTCCTCCCACCGTCCCTGCCTCCACCCTCCCTTCCCTTCCCTCACCCACAACCACACCCTCAGCCACCCCCACCAATACACGTGTGTTGTTGCCATCTGCAAACTGTTGCTGCCAGTCACCTCACTAGATGGATCACATCTTTACATGCAAATGTTTTCCACTGGTTATAACAACACTAAGTGATGCTTAGTATGGTTGAAGAGAATATGCTGTGCAGTGTAGAATGTGTTGTGGATGGATAGGGCCCTGAGGTTTTCATGACCAGGTCAAAAGGTCAAGTAAAACTACAAGATGTAGTTACACATTGTGGTGATCAGTGCAGAAGTATTCAATGTCAATTTTATGACAGCATTATAGCTGGAACTGCCAATTGATTTCAAGGATAAATATATAGAAAATATATTGTTTGTTAATATAAAACTAATTATTACAGAAATGTCCTTTATCAACACAACAATATTTACATTGTAACTTTCAAGCACAATCATCACCTATCATTTCAAGAGAAAACACATGTAAATGTTTGGTGCCAGTCAGTTTCTGCATTAGCCAGCCGAGTTTTCTCAACTGTCCAAGTGAGCCTGTCAAAATGGTGTCCCTGCTAATGTTGAAACAGAATAACACCTGGTACATTTGTAGAACTACTATTACAGTATATATCACAATCTTGTATTCTACAGTGCATTCGGGGAAAGTATTCAGACCCCTTGACCTTTTCCACATTTTGTTACGTTACAGCCTTATTCTAAAATTGATTCAATTGTTTTTTCCCTTCATCAATCTACACACAGCACCTCATAATAACAAAGCGAAACAGGTTTTTAAAAGTTTTTGAAAAAAAAAGAGAAATACCTTATTTACATAAGTATTCAGACACTTTGCTATGAGACTCAAAATTGAGCTCAGGTGCATCCTGTTTCCATTGATCATCCTATAGATATTTTTACAAATTGATTTTAGTCACCCTTTGATGAATTCAATTGATTAGATATGATTTTGAGTCACAGATCTGGGGAAGGGTACCAAAAATGTTCTGCAGCATTGAAGGTCACCAATAGCACAGTGGCTGTCCTCCATCATTCTTAAATGGAAGAAGCTTGGAACCAGCAAGACTTTTCCTAGAGCTGGCCGCCTGGCCAAACTGAGCAGTCGGGGGACAAGGGCATTGGTCAGGGAGGTGACCATGAACCTGATGGTCACTCTGACATGGTAGAGTGGCCAGACGGATGTCACTTCTAGGTAAAAGGCACATGACAGCCCGCTTGGGAGTTTTCCAAAAGGCATCTAAAGGAAACAAGACTCTCTGGTCTGATGAAACCAAGATAGAACTCTTTGTCCTGGCGCCATCCCCACGGTGAAGCACTGTGGTGGCAGCGTCATGCTGTGGGGATGTTTTTCAGCTGCAGGGACTTGGAGACTAGTGAGGATCGCGGGAAAGATAAACAGAGAAAAGTATAGAGAGATCCTTGATGAAAACCTGCTCCTGAGCGTTCAGGATCTCAGACTGGGGCAAAGGTTCACCTTCCAACAAGACCACAACTCACACAGCCAAGACAACGCAGGAGTGGCTTCGGGACAAGTCTCTGAATGTCCTTGAGTGGCCCATCCAGTGCCCAGAATTTAACTTGATCGAACATCTCTGGGGGGACCTGAAAATAGCTGTGCAGCTGCACACCCCATCCAACCTGACGGAGCTTGAGAGGATCTGCAGTGAAGAATGAAAGAAACTCTCCAAATAGTTGTGTGCAAAGCTAACCCAAGAATCATACCCAAGAAGATTAAAGACTGTAATCGCTGCAAAAGTTGCTTCAACAAAGTATTGAGTAAAAGGTCTGAATACTTATCCTGTTAGGGCTAGGGGGCTGTGTTCGGAGGTTCGGAGAGTCTGGCGTGCCCAAAGTAAAATACCTGTTACTCAGGCCCAGAAAATATACATTGGATAAAACACTCTGAAGTTTCTAAAACTGATGAAATAATGTCTGTGAGTATAACATAACTGATTTGGCAGGTGAAGACCCAAGACACATCCATCCGGAAAATGGGATTTTGTGATGTGACAGTTTTCCCATTGACTTCAATACATAGGGATTTAATACAGAGGGATTTAGCTCCCAGATTGCAGTTCCTATGGCTTCCACTAGATGTCAACAGTCTTTAGAAATGGTTTCATGTTTTATCAAACAAAACAACAATTTATTGTGTAGCTGGGACCCTTGGGATTGCCATCAGAGGAAGATATTCGAAGGCTAGCAATTTATTTTATCGCTATTTTTGAGTGTTGTGACACCTGTGCTAGTTATGAAATTATGTTAATTGAGGTAAGTATGTGAGGCGCTGTCCTCAGACAATCAAATGCTATGCTTTCGCCTTAAAGCCTTTTGGAAATCTGACAACGCTGTTAGATTAACAAGATTCTAAGCTTTTGAATGGTGTACAACACTTGTATTTTCATGGATGTTTAATATTACTATTTTTGTAATTTGAATTTGGCGCTCTGCATTTCACCGGATGTTGTCATAGGTGGGTCATTAGCGACCCACCAATCCCTAAGAAGTTTTAAATAAATGTGATTAATCTGTTTTTATTCATAAGATATAAAATAAAAATCCCAAAACATGTTTTTGCTTAGTCATCATGGGGTATTGTGTGTAGACTGATGAGGGAAAAAAATCAAGTTAATTCATTTTAGAGTTAATCCAATTTCAACTCAATCAAACATTTCATCAATACAGCACAAAATAAGTGACGTTGGGTCCTTGAAAAGCATTAAATAAGTAAGATGTAGTATTATTTATAATAATAATAAAATAACATGTTATTGAATTTACTGACTCATTAAACAAATCTAAATATATTTTATATTTGAGATTCTTCAAAGCAGCCACCCTTTGTCTTGATGGCAGCTCTGCACACTTGGAAAAATAGTAAAAATAAAGAAAAACCCTTGAATGAGTAGGTGTGTCCAAACTTTTGACTGGCATATATTTGTTAATGAGAATGTATATAAATATCAATGACTAATATATCAATTGATGATTAATAAGGATATTTATAAAATATGTACTACTAATAAGTAAAACATTTTAAGGCTTGATCTAAGTGAGGTCTATCTATAACCTTTTAGAAAATGTCAGTTATTCCCTTAAGGCTTGCCATGCCATTACAGTAGTACCTGACGCTCAATAATTTAAGTAAATATCAACATTAATTTCAATTTCAACTTTGCCATTAAACATTGACCTCGTCAACAACACCAATATAAAAATAAAAATAAAATATATAAAAAAAGATTATATAATACTTTAGAAAGCTTAACAAAATGGACACCTAGATAGTTGTCTATACCTCAGGTTATAAAAAAGAAAATTGGGGAAAGCTTCGGGATCTGTATTTATCAAGTATGTAAGAGTAGGATTGCTGTTCTGGTTACAGTTTTGCCATAAACACGATTAAGATACATAACATTTTAATCTGGGCCTGTATGTATCAAGCTTCTAAGAGTAGGAGTGCTGAAATAGGACCACGTTCTTCAAAGGATAAGTCAGGAATATATATCAGCACTCCTACTCTCAGAAGCTTGATAAATACGGACCCTGATCCTAGATCAGTTAGCACTCCTACACTGAGACAGGCTCTGATCCTAGATAAGATAGCACCCCTACACTGAGACTTGATAAATACGGGCTCTGATCCTAGATAAGATAGCACTCCTACACTGAGACTTTATAAATACGGGCCCTGATCCTAGATAAGATAGCACTCCTACACTGAGAGTTGATAAATAAGGGCTCTGATCCTAGATAAGATAGCACTCCTACACTGAGACTTGATAAATACGGGCTCTGATCCTAGATAAGATAGCATTCCTACACTGAGACTTGATAAATACTGGCCCAGAGTCATGTGCTGTTCCCTGCTCTGTCACAGCTCTGACTGGTTTGGAGCTAGACATTTACTGTTGGTCTGGAGCAAGCGGTTAAGTGTACACTTGTACCCTACCCCTTACAGACTGAAAAGCAATGAACTGTTGTAAGGAATATTTTCGAAACTTGCTTGAACCAATCCAATGCTATGAAATGGGGGAGCAAGCAAGGGGACACTGTGAATTGGGATTGGGCAACAGAGTTAATTGAGGAATGAGGTGGCCGGTTCAACCATTGCCTTAACACTTCACAAGCTCCAGCAGCAGAGGTGACTGTTTTGGAGAGCCTGGCGTGCCCAAAGTAAAATGCCTCCCATTTAGGCCCAGAAAATGGGATATGCATATATTTACCATTGGATAGGAAACACTCTGAATTTTCCAAAACTGTTAACCATTTGTCTGTGAGTCAATCAGAACGCATATAGCAGGCAAAACCCTGAGGAATCTCTGTCCTGGAAAAATTGATTTTGACACATTGCTCATTTGGGAACCCCTCCCTATTGAAAATGACCATATATAGGCATATGAATGCAGTTCACGTCGCTTCCTTATGATGTCATCAACCACGAGACAGTGTTTTACTCCATCTTGGATGAATTTAGACCATTGGTAAACAGCATGGCATGAGGACCCCTCTTCTGAAAACTCTTCAGATTGCGCGCGCACGACGAGGCGCGCAGTGTCTTATTTTTCGTCTTTAGCGTTCAGTTTATATTCCGGCTGATTTATAATAGTAAATATACGTAAAAGTGTTCCTAAGGATACATTTAAAACTATGTTTGATTGTTTTTGGACAAGTTTATAGGTATAATTTTAACGAGTTGGCGCCGAGTTTCAATGGAGGAGTGGAGGCTGTCGTTTCTGATTATAACGCGTGAACCAAATGGAGGATTTATGGATAAAAGACGTTACTTTTTCTAACAAAAGAACCATGGATTGTCTTCGTTGGACACTTAGGATGACCTCAGCAGAAGTTCTTCAACAGGTAATTGATTTGTTTTCGCTGTGAAATGTGTTTTCTGTGAACCGTGAAGGCTTATGAATTCATGGTAATGGGAAAAATATGTTAGGTGCTACCCTCTAACAATCAAATGTGGTGCTTTCGCCGTAAAGCCTTTTTGAAATCTGACAACGCTGTGATATTGCCAAGAAGCAGAGATTTTGATGACTATGAAACACTTGTATATTGATGCATGTTTAATAATTCAACTTTTGGATTTTGAATTTGGCGCCTTGCATTTCACCTGGTAGTGTCGCTAGCGCCCCACCGCTCTTTAAGAAGATATTCACTAATTTGTTTGTAAATAATTAACAAGCTAGCTAGCTACCACATGCTCTTGTCAAAACTGTCAACAGAGTAGCAAGCAATGTAACAGACATGCCAAATCACAGTCTAAAAACAACTCCAATTTGACTGCTCAGACACAAGTTATGGCTAGGAGTCAGATTTGCATCTGATTTCAAACCCCCTATGATGGTGGTTTGACATTTCTGAGTCAGTGTGTTTTTTGGCTTTATTATCTACAGAATAACAACAGATTTGTTATTAAGCTAAAAATTGGATTTGAGTCACTTCAAACTGCCAATGTGAACAAGGCTTAAGTGACAGCACTGGAGACTTCCTAACCATGTGACATGGCCATAAAAATAAAATAAATTGATATAGTTGAAATTTGTCATTTAGCAGACTCTCTTATCCATATTCTTTGTGGGAATCAAACCCACAGCCCAGGCGTTGCAAGTACCATACCACACAGGACCCGTGTTTAGTTTAGGAAGAGTATATTTGATCAGACAGATCCAGGCAGATTTACATTTTGGTAATTTAGCAGACGCTCTTATCTAGAGCGACT
Source organism: Brachymystax lenok tsinlingensis (assembly GCA_030435695.1). Lineage (NCBI taxonomy): Eukaryota > Metazoa > Chordata > Actinopteri > Salmoniformes > Salmonidae > Brachymystax > Brachymystax lenok. The sequence continues at coordinate 39,414,061 of CM059810.1, forward strand.
TACAGTTGTGTGCATACATTTTTTTTTTAATCTACAGGCTTTCACTGTATCTGCCAGACGTATATTCACTACCTATACTTTAGTTATCTAAATGTAGCCTTGGCAAGTACACAATGTACAGTGGGCTCCAAAATTACTGGCACCCCTGACTGGCAATGCATAAATAATGCTTAAACAAATATAAACAATATAATTATAGAAATAAACTCAAAATACCAACACGTGAGAAATACTGTACTTTATTAATGTTTCAATGGAACCAACCAACATAATTTATTGATTTAATTAAAAATCAATGTCCTCCAAATCAAGGTTTCACAATTAATGGCACCCTTAAAGATTATTGTAAATAACATCTACCAAAATTAAACCACTAATTAAATTCCACTTATTTAAGGAACTATATTGAGCCATTACATCACTTCCTGTTTCACTAGGATATAAAAATGAGGCAACACGCATGCAATATCCCTTTGTCATCCAACACCATGAAGAAAACAAAAGAACTGGCAGTTCAAAAGAGACAGATGGTCGTAGACCTTCATAAATCTGGTAATGGCTACAAGAAGATCCACAAACGATTGAATATACCACTGAGCACTGTCAGGGCAATTATAAAAAAATTCAAAAGATACGGTACAGTTGAAAACCTCACGGGTAGAGGGCCTTAAATGCATTTTGCCCCCAGGATAGGGCGGAGGATGGTAAGAGAAGCAACAAAATCCCCAAGAATCACTGTGAAAGAATTGCGGGCCTTGGTGGCGTCTTGGGGTCACCAGGTTTCAAAAAGCACCATCAGATGCCACCTCCACAACCACAGGCTCTTTGGAAGGGTTGCAAGAAAAAAGCCCTTTCTGACCCCAAGACACAGACGCAAGCGCTTGGAGTTTGCTAAACGTAATTTAAATTATGACTGGAAGAAGGTGCTCTGGTCAGATGAGACCAAAATTGAACGTTTTGGTCAGATACAGCATCGGCATGTTTTGCGTTGAAACAGAGATGCATACAAGGAGAGGCACCTCATGCCCACGGTGAAATATGGAGGGGGGTCAGTGATGTTTTGGGGCTGTTTTAATTCCAGAGGTCCAGGGGCACTGGTTAAGATTGATGGCATAATGAATTCCATTTGGCTGACAATCTGGTTGCCTCTGCCAGAAGGCTGGGACTTGGCCGTAGGTGGACTTTCCAACAAGACAATGACCTGAAACATACCTCAAGATCCACACAGAAATGGTTCTGTGACAACAAAGTCAATGTTCTGCCATGGCCATCTCAGTCGCCGGACCTCAATCCAATCAAATACCTGTGGGCTGAGTGGAAGAGGGCAGTTGATAAGCGCAAACCCAAGAATGTGAAGGATCTTGAAAGGATCTGCATAGAGGAATTGGTCCAAAATCCCTCCAAATGTGTTCCTTAACCTTGTCAAACATTACAGGAAAAGACTCCATGTTGTTATCCTTGCCAGAGGTGGTTGCACTAAGTATTAAATGAGGAGTGCCAATAATTATGAAACCTTGATTTTGGTAAATTTATTTTGTATTAAATCATTGTATGATTTTGGTTGGTTCCATTGAAACATTGATAAAGTACACTATTTCTCACATGTTGGTATTTTGTTGTTTATCTCTATAATTATATTGTTTATATTTTTTTAAGTATTGTTTAGCATTGCCAGTCAGGGGTGCCAGTAATTTTGGAGCCCACTGTATACAGAAGTATGTGGACAACCTTTCAAACTAGTGGATTTGGCCATTTCAGCCACACTCGTTGCTGACAGGGCCATGCAATCTCCATAGAGAAACATTTTTAGTAGAATGGCTTTACTGAAGAGCTCAGTTAAGAGCTCATACACACTTCCCCAACCAGACATGCCACCTGGGGCCTTTTCACAGTCCCTAAATCCAGAATAAATACAAGAAAGCATACTGTATTAAATAGAGCCATTATTGCATGGTACTCTCTTCCATCTCATATTGCTCAAATGAACAGCAAACCTGGTTTCAAAAACAGATAAAGCAACACCTCGCAGCACAATGCCTCTCCCCTATTTGACATAGACTGTTTGTGTGTATGTATTGATATGTAGGGTACGTGTGCATTAAAAAACAACATTTTAAGTAGTTCTGTCCTTGAGCTGTAATTGTCTATTAATGTTCTGTATTATGTCATGTTTCATGTTTTGTGTGGACCCCAGGCAGAGTAGCTGCTGTTTTCACAATAGCTAATGGGGATCCTAATAAAATCCCAAATACCATCAATGACTTTCAACGTGGCACCATAATAGATTGCCACCTTTCCAACAAGTCAGTTCGTCACATTTCTGCCCTAGTAGAACTGCCCTGTTCAACTGTAAGTGTTGTTATATTCATATGGGCATGTAAAGAGTAGGTTAAATTGTTTACCCACTTTCCCAGGACAGCCACACACCAGTAGGGTATGACTGACATACCCTAAAAAATCTCAACTGGGTGTAGGACCTGACCATAGGCTTCCTGATTGTCTGGGATGAGTCGTTTTGCACGCTTCAGTTCCCCAGAGTTGGTTTTACCTGTCTCATTGAAAAGATCGGTGACTGGAATTCTTAACCTGTACATTTCTGTTCTCCCCAAATAACAACATCCCCCCCATCCAGGAGGTAAAGTGAGAAACCCCTTGTCACTGTATACCCACATCCATCCAAAAGGTGCTCCCGTGCCTTCCTCTATCCTGGAAACGTTTACACCTGTCAGCTGTTACTGTAAGTCTAACACACTAAAATCCGCTTTAGCATAGTTTCTCCTATCCCTATACTCTTCTCTCAGTGGACCCATATATACATGACAAGCTTTAGTATCTCCCATGTCTTCCCTCTACCACATTAGGAAAGTTTGCTCCCTTTTTGTGACCACCCCAACATACGTGTCCCATAATCCCCAAATGTTCAACAGTCTTTTTAGCCAAGCACTTTATTATACAGAAAACAACAGCAAAGCACAGTAGTCATACCAGAAGTGGACAATCATGGCAGACAGAAACATCAATACCGTACCCTTTATGTGTCCAAATACACCATTAACTTCTTAGGGGGCAGTATTTTGAAGTTCGGATGAAAAACGTGCCCAAAGTAAACTGCCTGTTACTCAGGCCCAGAAGCTAGGATATGCATATAGTAGCAATTAGTATCTTTGGATAGAAAACACTCTGAAGTTTCTAAAACTGTTAAAACAATGTCTGTGAGTATAACAGAACTGATATGGCAGGCAAAAACCCAAGCAAAATCCATCCGGGATGTCTGAATCAGTCATGTCACACTGTTTTCAATAGGCCAGCTATTCAAAGCCTTATTGTTTAACCCCCAGATTGCAGTTCCTATGGCTTCCACTAGATGTCAACAGTCTTTAGAAAAAGGTTTGAACGTTCAATCATGAAAATCAAGGGAGTAAGACCACTTGTTCCTGAGTTCACGTCAAGTGTCCTGTTTTGGATTTTGCGCATAACAGGGAATGCACGCTCAGTTATTTTTCTCTTCTATTCAGCAGGTTATATTCCGTCTGAAATATTATAGTCTATAATCATTTTAGGGTATCTGAGTATTGATTACAAATGCTGTTTGACTTTTTCAACGAACTTCACAGGTACTTTTGGGATATCGTTTGTCTGCATGGATGAAAGCCTTTGGGCAGGTGCATTACTGAACAAAATGCGCCAACCAAACAGCTATATGGATATAAAGAGGAACTTTATCAAACAAAAGGACCTTTTATTGTGTAACCGGGACGCTTTGATATGCCATCAGAGGAAGATCATCCAAGGTAAGCGATATATAGTTTTGTGACACCTCTGCTGGTTATGTTATTATGCTAATTGAGTTTTTGAGTGGGTGTGCTGTCCTCAGACAATCAAATGTTCTGCTTGAAATCTGACAATGCTGTTAGATTAACAAGAGTCAAAGCTTTTGAAGGGTGTGCAGCATTTGTATTTTCATGAACGTTTGAAATTAGTATGTTTGTAATTTGAATTTGGTGCTCTGCATTTCACAGGATGTTGTCAAAATCGATCCCATTCACAGGATTGGATCCGTAACAGGTTAAATCAGTGTCCAATTTGGTCTAAGATGGTGTTGACAGCTTTTCCCAGAGTACCTCCTAATTTAGCCAGGTCATTAATAATAGTTGTCATGTTGTCAGAGGAGTCAGGAAGCAACATAACACAGTAATCCTCATCGTCTATTCCAAGGGTCCTGTAGGCCCCTCTGTCTTAAGCCAATATGTGCCATTTCATCTCTGGTCACAACTGCCTTCAAATTCTGCACATCTAGTGACAACTGAGTAAAACCCTGTACGGTCAAATTAGTAAGGGCCTGCATGGAGTGTGTCAAAATGTTAATCCACTTATGTCACAATCTTCAAGGACCAAGGTGCATCGTGCCGGGTTGAGAAAAACATGTTTATTAAGTTTAACTCACCAAAACAAAACCAATGAACAAAGATCGGACATGAACTGTGTAGCGCACAGACACAAACTACAAACAAAGTTAACTTCCCACAAAGAAAGGAGGGAAAAAGGGCTACTTAAGTATGGTTCCCAATCAGAGACAACGATAGACAGCTGTCCCTGATTGAGAGCCATACCCGGCCAAAAACAAAGAAATACAAAATAGAACATAGAATGCCCACCCCAAATCACAACCTGACCAAACCAAAACGAGACATAACAAGGCTCATACAGGTCAGGGCGTGATAACTTACCCATTACTATAACTTCCCATGCTACTTCCTTCCCCCTAGTGGTCAAAGCATCCATCTGATCCTCACCTGGGATTGGTTCTGCTGCTTTCCTACTATGAGAGTGGAGAAAATGTACTGATGTACTCAAGATGGTCACACAATGTCTCAATTATGTCTATCTGTCGGTCAGTCATAGGTCTCACCCCTTGGGGGTTCATTGGTCATCTTGTTAACATTTCATAAGGTGTAAACCCAATACCTTTGTTAAGGCTGCGGCACATTTTCATGAGGACAAGAGGCAATCCCTCTACCCATGTCATTCCTGTGGAATAGCATACTTTGGCAAGGGAGCCTTTCATGGTGTGATTAGCCCTCTCAGTAACTCCCGCTACTCCGCGGGTGATAGATGGACACAAACTTCTGGTCAACACCCATCATCCTATGAGATGGGTCCCATTGTCTGCAGACAAACCTCAGGCACTTCAAACCTGAGTATAATTTCCCTGACTAGCCATTTTGCAACTGTTCGCGCAACACAGTTGGTAGTGGGATGGTTCCACCCACCTGGTAAACCTGTCAATTATCACCAGGCAGTATCTCTTTCTTTCTTTTCGCAAAAAAATTATCCATAAGCCAGACCAAGGACAGAGAGCACACCCTCTCTCCCTCCACACTTGGTGATTGAGAATATCAGCTTGCTGCTGTTTCTCAAGATCTTTTCAAATGACACAAACACAAGAAAAAATATGTCTGTGACAACGGAAACAGCCGATTAGACCGCCTCATCAGCTATGCTGTTACCAATTCAACACCAACCCTAGTGTGCCTCAACCTTAAAAATAGCCAATGTGTTAGGTTTTCACATGGCTTAAATCTTCTGTTCAACATAAGGTCTGTTTTTAAGGTCTTTACGATATTAGAACTATAACATATAACTGATAAGGGTTAAAGGTTTTCTTGGAAAGTGTGGTGTTATAACAACAATATGGAAAGTTCCACAAGCATCCCAGCCCTTTTCTGCACATAGTTGTCTATGTCTAATGCTACTGTGTTCTACAGAGACATACTTTGTAGACACACACAAATGTTTGAATGGAAATCCCAACAAGGATAGTAAAACAAACTTGTATTTTCCCTAACCCTAAACCTAACCCTGAACCTAACCCTAACCTTTACACCAACCCTAACCCTAACCCTAACTCCTAACCAAAAACAATGTCATTGATATAAATTCCCCAAAATAGATCATGGTATAGTTAACCTACTGTTCCTAGGCCATCATTGAAAATAAGAATTAGCTCTTAACTGACTTGCCTAGATAAATAAAGGTAAAATAAAAATCTCTCTCCATCTATTACTTACATTTGACATTTTACTCATTTAGCAGACACTCTTATCCTGATCATTGAACCATGATTCCAAGACGGAACTTAATGGGTTAGCCAACTGCTTACATTTATTCTTGAATTTCCTGCTTTTTGCTGCGATATATAATACCATAGTGCCTTCCAAGCCCACCACTAAGCTCAGGACACAGGGACAGAACACCTCCCTCTGCAACTGGATCCTGGACTTCCTGATGGGCTGCCCCCAGGTGGTGAGGGTAGGCAACAACACATCCGCCATGCTGACCCTCAACATGGGGCCCCTCAGGAATGCATGCTTAGTCCCCTCCTGTCACCCACTACTGCATGGCCGCGCACGACTCCAACAACAACATTATGTTTGCTGATGACACGAAAGTGGTATGCCTGATCACCGACGACAATGTGACAGCCTTTACAGAGGAGGTCAGAGACATGGCAGTGTGATACCAGGACAACAACAAAGGAGCTGATTATGGAAAACAAAAAATGGAGGGCTGAGAACAGCCCAATCCACATCGACGGTGCTGTAGAGGAGTGGGTTGCGATGTTTCCTCGGTGTCCACATCACTAAGGAATTAACATGGTACACACACCAACACAGTCATGAAGAATGCACAACAATGCCTCTTCCCCCTCATGAGAATGGAAAGATTTGACATGGGGCCCTCAGATCCTCACAAATGTATACTGCTGCACAATTGAGAACGTCTAGACTGGCTGCATCATCGCTTGTTATGGCAACTGCTTTGCATCCGAACGCAAGGTGCTACTATCAGGTATGACCCAGATGCAGATAGTATCAAAGAAACAAAAGTTTATTTCTAATACAGGGAGGGGCATTGAAAAAGATAGGTCAAAGGCAGGCACAGGTTAATAATCCAGAGAGGGTGCAAAAGAACCAGAACGGCGGCAGTCTCAGGGTCAGGGAAGGCAGAACGGTCAAACCGGAAAGGACTAGAAAACAGAAGCAAGAACAGACAGGAGCAGCAAACAAACGCTGGTAGGTTTCACAAAACAAAACGAACTTGCAACAGACAAACAGAGAACACAGGTATATATACACTGGGGATAATGGGGAAGATGGGTGTCACCTGGAGGGGAGTGGAGACAAGCACAAAGACAGGTGAAACAGATCAGGGTATGACAGCTATGGAGAGCAATGCGTACAGTCAAGTACACCACAGCTCCCTGCGATCCAGGACCTCTATACCAGGCGGTGTGAGAGGAAGGCCATAAAAATGCATGTGAGTCCGCAGTGTGGGGAAAATGGAAGAGGAAGAGGTTACAACAGGGGCAGAGGAAACTTTGGGCCTGGCAGAGGAAGAGGACACTTTGCTAATGACAGAGGACAGCTATGGCCAATGGGAAATTAGAACACCAACAGTTCTTATTTCCCTCAGAATCAACAATGAAGGTGCCCGACTCCCCTGCTCCAGTATGAATTCAATGATGGAAGAGAAGAGCCAATGGTTACTCTTAATGTTAAGGACATGACCTACCATTTCTAATAGACACTAGAGCTCACTGTTCATGTTTAGCACACCTGGACAAATTGTTGGCGCTTCCCTGAGCAAATCATCAGTAACAATAACAGGGACATCTGGACAGCCCAGGAATGTGTACAGGACAAAAACTTGTTTGAAGAACCTCTTCTTGACTCTGACATGGTGCTGTTCGTTGATGGTTCTGCCTATATAGATCAAAGCACAGGGAAGAAACATGTAGGATTTGCTGTAGTAGATGTGGTATTGAGGTTATACGATATTGAGGTTATACGGCCCCTACCAGACCATGTATCATCACAACAGGCAGATTTATTAGCTCTGACCACAGCTTGTGAATTGGGGAATGGGAAGGCCTTAACTGTCTACTCAGACTCAGCATATGCTGGTGGGGTTTGGTGAGCAAGAGAGTTTATTAATACCACAGACACACCTATTAACTTCTTAGGGATAGACCCATTTTATAAAATGTTTTGCCTAAAATTACAAATCTAACTGCCTGTAGCGCAGGCCCTGAAGCAAGGATATGCATATTCCTGGTACCATTTGAAAGGAAACACTTTGAAACCTATAGTGACCTCGTCAATATATTCACATATCTTGGCGTACTGTAACAGCTAAGGTGTTGGGTTGACAGTCATAACGTCCCGGAATCAAGCCCCTGCCAGGACTATCCTCTGACTTCGCTATGGTTTAGTAAAATATAAACAAATAATATTTGTTGATTTGGCTGTTATTATTCATGGTGTGTGTAACGTTGTACCCCAAGAGTCGAGAAGCAAGTTCAAGGAGTGAATACATTTAATTAATAAATGAACAAAACAAGAAACACTAATAGTGCACCGTCATGAAACGGATACAGAAACAATAAAGCTTGGGGAAGGAACCAAAGGGAGTGACATAAATAGGGCAGGTAATCAAGGAGGTGATGGAGTCCAGGTGAGTGTCAATAAGCGCTGGTGCGCGTGACGATGGTGTGTGTATTAATCAGCAGTCTGGTGACCCAGAGGCCAGAGAGGGAGTATACGTGACAGTGTGCCACAGACTACGCCATCTAAGAGCAGGGTATCAAACTCGATTCCTGGAGAGCAATATGTCTGCTGGTTTTGGTGTTTTTGTTATTATACCTGAAATGGATAACTGGTGAATGGTGTCTCCTTTCTTCCTGGGTGTTTTGTTATGGTGTCTCTCCTTAGAACTGAGAAATGTAAATCTATAGGCTACATCCATACATCAAATACATGCCTACATAGCTGTGTGGCATCACATTGCAAACATCTGTAGCTACACCCAAAGACCACATGAAATGCAAATATACTCCTCAGTGTGACAGGAACCACACCTATCATAATAATTGATGAGGATGTTGCTTTTTTTAATAAAGGCCTGCTTGTTAAACACAGAGTTGCGAAATCCTACATGCTAGCCAAAAAAACTAAGTATAAGTTATTTATCAAGTTGTTCAGTATAAAAGGCTTACTGATTGTATTGAATAGAGACTACAATGTCTCTGCAAAGGTTAATGACAGTGTCTTCTGACATTTGGTCGCTCTTTGTTGGCTGTAGCCTCTTCACATGTTATAGTGAGGTCTGGAAGTACCAGAAGGATACATTTATTTAATATCCAAAGAAGAAAAACACTGACTAATCATGTAATATACACACTTTTTAAAAACCCTTATACAATGTGGGTATTATCATCCCATCTCACTATTAAATACAGATATGAAAGAAATGTATAGTTCTAGCCATATAAAGAAGATTAAGAAGGTATCCTTGCACTTCCGGGGGAAGGGATTGAAATATACATGTATTTTTACACACACATCATCACCAATACACATTATAACTAATATATAAAAACATTGTCTGTCAGCTACATAAACATTGTAAGTAGTTTACAATTAACCATTGGAATCAGGTGGTAGGCCTACTGGCCTATTTTCTATCCTCTATTATTTCTTAGAGACCTTTGATACGGGCATCCTCCCAACCCTGTGGAGGTAGAGGATTGGCTACAGAAACCCACTGATCACATTGACGGTGAAACAAATGTTAGAGGCCAAAATAACCTTGTATAGGTACAGTTACCTCATATAGAAGATAATTCACCACCATAGACACCATGATAATCGAAATGATCTTGAAGGCCCTCATCTTCAAGTTATTTGTTGCCTCCCTCTCCCCTCCCCCCGGCCCAGTACATTTCAGAGCCCTGAGAACTGAGAGGCAGCAAAATAGATTCAACACAAACATCAGAACCTCACCCCAATAAACATAAAATACAACAGATCTTTCATCCACCTGCATAAAGAACAGACAGGACCCAAGTACCATCAGCCAGACAACACTACAACACCCCACCCTGTATCTCAGGTGTTTGTAGACTACAGGGTGGACCACTACCAGGTAACGCTCTACACAGATACAACTTTGAAACGGGACGGCCGGTGAAGAGAAAACCATAAGAAAAGAACATAATGCTTGAGACAACGATTGAGGGGTCGTGTAACCAGTAACAACTGGTATGTGTACCGTGGTGTAGGCTGATTGGTGCTCGTGCTTCCTATCACTCCGAAGTTATGTAGCAAGCTAAGAGCTAAGGTGACAACAATGCCTGCCATGAACGTTTCCCAATTGCTTTGAATGTTCAAAATCATAGTGTAAGAACACTTTTACAGCCTCAAAGGATAAGATGATCCAACTTTCAAACTAGTCATTTTTGGCTAGCCACAGCAGTCAACTAGCTAGCTAGGTAGATGTCTAGCTTTCTAGCAAATTCACTATTTTGTTTGTTAACAAAAATTGGATTTGAGTCACTTCAAACTGCCAATGTGAACAAGGCTTAAGTGTCAGCAACTATACAGAAGCGAGGGACAGGAGACTTCCTAACAGTGACGGGGCATAAAAAAACACAACAAAATTCAGAAATAGTTTATATTTTAGCAGACGCTCTTATCCAGGCCAGTTAGACGTACTGCCAAATTCTCTAAAACTACATCATGGTACATTTTCTGAACATTAATTCTCTGGCAACAGCTCTGGTTGACATTCCTGCAGTAGGCATGCCAACAGCATTCTCCCTCAACTTGAGACATCTGTGCACATTTTAGTGGCCTTTTATTGCCCCCAGCACAAGGTGCACCTGTGTAATGAGCATAATGTTTAATCAGCTTACTGATATGCTACACCTGTCAGGTTGGCAAAGGAAAAATGGTCAATAACAGGGATGCAAAGAATTGTATGCAGAACATTTGAAAGAAATAATGTCTTGGATTTTACATTTCTGGGACCAACAGTGTATATTTTGCAATTATATTTTTGTTCAGTGTAAATTGCTTTAAATGTAATTTCTCTCCATTAAGTCACTTCTCTTCTATATCATGGGAAAATATCTTCCTAACAACAGAGAGAGAGATTCAGAGAGAGAGAGAGAGAGAGTGTCACGATCTTCGGGATAGACAGACCAAGACGCAGCGATGCTTCCAGTATACATGTTTAATTCGAACGTAACTGGGTAAACAACAAACAGAATGAACGTAACGAAGATCGTGACGTTAAACAAAACTCAAAACAAAACAAGCTATGTTCAAACAATAACCCACAAACCCCAAGTGAAAACTACAAACATATATATGGTTCCCAATTAGAGACAACGACACACAGCTGCCTCTAATTGGGAACCATTACCCCAACATAGAAATATATAACCTAGAACAGAAAAACCCTACACCAAAAACGAAACCTAAACACTCCAGCCTGTCATCTCAGGCCTGGACGTGACAGTACCCCCCCCCCAAAGGCGCGGACTCCGACCGCGCCACCCAAAAGTCCATGGGGGGGTCTTCGGGTGGGTTTTCTTGTCCCAGGTGGCGGCTCCGGTGCCGGCCGTGCTGGTCCGAGGTCACGCACCGGAGGCCATGGGCCATTTGCAGGACTGGGGACCCTCTCTGGCGGACCCGGGCTGGGGACCCTCTCTGGCGGACCCTCTCTGGCGGACCCGGGCTGGGGACCCTCACTGGCGGCGCCAGACAGGGGACCCTCACTGGCGGCGCCGGACAGGGGAAGCACACTGGCGGACCTGGACAGGGGAAGCACACTGGCCCTCTGGTGCGGGGAGCAGGAACTGGCCGTACTGGGCTCGTAACGCGCACTCTGGTGCGGGGAGCAGGAACCGGCCGTACTGGGCTCATAACGCGCACTGTGGTGCGGGGAGCAGGAAACGGCCGAACTGGGCTCGTAACGCGCACTCTGGTGCGGGGAGCAGGAACCGGCCGAACTGGGCTCGTGACGCGCACTCTGGTGCGGGAGCAGGAACCGGCCGAACTGGGCTCGTGACGCCGCACTCTGGTGCGGGAGCAGGAACCGGCCGTGCTGGGCTCGTGACGCGCACTCTGGTGCGGGAGCAGGAACCGGCCGTACTGGGCTCATGACGCGCACTCTGGTGCGGGAGCAGGAACCGGCCGTACTGGGCTCATGACGCGCACTCTGGTGCGGGAGCAGGAACCGGCCGTACTGGGCTCATGACGCGCACTCTGGTGCGGGGAGCAGGAACCGGCCGTACTGGGCTCATGACGCGCACTCTGGTGCGGGGAGCAGGAACAGGACGTGCTGGGTTCCCGACGGGTACAGGAATCCTGGAGCGTGGAGCAGGGACAGGACGTGCTGAGTCCACGCCGGGCACAGGGATCCTGGAGCGTGGAACAGGGATCCTGGAGCGTGGAGCAGGGATCCTGGAGCGTGGAGCAGGGACAGGACGTACTGGGCTGTGGATGCAAACCGGAGATTCTGCCCGTAGGACCGGTGCAGGATATGTTTGTCCTAGGAGACGCACTGGAGACCTGGCACGCAGAGCTGGCACCACTCTACCAGGCTGGCACCACTCTACCAGGCTGCACACTGACCTTGGCCTGACAGACACGTACCGGAGACACTGCACGCAGAACCGGTGCAGGATATCCTGGTCCAAGGAGGCGCACCGGAGACCAGGAGCGCTGAGCCGGCACCACTCTACCAGGCTGCACAGTTATCGTCGCCTGACAGACGAGTGGCGCTGGAATCTCTCGCACCGGGCTGTGAACGCGCACAGGAGAAACCGTGCGCAAAACTGCATAGCACGGTGTCCTTTCCGTGCGACGCTCTCCCCAACGCTCTCTCCACAAAGCACGAGGAGTTGGCTCAGGAGTCCCTCCTGAACCGGCCAACCTCCTCGTGTGCCACCCCCCAAAAGTTTTTTGGGGCTGCCTTTCGGGCTTCCGTGCCAGGCGAGTTCCAATGAACTTTTCCCTCTCAGGATCCCATGCTCCGTATAGCCTCTCATACCTGCGCCGCTCCGCCGCCGCTGCTTCCAGCTCCTCTCTTGGCAGACGATACTCTCCAGGCTGGGCCCAGGGTCCGTCCCTAAATAATTCCTCCTCCCAGGTCCAGTACTCCCAGGTCTCTCGCTGCTTGGTCTTCTGGTGGTGGGTTATTCTGTCACCGTCTTCAGGATAGACAGACCAAGACGCAGCGATGCTTCCAGTATACATGTTTAATTCGAACGTAACTGGGTAAACAACAAACAGAATGAACGGCACGTAACGAAGCTCGTGACGTTAAACAAAACTCAAAACAAAACAAGCTATGTTCAAACAATAACCCAGTTATTGGTTCCGGTCTGTAAACTGATGCTGCCCATCACTCTCAGCCTCCCCACCAAGACACCTGTGTTGTTCCGGTCTGTAAACTGATGCTGCCCATCACTCTCAGCCTCCCCACCAAGACACTTGTGTTGCTCCCATTTGTAAACTGATGCTGCTCATCACCGCACTAGATGGACCACACCTGACATGCAAATGTTTTCCACTGATTATGATAACATTAAGTGATGTTTAGTATGGTTGCAGAAGTATTCAATGTCGTTTAATAAAATGTTATGATACCAGAATAGTGGGAACTGATCATTGAATTTCAGAATAGGAATATTGAAATATTACTTTTATTTATTATTATTAAGCATGCATACATATCCTTTATTCATCCTCTTTAAAGAAGACAAACAGACAGGGATCTCCTTAATAAGTATGTATTTAATCTCATCAACTCAACAGTATTTACAGTCTAACTTTCAAGAGAAAACAACGTAAAAACCTTGGTGGCAGTCTGTTTCTGCATTAGCCAGCTGAATGGTCTGTCTCTCTGGCAATAACATATCACCCTAATGTTAGAACAGAATGACCCCAGGTCTTTTTACAAACAAGTACATTATGGCCATGATTCAATACAAAGCCGTGCTATATCCCGCTTTACATTTCCAGGTCATTTCCAAATTGAGCCAACATCGGAAGCGTTTATCTTGAATTCCATATCTGTGAATGCAGTTCCATTGCCTTTAAAAGCTGCATTGTCTACAAGTGGACGATTTGAATAGTTCTTGAGCTGGTTTACACTCTATGTGGGTACCTAAACTGCAGACCCAATATTATCAACACAAAAAAAGAGTGGGAAATCAAACCATCACTTTCTAGACTACTGATTAAATTGGAAATACATTCAAACATTATGAATTGGAAAACAATAAAATCCATATTGAAGAATATTATGAACTTAAATTCACAAATTCAAATGAAATATAAAGATATACTTTAAGACATTTTTAAAGCACTAATGCGTTGAACAGATTTAGACTCTTTGTCTTAGAGACCTCTGATACAGGGCAGTTTCCCAACCCTGTGGAGGTAGAGGAGGGGCTGCACAAATCCAGAGATTACAATGATGCAGAAACAAATGGATATGCCTAAAGAAAAGTCCATGTACGTATTATAACATTTAATCAATAACACCAGTACTAGTGGGAGTTGAGACACAGTAGCATACACCAGGATAATCAATATTATCTTAAAGGCCTTCATCTTAATGATGTTTGTCCCCTCCCTGGCCCCATCCCCCGGCCCTGGACGTTTCAGAGCCCAGAGAACTGAGAGACAGCAGAATGGCATCAGCAAAAAGTAGACCAGTGACTGGAAAAGGACAGAGGAGAATGACAATGTAGAAAAGTTCTCGAACAAAGATAGACAGCAGGACCCAAGAACCATCAGCCAGACAACACTACAACACCCCACCCTGTATCTCAGGGGTTTGTACTTCAGGAAGACCACAGGGTGGACCACCGCCAGGTAGCGCTCCAAACAGATACAGCACTGGAACAGGGGACGACCAGAGGAAATTAACCCAAAAGAAAAAGTAGCAGCTTTGTGGACAAGATCAGAATGGACATATTTGTCTGACTGGAGTTCAGCTATGCGGACGGCATTAAAGAGGCAGAAGAGGATCTCTGACACGGTCAGGTTGAGAGAGAAGAACTCTGAAGCCATCGTCCCTCCTGCTCCGGTCAGTATCAGCCATAGGATGTAGACATTAGTTGGGAGACCCAGGATGATGTTGATTGCATATGAAGCTGTAAGCATGGAGATCAAATGTACCACATGGACACCCTGATAAATGAGGGGGATAGGAGGAGATGTGGACGTATAATTGACTGTAGATAAATTCATCTCAATGATGTATGTAACTGTAATGTGTGAAAATTATTAAGATCTGTAAGAAAGGAGAGAGAGAGAGCGAGAGAGAGAGAGCGAGAGCAAGAGAGCGAGAGAGAGAGAGAGAGAGAGAGAGAGAGAGAGAGAGAGAGGATTGTTATACAAGCAGAAAGATACTGCAAAGTATTTCTCTCACAATAGTTGCATTCTTTACTTAAATATGCACATATAATCATGCTATTGCCACTGCAATAGGGTGTTAGGTACTGCTCTGGTAAAGCTTTTTTTTAACCTGTTTTAAAAATAAACAAAAAACGCTGAGTACCGTCAACTAGATGTGCAGCCTTGTTAGGATCACAATAAAGCACACAAAAAACCAGAGGAAGCTAAATTACGAAAGATCATCTCTAGTTAGCATATGCACTACACATGATCACTTTGTAAACGTGACAACATATCTAAATGTGTCCATGTATTTTCATAAATTGTTATGTTTTTGTTCACAAGCTACATTAATCTATATCAATTGAGATTTAAATTCCAAAAGGAATCATTAAAAAATAAATATGAAGCAATTTAACTGACCTGTAGCCAATTGATACAGTGCATCTGTCCTCTGAGGTGTGGTGTGTTGTGTCTGTCACAGGTGCTGGACCTGATAACCTCATACTAAATATCCAAATGTTTTCCCTACTCTGCCCTGCCCCACCTGAGTGCCGTGTCATCTCAACCTGGTGATGTAGACCACGTTGCATCCAAAATGGCACCCTATTCCCTATAAAAGGGCACTACCTTTGACCAGAGGCCTAAGGGCCCTGCTAAAAGTTAGTGCACTATACTGTATAGGGTGCCATTTTAAACGTTGGCCAGAGCACAGACAAGAGCGGTGTCAAATTGTAGGCAAATAACAAGCTACATTTGTTTTGTTAAGCTTGCATTCAATTGCCCCTCCCTGCTTCTCACAACCAGCTTCCTTTCCCCCTGTCACTAGCAGAGTTATGGCTGATATAAGATGAAATGGTCCACCTGTTTTTCTTAATATAACATATGACAGTTGAACATGTGTTCTTTATGACGGAATTATTTTACAACATTGCACTACCCAAAAGGCAATCTATTAATGGAACGACTCAGTCACTTCTTCCTCAGAGACCTCTGATACAGGACAGTGTCCCAGCCCTGTGGAGGTAGAAGAGAGGCTGCACAAATCACAATGATGGAGAAGAAAATGGATAGTGAGAAAACAATAACAACAACACAACCTGATGAAGGACGTTGTATAAAGACATAATTACAATCATAGGGAGGTATTTCAACATCATAGACACCAGGATAATCAACATGAACTTAATATTCTTCAGAGTATTAAGCTGAGATATGTAATTGTTTTTAGAATAATTTAGCTATTTGATTTAGATATTTAGGACCCCCCCCCCCCAAAAAAAAATACATATATATATATATATAAAAACTGTCACGAACTCCGTGAGGGACAGACCAAGGCGCCGCGAGGTTTCCAGTATACATTCTTTATTAATAACGTAACTGGCCAAAACAATAAACAAAATGAACGAAGATCGTAACGTTGAACAGAACAATAAAACCAACAAAGCTATGATCAAACAATATCCCACAAAATACTAGTGAAAAAGTCCATTGGGGGGGTCTTCGGGTGGGCCTTCCTGTCCCAGGTGGCGGCTCCGGTGCTGGCCGTGCTGGCTCAGGGTCCCACACCGGAGGCCCTGGGCTATTTGCCGGAACAGTTAGTTTAGGACTGGGGACCTTCTCTGGAGGCTCCGGACTGGGAACCTTCTCTGGAGGCTCCGGACTGGGAACCTTCTCTGGAGGCTCCGGACTGTCGACGCGCACTGAGACTCTGGTGCGGGGAGCAGGAACGGGCCGTACTGGGCTCATGACGTGCACTGGGACTCTGGTGCGGGGAGCAGGAACGGGCCGTACTGGATCCACGACGGGCACAGGAATCCTGGAGCGTGGAACAGGGACAGGACGTGCTGGATCCACGACGGGCACAGGAATCCTGGAGCGTGGAACAGGGACAGGACGTGCTGGATCCACGATGGGCACAGGAATCCTGGAGCGTGGAGCAGGGACAGGACGTGCTGGGTCCACGACGGGCACAGGGATCCTGGAGCAGGGACAGGACGTGCTGGGTCCACGACGGGCACAGGGATCCTGGAGCGTGGAGCAGGGACAGGACGTGCTGGGTCCACGACGGGCACAGGAATCCTGGAGCGTGGAACAGGGACAGGACGTGCTGGACTCTCTAAGCGCACAGGGGGCCTGGTGCGCGGAGCCGGAACAGGACGTACTGGGCTATCTAAGCCTACAGGGGACCTGATGCGTGGACACGGTACTTCTCTTCCACGGCTGTTCACTCACCCTTGCCTCATGGATGATGGGAGCTGGAATGTCACGCACTGGGCTGTGGATGCGAACCGGAGACCCCACACGCAGAACCGGTGCAGGATATCTCGGTCCCAGAAGGTGTACTGGAGACCTCGCTCGCAGAGCCGGCACCACTCTTCCAGGTTGCACACTCACCCTAGCCCGACAGATGAGTGGTGCTGGAATTTCACGCGAGAAGAGCTCAAACAAGCAAAGAGAAACTACAGGCCATCATTACTTTAAGAAATTAAGGTCAGTCAATCTGTAAAATTTCAAGAACTTTCGAAGTTGTTTCACGTGCAGTCACAAAAACCATCAAGCTCTATGATGAAACTGGCTCTCAGGAGGACCGCCACAGGAAAGGAAGACCCAGAATTACCTCTGCTGCAGAGGATAAGTTCATTAGAGTGATCTGCACCTCAGATTGCAGCCCAAATAAAATGGATGCTTCACAGAGTTCAAGTAACAGACAAATCTCAACATCAACTGTTAAGAGACTGAGTGAATCAGGCCTTCATGGTCGAATTGCTGCAAAGAAACCACTACTAAAGGACACCAAAAATAACCTATCCGGTTTGCGCTTAGTGGGACTATCATTGGTTTTTCAACAGGACAATGACCCAAAGCACATGTCCAGGCTGTGTAAGGGCTATATGACCAAGGAGAGTGATGGAGTGCTGCATCAGATGACCTCGCCTCCACAATCACCCATCCTCAACCCAATTGATATGGTTTGGGATGAGTTGGACCGCAGAGTGAAGGAAAAGCAGCCAAGTGCTCAGCATATGTGGGAAATCCTTGTTTGAGAGAATCCCAAGAGTGTATGAAGCTGTAGGCAAAGGGTGTTTACTTTTGGTTACAACATGATTCCATATGTTCCAGTTCTCTGCTGCCAATGACTGGAACGAACTTCAAAAATCTCTGAAACTGGAGACATTTATCTCCCTCAACAGCTTTAAGCACCAGCTGTCAGAGCAGCTCACAGACAACTGTACCTGTTTATAGCCCATCTGTAAATAGCCCAACCAACTACCTCATCCCCTACCGTATTTATTTATTTATTATTTATTTATCTTGTTCCTTTGCACCCCAGTTTTTCTACATTGCACATTCATCTACTGCACATTTTTACCATTCCAGTGTTAAATTGCTATATTGTAATTACTCTGCCACCATGGCCTATTTATTGTCTTACCTTCCTTATCCTACCTCATTTGCACTCTTTGTATATAGATTTGTTTTTATTTTCTACTGTGTTATTGACTGTATGTTTGTTTTACTCTATGTGTAACTCTGTGTTGTTGTATGTGTCGAACTGCTTTGCTTTATCTTGGCCAGGTCGCAGTTGTAAATGAGAACTTGTTCTCAACTTGCCTACCTGGTTAAATAAAGGTGAAATAAATACATAAATATGTGTAATTTCATAGTTTTGATGTCTTCACTATTATTCTACAATGTAGAAAATAGTAAAAATAAAGAAAATTCCTGGAATGAGTAGGTAAATGATTAATATTATGGTGTTCTTATTCCAAGAAAAACAAAAAACCCTCTGGTTTCTGTTAGGATGGAAAATAAAATATGGCACTGTACAATTTGACGCTCATAAATTCAAAACGTTCTCAGATCGTCAGTTTGTACATTCTGACCGATTTGCTCTCGGAGTGTTCACTGGATGTTCGGGCCGAGGAGTAGGGTTTATTTGAGTGTTCTTGCCTTACAACTGCAGTCAAGCACCCAAGCTAACGTTGGCTAGCTTGCTAGCTTCTTCCAGACACAAATAAGTACAGTAGCAAGTTTGTATGAAGGTCTGGTTTTCACAGACATGCTAGGGAGGTACATTTATGTCTTTTTGTTGAGAGCAAAACTTTTTTTTCAATCAAAAATAACTGTTCTGAAAGCAACTTTTTTAACCAAAAGCATTTAGCTACGAATGCCTGTTTTCGCCATTTTCAGTTGAATTAATCTAACTTTCTTTCATGGCAACTCATAAGCAGGCCATGTCCTGTTTGTTTCATAGTCGATATATAATCTTATTTCATGACAGTGTAACGGTTAGCTTTTTATTACAAGCTTCAAGTGGTATTCATGTCTAATAATGACATTATCTTCTATTGTTTGTCCCCATGGGTCTGTTTTTCAGCATAAAGTACTCTGTAGCCATTAAGTGTGGACACCAGATGAGACCACACACACACAAAAACAGTCTCTCTCCTTCACTTCATCCCTCTCCCCCTTCTCCTTAAATCCTCTAGGTTATATCAGCTGTGTTGGTGAACCCCCGCATCTGAACTGGCTGACACAGAGGGCACAGCATGATCATAGTTGAGAGATCACTTGGTCGGGTCAACAGAAAGCATTATTAAAGAGATGCTTTACATTGAAATACAGATAGAGATGTAGTAATCCCAGAGTTAATGATCCAAGGTCAGTTTTGCATTTCACCTCCTGATGATTATGATGACTGACCATGTTACAATAAAAAAACAAGGCTTAATCATGCTCTCTCTCTATCCATCTGTCTCTCGTCGGCAGGTATGTTTTGATGTGAGAGAGGAAGCCAGTCCTGTCAATCACCATCTCACCCGCGCTTAGCTTCTTAGGGCTAGGGGGCAGTATTTTGAAGTTCGGATGAAAAACTTTCCCAAAGTAAACTGCCTGTTACTCAGGCCCAGAAGCTAGGATATGAATATAATTAGTAGCTTTGGATAGAAAACACTATGATTGGGGACATTGCCCTGTGTAGGGTGCCGTCTTTCGGATGGGCCGTTAAACGGGTGTCCTGACTCTCTGAGGTCATTAAAGATCCCATGGCACTTATCGTAAGAGTAGGGGAGATAACCCCGGTGTCCTGGCTAAATTCCCAAGCTGTCCCTCATACCATCACGGTCACCTAATCATCCCCAGCTTGCAATTGGCTCATTCATCCCCATCCTCCCCCCTGTAACTATTCCACAGATCGTTGCTGTAAATGAGAACGTGTTCTCAGTCAACTTACCTGGTAAAATAGAATAAAAATGTATTACAATGTCAAACTCATGTCATAACACCAGCTAGCTAGCTGGTTATTGTTAGCTAGTCAGCTAACTTGCTAAATAGTGATATTTGTACATTTAAATCAAATGTTTTTTATTAGTCACATGCGCCAAAAACAACCTTACAGTGAAATGCTTACTTACGAGCCCTTAACCAACAGTACAGTTTAATTTTTTTTTGCATAAGAATATGGGATAAAGTAACAAGTAATTAAAGAGCAGCAGTACAAAATAAAAATATACTGTACATAATATGACATTTGAAATGTCTTTATTCTTTTGGAACCTCTGTGAGTGTAATGTCTACTGTTCATTTGTATTGTTTACTTCACTTTTGTTTATTATCTACTTCACTTGCTTTGGCAATGTTAACAAATGTTTCCCATGCCAAAAAAGCGGCTTGAATTTAATTGAATTAGGAGAGTGAAAGATAGAGAGAAGGGGGTGAGAGACAAATCAAATCAAATCAAATTGTATTTGTCACATACACATGGTTAGCAGATGTTAATGCGAGTGTAGCGAAATGCTTGTGCTTCTAGTTCCGTCCATGCAGTAAGTAATTTATTACATACAATTTTTTATTATTAAAGTGGCTAGAGATTTGACTCAGTATGTTGGCAGCAGCCACTCAGTGTTAGTGATGGCTGTTTAACAGTCTGATGGTCTTGAGATAGAAGCTGTTTTTCAGTCTCTCAGTCCCAGCTTTGATGCACCTGTACTGACCTCGTCTTCTGGATGATAGCGGGGTGAACAGGCAGTGGCTCGGGTGGTTGTTGTCCTTGATGATCTTTTTGGCCTTCCTGTGACATCGGGTGGTGTAGATGTCCTGGAGGGCAGGTTGTTTACCCCCGGTGAGCGATAAAGAGGTAGATATAGAGAGAGAGACAGAGAGAGAGAGAGAGAGAGAGAGAGAGAGAGAGAGAGAGAGAGAGAGCTGTGAACGATCTGAGAGACAAGGCAAGAAAGGCCTCCTATACCATCAAAAGGAACATAAATATTGACATATTAATTATGATCTGGCTAGAAATACTTGAATCTCTTATAGAACCCCTTGCACTTTATAGTTGTGAGGTCTGGGGTCTGCTCACCAATCAAGAATTCACAAAATGGGACAAACACGAAATTGAGACTCTGCATGCATAAAAATATCCTCCATGTAGTACGTAAAACAACAAATAATGCGTGCAGAGCAGAATTAGGCCGATGCCCGCTAATTATCAAAATCCAGAAAACCTAAAAGGTAGAGATTCCCAAACCTTCCATAACAAAGCCATGACCTACAGAGAGATGAACCTGGAGAAGAGTCCCCTATGCAAGCTGGTCCTGAGGCTCTGTTTACAAACACAAACAGACCCCACAGAGCCCCAGGACAGCAACACTATTAGACCCAACCAAATCAAGAGAAAAAAAAAAGATAATTACTTGACACATTGAAAAAAAAAAAAACATCTGAGCAAACTAGAATGCTATTTGGCCCTAAATAGAGAGTACACGCTGGCAGATTACCTGACCACTGTGACTGACTCAAACTTAAGGAACGCTTTGACTATGTACAGACTCGGTGAGCATAGCCTTGCTATTGAGAAAGGCACATGACCTGGCTCTCAAGAGAAGACAGGCTATGTGCGCACTGCCCACAAGATTTGTTGGAAACTGAGCTGCACTTCCTAACTTCCTGCTAAATGTATGACCATATTAGAGACATATATTTCCCTCAGATCACACAGGCCCAGAAAGAATTCCAAAACAAATCCAATTTTGATAAACTCCCATATCTATTGGGTAAAATACCAGTGAGCAATCACAGCAGCAAGATACAGTGAGGGAAAAAAGTATTTGATCCCCTGCTGATTTTGTACTTTTGCCCACTGACAAAGAAATGATCAGTCTATAATTTTAATGGTTGGTTTATTTGAACAGTGAGAGACAGAATAACAACAAAAAAATACAGAAAAAAGCATGTGAAATATGTTATAAATTGATTTGCATTTTAATGAGAGAAATAAGTATTTGACCCCCTCTCAATCCGAAAGATTTATGGCTAACTCTTAAAGGGAGTGCTCCTAATCTCAGCTTGTTACCAGTATAAAAGACGCCTGTCCACAGAAGCAATCAACCAATCAGATTCCAAACTCTCCACCATGGCCAAGACCAAAGAGCTCTCCAAGGATGTCAGGGACAAGATTGTAGATCTACACAAGGCTGGAATGGGCTACAAGACCATCGCCAAGCAGCTTGGTGAGAAGGTGACAACAGTTGGTGTGATTATTCGCAAATGGAAGAAACGCAAAAGAACTGTCAATCTCCCTCGGCCTGGGGCTCCATGCAAGATCTCACCTCGTGTAGTTGCAATGATCATGAGAACGGTGAGGAATCAGCCCATAACTACACGGGAGGATCTTGTCAATGACCTCAAGGCAGCTGGGACCATAGTCACCAAGAAAACAATTGGTAACACACTATGCCGTGAAGGACTGAAATCCTGCAGCGCCTGCAAGGTCCGCCTGCTCAAGAAAGCACATACACATGCCCGTCTGAAGTTTGCCAATGAACATCTGAATGATTCAGAGGACAACTGGGTGTTGTGGTCAGATGAGACCAAAATGGAGCTCTTTGGCATCAACTCACCTCACCGTGTTTGGAGGAGGAGGAATGCTGCCTATGTCCACAAGAACACCATCCCCTCCGTCAAACATGGAGGTGGAAACATTATGCTTTGGGGGTGTTTTTCTGCTAAGGGGACAGGACAACTTCACCACATCAAAGGGACGATGGACGGGGCCATGTACAGTCACATCTTGGGTGAGAACCTCCTTCCCTCAGCCAGGGCATTGAAAATGGGTCGTGGATGGGTATTCCAGCATGACAATGACCCACAACACACGGCCAAGGCAACAAAGGAGTGGCTCAAGAAGAAGCACATTAAGGTCCTGGAGGGGCCTAGCCAGTCTCCAGACCTTAATCCCGTAGAAAATCTGTGGAGGGAGCTGAAGGTTCGAGTTGCCAAACATCAGCCTCGAAACCTTAATGACTTGGAGAAGATCTGCAAAGAGGAGTGGGACAAAATCCCTCCTGAGATGTGTGCAAACCTGGTGGCCAACTACAAGAAATGTCTGACCTCTGTGATTGCCAACAAGGGTTTTGCCACCAAGTACTAAGTCATGTTTTGCAGAGGGGTCAAATACTTATTTCCCTCATTAAAATGCAAATCAATTTATAAAATTTTTCACATGCGTTTTTCTGGATTTTTTTGTTATTCTGTCTCTCACTGTTCAAATAAACCTACCATCAAAATTATAGACTGGTCATTTCTTTATCAGTGGGCAAACATACAAAATCAGCAGGGGATCAAATATTTTTTTCCCTCACTGTATGTGACCTGTTGCCAGAAGAAAGGGGTAACCAGTGAAGAACAAACACCATTGTAAATACAACCTGTCAGGGTTCGTTCATTGTTTCCTTGTCAATCATTGGCTCATTGGTGAAATTAGCAATATGACAATATCGTTAATTAAATCATTCAAAAACCTTTATTAATGCAATTGCAGACAGAAGTTGACAAGCAGGAACATAGCACGCATGTTTCTGAGTAAGTTCTGCAAAATAGGAAAAGTCCAAGTTGCTTTTATTATGCTTGCAGTCAACCCCTGTGATGTAACTGCCTACGTAATTACCTTCTACTCATGAGACCAAGCCCATGCCTACACAGCAAAACAAACACTAGTTCCAATGTTATCTAAAGGCTCAGCAGTAAATGTCCAATCCCCAAGTTGATTTATAGTGGTATGTCTAACTAGTCTCCTATTTCTTTCACTCCCCTGCAGGGTTCTGTGTCTAAGAATCTATTTTATCCTTGAGGCGCTTTGTCACAGACACCCTGTTTTGACTGCAATAGACACATCTCGCAGACAGTTTCTTTATAAGAGGCAGACTAGAAAATAACTATGGAACAATATTTAACCTTATAATGTATATATATAAAGTTCATCTGTAGTCTAGGACCCTATAAATGTAGTGGGGAAGGGTCTTATAACCCTTTCCCTTCTATTAATACAACATAAGCATTATCAATTATTATAATACATCAAACATTTGGTGCAGCCCCTATCATGACCTCAAGTTGACCCCAACAAACCCATATTTATGTTTATTTATTTTACTTTAACTGTTGCACATTGTTGACATTTGAAATGTCTTTATTATTTTTGAACTTTTGTGAGTGTTTTTTATTGTTTATTTAACTTGTGTTTACTATCTATTTCACTTTCTTTGGCAATGGAAACATATGTTTCCCATGCCAATAAAGCCCCACAAATTGAAATTGAAAGAGAGCGAGAGAGCTAGAGAGAGAGAGAGAGAGAGACACAGACAGACAGACAGAGAGAGAGAGAGAGAGAGAGAGAGAGAGAGAGAGAGAGAGAGAGAGAGAGAGAGAGAAGAAGAAGAAGTTTTATTTATATAGCGCCTTTCCATAGCTCAAGGTCGCTTTACATTGCACATTACAATACATTCAGAACACACACACATACATCGCAGTCACATAGGATACACACTACCCAAAATGCATGTCAAACAGATATGTCTTCAACTGGATCTTGAATGCACCCACGGATGAGGTATTGCGTAGTGTAAGAGGTAGTGAATTCCATAATTTAGGAGCATTAACACCAAATGACCTCCCACCTACAGTGGACAACCGGAAAACGAGGGACGGTCAACAAACCAAGTTCAGCTGATCTAAGGGACCGAGCAGGGCGGTAAGGATAGAGTAAGTCAGAGAGATATTGGGGAGCAAGACCATTTAATGCTTTAAAAGTTAGAAGCAATACCTTAAAGTGGATACGTGATGCCACAGGTAGCCAGTGAAGGTCATGAAGCAGAGGAGTGATGTGAGCAGAGCGCCTAGTGGAGGTGAGAACTCTTGCTGCTGAGTTTTGAACATACTGTAATCTTGCAATACGTTTTTTGGGAAGACCAAGAAGTAAGGCATTGCAATAGTCCAAGCGTGAAGTGATTAATGCATGAATTAGAGTTTCAGCATCAGCTAAAGTGAGAGAAGATCGGAGACGAGCAATATTACGAAGATGGAAAAAATAGTTTTTAACAAGAGAAGAAATGTGAGATAGAGTTGAATCGAATAAGACACCAAGGTTACGAATCAATGACGAAGGCTTAACGTGGAGAGAGAGAGAGAGAGAGAGAGAGAGAGAGAGAGAGAGAGAGAGACACCAAAAACAAGGAAGTGGGAAAAGAGGGGGAAAGAGTAAAAGACTGGACAGGAATGAATCAGTGAGTCAGTTGTTCCATCCCAAATAGCGCCCTACTTCCTATTTAGTGCACTACTTTTCACCAGAGCTCCATCTCTAGCTGCGGTCCTACCTCCCTCCCTCCGTCCCCCTTCCCACCCTCCCCCTCCCTCCCTTACCCAGAACCACGCTATCAGACACCCCCACCAAAACATCTCTTGCTTCCGTCTGTAAACTGATGTTGCCGATCACCTCACAAGATTGACCACACCTGACATGCCAATGTTTTCCACTGGTTGTTCTGACAACACTAAGTGATGTTTGAAGAGAATTTGTTGTGCTGTGTAGAATGTGTTATGGATGGATAGGGCCCTGAGTTTTTCAAGACACAGTAAGGCCGAATGCGCAGGAAAGAATCATGGCCCTAGTTTTACAATATGGTGGTCAGTGCAGAAGTATTTAGTTTTATGACACCATTATAGCTGGAACTTGCATTGATTTCAAGGATTAATATATTGAAATATGATTATTATATTGTTCCCCACAATAAAATTGTGGATCTGTTTCCTTAGATCCATCCGTAAGTCACACGCAATATCTCAGACAACACACGATTAAAAAATTTAAAACTTGTGTGAATGATGCGTCTTGCCATAGAGATTTTACAAAATTACACTGATTGACCCAAGGGGCATTCATTCATACTGCATTATTCATGGGGGACTACATGTTTACTATTGCCATTTTTGATCATGGTTAGTGATACACCCTGCAGACATACGAGACAGAACTTACTTACCAAGCTGTCACCAAGCTCTCATTGCAATGTTGATTATTATAATTCTCAATATTATTTATAAAAAAATATATAGTCATATACAGTACTTTATTTATCCTCTTTAAAGAAGACAGAGAGATCCTTAATACCTTAATAAGTATTTATTGAATCATATCAACCTAAACAATATGTACATTGTGATTTTCAAGCACAATCATCATCCATTATTTTAAGAGAAAACCCATGTAAATGTTTGGTGCCAGTCTATTTCTGCATTAGCCATTGGAATTGTCTTTCTCTCTGCCAATAAAATATCTAAAGTTGAAATAGAATCACACCAGATCTATTTACAAATAAGTACATTACGTCTGAGATTCAATATGAAACTGTGTTACATCACGCTTGACATTTAAAGGTAATTTGCATTTGAATTGACATTTGCAGCATTTGCAGCATTTGCCTGGAATGCCATCTTCGAAAAAGCAGTACCAGTGTTTATAAATGCCTCATTGTCTACAAGCACAATTGGATTGAATCCCATCCTATATATATCAACAATGCTACACATGGATGATTTGAGAAGTTCTTGATCTAGAACACACTCTTTGTGGGTACATAAACTGCAGACCCAATATTATCAAAACAAAACCTAGGGGAAATCAAACCAACACTTTCTACAGATTGCATTAGAAATACATTCAAACTTCATGAATTGGAAAACAAAATGTATCCACATAGAGTGGAAGCTGGTTGAGAGAACTCTAAGAGTGTGCAAAACTGTCATCAAGGCAAAGGGTGGCTACTTCGAAGAATCTCAAATATTAAATATATTTTGATGTGTTTAACACTTTTTTGGTTACTACATGATTCCATATGAGTTATTTCATAGTGTTGATGTCTTCAATATTATTCTGCAATGTAGAAAACAGTAAAATAAAGAAAAACCCTTTTGACTGGTACTGTGTATATTATAAAGAATTACTACATATGGACTGGTTTAAACTCTATGTGGATACATAAACTGAAGACCCAATACTATCAAAACAAAGTCTACAAGAAAGAAATTAAATCATCATTTTCTAGGCTACTGATTACTTTGAAAATACATTAAAACATAAAGAACTGGAAAGCAATGAAATACATATGAAAAACATAGAAAATGAAAATAATGAAATCTACTACATGTTTAAGGCACTAATGGGTTGAAGAGATTTTTACTTTTTGTCTTAGAGACCTCAGGGCAGCTTCCCAACCCTGTCGAGGTAGAGGAGGGGCTGTACAAATCCAGAGATCACGCTGATGCAGAAACAAATGGCCATGCCTGTAAAAAAGTTCATTACAGGAATGTAACTTTTAGTCGATATCATCAATACTTTTGGGATTTGAGACACAGTAGCATACACCAGGATAATCAAAATGATCTTAAAAGCCTTCCTCTTAATTCTGTTTGTCCCCTCCCTGTCCCCATCCCCCGGCCCTGGACGTTTCAGAACCCAGAGTATTGAGAGGCAGCAGAATGACATCAGCAAAAAATAGATCAGTGACTGGCCAAGGATAAAGTAGACGAACACTGGTGAAAAGTTCTCTAACACACAAAGACAGCAGGACCCAAGAACCATCAGCCAGACAGCACTGCAACACCCCACCCTGTATCTCAGGGGTTTGTACTTCAGGAAGACCACAGGGTGGACTACCGCCAGGTAGCGCTCTACACAGATGCAATACTGGAACAGGGGACGACCGGTGTTAAAGAAACCAAAAGAAAATGATGCAAGATATGCAAGTGCAATTGTGGGGATGTGCGTGTTGACAAGGACAACGACAGAAAACATGCAGAAGAGGACCTCAGACACAGCCAGGTTGAGAGAGAAGAACTCTGAGGCCATCGTCCCTCCCGCTCCGGTCAGTATCAGCCACAGGACGTAGACATTGCTAGGGAGACCCAGGATGATGTTTATTGCATAGGAGGCAGTGTAGATGGATGTGCTTTGTGCACAGAGAGCAGCTACTGAAGAGCTGTTTGTTTCTGAGATTTTCATATCTTCACCTTCTGTACTGCTGTTTGGGGCTTCAATATTCTACAACAATAAAGAGCTGTCACCAGGATTTGTTCCTGTTGGAATGCCACAGAAATACATGAATTAAACAATCATGAATCAATCAAAGGAAGGTTGGATTCAATTCCATTTCAACTCAGTCAATTCAGGAAATTAATTAATACCAGCACAAAATAAGCAGTGGTGTAAAGTACTTAAGTAAAAATACTTTAAACTACTTCTTAAGTCGTTTTTTGGGGTATCTGTACATTACTTTTCTATTCATGTTTTTTGACAACTTTTACTTTTACTTCACTACATTCCTAAAGAAAAAAATGTACTTTTTGATCCATACATTTTCCCTGACACACAAAAGTACTCGTTATATTTTGAAAGCTCAGCAGGTCAGGAAAATGGTCCAATTCACGCACTTATCAAGAGAACATCCCTGGTCATCCCCACTGCCACTGATCTGGAGGACTCACTAAATACAAATGCTTTGTTTGTAAATGATGTTGTAGTCTGGCTATCTGTAAAAAACATTTTTACAAATTGTGACGTCTGGTTTGCTTAATACAAGCAATTAGAAATTATTTATATTTGTACTTTTACTTCTGATACTTAAGTATATGTATGCAATTAAATTTACTTTTGATACTTAAGTATATTTAAAACCAAATACTTTTAGACTTTTACTCAAGTAGTATTTTACTGAGTGACTTTCACTTTTATTTGAGTCATTTCTTATAAAATAATCTTTATGACAATTGTGACCCAATTCAGGAAACTAGGCATATGTCGCAAATCACGATTTCACAGGATAGCTATTTGGCAGAAATGCCTTCTCGAACATGTGAAGTTTCATATGCCTCAATATCAAACTTGTATGCCATCTGTAAATACGAATAAAATGGTTAAATTACAAGCCTAGTTGGTTTAGCCACAGAAAAAGAGAGCAACCTTCCCACTAGCCATGATTGGCTGAGATAATGAGTGGGCTGGACATGCCGAGTGATGAGTTTGGATTGGTCTGCCAAATAGCTTGCGTTTGCCAATTGGAGCTGGTCAATATGTTTAGGTAATCATGTTGAACTCTGTTTTTTTTATGTATTGCATAGTAAACCTGCATAAACCTAATGTCAAGTTAAAGTGTACTGTTAGCTAGCTAATGTTAGCTGGCAGGCTCATTAGCTAATGTTATGTTATGCTCTCCACTTTCTGGAGGACCGAGTTTTGAAATCAGTAGAATTCGAGTTTGATAGCTAATGAGATGGAGGAAACACTAGTCTGGATTTCATCGTCAAGCTAAGGGCAACCATGCATGGCATCAGACAGGAGACGCGTCCAACCATGATGTATACTGGTAAGATGTTCAGATATTACACGTTTCTAATTTTGAAAGAAAATGGTTTAATTTCAAGTGTACTGTTAGCTAGCTAACTAACGTTAGCTGGCTGGGTCGCTAGCTAACATTATGTATATGATCTTATTCTTCGTATCTCAGACACATTTTCTTAACTAGTTATAGCCATTGAACCTGGTTGGTTAGCAACCTGCGGATTCATGCATGGTAGTAACGTCATGAGTTGTGATTATGGTCCTTTGTTTAGCTAGCTAGCTAGCTACATGTCTTAACAGAAGTCTTTACTCTAATTTTGACAAAGTATTTTAATTTCAAGTTAAAGTGTACTGTTACCTAGCTAGCTAACATTAGATTGGCTGGCTCGCTAACTAACGTTACGTCATGCGTTGGGATTCATTGTTTACCTAGCAAGCTATCTAGCTACATTTCTTAACAAAAGACTCTGGTCTTCGTGTGCTAGAGCACAGAATAACTGATAAAAAAATTATGCTCAACACCCATTGAATATGTCCGGTGTCAGTAAACGTCAGCAACAAAGCGTTATTCAATTGTTGCCAGCAGCGCAGTTACAGTCACCAACGCTCTGGACAATATGAAAAAAGCCTAACAAGCTCTGCTAGGGCGAGTAAAATGGCCAGAATGGGGTGTTCTCTCATTATGTGTCTGGAAATAGCTAGCCAATGTTAGCCAGTTAGCTTGGCTGCTTGACTGTCGCTATGAGGGCAGAGCTTTTGGAACAACCCTACTTATTGGCCAGAGCATCCAGTGTGCGTTCTGAACGCGAAACGCTCTGAATTTATTAACAGACAATCTGACAGCACAGTTGCAGTCACCAACGCTCTGATAACATAACAGCCTAACCAGCTCTGCTAGGGTGAGTAATGTTCAGTGAGCAGTTCTCTCTCTCTCTTAGAGGTCTGGAAGTAGCTGGGAAGTTAGTACAAAACGGTCGGATTATCCCTTACATAGATGGGTGGGGCTAAGGCTTAAGAGGGTGTGAACAATGCTGAATGGGTGTAGGGCTCTCCAATAGTAGTACCAAAACATTGAAAGACGGTTTTCTCAAAAGCGAGTTTACAAGTTGATCAACTTTCAAAGGAGAATTTCTTTCCCATTGTTTCCTCAAATGCAGTGTATGATATACCATTTTGTAGCTCTGAGTCCCTACTTTTATCAATGTGAAAAAAACTGAAATTCACATGTTGCTACATAAGACCGAATCCAGGTTGTGAGTCACAATTGGGTACTTCTTCCACCACTGAAAACAAGTAACTTTGGGTCCTTGAAAATATATGTATTGTTATTATTATTATTAATAAAGTTGCAGGTTATTGAATTAACTTACTCAATGTCTTATTGAACACATCTAATGATACTATCTAAATTCAACACATCTAGCATATTGTATATTCTCTTTGGTTCTTAAATCAGAGATAAAGTTAGAGACAACATGATCATACCTGAAGATACGGTGTTCTCTTCTTTTCTGAAGGTGAAGGGCGATGTTAGGTTGACAAGCTGAAGCAGGAGTGCAGACATTAACACACCCTCACTCAGTCTCTCAGTGAGTTTGTTTTGCATCATCCACACTACAGTACCTCCCTCCCTCCCTCCCTCCCTCTCTCTCTCACTCACTCACTCACTCACTCACTCACTCACTCACTCACTCACTCCCCCCCTCCCTCCTGCCCGCCCTCCCGCCCTCCCTTTCTCCCTCACCCATAACCACAACCTCAGCCACACCCACTAAGACACCTGTGTTGCTCCCATCTATAAACTGACGCTGCCCATCACTTCGACCAAACCTGACATGCAAATAACCATTGGTTATGACAACACTAAGGGATGTTTAGTATGGTTGAAGAGAGTATGCCGTGCTGTGTAGAATGTGTTATGGATGGATGGATGGATGGATGGATAGATAGGGGCCTGATTATTCCCAAACCAGGTCAGGTCAAAAGTTCAGGAAAAACTAATGGCCCGAGTTACACAATATGGTGGTAGTGAAGAAGTATTCAATGTCAATTTGATGACAACATTATACAGTTGAAGTAGGATGTTTACATACACCTTAGCCAAAAACATTTAAACTTTACAATTCCTGACATCACCACTTTATTTCAGCTTGGATATAGATACTTTTGTACCTGTTTCCTCCAGCATCTTCACACGGTACTTTGCTGTTGTTATGGGATTGATTTGCACTTTTCGCACCAAAGTACGTTCATCTCTAGGAGACAGAACGTGTCTCCTTCCTGAGCGGTTTGACGGCTTCGTGGTCCCATGGTGTTTATACTTGCATACTATTGTTTGTCAAATTATGTCCTTTAGCCTATCAGAAGCTTCTAAAGCCGTGACATCATTTTCAGGAATTTTCCAAGCTGTTTAAAGGCACAGTCAAGTTAGTGTATGTAAACTTCTGACCCACTGGAATTGTGATACAGTGAATTATAAGTGAAATTAGCTGTCTGTAAACAATTGTTGGAAGTAGATGTCCTAACCAACTTGCCAAAACTATAGTTTGTTAACATGAAATTTGTGGAGGGGTTGAAAAACTAGTTTTAACGACTCCAACCTAAGTGTATGTTATCTTCCGACTTTAACTGTAGCTGGAACTACCCTTAGATTTTAAGGATTAATATATTGAAAAAATATAATTGTATTGCCGACACTATAAAATAGGTGGGGGGGGGTGGAATGTGGATCTGTCTCCGTCCGTCCGTGCGTTTGTGACACGCGATATCTCAGACACCGCTGTCCCAATTTTTATGAAACTTGGGTGAATTATGCGTCTTGCTATAGACAACTGGCATTTGCAAAATTGGAATGATGGTGGAGCTATAAGAACAGATTTCAAATCCAAACTTTAAAAGGTCATGCCTCTCACCCCGTTTGACCAAAAGTAATGAGATTCGGTATGTACGTCCCTCCCCTCACAAGGAACACATTTGCCTCAGTGACCCATAAGGTACGCCATTATTACGTTTCTGCTATTTTAAATTCAATGAAAAACACTTCAAACACTACTCTTCTGTCACCAAATTACTGATCTGCACAAAACCATCCTATGGACAAATGTTTCTCTTCACAATATTTTCCAGAACAGCACCTAAAATAACATGGCTGCTATTGACCAATAAACATTCACATGGGCGTGGTCTGGAAAATAAATGCATATAAATCAGTCAAGGGTATCATTTTATAACACAATTTGGTACAAATGTTGTGAACACTGTCAAGACTCATATGTAAGAAAATTCACACCGGCAATATAACTGTCACATGATTATATTTCTTGATCTGTTTGTCTAGGAGTGCTGAAATTTAGCACACATGCTCAGGGATGTGAGTCAAGCTAACCCACGCTATATCTCAGACACCACAGGACCGATTTTGATGACACTTGGGTGAATGATGCGTCTTACCATAGAGATCTGTCATTTACACAATTAAACTGATTGGCAGAAGGGGGATGCTGCATCATTCATGGGGGACTACATCTTTACTGTTGCCTATTTTGATCATGGTTAGTGATACACCCAGCAGTCATGCGAGACAGAACTTCATTATCAAGCTGTTACCAAGCTCTCTGTCTCACAACTCTGATTGGAGAGGTTGTGTGGAGGACTCTGTCCTTTTTCTAAAGCTTATCTTTCTTACTTATATTTTCATGGTGGAGGCTAAAACATTGATATCGTCCCCCCATGATGAAATCAGAGGTGGGAACATGGGTGAATGATGCATCTTGCCATAAATATCCAGAATTCACAAATTTACACTGGCTCAAGAGGGGTGCTATTGTAATCAACTGAGATTCCAAACTTTGAGCAAACGTATCTCCTGTCCCATTTGTGTTAGAATTGTTTTCACTAATTGCCCCTCATGGGCCAAAACATGTTTACTGTTGCCTTGTTTGATATTAGAATTATTGTTATTATTTATTATAAATATACAGACATGTCCTTTAATTACCGCCTTTAAAGAAGACAGACGAACAGGGAGTTACTTAAGTATGTATTTAATCTCATTAACCCAAAAAGATCTTAATTGTAACTTTCAAGCACAATCATGAGCCGTCATTTCAAGAGAAAACACATGTAAATGTTCAGTGCCAGTCTGTTTCTTCATCAGCATGCTGAATTGTCTGTCTCTCTGCCAACAGAATATCACGCTAAAATTGAAACAGAATAACATCAGGTCTATTTACAAACAAGTACATTATGCATGGGATTTATTACAAAACCGCGCTATATCACGGTTGACATTTAAAGTTAATTTCCAATTGAGACAACGTGCAGCATTTACTGTGAATGCCATATCAGCGAACTCGCTACAATTTTCCTGAATTTCCGCCTGTTTGACGTGCCCAAAGTAAATTGCCTGTTACTCAGGCAAAGAAGCTAGGATATGGAATGGTAGCATTGGATAGAAAACTCTTTGAAGTTTCTGAAACTGTTAAAATAATGTCTGTGAGTATGACAGAATTGATATGGCAGGCGAGAAAAAAAACCACAATCACCAAAAAATGATATCTAAAGCTATTGCTCCTATGTATTTCTGTCTGCCTGATTGCAACTCCTATGGCTTCCACTAGATGTCAACAGTCTTATTCAAGGTTTCAGGCTTGTTTCTTGAAAAAGTATTTTTAGTTTTGGTGAGGAGAGTCAAGTAACAATATCAGTGTTTTGGCGCGTGCTTACTAATTTATCTTTCCTATTGAACATACTACTTTCCGTATGAAATATTATAGTTAATTTCCATTTTAGAGTACCTGAGGATTAAATAGCAACATTGTTTGACTTGTTTGAACGAAGTTTACCGGTAACTTTTTAGATTCCTTTGTCTGCATGTTGAATGAGTGGATTACTGAAATCGATGGCACCAACTAGACAGACTTCTTGGGATATAAAGAAGGATTTAATCTAACAAAATGACCATTCATCTTGTAGCTGGGAACCTTAGGATTGCAAACAGAGGAAGATCTTCAAAAGTTAGTGATTTATTTTATCGCTATTGTTAGTTGTGATGCCTGTGCTGGTTGAATAATATGTTGATGTTGGGCGCTGCCCTCAGAAAATCCCATACTATGCTTTCGCTGTAAAGCCTATTATAAATTGGACAACACAGTTCAATTAACAAGATTTTAAGCTTTTGAATGATGTAACACTTGAATGTTTAATATTACGAATGCTAATCTTGTTTTTTTCCCTATTCAAAACATTTATCATTTGGTGTGTGCTGAACTCAATCCGGACCCAGCTTGAACACCTGTGAATCACAAACAGGGGGAGTAGGTGTTATGAATAAATTCATATGATTTATGTTTAATGACAAAATTATTATATGTTTAAAATAATATGTTTAAGTAATTACTAAGAATGTTATTTTCCTGAAAATATATGTAATAGGTGTTAGAGGAATAGGTCTAGAACTTTTTAAAAGACTAAGACATCGTGTTACTATTTTGCAACCTAAGCAGGATGGAGTTGAGATAACAGGAAAACTGTCGACAGACAATTTATAGCGGGACCCTATAACAGGAAACGGTTTCTTCACCCAGGGAGGGGAGAAACGGTCAGAAAGCTGGTAGAAGTGATAAGATGTAAGTTGTAAAACGCAGCCCATCTAAAGTGGGTTGGAGTTAAATTGTATGTATATATAAAGGACTGTGTTCTTATTGTGATTTAGAATTCTCGGTGAATAAACATTTGACATAATGATCTCTGCAGCTGGGTCTCTGTCTGTTTCATCTTAACCAAAGCTTTACGACTTTTGGGTTACAGACAGAATAGGTCAATTAAAGTTCAGTTTGTGAACATTGAGAACAAAATTTCTATAACAGTAGGTCATTACACTCATGCAAATTATTTAGTTTGACAGGACTTACGGCCATACACCGTCAATAATTGATTGAGGAGGTTTTGTAAGTGACAACATCTATACAGTAGCTAGAGACTTACAAACCACGTGACTGGGCCATTAAAAACACACTTCCACAAAATAAAATGTGTTTAGGAAGTGAATATTTTACCAGGCAGATCCAAAGATTAGGAAAAGGGACATTAGTTACAATTAGGGCTAAGGTTAAGCTTAGGGTATGGGTGTAGCATAAGGGGTTAACTTTAGGGCTGAGGTTATGGTTCGGATTGGATTTAAGATTATTTTAAGGGTTAAGGTTAGGCAAAGC
The DNA here is from genome assembly GCA_030435695.1 of Brachymystax lenok tsinlingensis. Lineage (NCBI taxonomy): Eukaryota > Metazoa > Chordata > Actinopteri > Salmoniformes > Salmonidae > Brachymystax > Brachymystax lenok. The sequence continues at coordinate 39,450,201 of CM059810.1, forward strand.
GTGGTTAATGTAACCGCTATTGTTTGAGGAAAGTACACAGTTATGTACTTGAAAATGTATCAATAAACCGCAAAGTCAATAAACTGCAAAGTTATGTATCAATAAACCAATTAGGCACATTTGGGCAGACTTGATACAACATGTTGAATAGAAATGCAATGGTTCATTGGATCAGTCTAAAGCTTTGCATGTACACCATCTAGTAGTAAACATTTTAATTGCACCTAAACTGCCATATTACATTTTGGCCTTTCTCTTGCATTTCAAAGAATATTTCTTTCTTTGTATTATCATTTACCAGATATAATGTGTTATATTCTCTTACAGTAATTTCACATTTCCACAAACTTCAAAGTGTTCCCCTTCAAATGGTATAAGAAATGTGCATATTCTTGCTTCAGGTCCTGAGCTATAGTCAGTTAGATTTGGGTAAATCATTTTAGACCGAAAATGTAAAAAAGGGTGTGATCCTTAAGAGGTTTTAATGACAGTGTCTTCTGACATTTGGTCTTCTTTGTTAGCTGTAACTTCCTCACATGTTATAGTAAGTACAATAGTAATTCGGTCTGGATATTCTCTGCTTTACAACAAATAATAGAAGGATACATGTATAGTTCAGCACAAGTATTTATTGAGTATCCAAAGAAGAAAAACACAAAGTAAGCATGTTATATACAACTTATATTTAAAAAAAACGTGTACAATTTGGGTATTAATGGCCCATTTAACAATTAAATACAGATATGCTGAGAGCAACAACACATCTGCCATGCTGATCCGCAACACTGGGGCTCCTCAAGTGTGCGTGCCTAGTCCTCTCCTGTACTCCCTGTTCACCCACGACTGCAAGACCAAACATGACTCCAACACCATCATTAAGTTTGCTGACGACACAACAGTGGTAGGCCTGATCACCAATAACAATGAGACAGCTTATAGGGAGGAAGTCAGAGACCTGGCAGAGTGAGCAAGAACAAGGAGATGTTTGTGGACTATAGTAAAAGGATGGCCAAACAGTTCCCCATTAACATCACCGGGGCTGTAGTGGAGCAGGTTGAGAGTTTCAATTTCCTTGCTGTCCACATCACCAACAAGCTATCATGGTCCAAACACACCAAGACAGTTGTGAAGAGGGCACAACAACTTTTCCCCCTCAGGAAACTGAAAAGATTTGTCATGGGTCCCCAGATCCTCAAAAAGTTATACAGCTGCTCCACGGAGAGCATCCTGACCGGTTGCATCAACGCCTGGTGGCAACTGCTCGGCATCTGACCACAAGGTGCTACAGAGGGTAGTGCGTGAGGCCCAGTACATCACTGGGGCCAAGCTTCCTGCCATCCAGGACCTATATACTAGGCGGTAAGAGGAATGCCCAACAAATTGTCAAAGACGCCAGTCACCCAAGTCATAGACTGTTTTCCCTGCTACTGCACAGCAAGCGGAAGCGGAGCGCAAAGGCTAGGTCCAAAAGGACAGCTTCAACCCCCAAGCTATAAACTGCTGAACAATAAATCAAATGGCCACCCAGACTATTTACATTGATCTGCCTTTGTTTTTACACTGCTGCTACTCGCTGCTTATTATATATGCATAGTCACTTTAAACCTACCTACATGTACAAATTACCTGGACTAACCTGTACCCCCGCACATTGCCTCGGTACCTGTACCCATTTATATATGTATTGTCTGTCAACTACATACAAGTTTACAATTACATTTTTATTTAACTTTTATTACACCTCAAATACACAATTCACCCTTGGATTCAGGTGGACAACATCAAGCCTATTATCTAGCATTTATTATCTCTTAGAGACCTCTGATACAGGACAGTTTCCCAGACCTGTGGGCTGCACCAAAGCAGTAATCACATTGGTGGTGAAACAAATGTTTAAGGCTAACAAAAACTCTCCATCATTCAAACAAGCTTTTAAAGGTAGAGTTACCTCATATGGAAGATAATTCACCACCATAGACAACATGATAATCAAAATTATCGTGAAGGCCCTGATCTTGATGTTATTTCTCCCCTCCCTCTCCCCTTCCCCCGGGACATTTCAGACCCCTGAGAACTGACAGGCAGCAGAATAGCTTCAACAAAAACAACATCAGAAACTCACCTCAGTAAACAAAAAAGAAAAAAGATGTTTCACTCCCAAACATACAGAACAAACATGACCCAAGCACCATTAGCCACACAACAACACAACAACCCACCCTGTATCTCAGGGGTTTGTATTTCAGGTAGACCATAGGGTGGACCACTGCCAGGTAGCTCTCCTCACAGACACAGGTTTGAAACAGGGGACGACTGGCAAAGAGAAAACCATAATTAAATAGAACGATGTACGTGATAACGATTGTGGGGTGGTGTAGCCAGATAAAATACAAAATAGAAAACAGGCTGAAGAGGATCTCAGACACGGCCAGTTTGAGAGCGAAGAACTCTGAAGTCATCGCCCCTCCCGCTCCGGTCAGTATCAGCCACAGGACGTAGATATTCGAGGGGAGACCCAGGATAAAGTTGATTGCACATGATGCAGCGCTGAATGATTGATCTTGGGACAAGTAGGCAGCAAATGGATATCCAGGCAGTGAAGAGTTTGCAGTTGAAGTATTCATCTCTTCACTTTGTGCAGTTCCTATGTGCTTTGGAAGCAGAGAGAGAGAGAGAGAGAGAGAGAGAGAGAGGTTGGAAGAGTTCATCTTTTTATTTTTACCAAGTTCAGTTTGGAAGTACCCGTTTTGATGTCCCAAGTATCACAGTGGAAGAGAGAGAGAGAGAGAGAGAGAGAGAGAGAGAGAGAGAGAGAGAGAGAGATAAATGTATAAAACTCATACAATATACATGTACATTTAAATAGCGTTTAAGGTGTTTCCTCATTACAAACTGAAAATACTAATTCCTGTAAGATATTCATAACAAACATGCATAAACTATACCATGCAGAAATGTTTTTCCTGCTTTGAAATGTCTCAGAATTCTAGATATTGTATGGAGAACAAAGGGGAAAACCTCAGAAGGGAACTGAATACTTCTTCTACAGCAACAATAATGATATTAAAGAGGAAAAATAACCATTTCAAACCTTGACTGATGGAGCTCTTCTCTGTATTGGAAAGTCGGTGTCTGTCAAGAACTGAATGCTGGGTCATACACAACAGACACAACATAACAGGGGCAAAACGGATGGAAATGGAGAACGTGCCTACCCTTATCCAATGAGAATGCTCATCTTTGTTTTTTAACCCCATTCAAAACAATTCAAGTCTATTAGTCACAGTTTGTACAGCTGTTGAGTCACAAACAGGTGCAGCAGGTCATTACACCTATGCAAATGATTGTGTTTGATGGGACCTAATGATACACAGTCTATGATTGATTTAGGAGGTTTTGTAAAGTCTTGTTCACACTGCATGCCTTGATGCTCAAATCAGTTCTGTTTTTACTGACTGTCCAAATAGCAAGTTACAAGTGACCAAGTTGGATTTGTGTGTGTTCAGACAGCAGTCATTTGCTGACATGGCTACACTCGTTGTCATGGTAATGACTGGTGTGTGCGCAGTGGTGTAGGCTGATTGGTGCTTGTGCTTCCTATATCTCAGAAGTTATGTAGTAAACTAAGGTGACAACAACACCTTCCATGGACTTTTCCCAGTTGATTTGAATGTTCTAACTCATAGTGTAGAAACTAGTTTTAAATTATCAAAGGATAAGATAATCCAACTTGAAAAATAATTATTTTTTGGCAAGCCACAACAATCAACTTTCTAGCACATTCACTAATTTGTTTGTAAACAATTAACAAGCCAGTTAGATACCACTGTTCTTGTCAAAACGGTAAACAGAGTAGCTAGCAAGCAACTAGATGCCAAAAAACAGTCTAAAAAGTACTTGAGGGCCACAACATCTCAGAAAGTCGCAAGGCCAGGAATCAGATTTGTATCTGATTTCAAACCACCTAAGAAGGCTGTTTGGTATGTGGCTTTAAATATCTGAATACATGTTCATTTCGGCTGTTCAGACTGCAGTAAAAAGAACAGATTTGAATCAGATATGACCAAACTTTTTTCTAAAAACTCAGAAAACTGAGGCAGTGGGAGAACCTATTTAAGTAAGTAAATATACTTTGAAAATGATAACTTATGTAGCTATTTTTAGCTAGCTTGCTTGCTACATGAACTTTTTGTGAAGGCTAACTCAAATGAGCTGGGAGGTGCCACTGTAATAATGAAGATGGTTTGTGTAAGACTACCACAACTACATTGTCTATACCAAATGTGTTTCAATTGTAAAATAAATAAAAAAGAGTTGGGTTATAAAGCAATGCGCTGTTTTCAGTGGGGCAAGGTAAAGCAGAACATTTCCCATTTGCCAAGAAAATCCATCTACAGTGAGGGGGAAAAGTATTTGATCCCCTGCTGATTTTGTACGTTTGCCCACTGACAAAGAAATGATCAGCCTATAATTTTAATGGTAGGTTTATTTGAACAGTGAGAGACAGAATAACAACAAAAAAATCCGGAAAAACACGTGAAAAAAATGTTATAAATTGATTTGCATTTTAATGAGGGAAATATGTATTTGACCCCCTCTCAATCCGAAAGATTTCTGGCTCCCAGGTGTCTTTTATACAGGTAACGAGCTGAGATTAGGAGCACACTCTTAAAGGGAGTGCTCCTAATCTTAGTTTGTTACCAGTATAAAAGACACCGGTCCACAGAAGCAATCAATCAATCAGATTCCAAACTCTCCACATGGCCAAGACCAAAGAGCTCTCCAAGGATGTCAGGGACAAGATTGTAGATCTACACAAGGCTGGAATGGGCTACAAGAGCATCGCCAAGCAGCTTGGTGAGAAGGTGACAACAGTTGGAGCGATTATTCGCAAATGGAAGAAACACAAAAGAACTGTAAATCTCCCTCGGCCTGGGGCTCCATGCAAGATCTCACCTCGTGGAGTTGCAATGATCATGAGAACAGTGAGGAATCAGGAGGAATGCTGCCTATGACCCCAAGAACACCATCTCCACCGTCAAACATGGAGGTGGAAACATTATGCTTTGGGGGTGTTTTTCTGCTAAGGGGACAGGACAACTTCACCGCACAGGGCCAGGGCCATGTACCGTCAAATGAGAACCTCCTTCCCTCAGCCAGGGCATTGAAAATGGGTCGTGGATGGGTATTCCAGCATGCCAATGACCCAAAACACACGGCCAAGGCAACAAAGGAGTGGCTCAAGAAGAAGCACATTAAGGTCCTTTAGTGGCCTAGCCAGTCTCCAGACCTTAATCCCATAGAAAATCTGTGGAGGGAGCTGAAGGTTCGAGTTGCCAAACGTCAGCCTTGAAACCTTAATGACTTGGAGAAGATCTGCAAAGAGGAGTGGTACAAAATCCCTCCTGAGATGTGTGCAAACCTGGTGGCCAACTACAAGAAACGTCTGACCTCGGTGATTGCCAACAAGGGTTTGCCGCCAAGTACTAAGACATGTTTTGGTCAAATACTTTTTTCCCTCACAGGTTTGGCATATCAAGAAATTGATTAAACAGCATGATCATTACCACCCTGCTTCTGAAGCTAAGCAGGGTTGGTCCTGGTCAGTCCCTGGATGGGAGACCAGATGCTGCTGGAAGTGGTGTTGGAGTGTCAGTAGGAGGCACTCTTTCCTCAGGTATAAAATAAATATCTCAACGCCCCAGGGCAGTGATTGGGGACATTGCCCTGTGTAGGGTGCTGTCTTTCGGATGGGATGTTAAACGGGTGTCCTGACTCTCTGAGGTCATTAAAGATCCCGTGGCACTTATTGTAAGAGTAGGGGTGTTCACCCCGGTGTCCTGGCTAAATTCCCAAGCTGTCCTTCATACCATCATGGTCACCTAATCATCCCCAGCTTACAATTGGCTCATTCATCCCTTTCCTCTCCCCTGTAACTATTCCCCAGGTTGTTGCTGTAAATGAGAATGTGTTCTCAGTCAACTTACCTGGTAAAATAACAGATAAATAAAAAAATAATAAAAATTACACAGGTGCACCTTGTGCTGGGGACAATAAAAGGCCATTCTAAAATGTGCAGTTTTGTCATGCAACACAATGCCACAGATGTCTCAAGTTTTGAGGGAGCTTGAAATTAAGCATGCTGACTGCAGGAATGTCCACCAGAGCTGTTTCCAGAGAATGTTAATTTCTCGAACGTAAGCCCCCTCCAACGTTGTTTTAGAGAATTTGGCAGTACGTCCAACAGGCCTCACAACCGCAGACCACGTGTATGGCATTGTGTGGGCGAGCGGTTTGCTGATATCAACGTTGTAAACAGAGTGCTCCATGGTGGCGGTGGGGTTATGGTATGGGCAGGCTACAATTTTATTAAAACATATTCTATTAAGGTCTCAAAATGAAATCAAATTGTCACATGCACCAAATACAACAGGTATAGACCTACTATGAATTGCAAACTTACAAGCCCTGAACCAACAACGCAGTTCAAGAAATAGAGTTAGTAAATATTTTATTAAATAAACTAAAAAAATCTAATCAATCACAAGGTAACACAAGACTTTACATACCAATAATGAGGCTACATACAGTGGGGTACCGGTCAATGTGCGGTGGTACAGGTTAAAACTTGTTAGGGAGAGGCAGCTGGCGTGCCCAAAGTAAAATGCCTCCCATTCAGGCCCAGAAAATAGGATATGCATATATTTGGTACCATGGGATAGGAAACACTCTGAATTTTCCAAAACTGTTAACCATTTGTCTGTGAGTGAAACAGAACGCATATAGCAGGCGAAACCCCGAGGAATTTCTGTCCTGGAAAAAGTGATTTTGACACATTGCTCATTTGGGAACCCCTCCCTAATGAAAATGACCATATAAGGGCATATGAATGCAGTACACGTCGCTTCCTTATGATGTCAACAGTCTTGAGACAGTGTATTTTTTCCATTTTGGATGAATAACACCAGAGAAAAAGACCAAACAATGAAGTCCCCCCTTGATGACAACAGTACCTAGCGCAAGCGCACGAGAAGTCACGCAGTGTCTTTTTTACCGTCGTTATCGATCAGTTTATATTCCGGTTGATTTATAATAGTAAATATACGTAAAAGTGTTCCTAAGGATACATTTAAAACTATGTTTGAATGTTCTTGGACAAGTTTATAGGTATAAGTTGAACGAGTTCGCGTCACGTTTCAATGGACTAGTGGAGGCTGTCGTTTCTGATTATAACGCGAAAACCAAACGGAGGATTTATGGATAAAATACGTTACTTTTTCTAACAAAAGAACCATGGATTGTCTTCGTTGGACACTTAGGATGACCTCAGCAGAAGTTCTTCAACAAGTAATTGATTTGTTTTCGCTGTGAAATGTGTTATGTGTGTGCCATGATGGCTAATCGATACATGGCTATTGGAAAAATATGTGAGGTGCTACCCTCAAACAATGAAATGTGCTGCTTTCGCCGTAAAGCCATTTTGAAATCTGACAACGCTGTGATATTGCCAAGAAACAGAGCTTTTGATGAGTATGGAACACTTGTATATTGGTGGATGTTTAATAATTCAACTTTGGGATTTTGAATTTGGCGCTTTACATTTTCCCTGGTAGTGTCGGGAGGAGCCCGCTAGCGCCCCACTGGGCCCCTTAACTAAAGCCAATATATTTTCATGTTAACATGAGGTTAGCCGTTTAAGCACAGTGGCTAGCTGTGCCATTGCTGGGGGAAGCTAATGGTCCATGCATGAGTTGAACATGGAAATCAGTACATTTCCCTTCGTGCGCATGGAAACCACACTGCTGAACTAGCAGTACTCAAATCAGAATGCTGCATAAGTAGATAGACAGAATTGCCCTAGGGGGGATGAAAAAAGTTGTATTGAATAAGGGTAAAAGATTACTCTGGTAAACATACGTCTTCAAAGGATGGTTTCTATTACAAAACAGACACAGCGATTGAATAAAACACTTTATTTTATCTCTATTGAGTCACTTCTCTTCTATTTCATGGGAAAATAACTAATCAAATTAAACAGTTATAGTTGTGTGTGTGAGTGGGAGAGATTGGACCCATGGGGAAGAGAAACAAAAACAAGGAAGTGGGAAAAGAGTTAATACAGGAATGAATCAGTCAGTGGTTGGGACAGCCAGTCAATATTTAACTCTTCAGCTCATCATGGAGTGTCAGTCTTTCTTTGCTCTCCACTTCTCCAGGGATTTCTGTAGAATAATAAAAAGACAAAATCATGAGTATCTTACTTACTAGATCATGTTGATTTATATGTGGAACATAAGGGTTCCACAACAGGGCACATTCCTGCATTTCCTTCCCCATTCCTGAGTATCAATGATCAAAAACTTAACACCTGGACAATAAAAGCAATAAAAAAATAAATAAAATAGTTTCAATTCAGGAAGCAAATTGAAATTCCAAATTTGTTTTGCCAACTGAATTTACTCAATGGAATTGACCCCACCCGATTGTCAAAATGTTCTTTCTGATTGGTGGTTGATTTGTCAATGTTGTGGCTGATTGGTTGTTTTGGGTTCTCACCTCCAGGTTCTGATGGTGTTTGAGGGTCTTGCAGTGGTTCTTCTCCGCCTCGTCAGTTCCGCTGTAGAACTTAGAACACACCTTGCAGAAGAAGCCTGACTTGGGGACCAAAAACTCCATGCCTGATAGTGATCAAACAAGCCAGAAACAAAACCAGCTTTAAAATATACAAATGACATGTGATTGTACTATGGGACCTATGTAAACATATACACACACACACTGATAATAGATAAGCTTGACTAGTTTACTATTAGAAATACCCTAATCAATTTCAACTATTAGTTAATTGTCAAAAGCAGCATCATTTGAGTCTCACCGACAGGGCTGTCAGGGTTGAAAGGAGGGATGCTGTAGTCTTTATAAAAGAGGGGTTCCATCTTCATCTTCCTCCTCGCTGTCTCCTCCTCTCTCTCCTCCTGAGATGTCCTCCTTCGCTTAGACTCCACTGAGAGATAAAAGACAAGATGGGAGGAAGGAGCAGGGTCATCACTGAGACCTTAGCTGTGTTTGTTGGTGTGATTGGTGTGTGTGTGGGTTTTCCTAGACCTGACAAGTCACCAGAATGTCCTTACAAGGAAGGAAAACAATTTAAAAAATGTTGAAGTCTTTAAAACATGAATCACAAAAATAAAATCACTGACACCTTAGAAACAATCCAACTAATGTGGTTTCAGGCTGTCAACCAACCATCTTTTTCTACAACTTCTCAAAGAACCCAGCTTTTTGTGCCATCATGCAATGACGAGGAGTGGCATAAGAACACAAAACAGACCAGGTTAACATGAGCTTGCTACCACCATTGATTTGGCTGAGTTCACCTCTAACACATTTTATAATCTAGCCGTATAGTGGTTACCATAGCTACCATTGATCTACATACTAGGACTGTAACGGTTCACCAAACCCACGGTTAGGTACGTATTGTGGTATCGGTACAGCAGGAAAATAAAATGCCAAACGTTACTGTAGCAATTTTGATTTTATTTAATAAAAATAATGTTGGTATTCCCGATTCCATATATGATCATTATGTGAAAGCCGGTGTTGAGGATATATTGGCACGGGTGTTAGGCCCGTGTCTAACACCGGCTTTGAGGGTATTATAACCTTTATAAAAACGGGTTACCAACATATTCAAAAAATGATTTACATATTTTAATTAAATGTTATTTTGATGAATTTATTCATACTAAGATATAGTCCCGACACAAATCTACGGTTGCTACCCAAGCCGGCTGGTCGTTCTATCGGTTCGGTTGCCAGAGACACGACCCAATCGTTCAGTCTTTTTGTTCTGTATCTATGGACACAAACCAGTTGTTCGTTCTAAAATGTTCCATTGCCATACTGGCTGGCAACGTTCTTAGCCGTAGTTGGCTAGCTAGCAAGGGATAACTTACAGCCATGTCAAAAAGTGCAACCAGAAAAACAGCTGCAATAAGTAGGCGCATTTTCATAAACTAATTTCTAGTGACATTAATTTAGATACATTGAAAACAATGAGCTAATGAGGGGAAATTTCCCCTGGCATAGAAAATATGTTCACTCTTCAGGACACTGTTATTCAGAGGAGCTAGCCAACAACACAGCTAACACAATCACTTCAAATTGAAGCTGGAAAGATTGCAAACTAGCTGCATTGTGTTTCGTCTTACCTTTTCCCAATGACATTTCTATGTATATAAACTCAGCAAAAAAAAAGAAACGTCCTCTCACTGTCAACTGTGTTTATTTTAAGCAAACTTAACATGTGTAAATATTTGTATGAACATAAGATTCAACAACAGATAGATATAAACTGAACAAGTTCCACAGACATGTGACTAAATGGAATAATGTGTCGCTGAACAAAGGGGGGGTCAAAAACAAAAGTAACAGTCAGTATCTGGTGTGGCCACCAGCTGCATTAAGTACTGCAGTGCATCTCCTCCTAATGGACTGCACCAGATTTGTCAGTTCTTGATGTGAGATGTTACCCCACTCTTCCACCAAGGCACCTGCAAGTTCCCGGACATTTCTGGGGGGAATAGCCCTAGCCCTCACCCTCCGATCCAACAGGTCCCAGACGTGCTCAATGGGATTGAGATGCGGGCTCTTCGCTGGCCATGGCAGAACATTTACATTCCTGTCTTGCAGGAAATCACACACAGAATGAGAAGTATGGCTGGTGGCATTGTCATGCTATAGGGTCATGTCAGGATGAGCCTGCAGGAAGGGTACCACATAACGAAGGAGGATGTCTTCCCTGTAACGTACAGCATTGAGATTGCCTGCAATGACTACAAGCTCAGTCTGATGATGCTGTGACACACCGCCCCAGACCATGACGGACCCTCCACCTTGATCCCGCTCCAGAGTACAGGCCTCAGTGTAACACTCATTCCTTCGACGATAAATGCGATTCCGACCATCATCCCATGTGAGACAAAACCGCGACTCGTCAGTGAAGAGCACTTTTTTCCAGTCCTGTCTGGTCCAGTGACGATGGGTTTGTGCCCATAGGCGACGTTGTTGCCGGTGATGACTGGTGAGGAGCTGCCTTACGACAGGCCTACAAGCCCTCAGTCCAGCCTCTCTCAGCCTATTGCGGACAGTCTGAGCACTGATGGAGGGATTGTGCGTTCCTGGTGTAACTCGGGCAGTTGTTGTTGCCATCCTGTACCTGTCCCGCAGGTGTGATGTTCTGATGTACCGATCCTGTGCTGGTGTTGTTACACGTGGTCCCCACTGCGAGGACGATCAGCTGCCCGTCCTGTAGCGCTGTCTTACGGGTCTCACAGTATGGACATTGCAATTTCTTGCCCTGGCCACATTTGCAGTCCTCATGCCTCCTTGCAGCATGCTTAAGGAACATTCACGCAGATGAGCAGGGACCCTGGGCATCTTTCTTTTGGTGTTTTTCAGAGTCAGTAGAAAGGCCTCTTTAGTGTCCTGAATTTTCATATTTGTGACCTTAATTGCCTACCGTCTGTAAGCTGTTAGTGTCTTAACGACCGTTCCACAGGTGCATGTTCATGGTTCATTGAACAAGCATGGGAAACAGTGTTTAAACCTTTTACAATGAAGATCTGTGAAGTTATTTGGATTTTTTATGAATGATCTTTGAAAGACAGGGTTAACATTATAACTAAGTGACCACGAGCTGCAGCCAAGGTCCGATTAGTTGAAACCCCAAAACGCAACACGAGGTTGAAGACAAAGGAACCTTTTAACAATCTATGCTACGGATGAGTAGTTGTCTAAGAGGGTGAATTCAAGCAGGACCACCTGGTTATTCTCTCCAAGGAATCGTGTGTCTACACTGCTTTCATTCTTACGCTGGAATGGCTGATTAGCCGTCCTCAGAAGACTCCACTTTCAGAACAAGGGCGAGGAAACAGACCACTAAGAGAAAAGACACTGACATTGTGTGGACAATCAGTGGGTTACACCCGATAACAACAGAAGTGTCGCCATCAGAGGAGAAGTCGGTCCACAAAAAACAAGAATGTTCTTCTGACAGGTTAAAACCGGACCTGGCACAGCTAGAGTAAAATAACAAAAAAAAACTCAGCTTTACCAATGGTGATTACATTAGACTGACGACATAAATCGTGCTACTTTCAAACATCATTATTTGACCATTTCTAATTTGTCTCATTAACTGAGTGGACACAGCACAGAGCTGGTTGGTTTTGTATGGAAGGCTAAAGGGCTTCAAGTTAGCATCTTTACTGTACAAGCATTTCATTAGGAGGAGACACCCCATCAGAGACCTTTGACACGTAATTACAACATTATATTCTGACCCATAAGAGTTCAGGGCAAGGTTAGGGTTAAACTAAGCATAGTTTACAAAAAAAAAAAATGTACTCGCTCTTTTGAAATCCCCATTTTGAGTAACACATGTCATATTGTGTTGGCACGCTAGGGACCTGTTTCATTGTACATTCTAATCAATAGCCTAGACTATCTTAAATTATAATTTTAGCTTGTTAGTAAATAAATAATCAACTCAATTGGTGTGGTACAGACTTTTTTAGTGAGACTCAGGTTTGTGCAGATTCCCGGATTATGCAACTTTCAGAATGAGACTGTACAGGAAATTAGCAAATGTTGTAAATGTTGTAAAAATCGATGTTCTTTGAGTTAATTTGGGAAATAGAAACTCAAAGCCAAAACGTTCCCATGGTGTCCCAGGTTAATGAGTTAATAATTACCTGACTCATTAAATCACGTATTTATAAACAGTTAATAATAATTCGATATACAGCAGTCGTCACAATCAATACAATGTTACAACACACCCCTAACATGTCACAACACAACTGACTGGCTAAAACGCTTTAAGGAAACACATTCTACAAATTAACAAGGCACACCTGTTAATTTAAATGCATTCCAGGTGACTACCTCATGAAGCTGGTTGAGAGAATGCCAAGAGTGTGCAAAGCTTCAAGGCAAAGGTTGGCTACTTCGAAGAATCTCAAATATAAAATATATTTTGATTTGTTTAAAACTTTTTTTGTTACTACATGATTATATATGTGTTATTTAATTGTTTTGATGACTTTAATAATATTCTACAATGTAGAAAAACCCTGGAATGAGTAGGTGTGTAAACTTTTGACTGGTACTGTATATACACAGATGTTTTATTTATCTATTCAATCGGGTTCACAGTGCGGACCAAACTGGTCCCCATATCGAACGGTTCAGTACTAATGCTTGTACCATTACACCTCTACTACATACAGTTGGTTATCTGCCCTCACCACTACCACTCCACTCCAATGACCACAACCACTAATCTATGTAAACCCGGTTACCATTCATTGACCACTTAACAAAAAGGCGGGTGTCCATCTCAACCACTACTATGCATACAGTGGGCTGGCTACCATATCTCAAACATTCTACCTGCAATCCTTTTCCTCCTGCGGCAAATCAGAGGGTAGTTACCTCAGAACAAAGAGCACATCAGGTAGGGACTACCTGAACTTGACCAAATAAAACATTTCAAAATGATTCGCTACTGAACACAACCCAGTCTCCTCAGACAAATATGTTGCAGATTGACTTAACATGAAGTTTGTGTCTTATCTCTACTGGCCCGTTTCCTACCATATCTTAACTTTTTTTTTTTTTTTACACAGGTAAGCACAGCAGAATAGATTTTATTTACAATGACGGGCTTTCACGAGACGAGCATAGCAGTGATATACAGTATGTTTCTTACCCGTCTCAGCAGACCTCTTCTCCCTGTCCTCCTCCACCTGTCCCACCTCGTCCACCGTCAGAAACGTCCCCATGTTGAAATCCTCCACTCGTCCATCCTCCACTTCTCCATCCTTCTCTTCTCCAGCGGCAGCAGGTGCGTCTGTGGGTGTGGCCTCATCGTGACCTTCCACCTCCGACTCCTCAGTGACCTCGTCGCAGGTTGTTTTCGGCACAGTGACCACAGGCTGAAGCAGAGTAATGTTAGAAAAGATTGGCGTCGTGTTTCACACTTCATTTTCTCCATCGGTTGAAGTAGGCTTATCACCGATCTGCTCGTTGTTGAACGCTATAGGGTCGAAGCCTTCCTTTTAGGAAAGGGATTACTCAAATTAGGAATGTGACTAGACACACTGACCTCTTTGATGATGTCATCCTGACAGTCTGGAACTTTCTCCTCTGTCACCGGCCCAGTTCCCTCTGCAGTCTTCACAGACCCCTCTGTGGTTGCTGGGGACAACCCCTCCTCCTTCTGTTCTCGTTTGTCCAGAGCTTCCACCTGTACCATGGCTGTCCCAGGCTCACCCTCCACCTCCATCGGTGTAGTGTCATCTGGTGCCTGCTGCTCAGCCTCAGAGGCTGTGGTCACCTCCGTAACCTCAGTCACCTCTGTGGTAGTCTCGGGGAGAGGACCGGGAACCGCAGCTACTTCCCCCACCTCGTCCACAGTCACAAAGTCCTCCATGTCGAAGGGGACGTGCTTCTCACCGAACTCCTCCACTTCCTGAACGAACACAGGGCAGGGAACAGTTAACTTTAAAAACACTGATTTCCTCAAAATGGCAAGTCAATCCCTAAAATGGTTGGAAAGTTGATATTGGCATTCTATATTCATGATGGGTATAGGACACTGGTTCACTGGAGATCTATATCCTCTCTATCCATCCACGAGTTCACCAAACATTAGGATCACCTTTCTAATATTGTTGCCCCCCCCACTCTACAAGGTGTTAAAAGCGTTCCACAGGGATGCTGGCCTATGTTTACTCCAATACTTCCCACAGTTGTGTCAAGTTGGCTGGATGTCCTTTGGGTGGAGGACCATTCTTGATACACACCGGGAACTGTTGAGCATGGAAAGAACTGCAACGCTGCTGGGTTTGACACAAACCGGTGCGCCTGGCACCTACTACCACACCCCGTTCAAAGGTACAAATATTTGGTCTTTGGCCCATTTACCCGCTGAATGGCACAAATACACAATCCATGCTCAATTGTCTCAAGGCTTGAAAATCATTATTTAACCCGGTCTCCTCCCCTTCATCTACACGGATTGAAGTGGATTTAACAAGTGGCGTCAATAAGGGATCATAGCTTTCACCTGGACAGTCTCATGGAAAGAGTTAATGTTTTGTGCTCTCTGTATATAGAGTGAATACCAACACACTAGCATCTCTCCTACCTGCTGTTTCTCCTCTCCGTTTCCTCTCCTGGACTCAGACCTGGCGCCGCTCTTCCCACTGCGCCGGCTCCCCTCATACCTCATAGAGGACCTGGAGCCCGGTGATCCTGATGACCGTTCCCCTGTGGGACCGCCTCTTCTCTCTCTCCCTCCTTCCTTTCTCCCTCTCCTCCTCTTGGGCCTTCAGCCTCTTCTCCCTCTCCCTCCTCACCCTCTCCCTCTCCTCCCTTTCCTCCTCGCGGGTCTTCCTCTTGGTGGCCTGCTCTCTTCCAGGCTCCCTGTCTCCACTGTGGTCTCTTCGGTTTCCAGTTGATGGCTTTTGGCCTGCAGGGGGCGCCTGGTCCTGTTCCTTCCTGGCCTGCTCAGCGCCGGCCCTACTGGAGGACCGGACTCTGCACTCTTCCAGCAGCACCTTCAGGATCTCTGGGGTCACTCTGGGTAAAGCGGGGGAAGCCTGAACATCTGGAGTCTCCTTATCTTTTGGTTGTTTACCCGGAGGATTCTCAGCTGCAGCCTGGTCGGTGGTAACCTTTGTAGAGGATCTGTTCCTGCTCTCCTGTCGTAAGGCCTCTATGATGGCCGCCATCACTTTTGGTGCTGGGGCGGAGGTGGCTGTTGTGGAACTGGAAACTGACATTTTCTCAGTCTCTGGTTTAGCAGCTTGAGGAGCGGCGGTAGCATCCGAATAGACTGGTTCTTCTGGTTCTTCAGTTTCTCCGGACTCCGTTGTTGAAATGTCTGAAACTTTCTCTGTGACCTCTCCACCCTGACCTCCAGGTTGGTCTGTGTTGGGTTCTGTGGCTTCTCTCTTGTTCACTCCTGCTGGATGTAAGGAAGATGCATCAGGCTCCTTCTCTTGCTCCTTTCCTCCTAATGCTGAAGACTCCTTTGTGGCTTGAACCTCTCCTTCAACCTTCATCCCTTCATTCCCTGGCTGAACCTCCTGTCCTTCAACCTTAGTATCAACCCCTGTTCCTGACCCCACCTTTAATCCAGACTGAGACAGTGAGTCCTCCTGGCCACCAGGGTGCATAGTAGTCTCTGCAGTCTGGGAGTCATTGCCACCAGTTGAAGCCGTTGAGCCGGCAGAGGAGATGTCAACTTTAGGTAGATCAGTCTTGGGATCAGGTTTCCAGGAGAAGACGAGCTTGTTGTTCTGAACGATGCAGGGAAACTTCTGGAAGCGGTTGAAGACACTCTTGGCCATGTCTGCTGTTCCCATCTCAAAGATGATCTTAATGGGGTAAAGAAAACAGGATTGGATGGATGGTGTGGAATTACTGTAGGCAGGGTAGATGCAAGACACTTCAACACACACACTTAAACCCCACACAGAAACAAACGTTCCTCACTAAGATGTCCCTCCCCTTGACAGACACTTGAGCACAAACCCCCCCATTCTCCAACACACACCCTCCCCACCCACAGGTCCCTCACCTTGTCCTTGAGTGCCAGAGTCTGTTGGACTGTGCCGAAGCGCTCAACCAGTTTCTGGATCTCTGTTGGGCCGGAGGGTGTGGACGGGATGTTACTGACAACCAGGAGACGGTTCCAGTCATCATCACCTTCCACCTCCGCCTTCTGCAGGACGTATTGGAAACATTGAAATGTATTCATCAATAACAAACCACTTTACTTGTACCAATTATTAGAAGAACCTCAACTTTATAAATAGTTGTTAGAAATTCTTAAGGGACTCTGCAATAATATATGATCTTGGGTGTGATTCATTACGTTAAACATTAGGTCTTAATCAGGTGGGATTGTCTGTGTTTTTCTACCTTTTCCTTGGGGTGGCAACAATGCTATTATTAAGAGCAGAAGCAACAGTAAAATACTCACACTAACAGGATTCCTGGGTCCCATCAATGAATGGAAAAGTGCCACCTGTAGAAATAAAATGGAATGAAAATGTATTTAAGTCACCACTAAATCAGATCAGTGGAAAATAAGTTGAATGTGGATAAACACCCTTTTCATAGTGAACATTTATCATACCCTGCAGCAACCACCTGGAATTAAGTGACAAAAACTGCCCAGAACAGAGGACGCCGGAGATGCACGGTTGAGGCCCTGTTCTCCATTAGCACAGTATCTTACCGGTCTGTTGAAGTCCACCAGGAGGTTCGGAAGCAGGCTCATGTTCAGAACAGAGTTGTTGATGCAGACAGGCATGTTGCTGTAAACTTTCACCATCTCCTGGGCTGACTCCACATCCTGCATAGTGACCAGAGCCTGGGGAGGACCACAAAACAGACAAACGGTCAGCAACAGTCAGTCATATTGGGTATACAAGTTTAAAATCGATGTGAAAATCATATGATATTGGCATTAAACAGCCTATTTTACCCAAAGCATCAGAAAGAACATTGACACTGCCAATATATACAGCAGGTCCTATGTGGGGAATCAAATTCCCAACCCTGGTCCTTCAGTACCCCCAACAGTAGTTTTTGTAGCCCTGGACAAACAACTGGTTCAACTCATTGAGGGCCTGACGATTAGTTGACAAGTTGAATCAGGTGTGCTTGTCCAGGGTGTACTGTTGGGGTACTGGAGGACCAGGGTTGGGAAACACTGCCCTAAGCCACATAATGCAAATCAAGGTGAAAGTGAGTGATGTATTGTGGATAGCATGCCTACCTCACTGGGCTTGGTGATGAGGAGGATCTTAACAGGTGTTCCGAAGGGCTGGGCCAGCTTGGCGATATCATTCTCGGAGCAGCCGCTGTCAGGAAGCCCAGTAATCTTGACCATGCCCCTCTAAAAGGTCAAACCACAGGAGACAAAGACTGTCATAATCAAGACATGATGTATTCAGTGAGGTAACAAAAGAAAACGGGCAGAACGTTGTATATCATGAATCGAGCTGACAGTCACACAATTTCCTATTCTACCTGGTAAATCGAGTCCACTCCACATGATAGATTTCTATATAAACGTTCCATAATGTAACATCCCCTGCCTGGGCCTATGAGATATCAGTTCAGTTCTGCACCTTGTTTTCCCTCTGCAGTCTTTTGAGTCTCTCGAGCTGTCCCGCTCTACATCCCCTCTTCCTCTTCCTCGTTGGCTTCACCTGCTCCCTGTGTATCTGTTGGGAAACCCATTTAATCTTACAGCTCAGACACCGCTGACTGGCTGGCTGGCTGCATGTTTTCTATTGTTTTAAAGTGTTAAAGATGAACTGAAACACTATGCTGGAACACTAAACTTCCCGACACCCAGGACCTATATACTAGGTGGTGTCAGAGGAAGCCCCCACCCCCCCCAAAATCTTCCAAGTCATAAACTGTTCTCTCTGCTAACCGCACAGCAAGCGGTACTGAAGCGCCAAGTCAAGGAATAAAAGGCTCCTTAACAGCTTCTACCCGCAAGCTATAAGACTGCTGAACAATTAATCAAATGGCCACCCAGACTATTTACATTGTCACCCCCCCTCTGTTTTTACACTGCTGCTACTCACTGTTTATTATCTGTTACGTAATTTTAATCTGTTACTTTCGTTTATTTAGTAAATATTTTCTTAACTATATTTCTTGAACTGCATTGTTGGTTAAGGGCTTGTAAATAAGCATTTGACAGTAAAGTCTACACCTGTTGTATCCGGCACATGACAACCGTCACTTACTTGTATTTTTGTAGATGTGATAAATAATATTGAAATACTTAATTTAAAAAATTGTAAGACATACTGGCAAATAAGAGACAGATAAACAAAAATAAAGCACCTCATTTGAATTCTTCTGACCAACGCTGGCTTCTGTGGGGAAAGAAAATGTATAATGTTCAATTTCACAACTCTTATTGATCAGGTCTATCAAACATCAGTTGTATATATTACATCAAGACATCTAAGGCTGGCACCCTATTTGCTATTTAGTGCAATACATTTGAGCAGAATACATAGGGCGTTGGTGAAACGTAATGCACTATATAGGGATAGGCTGCCGTTTGGGATGCATTCTAAAATAACATTAATTGTATGTTTTTTTACCTGGGCCTTTGATGGTCAAGTTGGCCTCGTTGGGGGCTGCAGGTGTCTTTGGAGCACCGATCACTTCTCTATGGAGAGTAGTGAAATGTGTGAAGAACTGCCTCCGTAATAACAGAGGCAAAGTTCAGTGGTCAAAGATAACCCTAGAATATACAGGTAATGCATAATACTTACCCTTTTATAATGACAGGTATCGAGGAAGTAAGCTCCTCCTCAACATTCTGTAAAACAAAGAAATAAACAGACTCAAAATGATCAATCATCACTTTTCTTTATATTTAATTTTCTCCTCCTCTTTCTGTCATTACTAGCTTCCTCACTACAAGGGAAACATGAGCCAGTTCTATGATATACAGTCCAGTGGATGAATACCCAGCTGGAAGCTGAGGTGGCTTTGGTACGGTAAGCAGGGAGGGACAAACCTGGTCGGAGACAGAGATGGGGTGTTCCCGTATGTTGAGAGTGAGGCACTCAGCCAGAGCTTTAGCGTCCTGCTCTTTCTGCATGCAAACAGTGGCCTGGAGGAACAGAGACACCGAGAGGGGCAGAGGTTAGACAGATGGATCCAAAACTAGTGATGGGGGGGTACAGTTACATATCTCAATATTATTTGTGCACTAGTGGGCTGTACCTGCACCAGTATTCTTGCTTCATAGCTTGTTCTCGAGCCTATTTTTTGGGGCACTTTTATTTCCATGACAGGTGTTCGATACGGTTAAGGTAAAATCTCTGTGCAGGCCAGTCAAGTTCTTCCACACCGATCTTGACAAACCATTTCTGTATGGACCTCATTTTGTGCACGGGGGCATTGTACTGCTGAAACAGTAAAGGGCCTTCCCCAAACTGTTGCCACAAAGTTGGAAACACAGAATAGTCTAGAATGTCATAAGTATGTATGCTGTAGCATTAAGATTTCCCTTCACAGGAACTAAGGGGCCTAGCTCGAACAATGAAAAACAGCCCCAAAACATTATACATCGCCACCAAATTTTACAGTTGGCACTATGCATTGGGGCAGGTAGCGTTCTCCTGGCATCCGCCAAACCCAGACTCGTCCATCGGACTGCCAGATGGTAAAACGTGATTCATCACTGCAGAGAACGCGTTCCACTGCTCCAGAGTCCAATGACGGCAAGCTTTACACCACCCCAGCCGACGCTTGGCATTGCGCATGGTGTTCTTAGGCTGTCGGCCATGGAAACCCATTTCATGAAGCTCCCGACGAAGAGTTATTGTACTGACATTGCTTCTAGAGGCAGTTTGAAACTCGGTAGTGTGTTGCAACCGAGGACACAGTTTTTACGCGCTGTGCTTCAGCACTCAGCTGAGCCGTTGTTGATCCTAGACGTTTCCACGTCACAATAACAGCACTTACAGTTGACCGGGGCAGCACTAGCAGGGTAGAAATTTGACCAATTGACTTGTTGGAAAGGTGGCATCCTATGACGGTGCCATGTTGGTAGTCACTGAGCTCTTCAGTAAGGACATTCTACTGACAAAGTTTGTCTATGGAGATTGCATGGCTGCATGCTCGATTTTATACACCTGTCAGCAACGGGTGTGGCAGCAATAGCTGAATCTACTCATTTGACGGGGTGTCCACATACTTCTGTAGCGCTCTGATTTTTTTAATTATGCAGGGCCGGGGAAATCGACTCTAGGGGGTAAACAAGACGTCTTCATATTTATCAAAAAGACACCACACTTCGCATTAAAGGGTATGATGCCTAACTTGACACACTTATCTATACTCACTTTACTGTATTGCGGCTGCCCCTGGTCCTCCTCCCCCTCCTCGTTCCTGATGATGAGGACATTGGTGACCTTGCCGAAGGCCTGCACCAGTGACACCACTTCCTGGTACTTGGCATCTACAGGGAGGCCCGTCAGATAGAGCAAGTAGGAACCTGCAGGATTCTTCTTCTGCAGCGTTGGATTCGGCTTCTTCTGTGGTGCGTTGGAGGACTGGACCTAAAATCAAGGAAGGAAGTTTTACAAGCACTGCTTGGGTTGGATGGGAGTGTGAAGAAGCTGCTATCCTTATAAGTTAGTTCCAATTCAATTTGTGAAATTTCCCTAATGATATTACTACTGAAAGTAATTATTACTGATAATGTAGTTAATCTTAAAAGCCCTAATGACACTGTGCACAGCAAACAAAAGATTGAACCAAAAGCTCTGCGAAGGGCACACCTCTGAGTCCTGTCCTAGAGCGATCTCCTTCCCGGCCGCTGGCTTGGCTCCCGGCTTAGAGGAAGCTGGACGATGTGGCTTCTCAGACATGGACCCCGGAAACTTGCTGGTGGACGACAAATAGGACTCACGTTTCCCGGACTCGTGTTTCCCAGAAACCCCTGCTCGGTTGCCGTGGCCACCAAGTTTGGCAGCTGAGGAAGATCCAGTCGCACACTTGGCTGGGTCATTTCTGGAACGCTTCAGGCCTTCTCGAGAGGAGCTCCCAGTAGATATCCCTGGAGGTAGGGGTAACAGATGATGTCAGGGTTATAATGACGTAGATATATTACAGTAGATATCCCTGGAGGTAGGGGTAATAGATGTCTGTAATATTAAAAACTGTAAAAAAAAAAAAATGACTGGCTGAACGACGACACGGATAATATAGAGCTGGCAGTATTTTCAATGCACCGGCAGAACAGAGATGCTACGTCTGGTAAGACGAGGGTGTGTCTTTTTGTCAATAACAGCTGGTGCGTGATGTCTAATATTAAAGTAGTCTCGAGGTATTTCTCGCCTGAGTACCGTATGATAAGCTGTGGACCACACTATCTACCAAGAGAGTTCTAATCTGTATTATTCGTAACCGTCTATTTACCACTACAGACCGATGCTGGCACTAAGACCTCTCTCAACCAACTCTATAAGGCCATAAGCAAACAAGAAAATTCTCATCCAGATGCGGCACTCCTAGTGCCCGGGGACTTTAACGCAGGCAAACTTAAAACCTGTTTTTTTTTACCAGCATGTCACATGCGCAACCAGAGAGGGAAAAAAAATCCTAGACAACCTTTACTCCACACACAGAGATGCATAAAGATCCACAGATGACACCATCTCAATCCACACTGCCCTTTCCCACCTGGACAAAAGGAACACCTATGTGAGAATGCTGTTCATTGACTACAGCTCAGTGTTCAACACCATAGCGCCCACGAAGCTCATCACTAAGCTAAGGACCTTGGGACTAAAAACCTCCCTCTGCAACTGTATCCTGGACTTCCTGACAGGCTGCCCCCAGGTGGTAAGGGTAGGCAACAACACGTCTGCCATGCTGATCCTCAACACTGGGGACCCTCAGGGGTGTGTACTTAGTCCCCTCCTGTACTCCATGGTCCAAACACAAAGACAGTCGTGAAGAGGGCATGACAAAACATTTTCCCCCTCAGAAGACTGAAAAGATTTGGCATGGGTCCCCAGATCCTCAAAAATATAGCTGCACCATTGACAGCATCCTGGCCGGTTGCATCACCGCCTGGTATGGCAACTACTCGGCATCTGACCGTAAGGCGCTACATTGGGTAGTGCGTACAGCCCAGTACATCACTGGGGCAAAGCTTCCTGCCATCCAGGACCTATATAATAGGCGGTGTCAGAGGAATGCCCATAAAATTGTCAGAGACTCCATTCACCCAAGTAGGGATGAAATGGTTACTGGTTTCACAATATACCATGGTAAAATTCAACGGTTATTATTATCGTTTCAAATTTGAATTATCATTAAATCCGTATTTGATTACCACGGTTTGAAAAACTCACGGTAAATACCATCCAGCATCAACCAAAGTTAGCAACAGTGACGCAGGCCCAATATGCAACATGGGTTGTGTGTGAAAACGGCGGAAGGCAGTGACAGCGCACGGGAGATTTTTTAGCGTGGTCGTATATTGGGTTTTACAAGAGTGCTGATGGAAACTTGATGTGGGAAAATGTAATGGCTTGTCGGTCTAACTTGCTAATAGCTTGTCAATAATGTAAACTGAAGCGTTCAGTGTCAACTACTCTTATAAAAACATGTTGTTCTGCTGCTGTATGCGTTGTGTTTCTGCAGACTCTATTCACCCATTGCACACGATAACACGCCATGTAGTGTAATCACCCAACCAACATATTTTGTTCATTTAAAATCAGTCAGTCGACTACTTCTTTGTTAAAGTGTTCCAACAGGAGAAACACTATATATTCCTATACAAGACTGTATTTATTCAATTGTAGGGCTCATTGTAATTATCACTGTCTTAAGACTAATTTGAATTCATGTAAATTGCGCATGGGGTCATTGCATATACTCAAATGCAACACAGAAGATAGTGTGTGTGAATAATAATTATAATGTAACACTAATAATTATACATTTGCTATTCCCTTGTTTACAGAGTGTGCATGCAGCAGGCAAACCCAATGATGCTACTGGTCCCTCCTCTTCTACAGTTGTGACAGACACTCGAGCAAGCATTTAAAAAAAAAGGCAGGCTGTTTATGCACCCACATTATAAAATGCTCAAGATCTCACTGCAGCCCTTTCATATTACAATGCAAAGGACGTGATGCCATTTAAACTGTTGCGAGGCCTGGCTTTCTGAGGCCGATGAAGGTCGCCATGCCTCACTACAAAGTTACATCAACATTATTTTCCAAGAGTGAAATCCCAAACCTGTACAACCAGGTTAAAGCTGATGTGGGAACAAGTTTGGCTCAAGGCACATAGTTTGCTGCAACTACTGACCTCTGGACCAGTGAAAGCGGGAGTGGTCAACCACACATCAGCTTCACTATAAAATTACCTCACCCCAGACTGGCAACTGGGATCAAACTGCCTGGAAACACAGTTCATCACAGAAGATCACTCAGCTCACAACAGAGAGTTTTTTGAGAATATGCTGGAAGAGTGGAGGAATCAACAAGACCTGGACTGCATAACGACAGACAACATTACAAACATGATCAAGGCTTTTGAAGAGTTCCCAGATCTGTGACCTGGGTGCTTTGGCCATAATTTGAACCTGGCTATCTCAAAGGCTCTGAAAATTCAGAGAGTTGACACAGTCAAGGCCTCCAAGGCTACTCACAAAGCTGGAAGAGAAGGAGAGAACTGAGGGAAAAGCAAGCTGCCCTCAACATGCCACAGAAGGCTCTGATCCATGATGTGGTGAACCAATGGGGATGCTTGAACGTTTCCAAGATGCTTGAACGTTTCCTCAGCCAACAGCAGCCAGTCTGTGCGACACTGGCTGGAGAAAGAGGAACATGGCATCTGATGACCAAGGATGCCGACATAAGTGTCATGGAGCAACTGTGCCAGCTCCATGAACCTCTGAGCAAGTTTACAGATGTGATGTTCTGGTGGAAAATGATACAGAGCCATCCCTGACCAAGGAGATGAAAAGGATAATGAGAGAAGACAGATACACAGAGAAGGCAAAGAGTCATGCACATGGCTTGTTTCATTGGCCCTGCTTCAAAAAGGAGCTTTTTAGATGGGCCTGAGGCTGCAAAAGTTGACACTGACAGCTGTGTCCAGGAGGCCTTGAAGTTGGCAGCTGCACAAGTCAGGGAAGAACCACAAAGCACCAGCAGCACCTCCACCACAGCGGCATCGAAGGGTAAAGGCCTAGCTGGGTTGCGGAGAAAGATTATCTCAACAAGGCAGCAGAGGTGAAGAGGGTCAGATTCCGACCACCCCAGAAGACAGCGTGAAAGAAGAGATCAAGATCTACCTGTCTCTGCCACCCACTCCAGCAGAAGAGGATCCACTGGTGTGGTGGAGGGGCCATGCATCAGAGCTGCCTCACCTTGCCAAGGTTGCCAGGAAGCCTTTGTGCATCCCAGCAACCAGCATGCCATCAGAGTGTTCAGTGCCAGCGGGCACATAGTCTCCCCTCGCAGATCACTTGAGATTGAAATGTAAAAATGTCAGCATATTTACTTTGCCAGTTTAAGTAGTGAACAAAGATGCATACATATGATAGGCCAGCAGCACCTTATTTCTTTAGGAAGGAGAGAACAGACATGTAATTTGATTTGTTTACTTATTTTGTTATTTTAATGTCAACACCTGCACATTGGATTTGTTTACATATGGTTGTATTGTTCTTACATGCACATTTGATTTGCTTACTTAAGGTTGTGTTCATTAAAACCTGCACTAGGGAAACTAGTGCATAGTGCTGATAATTTTATTTTTTGTTTGTTGATTTTCAATATAAAACTTGGTGAAATGATTTCAGTGTGTGCATCAGTACTTTAACATTTCCAGCACATCTTAACAATACCCCGATAATACTGATAACCATGGTAATTTCTGTCACTATAATCGTGATATGAAATTTTCATACCATTTCATCTCTACACCCAAGTCATGAACTGTTTTCTCTGCTACCGCACGGCAAGCGGTACCGGAGCGCCAAGTCTAGGACCAAAAGGCTCCTTAACAGCTTCCAAGCCAATTGACCAAATGTCCACTGGACTATTACATTGACCCCCCTTCCATTTGTTTTGTACACTGCCGCTACTCACTGTTTATTATCTATGCAGTCACCTCACCCCTACCTACATGTACAAATTACCTCAACTAACCTGTACCCCCGCACACTGACTCGGTAATCTCTGTATATTGCCTAGTTATTGTTATTTTATTGTGTTTTTTTTTTAATTCTTTTTTTTACTTTAGTTTATTTGGTAAATATTTTCTTTACTCTTCTTTAACTGCACTGTTGGTTAAGGGCTTGTAAGTAAGCATTTCACGGTAAGGTCTGCACTTGTTGTATTCGGCGCATGTGACAAATAGTTAAGATTTTATATATTACTGTAGATACCCCTGGAGGTAGGGGTAACAAATGACGTCTGGGTTATGACGATGCAGCACATGGCAGATATATTACAGTGCCAACAGACTAGCACTCCAGGAATACGCTTCATCTGAGTCTGGGAAACCGTGTCAACCACTAGCCGAGGCTTACCTGAGGATTCACTGGTTCTCTTCTCCGGCCTGTGAGCGCTGGAGGCAGAACCCCGATGGGACTGGGAGTGGCTGTGCCGGCCAGAGGTGTGGGGGAGATGGGCGGTGGGCGGAGAGATCCTTCTGCTTCGGTCCGGAGGGGGGGTGGGGGAAGGGGACCAGGACAGGGAACGGGAGACTGAGCGGGAGGGAGAGCGTTCTAGGGAATGCCAGGTGGCACAGGCATCCTGACCTTGAGACGGGTCCCTCCTGGTTTGGGGCAAAGAGGAGTCAGAAGAACAATATGACATTATGTGTGATTCAAAGACCCAGTGACATACAATACCGACAGAGAAAAATTATAAGTGGTTTGTCAGTTGCAATCTCAAAAAGGTACAATTGGACAATCAGGGTGTAATATAGGTAGTCCTACAGTTTAGGAACATCTCTCACCTTGGGACATTTGGATTCCAGTCTGGATACCTTTGGGGGGAAAGAAAAGACATGAGTACATCATCCTACACATTATTCATGGGTTATTGTTGAGTATTAACTTCTTAGGGAGCAGCTGCCGAGGAGACCGTTTTGGAGAGTCTGGCGTGCCCAAAGTAAAATGCCTGCCATTCAGGCCCAGAAAATAGGATATGCACATAATTAGTACTATTGGATAGGAAACACACTGAAGTTTCTAAAAGTGTTAAAATAATGTATCTGATATAGCAGGCGAAATCCGTATGGATTTTCTTCAGGTTTTGCTGGGTTTTTTTTGTAAATGACTTTTTTCCTCCTTGTGCCTATTCATTTCCCTGTTTTGTAGGACTGAGACTGCAGTACCTATGGCTTCCACAGGATGTCAACAGTCTTTAGACAACGTTTCAAAACAATAGGGCTAAAGGGAACAATATAGAATAAGATTTACTGAAGGAAGTGGAAATGAGAAATACTTTTTCCCGTTCACGAGAACGAGAGCGCGCCTCACTTTATTTTCCTTATCAGTCAGGCTACAATCCGGTTGAAATATTATAGTAAATATACATAAAATGATACCTAAGGAAACATTAAAAATGATGTTTGATTTGTTTGGAGAAATATGATAATTTGAACGCGTTCTCTTCGCGGTTCTATGGGCGACTCGACGGTGGATTTTATGAACATAACGCGCCAACCAAACGGAGATTTATGGATATAATAAATGACTTATTCTAACAAAAGAAGCATGGATTGTGTTCGTTGGACACTTGGGAAGCCCTCAGCAGAAGTTCATCAAAGGTAAGCGATTTAATATTAGCGATTTTATGCATTTTGTGAGACCCGCGTTGGTTATGGATTTATGCTAATGCATAAAATATGAGAGGGGCTATCCTCAAACAATCAAATGTTGTGCTTTCACCGTAAAGCCTTGTTGAAATCTGACAACGCTGTGATATTGCCAAGAATCAGAGCTTTTGATGACTATGCAACACTTGTATATTGATGAATGTTTAATAATTCAACTTTTGGATTTTGAATTTAGCGCCCCACTGCTCCCTAAGTAGTTAATGGGTTAGTTAACTCAAAGTCTAAGCCATTGTGGAGGGGTACTAAGCTGACATATGGAATTGTTTTAAGATGGTCATACCATGGATCATTTAGCTACTTGATTTTGAATTTCTAGTGCCCCTCTAAAAAACTATTTTGGGGAAATATTGAATTTTGCCTCCTATAGCCCATAGACATGCATTGAATAACACATTCATAAATGGCAAAAAAATAAGTACAAAAATGAATCGTAACGAATAAGGTTTTGAAGTATCTGATCCTATATCTAGGATATAAGAAAGCTCAAGAAATGTTGTTTTACTTAACCCCTCATTTTTGTTGGAACAAAACAAACTCCTCCATACTTCATTTGTTTGTAAGGGTAACCTTCAGAAGGCCATGGAGCAAAACGGTGAACACCATTGTGTTCGTGAGTCACCCCTTTCCATAGTGGGGTCATAGTATGCAGCTCAAGTGGTTCGGACGCTACAGACAGTAGTTGGCACATCAGCATTACCAACTTCAGACGAGTCACATGACACGTCTCAAACCATTCGGACGCTACAGACATCTTCGTGAGAAGACCAATTTTCAGGATGTCTCATGGTCTGATAAACACTGCTGCAGCTCGGCCACCTACCACGGATGCGGAAGGCCGACATAGGCGGACGTGATGGATCGAGACACAGCCCGTAAAAAAAAAAATTACTGATATCTGAAACTGACGGATTTTGAAGGGATTTATTTTGTTACTTAAGAGACGGACGCACGGGTGCTTCAAAAGACATTTCTGTACAGCACTTTGTGACAGCTAATGTAAGGGCTTTATAAATACATTTTGATTTCATTTGATTGACATAAGGACTTTAACTGCCAGCATAGTTTGAGCACATTATTATAATTTTTTTAAACACTCACTTGTTGCGCAGATCTCTGCAGCTAGCTGTGTGGTTGACTGTGTTCAAGTGATCGATCCAGTCCTGTGAGGAAAAAAACAGAAGAAAAAAAAAAAAATTGTTAGATATCTGAGTCCAGCAGAGAGATGTGATTGGAGTATCACATTTACACCACCATAGTGCCTATGCTTATGTATGCATTAAGGAGAGTGGCGGAAATGTATTATGTATATTTAGGGGTATTGTTGATACGTATAGGTCTTCCATATCTTCAATGCATTCCTCAACAAGCTATCAAAAATATATGTATGAATACTGCTTGTTCATGTTTGAGGCATCAAATCAAATGGCAAAGTACTAAAGAAAGTTTCAAAATGTGAAGATTTTGGCAACAACCTGTAAAAAAATAGCATTGATAATGTTTATGTACACTGCAGAAGAGTGATAATTGGGTCATGTTAGTCCTCTTCACCACAAATACAATTCAGCTTTTGCAGTTATATCCATGTCTTCTGCAATCTTCATCTTCATCATCTTCATCATTAGCAGAGTATAGGTTAGGCTACTTTTTCTGGAGCAAGTTTTTTTTTTATATTCTCCTTTAGTGTTTAGTTGTTTTAATTGTTGAACAATTCAACAGTAACACCAACCATACATGGATTTACAAAATAATGGTTTGAAAGGAGAAGACACCTTGTATGGTTAGATGCACACAATAATGCGATTATTGTGGATAGTCAGATCAATAAAATAGCTTAATAAAAATGCTTACATGCTTTGCAAGAAAAACGGTTTCCCTAACAGTGCTGTTTACATGGACACATCTGGAATCAAGCTACCTGATGGCACTGACAAATGCAGAACATTGCCAATCAAAATATACATTCTACCACAGCGACCATGTTTTTTTTGGGAAGCATTTTTTATTCTGATTTCGGACATATAAAGTTTGTATGTGAAAACTATTTGTAAAGATGCATACATTGTTGTTCCCGAACTCACTTCACTCTCGCTAAAGAGGAATGCTCGCTCAGCTGGTGCTAGCACAATTGCAGATCACCACTGAAATGTGATTAAGGTGTTAACATGTCCAAATAATTTGAAAGATTGCTCAGTGTTTTAAATCGGCATAAGTTCAAATGTACAAACTGTATGTGAATCAGAACGGTTTGCTTAACCATTGCTTAAAAGATGTCCGTTTTTGTAAGTAGAATCAAATATTATGTGATGTATTTCACTGTGTTTTATGCCTGGTGTGTATGTAAAAGTGGTTATGGTGTTTAAAGGAAAAATTCAACCCCCAAAAAATTCTTCCCTTTCT
The DNA here is from genome assembly GCA_030435695.1 of Brachymystax lenok tsinlingensis. Lineage (NCBI taxonomy): Eukaryota > Metazoa > Chordata > Actinopteri > Salmoniformes > Salmonidae > Brachymystax > Brachymystax lenok. The sequence continues at coordinate 39,480,102 of CM059810.1, forward strand.
TCATTAGTCCATTGTTGATACAGTCCCAAATGGGTTTGCATCATCATGACGATGTGGCAAGTGACACTTTGCTTCTTGAAAGTCCAATATCTTGAAAACTTGACTGCTGACATTCAAAACACTGTGGTACTGTATCAACAGTGGACTAATAGAAACAAATACCAAAATATAGTTTGAGTGGATTTTTCCTTTAACTGCACTGGGCCTTTATAAAAGCTTAAAGGGATACTTTGTGATTTTGGCAATTAAGCCATTTATCTAATTCCCCAGAGTCAGAGGAACTCATTGATACCATTTCTCTGTATCCAGTATGATGGAAGTAAGAAGTAGCTTTGTGAGTCAAAGCAACTAGCATTAGCAAAGCAACTGGAGACCTATGGTATCTACTAGCATGCTAGCAGTTGCCAAAGACTTTGGGTTATGTCCACTAACGCTAATTAGCAACTTCCTTCTAACTGGAGACAACAAATGGTATTCACGAGTTCATCGGACTCCAAAATCCTGAAGTATCCGTTTAACAAAAACCTCTGCTTGGCGAACAATGTGCGGTACAGGTACGGTACTCACCTTAGCCCGTTCACATTGTATGTCGCACAGGGAGCAGGTGTGGGGGTACACCTTCGGAGGGTCCGCCGAGAAATCACCTATCATGGTGGGTGTTGGGAGCCTCTTGGTGGCGCTAGAGCTGCGTTTGGCACCGGAGGGTCTGGTTGATTTTGACGATTCACTCCTGGCTTCGAACTGTGGCCTTGTTCTGGACCCTTCGCGCGCACCGAACAAGATCTCAATGGCGGCTCTCTGACGGGCGTTCTTTTGTGCTTGTGAGCGTCGGGGATTGGAGCACGCCTCCTGTAGTCTTTGTCTTTCTTTGAGTCGGAGGAGTCGTCGTGCGAGTGGTGCCGCCTTGGGGATTCAGCTTTACGTTTCAAAGACGAACCGGTGGGCTTTGACTCTGGTTTAGTCGCTCTCTCCTTAGGCGGTAGCTCGCGTCTGTAAGAGTCACTACCCTCTTCAGCCGCCATACTCGCATGGCCGTAGTCGATAACTTTACCCGCCATTTGCGTCACACTCAGAAAACTTGGGATGTCGGGTGTACATGAATGTGCAGGATGCCGCTGTGGTGGAGAAAGACGAGGTGGTGGCGGCAGGTTAGGAATAACAGGGAGAGTTTGAGAGAACGCAGGAGGGCCTGTGTTTCTGTTTGTTTTGTGGATCTGTATGTCACGTAGGATGAAGGGCAGAGTGTCTGGAGTTAGTTGGTCATCAGGGTAGTGGCTGAGAACTTCCAGGTCATCGTTTGACAAGCCGAAGCCGGCCAGTATACTGCCTGCGCTCTCGGGTACGTACAGACCCTGCATGTTTCCACCCTGTGGACGACCCGGTTCAGAAACAGGAGCATTCCAGCTTTGCATACCCCCTCCTGAATGCCCGCTGTTGGGGTTAGCATGAGAGTGGGAAGACTGCTGGAGGTGCTGCTGCTGATTGAGACCAAAGAGTTTACTGGGAGTCTGGTAGTTGGACCAGTCCACATCATGCATCTGATTCTGCTGGTCATCGCAAGAGAGCGAGACCAGGTTGTTGCTGTTAGAATAGCCAATCTCTGAACTCTCACCCTGACCGTCCCCGTGCAGGCGGGGGTCTACACAGTGCTGCCGGGAGAGCTGGGAATTCTGGTTGAGTAGTCGGTGGTCCTGGTCCCTCCCGCCCTGAACGCGGACAGAGATCGCCGACTCCAGCTCCTCGGGTAGTCGTGTTTGAGGCGGGAACTGACCCGCCTGGTAGCTGTTCATCTGGGCCATGTTGTTGCCTTCGGTAGAGTGGCCCGGTTGTTGTTGGTATGGCATGATCCTGGGCCTGTTGAAGGGCGCCCCCTGTTGCTGAGGCTGGTACATGACTGGGTTGAGCGGCTGAGCAATGTTGTTGGCAGCTGCTTGCTGGAGAAGGTTGAGCAGGGCCAGTTGCTGGTTGCCGTGGTTACTGGCAGCAGCGATGAAGCCGAGTTGGTGCAGGGCTAGCTGGGCTTCGATCTGGGCCAGGCGGATAGCCGCGGCCGGTCCGAAGAGGAACGGGGTTCCCCGGCCTATGGTACCAAAGGCGCTGGCTGCCCTATCTGCCCAAGCTGATAGAGGGTAGAGCTGGGATCGACTTTCTGTGCGCAACGCGTAGCTGAGAGGTGGAAAGCAGAAACAGGATTACAGATGCTGGGCCTCCTTAAATTTGATTTGTTTTGTATTATTTCTTCTTTTTGGTTTTCTTACAGGAGGGGGTCCCTATGTAGTGAGAAATGTCTATGATTTCACTGGTTTTGTTTCCTTTTAAATTGAGTGGTTAAGGGAGGGAAAATTCCATCATCTTCTCTTAAACGTCTTGCAGTCATGCTCTTTTACAGGGTGGAAAAGCAAAGCAATGTTAACTATTCAACACCAATAGACTTACCATCAATTTGATACAAAGGCCAATAAAATAATAACATGGGTAATTACAAAAATAAGAACAATGAAAGGTACCCAATAGCACTTGTTTTGGACCTACCCACCACACTAACACTTTTCTGGGAGAATGTCTAAACTGAGCTGAAGGGCATGTTAAGATATCCTAGAAGAATGGACCCGTGGCTACTTGTATTAGGTGTAACAGAAAACAGGCCACTACTTACACCTCCTTAAAATATATACACGCTTTGTGGCCTGCAAATTGATTATTTTGAATTGGATAAAAGACCAGCAACCTACTATACAAATCTGTGGTATTATGAGATATTTAAAAGGCTGCCAATGGAGAAAACAAATTCCATACTTCAGAACAAAGACGGGGGAAGCATGGGACCCCTAATCTTGCAGATACCCTGAGAAGTGTCATGGGTAATAATAAAAAATGTTTATTTTTGTTAATGTAATAAAAATGTAATCATGTTATGTAATGTACAGGTAACTGTCAAAATAAAGTAAATGCCAACATAAAGTGTCCTAACTACTTAGGGAGCAGTGGGGCCACTCCCGACACTACCCGGTGAAATGCAAGGCGCCAAATTCAAAATCCAAAAGTTGAATTATTAAACATTCATCATTATACAAGTGTTGCATAGTCATAAAAATATCTTCTTCTTGGCAATATCACAGCGTTGTCAGATTTCAAAAAGGCTTCACGGCGAAAGCACAACATTTGATTGTTTGAGGGTAGCACCTCCAATATTTTTCCATTAGCATACATTCATAAACCATTGCGGTTCACACAAAACATATTTCACAGCGAAAACAAATCCCTTACCTTTTGAAGAACTTCTGCTGAGGGCTTCCTAAGTGTCCAACGAAGACATCCAATGGTTCTTTTGTTAGAAAAAGTAATTTATTATATCCATAAATCTCCGTTTGGTTGGCGCCTTATGTTCATAAAATACAGCGTCCACTCGCCCATTGAACCGTGAAGAGAACCTATACACTTGTCCAAGAACAATCAAACATCATTGATAATGTATCCTTAGGAACACTTTTATGTATATTAACTATAATATTTCAACCGGATTATAAACTGGATGATCGGAAAGGAAAAAACCACAGCGCACGCAAGCCCGTGAACGCACTTCCTCTTCTGTTTACATCCGATGACCAGTTCGAAATTCTTCTTCTATTACCATCCAGAGCAACTAAACATCAAACACTGTCTAGAGACTGTTGACATCCAGTGGAAGCAATAGGTACTGCAATCTTACTCCCATATATGTCTGTTTTAAATAGGGAGGGGTTAAAAAATGAGGCAATGTGTCAAAAACAATTTTTACAGGACAGAAATTCCTCGGGTTTTCGCCTGTTATATCAGTTCTGTTATACACAGACAATATTTTAACACTCTTAAACACTTCAGAGTGTTTCCTATCCAATAGTACTAATTATGTGCATATCTGGGCATGAGTGGGAGGCATTTTACTTTGGGCACGCCAGACTCTCCAAAACCGTCACCTCGGGAGCCGCTCCCTAAGAAGTTAATAGGGCGTTGGACCACCACGAGCAGTCGGAACAGCTTCAATGCGCCTTGGCATAGATTCTACAAGTGTCTGGAACTCTATTGGAGGGATGCAACACCATTCTTCCACAAGAAATTCCATCATTTTGTGTTTTGTTGATGGTGGTGTAGAATTGAGTTGAGATCTGGTGACAGACGGCCATAGCATATGGTTTACATTCAACAAACCATTTAGTGACCACGCGTGCCCTGTGGATGGGGACATAGGAGTGGTCTCTTCCAAGATGACTATCAGGACAGAAATTCTTCACCGTAGGTTGACAGTGATCCCTCACTCAGGATGGCTGTGTATTTATTGGCATTTACCTTGCCCCCTTAACCTGTTTGGGATAGGGGGCAGTATTTTGAAGTTCGGATGAAAAACGTGCCCAAAGTAAACCGCCTGTTACTCAGGCCCAGAAGCGAGGACATGCATATAATTAGTAGCTTTGGATAGAAAACACTGAAGTTTCTAAAACAAAAATAATGTCTGTGAGTATAACAGAACTGAAATGGCAGGCGAAAACCCGAGCAAAATCCATCCAGGGAGTGGGATTTTTTTTGGTGACTTGTTTTCAGTTGAAGGCCTATTGGTTATATAGGGGAATAGCTCCCAGATTCCAGTTCCTATGGCTTCCACTAGATGTCAACAGACTTTAGAAAAAAGGTTTGACGCTTTTATCATGAAAAACCAGGGAGAAAGACAAGTTATTCCTGAGATCACGTCATGTGTCTTATTGTGGATTTTGCACGTAACAGGGAGTGCGTGCTTAGCTCTTTTTCTCTTCTATTCAGCAGGTTATATTCCGTCTGAAATATTATAGTTTATATTCATTTTAGGGTATCTGAGTATTGATTACAAACGCTGTTTGACTTTACCGGTACTTTTGGGATATTGTTTGTCTGCATGGATGAACACCTTTGGGCAAGTGGATTACTTAACAAAACACGCCAACCAAACGGATATATGAATATATATGGATATAAAGAGGGACTTTATCGAACAAAAGGACCTTTCATTGTGTAAACGGGACGCTTGGGTATGCCATCAGATGAAGCTCTTCAAAAAGGTAAGAGATTTATTTTATGCTATTTTTATGAGTTTTGTGACACCTCTGCTGGTTATGTTATTATGCTATTTGAATATTTGAGCGGGGCGCTGTCCTCAGACAATCAAATGTTCTGCTTTTGCCGTAAAGCCTTTTTGAAAATCTGACAACACTGTTAGATCAACAAGATTCTAAGCTTTTGAATGGTGTGCAACACTTGTATTTTCATGAATGTTTGAAATTTGTATTTTTGTAATTTGAATTTGGCGCTCTGCATTTCACCGGATGTTGGCAAAATCAAACTCGTTCACGGGATTGGATCCCTAAGAGGTTTTTAAGGGACGGAGTGGACCTAAACCAAACGTTCACTTGGGTGAATGGTTGGAATCATGGAAATGTATTATTCTAATTCTATAGTTATAATATAATAGCGGACACTTTGAATAGTGTTGTTTGACATGAAAATGAACATTAATGCCAGGGAAGAGACAGGGTAGCAACCAAAGTGTTGATAAGTGTTTCCTAGGGGACCCTATAATCTTTGGCTACATTTAATGTTATCTTACTCACTGCATGTAGCTAACATACTCAGGCTTCACGTATCCCTCGGATTTAGAAGATACTGTTGCACAAACATTCTGATTTAGGTCTACACCATCACTGGTATTATCAGGCTGTATAGCTAGTTACATTTGCTCTGACTCAGTACATTTAGCTAGGTCTGTAAGGAAAGCGGCACAGAAAGAGATGACTCAGGTAGTGGAGTAAACTATAGAAATGGAGAATACACATGGCGTATCAGATTTAACAAACCAAACATTCAAATACCGTTATAGAAGGTAAAGTAAAAACCCAAAGCGGTCCGTACACCAAATACCAGTATATTTGACCAATAAGGGATATCAGACTGTATACCACGAGTATGACAAAAATACATTTTTACTGCTCTAATGATGTTGGTAACCAGTTTATAATAGCAATAAGGCACGTCTGGGGTTTGTGGTATATGGCCAATATACCATGGCTAAGGCCTGTATCTAGGCATTCCGCATTGTCGTGCTTAAGAACAGCCCTTAGCCATGGTATATTGGCCATATACCACAAACCCCAGACGTGCCTTATTGCTATTATAAACTGGTTACCAACATCATTAGAGCAGTAAACATTTATTTTTGTCATACTCGTGGTATACAGTCTGATATACCATGGCTGTCAACCAATCAACATTCAGGGCTCGAACCACCCAGTTTCTAATGTAAAATACAGTATACCAACCAGCCCTGTCACTTTTGTTTTCTGTTGCTTATGTTGTTTTATGTAATCTTGATTCTTGCTTGCGTTTTAAGGGAGTATGTGAGCACACTCGTTCGGTTCGCATAGGCGCCAGTCGAACTGAAGCATGCTGACGCCTTAAGGAGTCGATGAGTAAACGGCAGTCCCATTTTGCCATTAGACTCTGATAGTCTATCTTGTAATTGGGAAGTCCATCAGCATACTGCACAGATTTAGTCCACTGATCAAGCAAGCTTGTGTGGATATTAGGGGTTGGCATCATACATCAGTCTCAAACAGCAGAAGTCATATGCATAAGAAAGGACTTGTATATAGGATTCTGATCAAATGACAATGGGTACAGTAACTAGGAACATACTCCATTGACAGAGGCTAACTACCTTTAACGCCTATTGATGACAGCAGTGGGGGATGGTGGGTGGAGCTATTGGAGGACGGGCTCATTGTAATGGCTGGAATTGAATAAATGCAACAGTAGCAAACACAAACATGTGGAAACCACGTTTGACTACGTTCCATTGACTTCATTCCAGCCATTACAATGAGAGCGTCTTCCTATAGCTCTTCCCACCAGCCTCCATTGGATGAGCATATGTCTGGCCATAAAAGCCCAGACATTTCTCTACACTTTAACATGCATCACTTGCAGTAGTTTTGGAAACATATGGAATGTATCTTTCATATCAACTAGAAATAATTTTCATAAAACAAAAAGGTTAAATTACTACACACCTTTATAGGGTTAGGTTTCCCACACTGCCATATTAAAGTGCTTGTTTAAGGAAAACGCCAGTCAACTCTGTGCTAATTAGCTATCTGCATCCCCGAACACCTGAGTATTAACAGACAGACGCCACAAACGTGTTGTAACTGATAAATACTATCAGCTGTAACTGTGTAAACCTGGTAAAAAGTCAAAACGTCCCAACTCTGCCCTTTCTCAATTTTCAAGAGAAATGGGGAGTGCTTCGGTGGTTCGTCAATGTGTCATTCTGGTCATGCGCACGGAAACCGACGTAGCTAGTTCGTTAGCTAAGCTGCAACTTTAATTAGCCAGTAACTCCATATGTGTTGACGTCATTTCACAGGATTCGTTTTTTGGTCAAATATCTTATTAATCATATTTTGTTTTTAAGCATTAAATGACCTGGTATGATGGTGCATTGATCAGTTATACCGTTTGAATACGTTATTTTTGCCCAAAGCCGACCTTTAAAAACAGTAACTGTATATTTTCCATTTGTGAAATTGTTTTGTGATATGATAGTAGAAAGCTTTATGTTTCTAGAACCATACCGCAATTGAGAATCGAGTCACATTTAGATGGATTATTTGGCTGCCATAGCCAACATGTAACGGTAAGGCCCTTGCACTATAAGGTCGGTGAAACGTTCGCCTCTTTAGTCCATTATTGGGCAACATAGCTGTAGATGGCCGGTTATTCATTTACATGAGCTAGATCGCTAATATAACACGATTTTCTCTAACTGTACTGTAAAGTTAGCCTAAACAATATATACAAACTGCACCAGATGCCAAATACCGCTTAATTACAAACGCCTTTATGCTAACCAGTTGAAATGAGGAAAGATAGCTACAATGCTAGTTAGCTAACCTAATCAGCAAGCTCCTGTAATGCCCATCTTATTGGCTATTACCAACCAGTTGTGCACTCGTGCAAAAACATTCCTGTCGTTGTATAACTAACGTTTGCGGATAAACACGTTCCAGGTTGACTAGGTGCAGTGTCCGACTAAATGCAGTTTTCCAGGCCTAGGTTAGCTAACTAGCTGCATTGTAAAGCCATTTTGTTTTTTGCTGCGATGCCAGCAGAACGAGGAAGCAAGCATTGTATTTTCTCCCTGAATTAACGGTGATTGATATCCGTGAATATGCTACTTTTGAAAATAATATGTTTAGACATAGCTACCTGTCATACAATACCGGGTGTGGTTCTTTGTTTGTCTTTGTGGGACCTGCTGAAATCGGCTCTTCTCTTCCCTGTGATGAAGGATATAACCGCTTGCGCGAAAAGCCTACAATGAAAACAGGCTGACTAATCGAGAGCAGAACCAATGCGTACATCTTAGGCATTGAATCGAATCTTATTGCGCTTTTCCGGCTCAAAAAAGACATACGCCACACATACAATATCTTATTTTCTATCGAAATGTGTAAATTATAGTTTATTCATCACTATAATTTATGTAAACGACAAACAGCGTTTCTACCACACTACCAGCATAAATCAGTTATTTAGTGCTCCTATTTGCAATTGTTTTGTGAAGTTATGACAGATTGCATATTTGGTCAATGTTGAGATATTAGACATTTGTTACCGGAAACTTTTGTTACATGCTTCTGTATAAGATACCTACTGTTATGTTAGTGTCATGTACTGTACACCTTTTTTTTATCTTCAAAACAGTACATAAATTCAGGATGAGGCTAAATTAGGATTTGAGACTGCATCAACCTCAACACTACTATGTCTTTCTCTTAACAATGCAAACATGTCTAAATAGATTTTTAAAGTCACTCCTGATGGGAATAAATAAAGTTGTATGGAAATGACTGTCCTGTGTTTGGCTGTTCCCAGCATTCCGGTGTGTCTGTGGCCAAAGCTCCCATGACCCTCTCATTAGCTCGTCACTTGACGAATTATCAGGCTTGTAACAGCAACTGCCTTCATTCCCCCTGGGTCATATTAAACTGCTGTCATCCACACACTGATAAAGAGAGGGATAGACAGAGGCTGTGTACGTGTGAGAAAGATAAATAGTGTGTTTGTGAGATATAGGCCTAGGTCCCATGGAATGTGCATTTTGTGTGTGTGTGTGCATGTGTTTATGAGAGACAGAAGCTGTATGTTTGAGAGACAGAGGGAATGATGGAGAGAAGGGGGGACGAGAGAGAGAGAAGAAATGAGAGAGCTTGACAGTGTATTTAAACATGCCACAGACATCTGATCCAAGCGCTGTATTCGATACCAGAAACATTTAAAAACAGACACAGAAAGACATGATCCATCCATGCCGGCCTGGTAATCAATACGGGGATGAACTATCTGACAACATTATGTACTGTATGCGCTATGCACACGTCTCTCTCTGGGGGTTTAGTGGTGGTGGGGGTCCGAATGACTTGCCTCTCAATCATATTTCCTGTCATAACTGGTTGCTGTTTGCGTCACCAAAGTGCACCTGTGGGCAATGTCCCCTGTACCCCGTGGCGGTCGATGTTATATTTGACACTAGAATTGCAAATTCCCATCACCCAACCTGCCTGACTCCCTTGCTGTGTCCCATCCCTCTCTCTTTCTCTCTCTCTTACTCCACTCCCCCCTTCCTTTCTCTCTCGTCTCCCCCTACCCCTCGCCACTGCCCCAGGGCCCCTACCCCTCGCCACCGCACCTGTTTACAAGGTTCTTTGGAGTCACTCACATTTCATGATCAATGAGGTGAAAGATACATTTGGCTGTCGTAAATGTACCCCTTAGCGCTGCGCCTCACCCCTCAGCCTCATGACAATCCTTATTTATTGGACAGAGGCACATTATTTAAACACCTGTCTGAATGGATAAACAAGTGCTCACAATGTTGACAGGATAGGGTAAGGAACGGATGGGACGGCTTGCAAACGTAGGCAGGGAGATACATGGATCATCGGCAGGCAGCATTAGCTAATGGAGATGTACGTATGCCATATTGTATGTGTACAAAACAAATACCAACCATATCAAATCAAATTTTGTTTGTCCAATACACATGGTTAGCAGATGTTAATGCGAGTGTAGCGAAATGCTTGTGCTTCTAGTTCCGACCATGCAGTAGTATCTAACAAGTAATCTAACAATTTCACAACAACTACCTTATACACACAAGTGTAAGATGATCACAATATGACAAGATGTATGCTGTTGTTAGGCGTGTTGCATGAGCATGTGAAGACAGGCCAGTGACTACTGTCCGTTCATGACGGTGGAGGGTGTGTTCAGTTACTTTCCCATTCTAAGGGAAAATAATAAGATGATGATGATGGTGATGCATGTGACATGTTATTTTCACAGATAATAATATGGTTATTGTTGGGGGGGGGTAACATTGAGAACATGTCTGTAAATCCTCCAGGCATTCCATAAACCGTGTCTGTGTGACTACGACTTCAAATCAAATAGGGGCCCGACCATTTTTTTTATGTCCAGGCTATTTCTGTGGCATAGTACATTTCTATAATAATCATATCAAATTGATAATCAAATCTCATGACTGACCACACTGAGAAAATAACATATCTCTATTTTGCCAGTCTCCACTAAATAAGATGTGCTCTTGCTACCAGAATATCCCTAACAAGTATACTCTCACTGCCCATCTTGTTCCGTAGACCCAACACTCTCTTATATCAGCCGCCCATGTCCTCAGATTACAGAGCTCCAACTACTACTGCTGATGCATGGTGTGTGGTTGTCTTTGCTGTCGTAAGCCTACCCTAGGTGCTGGGACAAATGTTGCGGGATGTGGGGGGAGTCGGGTTGTGAAGGCACGTGGGTGGGGTTTCAAATCAACCTCGGAACGATGAGAGGAGACACTGAAGTGATTTGGTGCAGACAGGATGAAAATGATACGGGTGCCCCAGGTGGGACACACAGAGCGGTATGGGGTGTTTCTCACTTCCCCCCATGGGGTTTGCATCATCAACAGTCAAAGCGAGGGGAAGACAGCCTGGGTGTTAACAGTGCTGCATAATGGATTGGCTTCCAGTCTGGCTTGTGATATCATTAATGTGTAATACAGTACTACAGTGTAGGACTAATTAAGAGCAGGTGGTGGACTGGAGAGGATCCAGGCCAACTGAATTCAGAAGTAAGACTTCCATGCTAGAACAAATCTCTCCTCCGGTCCCCCAGCCGTTCTATGTATTTGATGTATTCCAGAGCTAACACACATGATTCAACTTGTCAACTATAGAATTATCAAGCCCTTGAATAGGTGAATCAGGTGAATGAGTTCAGCGGTACAACTAAATAGTGAAACTACTGGGGTCCCAGAGGAGAGGTTTGAAAACCTCTGTGCCAGAGAGGTATCTCAGCAATCCACCTTGAACTGGCCCCTAACCTTGAGTTTGAACTGGCCCCTAAACACAGACCTAGGATCAGATGTCCTCAGCCTAAATCCTCATTAGGATAGAACATATCTGACCCTGGAACCAGCGGTAAGGTCAACTCCTATCAACTCCTACAACAGAACATAGCTAGACCAAGTAACAACACAATCAATAGGGAAATGTAGCTTTGTTTGCACATCATGAGTACTCCTCAGTAGATTAACTGAATGCTGTTCATCGACTACAGCTCAGCATTTAACACCATAGTTCCCTCCAAGCTCGTCATTAAGCTCGAGACCCTAGGTCTCGACCCAGCCCTGTGCAACTGGGTCCTGTACTTCCTGACGGGCCGGCCCCAGGTGGTGAGGGTAGGAAACAACATCTCCACCCCGCTGATCCTAAACACTGGGGCCCCACAAGGGTGCGTTCTCAGCCCTCTCCTGTACTCCCTGTTTACCCATGACTGCGTGGCCAAGCACGCATCCAACTCAATCATCAAGTTTGCTGACGACACTACAGTGCTAGGCTTGATTACCAACAACGACGAGGGAGGAGGTGAGGGCCCTCGGAGTGTGGTGTCAGGAAAATAACCTCTCACTCAACAAAACAAAGGAGATGATCGTGGACTTCAGGAAACAGGAGAGGGAGCATCCCCCTATCCCACATCAACGGGACAGTAGTGGAGAAAGTGGAAAGTTTTAAGTTCCTCGGCGTACACATCACGGACAAACTGAAATGGTCCACCCACACAGACAGCGTGGTGAAGAAGGCGCAACAGCGCCTCTTCAACCTCAGGAGGCTGAAGAAATTCGGCTTGTCACCAAAATCACTCACAAACTTCTACAGATGCACAATCGAGAGCATCCTGTCGGGCTGTATCACTGCCTGGTACGGCAACTGCTCCGCCCACAACCGTAAGGATCTCCAGAGGGTAGTGAGGACTGCACAACACATCACCGGGGGTCAACTACCTGCCCTACAGGACACCTACACCACCTGCTGTCACAGGAAGGCCAAAAAGATCATCAAGGACAACAACCACCCGAGCCACTGCCTGTTCACCCCGCTATCATCCAGAAGGCGAGGTCAGTACAGGTGCATCAAAGCTGGGACCGAGAGACTGAAAAAAAGCTTCTACCTCAAGGCCATTAGACTGTTAAACAGCCATCACTAACATTGAGTGGCTGCTGCCAACATACTGACTTAAATTTCTAGCCACTTTAAATAATAGGATTGGATGTAACAAATGTATCACTAGCCACTTTAAACAATTTCTATATAATGTTTACATATCCGACATTACTCATATCAAACGTATACACTGTACTCTAAACCATCTACTGAATCTTGCCTATGCCGTTCGGCCATCGACTCAAATCTCTAGCCACTTTAATAATTATAATTGGATGAAATAAATGTATCACTAGCCACTTTAAACGATGCCATTTATATAATGTTTACATATCCTACATTACTCATCTCATATGTATATACTGTACTCCATACCATCTACTGCATCTTGCCTACGCCGGTCAGCCATGGCTCATCCATATATTTATATGTACATACTCGTATTCATTCCTTTACTCTTGTGTGTATAAGGTAGTTGTTGTGAATTTGTTAGATTACTTGAAAGATACTACTGCATGGTCGGAACTAGAAGCACAAGCATTTCGCTACACTCGCATTAACATCTGCTAACCATGTGTATGTGACAAATACAATTTGATTGGATTTGATTTGATTTGAATCTGCCCACACTGTTGCCTAGACGACCGCTAAAGTATCTATTACACCCAAGGGGATTGGATTAGATGAATCACTCAATGTAAAACCCCTGAACTGCCCTGTTGGTACCCCACCCCAACCCCCCCCTTTGCAGTGTGGCAGTAATGCATGACAGGTGTAGGCTTCATGACTTCAAGCAGAATGCAGTAGTCAGGGGTGTAAATTAACAGCGTCGCCAGCCGTTCCGTTCCACGCCCTCAAACATCCCAGAGTGGCTGAGCCATCAACAGCTCCATGCAAATTACTGGGCAATAGAAATGCAAAATGGAGATTCAATGAAGGGAAGGAATGTCGCACTGTAGCAATTACAATGTATCATAGGGTTTTAAGTGCTGACTTGGCTGCAGAATACCAGTAGTAAGGAGGAGATCTACAAAACATACCACCAACTAAACAATATGCTCTCTCTCTCTCTCCCTCTCTCACTCACTAGCAGTTCATTTAGCTCACACTCTCTCTCTCTCTCTGACACCATCACTCTCAAGTGCCCATCACGAGTGCATAGGACATAAATCTTTTTTAGGACTCCTCTTATTTTTAGACCCAGGCGTGGTGGGTATAGGCTAGTGGCGATCACTCTACGGCAACGTCGCAAATGGCAACCTTTTGCACACAGTGCATTACTTTTGACCAGGGCCCACAGGGACGACCACAGGGTTCTGGACAAAAGTAGTACACTATTTAAGGAATAGGGTGCTATTCGGGATGCAGCCTAAGACTCCTCTCGCTCCCAAGAGTGAAGGAGGTCGCTGCTGAGACTGCTACAGTCAGAACCTACCTACTGACCCACAAAGTTTCCCAGTCGTGTAAAAACATTCTGTCACGCCCATACAATGTGTTCCTTAAGCTAAAGTGCCTAAGCTAAAGCTTTATAAATGGATGATATGTGATGTTAATAACTAGGTTACGTAGTGCCTGTTGGGCAGCAGCCAGTTCCAAGTGATTTACTGCCAGCAAATGCAATGATTTACAATATCGCCTTCCCCCTTTGACCAATCTACTAGAGCATTGCTAATGGACGGTGGCCATCTTGTCCATCTAGCACATCGCTAATTTGTGCTATTCAGGGACACGGTGTGACATTTCTGTGCAGAGGGGCGCAACCCCAAATAAAAATGAACCTGATGATAAGGTGCATTAGCATGACTTTATGTTCCTACAGGCAATGGGATATAGGTAACTCGTGTTTAATAATCACCTCAAAATAGGTTTGGCGCATTTCAGCTAAGCCGTTACTAAGGGACAACATTATAGACCAGTGGTTCCCAACACCGGTCCTTGAGTACCCCCAACAGCACCCATTTGTGTTGTAGCTGCAAACAAACATACCTGATTCAAGTCATTGAGGGCCTGATGATTAGTTGACAAGTTGAATCAGGTGTGCTTTGCTGGGACAACAAGAAAAATATCTACTGTTGGGGGTATTCGAGAACCAGAGTTAAGAATCACTGTTATAGACCATCATGGATTTTGACACTTTATTCTCTGCTGTATTTATAATATGATTTAGTTATACCGTCCTAAGTGCCGTCCCATCGCACTTGTCAATGAAGACTGTGTTTCATTGACAAGCATCTTGTGATTCAGTTACATCTAATTTCAGTCACACAGAAAATTTTGTTTCCTCTGAGCACGACACATTCAAAGCAATGTCCTACAGCAGGGATGGCCAACTCCAGTCTTCAGGGGCCTGATTGGTGTCACAGTTTTGCCCCAGCCCCAGCTAACACACCTGACTCCAATAATCAACTAATCATGATCTTCAGTTTAGAATGCAATTAGTTTAATCAGCTGTGTTTGCTAGGGATGGGGAAAAAGTGTAACACCGCTCCGTCCCGCGAGGACTGGAATTGCCCATCCCTGTCCTACAGTGTGTGGGTCCAGTGTATCTTGCTGTGTGATTAATGAGAGGAATAGGGGAGGAGGGACATCCTCTCAGCCTCTGTTACTTGGCAGACCCCAGAACCCTTACCCAGACCTAGAGTGCCCCACTCAGATCCCCCTTGGCACAAACTGACCCTTTAAACTGCTTCCAACAGATGAGATCAGTAATTGTGAGGTGTGATATGAATCTCCTCAAGTGACTGAAGTGCTGAAATAGTCTCAGTTAGGTATATCTGCGCACAAAGGCAATGGATGCAGCACAACAGCACACGTCTAATAACAATGAAGAGACGTTTGGTTTTATAGCCCAGTTGGTAGGCCATGGCACTTGCAATGCCATGAGTCGTGGATTCAATTCCAGTTGTGGCCACCCATAATTAATGTTTATCTGGATATTTCTCTAATAATCTGGTAACTTTTGTCCTGGCATAAAAGTCACCAGTCTTGACCTTTTAACAAGCACAATGAAAACTTTACTGTCATGCCTTGTGATGTTTTGTGGGGCACAAGTGTTTGTCAGGCATTGATTAATTGATTTTCTGACTCACAAAGCAGTCAAACAACGTGCCTGAAAGACGGCGTCGCCACTGTATTAAACGCTTTGATTTACACCTTTAGTTTACAAGCCCACCGATTGTGAAAGCTGCAGGCTGGGTTCTAGCTTCTTTAGACAGTTAATGTACATTTATAAGGCCCCCTTGACCCACAGTGGCCACCTGTGACTCTGTCACATTGCATGTGTATAAATGTATTTTATTGTTTTCTCTCGCGCAGCTCTGACATGGCCGACCTTTTTAGTTTTTATTTTAGATCCTCGGCAACCCGTGGTACGATGTGTCAGTGGAATGCCACGCAGTTTGATGAGGTATAGGTTATGCACGTACGTACTGTGGTGTTTTCACAATCTTTCAGAGAGATCATTCTGAGAGAGCATTCTGACTGCGGTGAAATAGACAATTGGCCAAATTAGGAGACCCACACGTCATGATCTGATCATTTGGCTTATATAAGACTATGTTTGAACTTCTAATCAAGCAGGTTTTAAAGACTCTTACAAGTCCTATAACTAGGTTAATGTGAGGGTTAAAGGGTCACCCACAGACAGTAGGGAAACAGTCCTATAACTAGGTTAATGTGAGGGTTAAAGGGTCACCCACAGACAGTAGGGAAACAGTCCTATAACTAGGTTAATGTGAGGGTTAAAGGGTCACCCACAGACAGTAGGGAAACAGTCCTATAACTAGGTTATTGTGAGGGTTAAAGGGTCACCCACAGACAGTAGGGAAACAGTCCTATAACTAGGTTAATGTGAGGGTTAAAGGGTCACCCACAGACAGTAGGGAAACAGTCCTATAACTAGGTTAATGTGAGGGTTAAAGGGTCACCCACAGACAGTAGGGAAACAGTCCTATAACTAGGTTATTGTGAGGGTTAAAGGGTCACCCACAGACAGTAGGGAAGTGAGACAGTGTAATTAGGGAAAACAGTGTTAGTAGTGAAAAAAGTGGAAACCCAGGGGGTGTTAGCAGAGAAAACAGTGGAAACCCAGGGAGTGTTAGCAGGGAAAACAGTGGAAACCCAGGGGATGTTAGCAGGGAAAACAGTGGAAACCCAGGGGATGTTAGCAGGGAAAACAGTGGAAACCCAGGGGATGTTAGCAGAGAAAACATTGGAAATCCAGGGGGTGTTAGCAGGGAAAACAGTGGATTGTATGGCTCAGCAAGCTCCAACCTGTGTCAAGCACCAACTTGTGTCAAGTGCAAACCCATGTCAAGTGCCAGCCCGTGTCAAGCCAGAACAGTCACTATCACAGCAAACCCTATCAACTGTATTTTGCTTGAATATGCTATTGTACGTATGTAGCAAACAAATCCAAGGCCAAAGCCATAAGACCAGACAGCGGTTTAAAAAAAGTAATGCATCAGGTGCTCTGAGACTGCTCTCTGACCAGTGCCTGTGAGTGACTCAGGCAGCTAGCGAGGCTGATATCGTAAAACTCGCGGCTGCCAGTCGTAAAACTTTTATCCCCCATATCCCCCTCAGAGAGTCTGCCAGGGCAAGACGATGCACCATACGTTTTCAACCCTATGATGAAAGGATGATACATTGGATGTCATGAGACCATGTTTACATGGTCTTTAGAGACTGCTATACAGGAATCAGTCCCTAATACCTCGCTAACTCTGCTAATGTTTACATGGTCTTTAGAGACTGCTATACAGGAATCAATCCCTAATATCTCACTAACTCTGCTAATGTTTACATGTCTTTAGAGACTGCTATACAGGAATCAATCCCTAACACCTTGCTAACTCTGCTAACGTTTACATGGTCTTTAGAGATTGCTATACAGGAATCAATCCCTAACACCTCGCTAACTCTGCTAACGTTTACATGGTCTTTACAGACTGCTATACAGGAATCAATCCCTAACACCTCGCTAACTCTGCTAATGTTCACATGGTCTTTAGAGACTGCTATACAGGAATCAATCCCTAATACCTCGCTAACTCTGCTAATGTTCACATGGTCTTTAGAGACTGCTATACAGGAATCAATCCCTAACACCTTGCTAACTCTGCTAACGTTTATGGTCTTTAGAGACTGCTATACAGGAATCAATCCCTAATACCTCGCTAACTCTGCTAATGTTCACATGGTCTTTAGAGACTGCTATACAGGAATCAATCCCTAACACCTCGCTAACTCTGCTAACGTTTATGGTCTTTAGAGACTGCTATACAGGAATCAATCCCTAATACCTCGCTAACTCTGCTAATGTTCACATGGTCTTTAGAGACTGCTATACAGGAATCAATCCCTAATACCTCGCTAACTCTGCTAATGTTCACATGGTCTTTAGAGACTGCTATACAGGAATCAATCCCTAACACCTTGCTAACTCTGCTAACGTTTATGGTCTTTAGAGACTGCTATACAGGAATCAATCCCTAATACCTCGCTAACTCTGCTAATGTTCACATGGTCTTTAGAGACTGCTATACAGGAATCAATCCCTAACACCTCGCTAACTCTGCTAACGTTTATGGTCTTTAGAGACTGCTATACAGGAATCAATCCCTAATACCTCGCTAACTCTGCTAATGTTCACATGGTCTTTAGAGACTGTTATACAGGAATCAATCCCTAACACCTCGCTAACTCTGCTAACGCTACATGATCTTTACAGACTGCTATACAGGAATCAATCCCTAACACCTCGCTAACTCTGCTAACGTTTATGGTCTTTAGAGACTGCTATACAGGAATCAATCCCTAATACCTCGCTAACTCTGCTAATGTTCACATGGTCTTTAGAGACTGCTATACAGGAATCAATCCCTAACACCTCGCTAACTCTGCTAACGTCTACATGATCTTTACAGACTGCTATACAGGAATCAATCCCTAACACCTCGCTAACTCTGCTAAAGTTTATGGTCTTTAGAGACTGCTATACAGGAATCAATCCCTAACACCTCGCTATCTCTGCTAACGTTCATGGTCTTTAGAGACTGCTATACAGGAATCAATCCCTAACACCTCGCTAACTCTGCTAACGTTTATGGTCTTTAGAGACTGCTATACAGGAATCAATCCCTAATACCTCGCTAACTCTGCTAATGTTCACATGGTCTTTAGAGACTGCTATACAGGAATCAATCCCTAACACCTCGCTAACTCTGCTAACGTTTACATGGTCTTTAGAGACTGCTATACAGGAATCAATCCCTAACACCTCGCTAACTCTGCTAACGTTTACATGGTCTTTAGAGACTGCTATACAGGAATCAATCCCTAATACCTCGCTAACTCTGCTAACGTTCACATGGTCTTTAGAGACTGCTATACAGGAATCAATCCCTAATATCTCACTAACTCTGCTAATGTTTACATGTCTTTAGAGACTGCTATACAGGAATCAATCCCTAACACCTTGCTAACTCTGCTAACGTTTACATGGTCTTTAGAGATTGCTATACAGGAATCAATCCCTAACACCTCGCTAACTCTGCTAACGTCTACATGGTCTTTACAGACTGCTATACAGGAATCAATCCCTAACACCTCGCTAACTCTGCTAACGTTTATGGTCTTTAGAGACTGCTATACAGGAATCAATCCCTAATACCTCGCTAACTCTGCTAATGTTCACATGGTCTTTAGAGACTGCTATACAGGAATCAATCCCTAACACCTTGCTAACTCTGCTAACGTTTATGGTCTTTAGAGACTGCTATACAGGAATCAATCCCTAACACCTCGCTAACTCTGCTAACGTTTATGGTCTTTAGAGACTGCTATACAGGAATCAATCCCTAATACCTCGCTAACTCTGCTAATGTTCACATGGTCTTTAGAGACTGCTATACAGAATCAATCCCTAACACCTCGCTAACTCTGCTAATGTTTACATGGTCTTTAGAGACTGCTATACAGGAATCAATCCCTAACACCTCGCTAACTCTGCTAACGCTACATGGTCTTTAGAGACTGCTATACAGGAATCAATCCCTAACACCTCGCTAACTCTGCTAACGCTACATGGTCTTTAGAGACTGCTATACAGGAATCAATCCCTAACACCTCGCTAACTCTGCTAACGTTTATGGTCTTTAGAGACTGCTATACAGGAATCAATCCCTAACACCTCGCTAACTCTGCTAACGTTTATGGTCTTTAGAGACTGCTATACAGGAATCAATCCCTAACACCTCGCTAACTCTGCTAATGTTATGGTCTTTAGAGACTGCTATACAGGAATCAATCCCTAACACCTCGCTAACTCTGCTAACGCTTACATGGTCTTTAGAGACTGCTATACAGGAATCAATCCCTAACACCTCGCTAACTCTGCTAACGTTTACATGGTCTTTAGAGACTGCTATACAGGAATCAATCCCTAACACCTCGCTAACTCTGCTAACGTTTACATGGTCTTTAGAGACTGCTATACAGGAATCAATCCCTAACACCTCGCTAACTCTGCTAACGTTTATGGTCTTTAGAGACTGCTATACAGGAATCAATCCCTAACACCTCGCTAACTCTGCTAATGTTTACATGGTCTTTAGAGACTGCTATACAGGAATCAATCCCTAATACCTCGCTAACTCTGCTAACGTTCACATGGTCTTTAGAGACTGCTATACAGGAATCAATCCCTAACACCTCGCTAACTCTGCTAACGTTTATGGTCTTTAGAGACTGCTATACAGGAATCAATCCCTAACACCTCGCTAACTCTGCTAACGTTCACATGGTCTTTAGAGACTGCTATACAGGAATCAATCCCTAACACCTCGCTAACTCTGCTAACGTTTACATGGTCTTTAGAGACTGCTATACAGGAATCAATCCCTAACACCTCGCTAACTCTGCTAACGTTTATGGTCTTTAGAGACTGCTATACAGGAATCAATCCCTAATACCTCGCTAACTCTGCTAATGTTCACATGGTCTTTAGAGACTGCTATACAGGAATCAATCCCTAACACCTCGCTAACTCTGCTAACGTTTACATGGTCTTTAGAGACTGCTATACAGGAATCAATCCCTAACACCTCGCTAACTCTGCTAACGTTTATGGTCTTTAGAGACTGCTATACAGGAATCAATCCCTAACACCTCGCTAACTCTGCTAACGTTCACATGGTCTTTAGAGACTGCTATACAGGAATCAATCCCTAACACCTCGCTAACTCTGCTAACGTTTACATGGTCTTTAGAGACTGCTATACAGGAATCAATCCCTAACACCTCGCTAACTCTGCTAACGTTTACATGGTCTTTAGAGACTGCTATACAGGAATCAATCCCTAACACCTCGCTAACTCTGCTAACGTTTACATGGTCTTTAGAGACTGCTATACAGGAATCAATCCCTAACACCTCGCTAACTCTGCTAACGTTCACATGGTCTTTAGAGACTGCTATACAGGAATCAATCCCTAACACCTCGCTAACTCTGCTAACGCTTCACATGGTCTTTAGAGACTGCTATACAGGAATCAATCCCTAACACCTCGCTAACTCTGCTAACGTTTACATGGTCTTTAGAGACTGCTATACAGGAATCAATCCCTAACACCTCGCTAACTCTGCTAACGTTTACATGGTCTTTAGAGACTGCTATACAGGAATCAATCCCTAACACCTCGCTAACTCTGCTAACGTTTATGGTCTTTAGAGACTGCTATACAGGAATCAATCCCTAATACCTCGCTAACTCTGCTAATGTTCACATGGTCTTTAGAGACTGCTATACAGGAATCAATCCCTAACACCTCGCTAACTCTGCTAATGTTCACATGGTCTTTAGAGACTGCTATACAGGAATCAATCCCTAACACCTCGCTAACTCTGCTAACGTTTATGGTCTTTAGAGACTGCTATACAGGAATCAATCCCTAATACCTCGCTAACTCTGCTAATGTTCACATGGTCTTTAGAGACTGCTATACAGGAATCAATCCCTAACACCTCGCTAACTCTGCTAACGTTTATGGTCTTTAGAGACTGCTATACAGGAATCAATCCCTAATACCTCGCTAACTCTGCTAATGTTTATGGTCTTTAGAGACTGCTATACAGGAATCAATCCCTAACACCTCGCTAACTCTGCTAACGTTCACATGGTCTTTAGAGACTGCTATACAGGAATCAATCCCTAACACCTCGCTAACTCTGCTAACGTTTATGGTCTTTAGAGACTGCTATACAGGAATCAATCCCTAATACCTCGCTAACTCTGCTAATGTTCACATGGTCTTTAGAGACTGCTATACAGGAATCAATCCCTAACACCTCGCTAACTCTGCTAATGTTCACATGGTCTTTAGAGACTGCTATACAGGAATCAATCCCTAACACCTCGCTAACTCTGCTAACGTTTATGGTCTTTAGAGACTGCTATACAGGAATCAATCCTAATACCTCGCTAACTCTGCTAATGTTCACATGGTCTTTAGAGACTGCTATACAGGAATCAATCCCTAACACCTCGCTAACTCTGCTAACGTTTATGGTCTTTAGAGACTGCTATACAGGAATCAATCCCTAACACCTCGCTAACTCTGCTAATGCTTATGGTCTTTAGAGACTGCTATACAGGAATCAATCCCTAATACCTCGCTAACTCTGCTAATGTTCACATGGTCTTTAGAGACTGCTATACAGGAATCAATCCCTAACACCTCGCTAACTCTGCTAACGTTTATGGTCTTTAGAGACTGCTATACAGGAATCAATCCCTAATACCTCGCTAACTCTGCTAATGTTCACATGGTCTTTAGAGACTGCTATACAGGAATCAATCCCTAACACCTCGCTAACTCTGCTAATGTTCACATGGTCTTTAGAGACTGCTATACAGGAATCAATCCCTAACACCTCGCTAACTCTGCTAACGTTTATGGTCTTTAGAGACTGCTATACAGGAATCAATCCTAACACCTCGCTAACTCTGCTAACGTTTATGGTCTTTAGAGACTGCTATACAGGAATCAATCCCTAACACCTCGCTAACTCTGCTAACGTTTATGGTCTTTAGAGACTGCTATACAGGAATCAATCCCTAATACCTCGCTAACTCTGCTAATGTTCACATGGTCTTTAGAGACTGCTATACAGGAATCAATCCCTAACACCTCGCTAACTCTGCTAACGTTTATGGTCTTTAGAGACTGCTATACAGGAATCAATCCCTAACACCTCGCTAACTCTGCTAACGTTTATGGTCTTTAGAGACTGCTATACAGGAATCAATCCTAATACCTCGCTAACTCTGCTAACGTTCACATGGTCTTTAGAGACTGCTATACAGGAATCAATCCCTAACACCTCGCTAACTCTGCTAACGTTTACATGGTCTTTAGAGACTGCTATACAGGAATCAATCCCTAACACCTCGCTAACTCTGCTAACGTTTACATGGTCTTTAGAGACTGCTATACAGGAATCAATCCCTAACACCTCGCTAACTCTGCTAACGTTTACATGGTCTTTAGAGACTGCTATACAGGAATCAATCCCTAACACCTCGCTAACTCTGCTAACGTTTACATGGTCTTTAGAGACTGCTATACAGGAATCAATCCCTAACACCTCGCTAACTCTGCTAACGTTTATGGTCTTTAGAGACTGCTATACAGGAATCAATCCCTAACACCTCGCTAACTCTGCTAATGTTTCATGGTCTTTAGAGACTGCTATACAGGAATCAATCCCTAACACCTCGCTAACTCTGCTAATGTTCACATGGTCTTTAGAGACTGCTATACAGGAATCAATCCCTAACACCTCGCTAACTCTGCTAATGTTCACATGGTCTTTAGAGACTGCTATACAGGAATCAATCCCTAACACCTCGCTAACTCTGCTAACGTTTATGGTCTTTAGAGACTGCTATACAGGAATCAATCCCTAATACCTCGCTAACTCTGCTAACGTTTCACATGGTCTTTAGAGACTGCTATACAGGAATCAATCCCTAATACCTCGCTAACTCTGCTAATGTTTACATGGTCTTTAGAGACTGCTATACAGGAATCAATCCCTAACACCTCGCTAACTCTGCTAACGTTTATGGTCTTTAGAGACTGCTATACAGGAATCAATCCTAACACCTCGCTAACTCTGCTAATGTTTATGGTCTTTAGAGACTGCTATACAGGAATCAATCCCTAATACCTCGCTAACTCTGCTAATGTTCACATGGTCTTTAGAGACTGCTATACAGGAATCAATCCCTAATACCTCGCTAACTCTGCTAATGTTCACATGGTCTTTAGAGACTGCTATACAGGAATCAATCCCTAACACCTCGCTAACTCTGCTAATGTTTATGGTCTTTAGAGACTGCTATACAGGAATCAATCCCTAACACCTCGCTAACTCTGCTAACGTTCACATGGTCTTTAGAGACTGCTATACAGGAATCAATCCCTAACACCTCGCTAACTCTGCTAACGTTTACATGGTCTTTAGAGACTGCTATACAGGAATCAATCCCTAACACCTCGCTAACTCTGCTAACGTTTCACATGGTCTTTAGAGACTGCTATACAGGAATCAATCCCTAACACCTCGCTAACTCTGCTAACGTTTACATGGTCTTTAGAGACTGCTATACAGGAATCAATCCCTAACACCTCGCTAACTCTGCTAACGTTTATGGTCTTTAGAGACTGCTATACAGGAATCAATCCCTAACACCTCGCTAACTCTGCTAATGTTCACATGGTCTTTAGAGACTGCTATACAGGAATCAATCCCTAACACCTCGCTAACTCTGCTAACGTTTACATGGTCTTTAGAGACTGCTATACAGGAATCAATCCCTAACACCTCGCTAACTCTGCTAACGTTCACATGGTCTTTAGAGACTGCTATACAGGAATCAATCCCTAACACCTCGCTAACTCTGCTAACGTTTACATGGTCTTTAGAGACTGCTATACAGGAATCAATCCCTAACACCTCGCTAACTCTGCTAACGTTTATGGTCTTTAGAGACTGCTATACAGGAATCAATCCCTAATACCTCGCTAACTCTGCTAATGTTCACATGGTCTTTAGAGACTGCTATACAGGAATCAATCCCTAACACCTCGCTAACTCTGCTAATGTTTACATGGTCTTTAGAGACTGCTATACAGGAATCAATCCCTAACACCTCGCTAACTCTGCTAACGTTTACATGGTCTTTAGAGACTGCTATACAGGAATCAATCCCTAACACCTCGCTAACTCTGCTAACGTTCACATGGTCTTTAGAGACTGCTATACAGGAATCAATCCCTAACACCTCGCTAACTCTGCTAATGTTCACATGGTCTTTAGAGACTGCTATACAGGAATCAATCCCTAACACCTCGCTAACTCTGCTAATGTTTACATGGTCTTTAGAGACTGCTATACAGGAATCAATCCCTAATACCTCGCTAACTCTGCTAATGTTCACATGGTCTTTAGAGACTGCTATACAGGAATCAATCCCTAACACCTCGCTAACTCTGCTAACGTTTATGGTCTTTAGAGACTGCTATACAGGAATCAATCCCTAACACCTCGCTAACTCTGCTAATGTTCACATGGTCTTTAGAGACTGCTATACAGGAATCAATCCCTAATACCTCGCTAACTCTGCTAATGTTCACATGGTCTTTAGAGACTGCTATACAGGAATCAATCCCTAACACCTCGCTAACTCTGCTAACGTTTACATGATCTTTAGAGACTGCTATACAGGAATCAATCCCTAACACCTCGCTAACTCTGCTAAAGTTTATGGTCTTTAGAGACTGCTATACAGGAATCAATCCCTAACACCTCGCTATCTCTGCTAACGTTTATGGTCTTTAGAGACTGCTATACAGGAATCAATCCCTAACACCTCGCTAACTCTGCTAACGTTTATGGTCTTTAGAGACTGCTATACAGGAATCAATCCCTAATACCTCGCTAACTCTGCTAATGTTCACATGGTCTTTAGAGACTGCTATACAGGAATCAATCCCTAACACCTCGCTAACTCTGCTAACGTTTACATGGTCTTTAGAGACTGCTATACAGGAATCAATCCCTAACACCTCGCTAACTCTGCTAACGTTTACATGGTCTTTAGAGACTGCTATACAGGAATCAATCCCTAATACCTCGCTAACTCTGCTAATGTTCACATGGTCTTTAGAGACTGCTATACAGGAATCAATCCCTAACACCTCGCTAACTCTGCTAACGTTTATGGTCTTTAGAGACTGCTATACAGGAATCAATCCCTAACACCTCGCTAACTCTGCTAATGTTCACATGGTCTTTAGAGACTGCTATACAGGAATCAATCCCTAACACCTCGCTAACTCTGCTAACGTTTACATGGTCTTTAGAGACTGCTATACAGGAATCAATCCCTAACACCTCGCTAACTCTGCTAACGTTTATGGTCTTTAGAGACTGCTATACAGGAATCAATCCCTAATACCTCGCTAACTCTGCTAATGTTCACATGGTCTTTAGAGACTGCTATACAGGAATCAATCCCTAACACCTCGCTAACTCTGCTAACGTTCACATGGTCTTTAGAGACTGCTATACAGGAATCAATCCCTAACACCTCGCTATCTCTGCTAACGTTTATGGTCTTTAGAGACTGCTATACAGGAATCAATCCCTAACACCTCGCTAACTCTGCTAACGTTTACATGGTCTTTAGAGACTGCTATACAGGAATCAATCCCTAACACCTCGCTAACTCTGCTAACGTTTACATGGTCTTTAGAGACTGCTATACAGGAATCAATCCCTAACACCTCGCTAACTCTGCTAACGTTCACATGGTCTTTAGAGACTGCTATACAGGAATCAATCCCTAACACCTCGCTAACTCTGCTAACGTTTACATGGTCTTTAGAGACTGCTATACAGGAATCAATCCCTAACACCTCGCTAACTCTGCTAACGTTTACATGGTCTTTAGAGACTGCTATACAGGAATCAATCCCTAACACCTCGCTAACTCTGCTAACGTTCACATGGTCTTTAGAGACTGCTATACAGGAATCAATCCCTAACACCTCGCTAACTCTGCTAATGTTCACATGGTCTTTAGAGACTGCTATACAGGAATCAATCCCTAACACCTCGCTAACTCTGCTAACGTTTACATGGTCTTTAGAGACTGCTATACAGGAATCAATCCCTAACACCTCGCTAACTCTGCTAACGTTTACATGGTCTTTAGAGACTGCTATACAGGAATCAATCCCTAACACCTCGCTAACTCTGCTAACGTTTATGGTCTTTAGAGACTGCTATACAGGAATCAATCCCTAATACCTCGCTAACTCTGCTAATGTTCACATGGTCTTTAGAGACTGCTATACAGGAATCAATCCCTAATACCTCGCTAACTCTGCTAATGTTCACATGGTCTTTAGAGACTGCTATACAGGAATCAATCCCTAACACCTCGCTAACTCTGCTAACGTTTACATGGTCTTTAGAGACTGCTATACAGGAATCAATCCCTAACACCTCGCTAACTCTGCTAATGTTCACATGGTCTTTAGAGACTGCTATACACGAATCAATCCCTAACACCTCGCAAACTCTGATAACGTTCATGGTCTTTAGAGACTGCTATACAGGAATCAATCCCTAATACCTCGCTAACTCTGCTAATGTTCACATGGTCTTTAGAGACTGCTATACAGGAATCAATCCCTAACACCTCGCTAACTCTGCTAACGTTCACATGGTCTTTAGAGACTGCTATACAGGAATCAATCCCTAACACCTCGCTAACTCTGCTAACGTTTACATGGTCTTTAGAGACTGCTATACAGGAATCAATCCCTAACACCTCGCTAACTCTGCTAACGTTTACATGGTCTTTAGAGACTGCTATACAGGAATCAATCCCTAACACCTCGCTAACTCTGCTAACGTTCACATGGTCTTTAGAGACTGCTATACAGGAATCAATCCCTAACACCTCGCTAACTCTGCTAATGTTCACATGGTCTTTAGAGACTGCTATACAGGAATCAATCCCTAACACCTCGCTAACTCTGCTAACGTTCACATGGTCTTTAGAGACTGCTATACAGGAATCAATCCCTAACACCTCGCTAACTCTGCTAACGTTTATGGTCTTTAGAGACTGCTATACAGGAATCAATCCCTAATACCTCGCTAACTCTGCTAATGTTCACATGGTCTTTAGAGACTGCTATACAGGAATCAATCCCTAACACCTCGCTAACTCTGCTAATGTTCACATGGTCTTTAGAGACTGCTATACAGGAATCAATCCCTAACACCTCGCTAACTCTGCTAATGTTCACATGGTCTTTAGAGACTGCTATACAGGAATCAATCCCTAACACCTCGCTAACTCTGCTAATGTTCACATGGTCTTTAGAGACTGCTATACAGGAATCAATCCCTAACACCTCGCTAACTCTGCTAACGTTTATGGTCTTTAGAGACTGCTATACAGGAATCAATCCCTAATACCTCGCTAACTCTGCTAATGTTCACATGGTCTTTAGAGACTGCTATACAGGAATCAATCCCTAATACCTCGCTAACTCTGCTAATGTTCACATGGTCTTTAGAGACTGCTATACAGGAATCAATCCCTAACACCTCGCTAACTCTGCTAACGTTTATGGTCTTTAGAGACTGCTATACAGGAATCAATCCCTAATACCTCGCTAACTCTGCTAATGTTCACATGGTCTTTAGAGACTGCTATACAGGAATCAATCCCTAACACCTCGCTAACTCTGCTAACGTTTACATGGTCTTTAGAGACTGCTATACAGGAATCAATCCCTAATACCTCGCTAACTCTGCTAATGTTCACATGGTCTTTAGAGACTGCTATACAGGAATCAATCCCTAACACCTCGCTAACTCTGCTAATGTTCACATGGTCTTTAGAGACTGCTATACAGGAATCAATCCCTAACACCTCGCTAACTCTGCTAACGTTTATGGTCTTTAGAGACTGCTATACAGGAATCAATCCCTAACACCTCGCTAACTCTGCTAATGTTCACATGGTCTTTAGAGACTGCTATACAGGAATCAATCCCTAACACCTCGCTAACTCTGCTAATGTTCACATGGTCTTTAGAGACTGCTATACAGGAATCAATCCCTAACACCTCGCTAACTCTGCTAATGTTCACATGGTCTTTAGAGACTGCTATACAGGAATCAATCCCTAACACCTCGCTAACTCTGCTAATGTTCACATGGTCTTTAGAGACTGCTATACAGGAATCAATCCCTAACACCTCGCTAACTCTGCTAATGTTCACATGGTCTTTAGAGACTGCTATACAGGAATCAATCCCTAATACCTCGCTAACTCTGCTAATGTTCACATGGTCTTTAGAGACTGCTATACAGGAATCAATCCCTAACACCTCGCTAACTCTGCTAACGTTCACATGGTCTTTAGAGACTGCTATACAGGAATCAATCCCTAACACCTCGCTAACTCTGCTAACGTTTATGGTCTTTAGAGACTGCTATACAGGAATCAATCCCTAATACCTCGCTAACTCTGCTAATGTTCACATGGTCTTTAGAGACTGCTATACAGGAATCAATCCCTAATACCTCGCTAACTCTGCTAATGTTCACATGGTCTTTAGAGACTGCTATACAGGAATCAATCCCTAACACCTCGCTAACTCTGCTAACGTTTATGGTCTTTAGAGACTGCTATACAGGAATCAATCCCTAATACCTCGCTAACTCTGCTAATGTTCACATGGTCTTTAGAGACTGCTATACAGGAATCAATCCCTAACACCTCGCTAACTCTGCTAACGCTTATGGTCTTTAGAGACTGCTATACAGGAATCAATCCCTAATACCTCGCTAACTCTGCTAATGTTCACATGGTCTTTAGAGACTGCTATACAGGAATCAATCCCTAATACCTCGCTAACTCTGCTAATGTTCACATGGTCTTTAGAGACTGCTATACAGGAATCAATCCCTAACACCTCGCTAACTCTGCTAACGTTTACATGGTCTTTAGAGACTGCTATACAGGAATCAATCCCTAACACCTCGCTAACTCTGCTAATGTTCACATGGTCTTTAGAGACTGCTATACAGGAATCAATCCCTAACACCTCGCTAACTCTGCTAATGTTCACATGGTCTTTAGAGACTGCTATACAGGAATCAATCCCTAACACCTCGCTAACTCTGCTAACGTTTATGGTCTTTAGAGACTGCTATACAGGAATCAATCCCTAATACCTCGCTAACTCTGCTAATGTTCACATGGTCTTTAGAGACTGCTATACAGGAATCAATCCCTAACACCTCGCTAACTCTGCTAACGTTTATGGTCTTTAGAGACTGCTATACAGGAATCAATCCCTAATACCTCGCTAACTCTGCTAATGTTCACATGGTCTTTAGAGACTGCTATACAGGAATCAATCCCTAACACCTCGCTAACTCTGCTAACGTTCACATGGTCTTTAGAGACTGCTATACAGGAATCAATCCCTAACACCTCGCTAACTCTGCTAACGTTCACATGGTCTTTAGAGACTGCTATACAGGAATCAATCCCTAACACCTCGCTAACTCTGCTAATGTTCACATGGTCTTTAGAGACTGCTATACAGGAATCAATCCCTAACACCTCGCTAACTCTGCTAACGCTTATGGTCTTTAGAGACTGCTATACAGGAATCAATCCCTAATACCTCGCTAACTCTGCTAATGTTCACATGGTCTTTAGAGACTGCTATACAGGAATCAATCCCTAACACCTCGCTAACTCTGCTAACGCTTTATGGTCTTTAGAGACTGCTATACAGGAATCAATCCCTAACACCTCGCTAACTCTGCTAACGTTTATGGTCTTTAGAGACTGCTATACAGGAATCAATCCCTAACACCTCGCTAACTCTGCTAACGTTCACATGGTCTTTAGAGACTGCTATACAGGAATCAATCCCTAACACCTCGCTAACTCTGCTAACGTTTATGGTCTTTAGAGACTGCTATACAGGAATCAATCCCTAATACCTCGCTAACTCTGCTAATGTTCACATGGTCTTTAGAGACTGCTATACAGGAATCAATCCCTAACACCTCGCTAACTCTGCTAACGTTTATGGTCTTTAGAGACTGCTATACAGGAATCAATCCCTAACACCTCGCTAACTCTGCTAACGTTCACATGGTCTTTAGAGACTGCTATACAGGAATCAATCCCTAACACCTCGCTAACTCTGCTAACGTTTCACATGGTCTTTAGAGACTGCTATACAGGAATCAATCCCTAACACCTCGCTAACTCTGCTAACGTTTACATGGTCTTTAGAGACTGCTATACAGGAATCAATCCCTAATACCTCGCTAACTCTGCTAATGTTCACATGGTCTTTAGAGACTGCTATACAGGAATCAATCCCTAACACCTCGCTAACTCTGCTAACGTTTACATGGTCTTTAGAGACTGCTATACAGGAATCAATCCCTAACACCTCGCTAACTCTGCTAACGTTTACATGGTCTTTAGAGACTGCTATACAGGAATCAATCCCTAATACCTCGCTAACTCTGCTAATGTTCACATGGTCTTTAGAGACTGCTATACAGGAATCAATCCTAACACCTCGCTAACTCTGCTAACGTTTACATGGTCTTTAGAGACTGCTATACAGGAATCAATCCCTAACACCTCGCTAACTCTGCTAACGTTTATGGTCTTTAGAGACTGCTATACAGGAATCAATCCCTAACACCTCGCTAACTCTGCTAACGCTTATGGTCTTTAGAGACTGCTATACAGGAATCAATCCCTAACACCTCGCTAACTCTGCTAATGTTCACATGGTCTTTAGAGACTGCTATACAGGAATCAATCCCTAACACCTCGCTAACTCTGCTAATGTTCACATGGTCTTTAGAGACTGCTATACAGGAATCAATCCCTAACACCTCGCTAACTCTGCTAACGTTTACATGGTCTTTAGAGACTGCTATACAGGAATCAATCCCTAACACCTCGCTAACTCTGCTAACGTTTATGGTCTTTAGAGACTGCTATACAGGAATCAATCCCTAACACCTCGCTAACTCTGCTAACGCTTTATGGTCTTTAGAGACTGCTATACAGGAATCAATCCCTAATACCTCGCTAACTCTGCTAATGTTCACATGGTCTTTAGAGACTGCTATACAGGAATCAATCCCTAACACCTCGCTAACTCTGCTAACGTTTACATGGTCTTTAGAGACTGCTATACAGGAATCAATCCCTAACACCTCGCTAACTCTGCTAACGTTTACATGGTCTTTAGAGACTGCTATACAGGAATCAATCCCTAATACCTCGCTAACTCTGCTAATGTTCACATGGTCTTTAGAGACTGCTATACAGGAATCAATCCCTAACACCTCGCTAACTCTGCTAACGTTCACATGGTCTTTAGAGACTGCTATACAGGAATCAATCCCTAACACCTCGCTAACTCTGCTAATGTTCACATGGTCTTTAGAGACTGCTATACAGGAATCAATCCCTAACACCTCGCTAACTCTGCTAACGTTTACATGGTCTTTAGAGACTGCTATACAGGAATCAATCCCTAACACCTCGCTAACTCTGCTAACGTTTATGGTCTTTAGAGACTGCTATACAGGAATCAATCCCTAATACCTCGCTAACTCTGCTAATGTTCACATGGTCTTTAGAGACTGCTATACAGGAATCAATCCCTAACACCTCGCTAACTCTGCTAATGTTCACATGGTCTTTAGAGACTGCTATACAGGAATCAATCCCTAACACCTCGCTAACTCTGCTAACGTTTACATGGTCTTTAGAGACTGCTATACAGGAATCAATCCCTAACACCTCGCTAACTCTGCTAACGTTTACATGGTCTTTAGAGACTGCTATACAGGAATCAATCCCTAACACCTCGCTAACTCTGCTAACGTTTATGGTCTTTAGAGACTGCTATACAGGAATCAATCCCTAATACCTCGCTAACTCTGCTAATGTTCACATGGTCTTTAGAGACTGCTATACAGGAATCAATCCCTAACACCTCGCTAACTCTGCTAATGTTCACATGGTCTTTAGAGACTGCTATACAGGAATCAATCCCTAACACCTCGCTAACTCTGCTAATGTTCACATGGTCTTTAGAGACTGCTATACAGGAATCAATCCCTAACACCTCGCTAACTCTGCTAATGTTCACATGGTCTTTAGAGACTGCTATACAGGAATCAATCCCTAACACCTCGCTAACTCTGCTAACGTTTATGGTCTTTAGAGACTGCTATACAGGAATCAATCCCTAACACCTCGCTAACTCTGCTAATGTTCACATGGTCTTTAGAGACTGCTATACAGGAATCAATCCCTAACACCTCGCTAACTCTGCTAACGTTCACATGGTCTTTAGAGACTGCTATACAGGAATCAATCCCTAACACCTCGCTAACTCTGCTAACGTTCACATGGTCTTTAGAGACTGCTATACAGGAATCAATCCCTAATACCTCGCTAACTCTGCTAATGTTCACATGGTCTTTAGAGACTGCTATACAGGAATCAATCCCTAACACCTCGCTAACTCTGCTAACGTTCACATGGTCTTTAGAGACTGCTATACAGGAATCAATCCCTAACACCTCGCTAACTCTGCTAACGTTTACATGGTCTTTAGAGACTGCTATACAGGAATCAATCCCTAACACCTCGCTAACTCTGCTAACGTTTATGGTCTTTAGAGACTGCTATACAGGAATCAATCCCTAATACCTCGCTAACTCTGCTAATGTTCACATGGTCTTTAGAGACTGCTATACAGGAATCAATCCCTAACACCTCGCTAACTCTGCTAATGTTCACATGGTCTTTAGAGACTGCTATACAGGAATCAATCCCTAATACCTCGCTAACTCTGCTAATGTTCACATGGTCTTTAGAGACTGCTATACAGGAATCAATCCCTAACACCTCGCTAACTCTGCTAACGTTTATGGTCTTTAGAGACTGCTATACAGGAATCAATCCCTAATACCTCGCTAACTCTGCTAATGTTCACATGGTCTTTAGAGACTGCTATACAGGAATCAATCCCTAACACCTCGCTAACTCTGCTAACGCTTATGGTCTTTAGAGACTGCTATACAGGAATCAATCCCTAACACCTCGCTAACTCTGCTAATGTTCACATGGTCTTTAGAGACTGCTATACAGGAATCAATCCCTAATACCTCGCTAACTCTGCTAATGTTCACATGGTCTTTAGAGACTGCTATACAGGAATCAATCCCTAACACCTCGCTAACTCTGCTAACGTTTACATGGTCTTTAGAGACTGCTATACAGGAATCAATCCCTAACACCTCGCTAACTCTGCTAATGTTCACATGGTCTTTAGAGACTGCTATACAGGAATCAATCCCTAACACCTCGCTAACTCTGCTAACGTTTATGGTCTTTAGAGACTGCTATACAGGAATCAATCCCTAACACCTCGCTAACTCTGCTAACGTTTATGGTCTTTAGAGACTGCTATACAGGAATCAATCCCTAATACCTCGCTAACTCTGCTAATGTTCACATGGTCTTTAGAGACTGCTATACAGGAATCAATCCCTAACACCTCGCTAACTCTGCTAACGTTTACATGGTCTTTAGAGACTGCTATACAGGAATCAATCCCTAACACCTCGCTAACTCTGCTAACGTTTACATGGTCTTTAGAGACTGCTATACAGGAATCAATCCCTAATACCTCGCTAACTCTGCTAACGTTCACATGGTCTTTAGAGACTGCTATACAGGAATCAATCCCTAATACCTCGCTAACTCTGCTAATGTTTACATGGTCTTTAGAGACTGCTATACAGGAATCAATCCCTAATACCTCGCTAACTCTGCTAATGTTCACATGGTCTTTAGAGACTGCTATACAGGAATCAATCCCTAACACCTCGCTAACTCTGCTAACGTTTATGGTCTTTAGAGACTGCTATACAGGAATCAATCCCTAATACCTCGCTAACTCTGCTAATGTTCACATGGTCTTTAGAGACTGCTATACAGGAATCAATCCCTAATACCTCGCTAACTCTGCTAATGTTCACATGGTCTTTAGAGACTGCTATACAGGAATCAATCCCTAACACCTCGCTAACTCTGCTAACGTTTATGGTCTTTAGAGACTGCTATACAGGAATCAATCCCTAATACCTCGCTAACTCTGCTAATGTTCACATGGTCTTTAGAGACTGCTATACAGGAATCAATCCCTAACACCTCGCTAACTCTGCTAACGTTTATGGTCTTTAGAGACTGCTATACAGGAATCAATCCCTAATACCTCGCTAACTCTGCTAATGTTCACATGGTCTTTAGAGACTGCTATACAGGAATCAATCCCTAACACCTCGCTAACTCTGCTAACGTTTACATGGTCTTTAGAGACTGCTATACAGGAATCAATCCCTAACACCTCGCTAACTCTGCTAACGTTTATGGTCTTTAGAGACTGCTATACAGGAATCAATCCCTAATACCTCGCTAACTCTGCTAATGTTCACATGGTCTTTAGAGACTGCTATACAGGAATCAATCCCTAACACCTCGCTAACTCTGCTAACGTTTACATGATCTTTACAGACTGCTATACAGGAATCAATCCCTAACACCTCGCTAACTCTGCTAAAGTTTATGGTCTTTAGAGACTGCTATACAGGAATCAATCCCTAACACCTCGCTATCTCTGCTAACGTTTATGGTCTTTAGAGACTGCTATACAGGAATCAATCCCTAACACCTCGCTAACTCTGCTAACGTTTATGGTCTTTAGAGACTGCTATACAGGAATCAATCCCTAATACCTCGCTAACTCTGCTAATGTTCACATGGTCTTTAGAGACTGCTATACAGGAATCAATCCCTAACACCTCGCTAACTCTGCTAACGTTTACATGGTCTTTAGAGACTGCTATACAGGAATCAATCCCTAACACCTCGCTAACTCTGCTAACGTTTATGGTCTTTAGAGACTGCTATACAGGAATCAATCCCTAATACCTCGCTAACTCTGCTAACGTTCACATGGTCTTTAGAGACTGCTATACAGGAATCAATCCCTAACACCTCGCTAACTCTGCTAATGTTTACATGGTCTTTAGAGACTGCTATACAGGAATCAATCCCTAACACCTTGCTAACTCTGCTAACGTTTACATGGTCTTTAGAGATTGCTATACAGGAATCAATCCTAACACCTCGCTAACTCTGCTAACGTTTACATGGTCTTTACAGACTGCTATACAGGAATCAATCCCTAACACCTCGCTAACTCTGCTAACGTTTATGGTCTTTAGAGACTGCTATACAGGAATCAATCCCTAATACCTCGCTAACTCTGCTAATGTTCACATGGTCTTTAGAGACTGCTATACAGGAATCAATCCCTAATACCTCGCTAACTCTGCTAATGTTCACATGGTCTTTAGAGACTGCTATACAGGAATCAATCCTAACACCTCGCTAACTCTGCTAACGTTTATGGTCTTTAGAGACTGCTATACAGGAATCAATCCCTAACACCTCGCTAACTCTGCTAACGTTTATGGTCTTTAGAGACTGCTATACAGGAATCAATCCCTAATACCTCGCTAACTCTGCTAATGTTCACATGGTCTTTAGAGACTGCTATACAGGAATCAATCCCTAACACCTCGCTAACTCTGCTAACGTTTACATGATCTTTACAGACTGCTATACAGGAATCAATCCCTAACACCTCGCTAACTCTGCTAACGTTTATGGTCTTTAGAGACTGCTATACAGGAATCAATCCCTAACACCTCGCTATCTCTGCTAACGTTTATGGTCTTTAGAGACTGCTATACAGGAATCAATCCCTAACACCTCGCTAACTCTGCTAACGTTTATGGTCTTTAGAGACTGCTATACAGGAATCAATCCCTAATACCTCGCTAACTCTGCTAATGTTCACATGGTCTTTAGAGACTGCTATACAGGAATCAATCCCTAACACCTCGCTAACTCTGCTAACGTTTACATGGTCTTTAGAGACTGCTATACAGGAATCAATCCCTAACACCTCGCTAACTCTGCTAACGTTTACATGGTCTTTAGAGACTGCTATACAGGAATCAATCCCTAATACCTCGCTAACTCTGCTAACGTTCACATGGTCTTTAGAGACTGCTATACAGGAATCAATCCCTAACACCTCGCTAACTCTGCTAATGTTCACATGGTCTTTAGAGACTGCTATACAGGAATCAATCCCTAACACCTCGCTAACTCTGCTAACGTTTATGGTCTTTAGAGACTGCTATACAGGAATCAATCCCTAATACCTCGCTAACTCTGCTAATGTTCACATGGTCTTTAGAGACTGCTATACAGGAATCAATCCCTAACACCTCGCTAACTCTGCTAACGTTTACATGATCTTTACAGACTGCTATACAGGAATCAATCCTAACACCTCGCTAACTCTGCTAAAGTTTATGGTCTTTAGAGACTGCTATACAGGAATCAATCCCTAACACCTCGCTATCTCTGCTAACGTTTATGGTCTTTAGAGACTGCTATACAGGAATCAATCCCTAACACCTCGCTAACTCTGCTAACGTTTACATGGTCTTTAGAGACTGCTATACAGGAATCAATCCCTAACACCTCGCTAACTCTGCTAACGTTTACATGGTCTTTAGAGACTGCTATACAGGAATCAATCCCTAATACCTCGCTAACTCTGCTAACGTTCACATGGTCTTTAGAGACTGCTATACAGGAATCAATCCCTAACACCTCGCTAACTCTGCTAACGTTTACATGGTCTTTAGAGACTGCTATACAGGAATCAATCCCTAACACCTCGCTAACTCTGCTAACGTTTACATGGTCTTTAGAGATTGCTATACAGGAATCAATCCCTAACACCTCGCTAACTCTGCTAACGTTTATGGTCTTTAGAGACTGCTATACAGGAATCAATCCCTAATACCTCGCTAACTCTGCTAATGTTCACATGGTCTTTAGAGACTGCTATACAGGAATCAATCCCTAATACCTCGCTAACTCTGCTAATGTTCACATGGTCTTTAGAGACTGCTATACAGGAATCAATCCCTAACACCTCGCTAACTCTGCTAACGTTTATGGTCTTTAGAGACTGCTATACAGGAATCAATCCCTAATACCTCGCTAACTCTGCTAATGTTCACATGGTCTTTAGAGACTGCTATACAGGAATCAATCCCTAACACCTCGCTAACTCTGCTAACGTTTATGGTCTTTAGAGACTGCTATAAAGGAATCAATCCCGAATACCTCGCTAACTCTGCTAATGTTCACATGGTCTTTAGAGACTGCTATACAGGAATCAATCCCTAATACCTCGCTAACT
This sequence comes from Brachymystax lenok tsinlingensis, assembly GCA_030435695.1. Classification (NCBI taxonomy): domain Eukaryota; kingdom Metazoa; phylum Chordata; class Actinopteri; order Salmoniformes; family Salmonidae; genus Brachymystax; species Brachymystax lenok. Next base: position 39,518,194 of record CM059810.1, read on the forward strand.
CTGCTAATGTTCACATGGTCTTTAGAGACTGCTATACAGGAATCAATCCCTAACACCTCGCTAACTCTGCTAACGTTTATGGTCTTTAGAGACTGCTATACAGGAATCAATCCCTAATACCTCGCTAACTCTGCTAATGTTCACATGGTCTTTAGAGACTGCTATACAGGAATCAATCCCTAACACCTCGCTAACTCTGCTAACGTTTACATGGTCTTTAGAGACTGCTATACAGGAATCAATCCCTAATACCTCGCTAACTCTGCTAACGCTCACATGGTCTTTAGAGACTGCTATACAGGAATCAATCCCTAACACCTCGCTAACTCTGCTAACGTTTACATGGTCTTTAGAGACTGCTATACAGGAATCAATCCCTAACACCTCGCTAACTCTGCTAACGTTTACATGGTCTTTAGAGATTGCTATACAGGAATCAATCCCTAACACCTCGCTAACTCTGCTAACGTTTATGGTCTTTAGAGACTGCTATACAGGAATCAATCCCTAATACCTCGCTAACTCTGCTAATGTTCACATGGTCTTTAGAGACTGCTATACAGGAATCAATCCCTAATACCTCGCTAACTCTGCTAATGTTCACATGGTCTTTAGAGACTGCTATACAGGAATCAATCCCTAACACCTCGCTAACTCTGCTAACGTTTACATGATCTTTACAGACTGCTATACAGGAATCAATCCCTAACACCTCGCTAACTCTGCTAATGTTCACATGGTCTTTAGAGACTGCTATACAGGAATCAATCCCTAACACCTCGCTAACTCTGCTAACGTTTATGGTCTTTAGAGACTGCTATAAAGGAATCAATCCCGAATACCTCGCTAACTCTGCTAATGTTCACATGGTCTTTAGAGACTGCTATACAGGAATCAATCCCTAATACCTCGCTAACTCTGCTAACGTTTATGGTCTTTAGAGACTGCTATAAAGGAATCAATCCCGAATACCTCGCTAACTCTGCTAATGTTCACATGGTCTTTAGAGACTGCTATACAGGAATCAATCCCTAATACCTCGCTAACTCTGCTAATGTTCACATGGTCTTTAGAGACTGCTATACAGGAATCAATCCCTAACACCTCGCTAACTCTGCTAACGTTTATGGTCTTTAGAGACTGCTATACAGGAATCAATCCCTAATACCTCGCTAACTCTGCTAATGTTCACATGGTCTTTAGAGACTGCTATACAGGAATCAATCCCTAACACCTCGCTAACTCTGCTAACGTTTACATGGTCTTTAGAGACTGCTATACAGGAATCAATCCCTAATACCTCGCTAACTCTGCTAACGTTCACATGGTCTTTAGAGACTGCTATACAGGAATCAATCCCTAACACCTCGCTAACTCTGCTAACGCTTACATGGTCTTTAGAGACTGCTATACAGGAATCAATCCCTAACACCTCGCTAACTCTGCTAACGTTTACATGGTCTTTAGAGACTGCTATACAGGAATCAATCCCTAACACCTCGCTAACTCTGCTAACGTTTATGGTCTTTAGAGACTGCTATACAGGAATCAATCCCTAATACCTCGCTAACTCTGCTAATGTTCACATGGTCTTTAGAGACTGCTATACAGGAATCAATCCCTAATACCTCGCTAACTCTGCTAATGTTCACATGGTCTTTAGAGACTGCTATACAGGAATCAATCCCTAACACCTCGCTAACTCTGCTAACGTTTACATGATCTTTACAGACTGCTATACAGGAATCAATCCCTAACACCTCGCTAACTCTGCTAATGTTCACATGGTCTTTAGAGACTGCTATACAGGAATCAATCCCTAACACCTCGCTAACTCTGCTAACGTTTATGGTCTTTAGAGACTGCTATACAGGAATCAATCCCTAATACCTCGCTAACTCTGCTAATGTTCACATGGTCTTTAGAGACTGCTATACAGGAATCAATCCCTAATACCTCGCTAACTCTGCTAACGTTTATGGTCTTTAGAGACTGCTATACAGGAATCAATCCCTAACACCTCGCTAACTCTGCTAACGTTTATGGTCTTTAGAGACTGCTATACAGGAATCAATCCCTAACACCTCGCTAACTCTGCTAACGTTTATGGTCTTTAGAGACTGCTATACAGGAATCAATCCCTAATACCTCGCTAACTCTGCTAATGTTCACATGGTCTTTAGAGACTGCTATACAGGAATCAATCCCTAACACCTCGCTAACTCTGCTAACGTTTATGGTCTTTAGAGACTGCTATACAGGAATCAATCCCTAATACCTCGCTAACTCTGCTAATGTTCACATGGTCTTTAGAGACTGCTATACAGGAATCAATCCCTAATACCTCGCTAACTCTGCTAATGTTCACATGGTCTTTAGAGACTGCTATACAGGAATCAATCCCTAACACCTCGCTAACTCTGCTAACGTTTATGGTCTTTAGAGACTGCTATACAGGAATCAATCCCTAATACCTCGCTAACTCTGCTAATGTTCACATGGTCTTTAGAGACTGCTATACAGGAATCAATCCCTAACACCTCGCTAACTCTGCTAACGTTTACATGATCTTTACAGACTGCTATACAGGAATCAATCCCTAACACCTCGCTAACTCTGCTAACGTTTATGGTCTTTAGAGACTGCTATACAGGAATCAATCCCTAACACCTCGTTATCTCTGCTAACGTTTATGGTCTTTAGAGACTGCTATACAGGAATCAATCCCTAACACCTCGCTAACTCTGCTAACGTTTATGGTCTTTAGAGACTGCTATACAAGAATCAATCCCTAATACCTCGCTAACTCTGCTAATGTTCACATGGTCTTTAGAGACTGCTATACAGGAATCAATCCCTAATACCTCGCTAACTCTGCTAATGTTCACATGGTCTTTAGAGACTGCTATACAGGAATCAATCCCTAATACCTCGCTAACTCTGCTAATGTTCACATGGTCTTTAGAGACTGCTATACAGGAATCAATCCCTAACACCTCGCTAACTCTGCTAACGTTTATGGTCTTTAGAGACTGCTATACAGGAATCAATCCCTAATACCTCGCTAACTCTGCTAATGTTCACATGGTCTTTAGAGACTGCTATACAGGAATCAATCCCTAATACCTCGCTAACTCTGCTAATGTTCACATGGTCTTTAGAGACTGCTATACAGGAATCAATCCCTAACACCTCGCTAACTCTGCTAACGTTTATGGTCTTTAGAGACTGCTATACAGGAATCAATCCCTAATACCTCGCTAACTCTGCTAATGTTCACATGGTCTTTAGAGACTGCTATACAGGAATCAATCCCTAACACCTCGCTAACTCTGCTAACGTTTACATGGTCTTTAGAGACTGCTATACAGGAATCAATCCCTAACACCTCGCTAACTCTGCTAACGTTTACATGGTCTTTAGAGACTGCTATACAGGAATCAATCCCTAATACCTCGCTAACTCTGCTAACGTTCACATGGTCTTTAGAGACTGCTATACAGGAATCAATCCCTAACACCTCGCTAACTCTGCTAACGTTTACATGGTCTTTAGAGACTGCTATACAGGAATCAATCCCTAACACCTCGCTAACTCTGCTAACGTTTACATGGTCTTTAGAGACTGCTATACAGGAATCAATCCCTAACACCTCGCTAACTCTGCTAACGTTTATGGTCTTTAGAGACTGCTATACAGGAATCAATCCCTAATACCTCGCTAACTCTGCTAATGTTCACATGGTCTTTAGAGACTGCTATACAGGAATCAATCCCTAATACCTCGCTAACTCTGCTAATGTTCACATGGTCTTTAGAGACTGCTATACAGGAATCAATCCCTAACACCTCGCTAACTCTGCTAACGTTTATGGTCTTTAGAGACTGCTATACAGGAATCAATCCCTAATACCTCGCTAACTCTGCTAATGTTCACATGGTCTTTAGAGACTGCTATACAGGAATCAATCCCTAACACCTCGCTAACTCTGCTAACGTTTATGGTCTTTAGAGACTGCTATACAGGAATCAATCCCTAACACCTCGCTAACTCTGCTAATGTTTATGGTCTTTAGAGACTGCTATACAGGAATCAATCCCTAATACCTCGCTAACTCTGCTAATGTTCACATGGTCTTTAGAGACTGCTATACAGGAATCAATCCCTAACACCTCGCTAACTCTGCTAACGTTTATGGTCTTTAGAGACTGCTATACAGGAATCAATCCCAATACCTCGCTAACTCTGCTAATGTTCACATGGTCTTTAGAGACTGCTATACAGGAATCAATCCTAACACCTCGCTAACTCTGCTAACGTTTACATGATCTTTACAGACTGCTATACAGGAATCAATCCCTAACACCTCGCTAACTCTGCTAACGTTTATGGTCTTTAGAGACTGCTATACAGGAATCAATCCCTAACACCTCGCTATCTCTGCTAACGTTTATGGTCTTTAGAGACTGCTATACAGGAATCAATCCCTAATACCTCGCTAACTCTGCTAATGTTCACATGGTCTTTAGAGACTGCTATACAGGAATCAATCCTAACACCTCGCTAACTCTGCTAACGTTTATGGTCTTTAGAGACTGCTATACAGGAATCAATCCCTAATACCTCGCTAACTCTGCTAATGTTCACATGGTCTTTAGAGACTGCTATACAGGAATCAATCCCTAACACCTCGCTAACTCTGCTAACGTTATGGTCTTTAGAGACTGCTATACAGGAATCAATCCCTAACACCTCGCTAACTCTGCTAACGTTTCACATGGTCTTTAGAGACTGCTATACAGGAATCAATCCCTAACACCTCGCTAACTCTGCTAACGTTTACATGGTCTTTAGAGACTGCTATACAGGAATCAATCCCTAACACCTCGCTAACTCTGCTAACGTTTATGGTCTTTAGAGACTGCTATACAGGAATCAATCCCTAACACCTCGCTAACTCTGCTAACGTTTATGGTCTTTAGAGACTGCTATACAGAATCAATCCCTAATACCTCGCTAACTCTGCTAATGTTCACATGGTCTTTAGAGACTGCTATACAGGAATCAATCCCTAATACCTCGCTAACTCTGCTAATGTTCACATGGTCTTTAGAGACTGCTATACAGGAATCAATCCCTAACACCTCGCTAACTCTGCTAACGTTTACATGGTCTTTAGAGACTGCTATACAGGAATCAATCCCTAACACCTCGCTAACTCTGCTAATGTTCACATGGTCTTTAGAGACTGCTATACAGGAATCAATCCCTAACACCTCGCTAACTCTGCTAACGTTTATGGTCTTTAGAGACTGCTATACAGGAATCAATCCCTAATACCTCGCTAACTCTGCTAATGTTCACATGGTCTTTAGAGACTGCTATACAGGAATCAATCCCTAATACCTCGCTAACTCTGCTAATGTTCACATGGTCTTTAGAGACTGCTATACAGGAATCAATCCTAACACCTCGCTAACTCTGCTAACGTTTATGGTCTTTAGAGACTGCTATACAGGAATCAATCCCTAATACCTCGCTAACTCTGCTAATGTTCACATGGTCTTTAGAGACTGCTATACAGGAATCAATCCCTAACACCTCGCTAACTCTGCTAACGTTTACATGGTCTTTAGAGACTGCTATACAGGAATCAATCCCTAACACCTCGCTAACTCTGCTAACGTTTACATGGTCTTTAGAGACTGCTATACAGGAATCAATCCCTAATACCTCGCTAACTCTGCTAACGTTCACATGGTCTTTAGAGACTGCTATACAGGAATCAATCCCTAACACCTCGCTAACTCTGCTAACGTTTACATGGTCTTTAGAGACTGCTATACAGGAATCAATCCTAACACCTCGCTAACTCTGCTAACGTTTACATGGTCTTTAGAGACTGCTATACAGGAATCAATCCCTAACACCTCGCTAACTCTGCTAACGTTTATGGTCTTTAGAGACTGCTATACAGGAATCAATCCCTAATACCTCGCTAACTCTGCTAATGTTCACATGGTCTTTAGAGACTGCTATACAGGAATCAATCCCTAACACCTCGCTAACTCTGCTAACGTTTATGGTCTTTAGAGACTGCTATACAGGAATCAATCCCTAATACCTCGCTAACTCTGCTAATGTTCACATGGTCTTTAGAGACTGCTATACAGGAATCAATCCCTAATACCTCGCTAACTCTGCTAATGTTCACATGGTCTTTAGAGACTGCTATACAGGAATCAATCCCTAACACCTCGCTAACTCTGCTAACGTTTATGGTCTTTAGAGACTGCTATACAGGAATCAATCCCTAATACCTCGCTAACTCTGCTAATGTTCACATGGTCTTTAGAGACTGCTATACAGGAATCAATCCCTAACACCTCGCTAACTCTGCTAACGTTTACATGGTCTTTAGAGACTGCTATACAGGAATCAATCCCTAACACCTCGCTAACTCTGCTAAACGTTTATGGTCTTTAGAGACTGCTATACAGGAATCAATCCCTAACACCTCGCTAACTCTGCTAACGTTTATGGTCTTTAGAGACTGCTATACAGGAATCAATCCTAATACCTCGCTAACTCTGCTAATGTTCACATGGTCTTTAGAGACTGCTATACAGGAATCAATCCCTAACACCTCGCTAACTCTGCTAACGTTTATGGTCTTTAGAGACTGCTATACAGGAATCAATCCCTAATACCTCGCTAACTCTGCTAATGTTCACATGGTCTTTAGAGACTGCTATACAGGAATCAATCCCTAACACCTCGCTAACTCTGCTAACGTTTATGGTCTTTAGAGACTGCTATACAGGAATCAATCCTAATACCTCGCTAACTCTGCTAATGTTCACATGGTCTTTAGAGACTGCTATACAGGAATCAATCCCTAACACCTCGCTAACTCTGCTAACGCTTACATGGTCTTTAGAGACTGCTATACAGGAATCAATCCCTAACACCTCGCTAACTCTGCTAACGTTTATGGTCTTTAGAGACTGCTATACAGGAATCAATCCCTAACACCTCGCTAACTCTGCTAACGTTTATGGTCTTTAGAGACTGCTATACAGGAATCAATCCCTAATACCTCGCTAACTCTGCTAATGTTCACATGGTCTTTAGAGACTGCTATACAGGAATCAATCCCTAATACCTCGCTAACTCTGCTAATGTTCACATGGTCTTTAGAGACTGCTATACAGGAATCAATCCCTAACACCTCGCTAACTCTGCTAACGTTTACATGGTCTTTAGAGACTGCTATACAGGAATCAATCCCTAACACCTCGCTAACTCTGCTAATGTTCACATGGTCTTTAGAGACTGCTATACAGGAATCAATCCCTAACACCTCGCTAACTCTGCTAACGTTTATGGTCTTTAGAGACTGCTATACAGGAATCAATCCCTAACTCGCTAACTCTGCTAATGTTCACATGGTCTTTAGAGACTGCTATACAGGAATCAATCCCTAATACCTCGCTAACTCTGCTAATGTTCACATGGTCTTTAGAGACTGCTATACAGGAATCAATCCCTAACACCTCGCTAACTCTGCTAAACGTTTACATGGTCTTTAGAGACTGCTATACAGGAATCAATCCCTAATACCTCGCTAACTCTGCTAACGTTCACATGGTCTTTAGAGACTGCTATACAGGAATCAATCCCTAACACCTCGCTAACTCTGCTAACGTTTACATGGTCTTTAGAGACTGCTATACAGGAATCAATCCCTAACACCTCGCTAACTCTGCTAACGTTTACATGGTCTTTAGAGACTGCTATACAGGAATCAATCCTAATACCTCGCTAACTCTGCTAACTCTGCTAATGCTAAACATGGTCTTTAGAGACTGCTATACAGGAATCAATCCCTAACACCTCGCTAACTCTGCTAACGTTTATGGTCTTTAGAGACTGCTATACAGGAATCAATCCCTAATACCTCGCTAACTCTGCTAACGTTCACATGGTCTTTAGAGACTGCTATACAGGAATCAATCCCTAACACCTTGCTAACTCTGCTAACGTTTACATGGTCTTTAGAGACTGCTATACAGGAATCAATCCCTAATACCTCGCTAACTCTGCTAATGTTTACAAAGTATTTAGAGACATATGTGTTATTTAATAGTTTTGATGTCTTCATTATTATTCTACAATGTAGAAAATAGTTTTAAAAAAGCAAAAAACATTTGACTGGTACTATAAGTATACTTTGAATTGAATAGTGAATGATCTGTCCTTAATTAGACATATCATTATAGGGTGACCACATGTTGTCCCAGATGTTGCGGGAAAGTCCCATATTTTGTACCACGTCCCGCAACCAAACAATCATATCCAGCATTTGATCAACAAATTCAAACGTCACTCATTTAGATTTTTTTGATAGATTTTTCCAGAATTTCACTCAGTCATTCCAGTCTGTCTCTTGCAGTCACATTGTGCTTATGAAAATATTCCGAAAAGATTCAGACCCCTTCCCATTTTGCACATTTTGTTACGTTACAGCCTTATTCTAAAATGCATTCAATTATTTTCTTTCCTCATCCATCTACACATAATACCCCACAATGAAAAAGCGAAAACATGTTTTTAGACATTGAAATTGAGCTCAAGTGCATCCTGTATCTATTGATCATACTTGAGATGTTTCTACAACTTGATTGGAGTCCACCTGTGCTAACTTTAATTGATTGGACATGATTTGAAAAGGCACACACCTTTCTATATAATGTCCCACAGATGACAATGCAAAAACTAAGCCATGAGGTCGAAAGAATTGTCCGTAGACGTCCGAGACTGGATTGTGTCGAGGCACCGACCTGGGGAAGAGTACCAAAACATTTCTGCAGCATTGAAGGTCTCCAAGAACACAGTGGCTTCCAGCATTCTTAAATGGAAGAAGTTTGGAACCAAGAAACTGAGCAATCGGGGGATAAGGGCCTTGGTCAGGGAGGTGACCAAGAACTTTGAGACAAGTCTCTGAATGTCCTCAAGTGGCCCGGCCCGAACTTGAACACAATGGAACATCTCTGGAGAGAATTGAAAATAGTTGTGCAGCAACGCTCCCCATCCTTGGGTATGACGCTACAAGCTTGGCACGCCTAGCTACCAGCTTGGCACGACCAGGCGCGGGGCCAATGTCATAGACGTAGAGTCAACCAATCACATTTCTAAAATCCTTTTGGGCTAAATTCCAGCGAAACTTGGAGAGGACAGTTAAGCCAACTACTTGCAAAAAGTGTGCTACCGGTGAAGAGCTACAAAAGTAAGTAAATGGCTGTATTAGACTGAAAGATAGGATATAAGGTAATTTCAAATTTGTTTTGCTCTTTCATATTTACTGCTACTTCACTCAATCCTGTTTTACATTCCCTGAGACCACCCAGAATTGTTTCCTAGGCCACATATTGCCAGATTTTCATCAAACACCCACACATGTGGTCTCTCGCTGAATCACCACATTTTGCTTGAGGCAAAATAGTAGACTAGTCAAGTTGGATCAAAGCTGAATCAATGTCTTGTAAGATCACAAAATGATTAATAATATTCTACATAACACAATCAAATATAATAGTCACACCAAACACACTACCTAATGTCTTATGAGATTTTAGTATGGTTTGCTGAATAGTCAAAAAGAGAAACAATCTCATGCGGCCAAAACTGTGAATGACTGGCAAAATCATCCTGTTGTCCCACATTTGGATATTTTAAATGTGATTCCCGTACTAAAACTGTTTACCTGCCAGTCTGTTTATTTATTTACCCCCCAGTCCTTCATCACCGACTGACTGGGTTAGCATCAGTGGTCTTATTTACTGTGATGTGATGCACGTCTGACTGTGGACTAAGCCTTTATTGATTTAAGCAGTTGGATGGGGAAACATTAGAGACTTACTGTGTGTCGGACTTACAGTAAAAGAGTGATGACAAGTTGGAGCCTATGGGGACTGCTCCTCGGCTTGCAGCTGTCTGCACCAAGTAAAAACATCTAGTTCACGACATGCCGCCCTAAAACTTTTCAAAAAAGCCCAATGTTTTTATTACAATTATGACAGCCATAGCCATGGTAAATGTTGTGTATATATGTACATATATATACAGTATATTTGTAATTTCTAAACAGAAACATGAAAAGACTCACTTTGACTACTATTTTGCACAGTACAAAAATAAATATTTAAAAAGTTGGTAATAAACCACCTCGTCAACACTTTACACCACTTTATGGCAAAAGGCTTGGGATAAATTGGATGGAAGACTACATTTTACCTGATCACTTTAGAAGATTCAGCAAGAATTCTACAAAGTATTACTCTAGTAGTTGGGATAAAGCGTTGCACTACAACCGTCATTGAGTATAGAATTACTAGCTGAGTCACAGTATGCCGACCCGGCACTGTTAGCAAAGTCACTGCATTAAACACTCAATTCATTCATGGCTGAATTAGCGACTGTGCAAACTTCATTCTTTCAAGGATCAGAACTGAATTAAGTACCAGTTGTGATTGGTAGTAGAGGCAGCAATAAAGGTAGAGTTGTACTGGTAGTGTTTCATTCTAGACCACAAACAAATATGATAGAAGACCATCTAAAAAGCTGTGTTGGTATTTAGCACAAATTCCATCCCACAACAAACACGTATACACACACCTAAAGCAAACTGATGCCTGCATTATTTACAGAGCGCATCAAAACAGCATCCCCCCCGGTCCCTTTACTATGCACTTCACCCATTTGACCCAAAGTTCCCTTACCCTTCACCCCCTGTACTATACCCTCTGACCCTTGAACCCTGACCAGACTCACTCGTTGCCTGGTTTGGTCAAGGCCGTGCAGGCTAGAGCTCTCTGCTGCTGGCCCATCTTCTGGACTCGGTTCTTCTTATTGTTCTTATGCATCTCCTGGCCGGACTGTCTGAGACTCACAGATGAATGAGACCAGATCTCAGTGAAAAGCTGAATGACTACAGGCCAATCCAGGACAGGTACAGTAAACACTGCTCTATAATGACTACAGGCTGATCCAGGACAGGTCCAGTTAACACTGATCTACAATGACTACAGAACGACCCAGGACAGGTCCAGTTAACACTGATCTATAATGACTACAGGCCGATCCAGGACAGGTCCAGTTAACACTGATCTACAATGACTACAGGCAGATCCAGGACAGCTATAGATCCAGGCAGATCAAAGTAGTAGTAATCCGAATAGCTGTCTTCAGAATCTTGAGTGTTCAGAATCTTGAGACCGAATTAGAGTATTCGAAAATACAGGTTTGACTTGTTGTGGTTGAATTGTCCAGCCTCTGAGGACATTTAGAGCCAAAAGAGGTAAAACGAGAGCAAACAATTTTAATTCATGGTTGGAGAAGAGATATTTCCGTCTGCAACATTTCCTTTAAGGAACATCGATGTGCACCTATAACAGTTCATGTTGAAGTGCCCATGGTTTGCTGTTTGTTCCGCTTGCTTGCTTGGTCTCTGTCACTCTCTCTGTTAATGTCCCTCTCTCACTGGCACTCATTCACTCCCTCTCCCTCTTTCTCCCCCTCTCTCTCATTCCTCACTATGTCACTCAGTTTTCTCATCTTCTATCAGTCATTTCTTCTGCCCCATGTTTCCTCACCCACAACTGTCTTCACTCTGTTTTTCTCTCCTGTCTCTGCCTCCTTCCTCTCTTCACCCCTCCCTCCCTCCCTTTCACACTCAGCCCCCAGCTGTTTCTTGTAGCTCTGTTGACACAACCATACATACGATACAGAGCTCGATGGAACCTAATAAAGACCCAATGCTGACCCCGTGTGTAAGCTTTGTACAGGGAACCTACCCAGACCATTCTAGAACCTCTGTCTACTGCATTCCCAATCTCTAATCACAGACACATAGCCATCACCTTATGTCCTCACACGACAAAAAGCTACTGCCCTGTCCAAACTGCAGCTGGACTGGTGGCTACAAAGGGGCAGCCCTTGTGGATATGTTTAGGGGGATTCCAGGCCAAGCAGGGGGGATAGGGAACCTTAATCATGTGAAAGTGAAGTCTCATCTTCCAGCCAGACAGCTGATTAAGAGGTACAAGTGCATCAGTCAGGGCCAGGATGACAGAGCTTGGAGGACGAGGGGGCCTCACACCAGCCAGGGGAGGTATGTCATTATGCACTTCCTTGGTCTGGGGGTGGGAGGGTGGGATGCGGGGCATTGGGAGGAAGGGGGCATGTGGAGGAAGAAAGGTGGGGCTATGGGGGGCTTCTTTGGGGTACTCAGCTGTCACAGTGTTGGGTTGAGAGACAGGGAGGGGGTGAAAAGGAGGGGGTGAAAGAGAGATGGTTCTCCTAGCTAAGGTCTTCCCCTCGCTCACTGTGTAGAAGCTATTATCAACACACATTAACACTTTCTACATAGGCTACATAGTATTAACACTTTCTATATAGACTACACCGTATTAACAGTTTCCATATAGGCTACATAGTATTAACACTTTCTAAATGGGCTACATAGTACTAACACTTTCTATATAGGCTACATAGTATTAATTTACACTTTATATATAGGCTACCAAGTACTAACACTTTCTATATAGGCTACATAGTACTAACACTTTCTATATAGGCTACATAGTACTAACACTTTCTATATAGGCTACATAGTATTAACACTTTCTATATGGACTACATAGTATTAACACTTTCTATATAGGCTACATAGTATTAACACTTTCTATATAGACTGCATAGTATTAACACTTTCTATATAGGCTACATAGTATTAACACTTTCTATATAGACTGCATAGTATTAACACTTTCTATATAGGCTACATAGTACTAACACTTTATGTATAGGCTACATCGTATTAACACTTTATGATAAATACATTACATCACGTTTTTTGACTTGTTTCAGAAATGATGTGTGTTTAAACGTAGAATGTATGTTTTTTTAATGAATATATCATGTTTGACCTGTAAGTACAAACCTATACTGTATTCACTATGCAATTAGAGAGAGATCCAGAATCCAAACAGCAGACTAAAACTGTGTATGTCTGAAGCCCATATGATTTGATTATGGAAGGTTAAAGAGTCAGCCCTTGCAGGTGGCTGGGTTAACCTGTGGCTGGGACAGACAGGTGCTGAGTGATATGAGTGATAATGCTTCCATTTCTGCTCAGGCCAAAATGCAAATAACTGAGCAAGTTGCATCTGTGTGTGTGTGTATTTGTGTGTGTGTGTGTGTTTGTGTGTGAGTGTGTGTGTGTGGGGGGGTGTATTTAAATAACACGTGACTTGTTAAGAAGAACACATGACAAGTAACTTAGGCTAAAATCACTCATGCATGATTTGTTCCATCAGGTTGGACTCAGCCTTCTGCAGGAGAGAGAACCACGAATATCACAAGGAAAGCTCTGATTTACTTAAACAACTAGGGTAGGTTTACATTATAACATGTTACCTTCGACTAACCGTTTTACATCTCATGTGTTCATTCAGACTTTCTGAGACATTGCACAGTGCTTTGACTGATATAACAGTAGACCTACGTATATCTAAATATTGTTATGTATGTTTACATCATTATATTGCATCAGTATATTGCATCAGTATGTTGCCAACAATATAAAGTCATGAAACGTGTCATTTACCCTCTCTCATATCTCAGTGGGATCAGATATTGTTCCACAAGGATGAATGGCTCTTCAGGAAACCACACTTACTTCAGCTGGAATGTTTGCCTTAACAAGGGCTATGTTGGGCCAGTGCTTACTGGTGCTGTCCAGTCCATGTGCTTCCTCCTGGGGATGCCAGCCCTGGTCTGGTGCCTCTGGCTCTCTCTGAGTGGAAGTCTCTCTGGAGGTCTCAAACCAACCCAGGTTTTACCTATTAACCTGTTTGCAGTGGAGCTGGTGTTCTGTATGGAGGGTTTCTTTGAAGTGGTCAGCAACCTCATCCAGAAAATCATGTTAACACAGGCTGTATATTTCCTCTATATCGTCTCCTGGACTTGCAGGCCCCTGATCCAGAGCTGCATCTGTGTGGAGCGCTACCTGGCGGTGGCCCAACCTGTGGCTTTCCTCAGGCACCGGAGGTACAGGGTGGCATGTTCAACTGTGGTCTGGCTGCTGTCGCTCGCTTTTGCATGTTTTTCTATCCCTTTAATGGGTAATGAAGAAATCACAGCTCATGTGCTAATTGGTGTCTATTGCCTTGGGGTGGCCGTCATTTCCCTCTGCTGCTTCTTCATCCTGCGTGTGCTGAAGCAGCCTGGTCCAGGAGAGGTAGAGAAGGGCGGAGGGGGAGAGAAGAAAAAGGGGACGACAGACCCACATAAGATGAGAGCTTTTTGGATCGTCTTAACCAACCTGGTGATTATCTTGGCGAGCTCCATCCCGGTAGTTGTTGGTTACGCCACCATGTCATCCAGTCTTGACTACAACTGCAATGTCACCAACATTTTGGTGACTGTTAACATCTTCAGTGTCTTGTTCTCACCTCTGATTCACCTCTACAGAGAGGGAAAGCTGCCATGCCGAAGAGGGACAGAGACACATTAGACTTACAGGTGTGGGCACTATCGCTAGGAGATGATAGAGCGTTTTGTTAAATACGCATTGAATTAAAATTGTTCTGTCTATACCTCAGCACAGCCTAACTTCTTAGTGCCTGCAACAGTAGTTTAAACATACATAGGCACGGCAAAGATGTAGAAGGATTTGTGTAATATTTATTTGATAAATAGTTTGGATTGTTTTCATTTGGTGGCCTGTAGAAATAGAATGTTGTTAGATAGCACATAAGCTTTAGAATTGTTGTTAAAGGGGCAATCAAACAACAAAGTGACAGTCTCTACCATTGTTTTTGTAAAAAGCTACTTTTTAATTCATAGACAGAGCTATGAATGCAAGGACTGATCAGCCATGATATCAAAATTATCGTTTTAATCAAGTTTTTAGACTATGAAGTGTTTGTTTACATTGATGTTGTTTTACAAACAAAGGAGTTAAACAAGCTCTTATTTTAGGTTCTGATAGGGTATGACAGTTGAACTAAGCTCATGAGGAATGTATAAGTAATATCTTTCAAGAACCAATGGGCGTATATCATTCATTTGAAAGTCCAAGAATAGATGTCCCAAATGCAGATTGCCCCTTTAACTAAAGCATCATCACTTGTTTATCACTTACGGTGAATGTTGATTTGTTTTATTACATATACAATTAGTATCAGGACAGGGTGGCTAGATAGGAGATTAGGCATATTCATTTAGCAGTATTACTGGTCCAAGGGATGGAGGGAAGGAGAGAAATGGTAAAAAAGGAGGGAGGGCACAGATCATCCTGCTTGATGCTGAACGGCTCTCCTACGATCATCAGGGAAATTGTTCAGGATAATTTTTCTTTGAGATCATTTAAGTGTATTCTGACCCCCATTACGTTCTCCTTCAGCATGTTAGGTAGTTTTACTCAGCCCCTCTACCTCCACAGGGCTGGTAAACTGACTTGCATCGGGTGTTAAAGAGACGGATAACCACTGTAGGGGCATGGTTGTCTTGCATTTCTCAGCATATCATTATGTTCCATTCCTTTTAGTCATGCTATTTTGAGGTCTTGACATTTGTAGTAAGTGGTTTCTGGTTAAACTAAACAGTGTGAGATGTGGGGAAGAGGATTAGGGGGTTGATTGGTTTGAAATGTTCGTTGTATTTGTCATTGTATATCTGTTGATGTAAGTGAAATTAGGGAGTTACATTGTGAGATTTTACTATCACCTCATGTTCACAATTCAAATTTATTCCTGACTGTTTTGCTTGGTTTGACGAAATGTAGCCCCAATACTACTATTTTCACTTTGCTTAGTCATATTTTAACTGGTAGTAGATCCCATTATAGCAGTTGCTTCTCTACTTCTATGTGATGCTCTATATCAACTGAAAGAAAGGCAAATGCAACATGTAAAGTGTTGGTCCCATGTTTCATGAGCTGAAATAAAATATCCCAGATATTTTCCATATGCACAAAATGTTTATTTCTCTCAAATTTTGTTGCCAAATTTGATTGCATTCCTGTTAGTGACCGTTTTATCCTTTATCAAGATGATCCATCCATCTGAGATGTGTGGCATGTCAAGAAGCTGATTAAACAGCGTGATGCTGGGGACAATATAAGGCCACTCTAAAATGTACAGTTTTATAACACAACACAATGCCAAAGATGTCTCACGTTTTGAGGGAGAGTGCAGTTGGCATGCTGACTGCAGGAATGTCCACCAGAACTTTTGCCAGATAATTGTATGCTACTTTCTATACCATAAGCCTTTAAAGTAATTTTTTAGAATTTGGTAGTACGTCCAACCGACCTCACAACCGCAAACCATGTGTATGGTGTCTTGTGTGCGAGCGGTTTGCTGATGTCAATGTTGTGAACAGAGTGCCCCATGGTGGCTGTAGGGTTATGGTATGGGAAGGCATACGATTCGGACAACAAACACAATAGAATTTTAGCTATGGAAAATGTAAAGCACAAAAAGACTGACGAGATCCTGAGGCCCATTGTGAGTAATTGTCTTTTTAAGGTATCTGTGGTCAACAGATCCATAAGCTACAGACAACTAACACAATTGCATTTTATTTATGCACATTTTATCTGTATTCTCAGTCATGTACAATCCGTAGATTAGGGCCTAATTTATATATTTCAAATTACTGATTTCCTCATATGAACTGTAACTCAGTAAAATCTATGAAATCCTTGCCTATTGCGGTCATATTTTTGTTCAGTGTAGAAATGTGTCGATGTATGTTTTGAATAAAGCTAATCTGATTGATTCAACAGTTCAGGTCCCTGTCTGTCTGTCACTTATGATTACAGCATGTCATCAAATACAGTGGGGCAAAAAAGTATTTAGTCAGCCACCAATTGTGCAAGTTCTCTCACTTAAAAAGATGAGAGAGGCCTGTCATTTTCATCATAGGTACACTTCAACTATGACAGACAAAATGAGGAAAAGAAATCCAGAAAATCACATTGTAGGATTTTTAATGAATTTATTTGCAAATTATGGTGGAAAATAAGTATTTGGTCACATACAAACAAGCAAGATTTCTGGCTCTCACAGACCTGTACCTTATTCTTTAAGAGGCTCCTCTGTCCTCCACTCGTTACCTGTATTAATGGCACCTGTTTGAACTTGTTATCAGTATAAAAGACACCTGTCCACAACCTCAAACAGTCACACTCCAAACTCCACTATGGCCAAGACCAAAGAGCTGTCAAAGGACACCAGAAACAAAATTGTAGACCTGCACCAGGTTGGGAAGACTGCATCTGCAATAGGTAAGCAGCTTGGTTTGAAGAAATCAACTGTGGGAGCAATTATTAGGAAATGGAAGACATACAAGACCACTGATAATCTTCCTCGATCTGGGGCTCCACGCAAGATCTCACCCCGTGGGGTCAAAATGATCACAAGAACGGTGAGCAAAAATCCCAGAACCACACGGGGACCTAGTGAATGACCTGCAGAGAGCTGGGACCAAAGTAACAAAGCCTACCATCAGTAACACACTACGCCGCCAGGGACTCAAATCCTGCAGTGCCAGACGTGTCCCCCTGCTTAAGCCAGTACATGTTCAGGCCCGTCTGAAGTTTGCTAGAGAGCATTTGGATGATCCAGATGAGGATTGGGAGAATGTCATATGGTCAGATGAAACCAAAATAGAACTTTTGGTAAAAACTCAACTCGTCGTGTTTGGAGGACAAAGAATGCTGAGTTGCATCCAAAGAACACCATACCTACTGTGAAGCATGGGGGTGGAAACATCATGCTTTGGGGCTGTTTTTCTGCAAAGGGACCAGGACGACTGATCCGTGTAAAGGAAAGAATGAATGGGGCCATGTATCGTGAGATTTTGAGTGAAAACCTCCTTCCATCAGCAAGGGCATTGAAGATGAAACGTGGCTGGGTCTTTCAGCATGACAATGATCCCAAACACACCGCCAGGGCAACGAAGGAGTGGCTTCGTAAGAAGCATTTCAAGGTCCTGGAGTGGCCTAGCCAGTCTCCAGATCTCAACCCCATAGAAAATCTTTGGAGGGAGTTGAAAGTCCATGTTGCCCAGCGACAGCCCCAAAACATCACTGCTCTAGAGGAGATCTGCATGGAGGAATGGGCCAAAATACCAGAAACAGTGTGTGAAAACCTTGTGAAGACTTACAGAAAACGTTTGACCTCTGTCATTGCCAACAAAGGGTATATAACAAAGTATTGAGATAAACTTTTGTTATTGACCGAATACTTATTTTCCACCATAATTTGCAAATAAATAAATTTAAAATCCTACAATGTGATTTTCTGGATTTCTTTTTCACATTTCGTCTGTCATAGTTGAAGTGTACCTATGATGAAAATTACAGGCCTCTCTCATCTTTTTAAGTTGGAGAACTTGCACAATTGGTGGCTGACTAAATACTTTTTTGCCCCACTGTATGTATTCCCCTTCAGTGATGAATGCACATGTCTTGGCTAATTGTATCACCACTACTAAACATGAGAACCCAGACAGGGCCACTGGAAGAAAAACATTAGCTTCCATGAACACAGTGACCTGCCATGTTTTCTTTGGTTATTTGCATGACAGCCAACATTGTGTTTTATCTGTCGTAACTGCCTCTGTTTAGAAGACAGGCCTGTTTAGAAGACTGGCCTCTTCTAGATTCTAGACACACACAATATATTTGATTCTGGGATCCTTGGAATTCTAAAGGATGTGGTTGTCAGAATTTCAAACCAAATGCTTGTCTCTCTATCTACTGGCAACTCTTTATACATGTGTTTAAACATATTACTATTATTCCATATAAATTACCAAGACTGAATGATAAGCTACTACTTACTAGCCTACAAAACATTACTTTATTACTGAATTATAACATAGTACCATTCTATTAAAACTAACTACACATTTCACATATTAACTCTCTATGTACAGTGGCTTGCGAAAGTATTCACCCCCCTAGCATTTTTCCTATTTTGTTGCCTTACAACCTGGAATTAAAATGGATTTATTTTTATTTTTATAGTGAAACAAACAAGTTGAGTGTGCATAACTGTTCACCCCACCCAAAGACAATACTTTTAGAGCCACCTTTTGCAGCAATTACAGCTGCAAGTCTCTTGGGGTATGTCTCCACAAGCTTGGCACATCTAGCCACTGGGATTTTTGCCCATTCTTCAAGGCAAAACTGCTCCGGCTCCTTCAAGTTGAATGAGTTCTGCTGGTGTACAGCAATGCTTAGGTCATACCACAGATTCTCAATTGGATTGAGGTCTGGGCTTTGACTAGACAATTCCAAGACATTTAAATGTTTCCCCTTTAACCACTCGAGTGTTGCTTTAGCAGTATGCTTAGGGTCATTAACCTGCTGGAAGGTGAACCTCCATCCCAGTCTCAAATCTCTGGAAGACTGAAACAGGTTTCCCTCAAGAATTTTCCTGTATTTAGCGCCATCCATCATTCCTTCAATCTGACCAGTTTCAAAGTCCCTGCCGATGCAAAACATCCCCACGAGCATGATTCTGCCACCTCCATGCATCACTGTGGGGATGAAGTTCTCGAGGTGATGAGAGGTGTTGTTCTTGCACTCACAGTGCACACTCCTACAAAGTCATTAGGCTCCAACCACAATGGAAGAAAACATGGACCCAAAGGGATGGTTCAGGATTTTGGTAATGATGCCCTTAAAATACTTATCGAGAGTCAGAGGAACCCATGGATACCATTGTTATGTATCTGCGTCCAGTATGAAGGAATTTACAGGTAGGTAGCTTGAGAGCTGTACCCAAAAACGTACTACTTAGCATTGGATTGTTGGATTTCGAAATTAATTCTACCAATCTTCAAATAATGCTGTCCACGAGTTCATCTGACTCTCAGGAAGTAGAAAAAGAGCCTCCTGAACTATCTCTTTAGCATCAGCTATTTTTAAGACGGATGCACGTCAATTCAAAAGTCAATACATTAGTCAAATATATGCTAGTCTAGATGAGTGTCATCTTGTTTTGAGAACTCTTCAAAGCATACTGTGAATGCCACATCCTAACCCCTGGACAGAGGTATAGACACGCATTCTTCTACGATAAGAAGACACCGCAGAAATTACTATGAACTACATTTCTTACCTTGTCTTGAAAAAACACAGTAACTTCAATCAATTTGTAATAATAACATTGTCTATCCATGAGTATTAGCTTACTGCTGTGATGATAAATTTGTTTTATACTAAGCGTTAAAACTCTCCAGGTCCACCCACTTGTCCCACACTGACCTGATTGCAGCTAGCTTGTCTCTCTTCTACCGAGCTGGTCTTGTGTCTCGGTTATCGATGTGGATAATCCTAGAAATAATGTGGAATTGTTCCAGACATTGTTGCACGTAAAAGTTTTCTGCCAGTTTCTGTATCCCACATGGATTCTGTGGATTCCCCATTGGATGTGAAAACACCAGCAAGGATAAGAACCCCAAAGCATGAATGTAAATTAGTTTGGTCCATCTCCTTCCATCTCTCTCCAAAAACACACCTTACCTCCAAATTAGTGCAGTCCAGAATGATTTTCTGGATGGTGTCTGGGATGAATAGTTCTAAAGAAGACTTTATGTCCTGCACATGATTAACCGCCATCTGCGTCGGCCCTACTTGTATCCTTATCACATTGGCAGCCATGTGTGGTGGCTCATTCCTTGGGCAAGAAGACCATTCAACTTCAAAACATTTTGACATCCATATTTCTCCTCCTGCAGGCTGCT
This sequence comes from Brachymystax lenok tsinlingensis, assembly GCA_030435695.1. NCBI lineage: Eukaryota > Metazoa > Chordata > Actinopteri > Salmoniformes > Salmonidae > Brachymystax > Brachymystax lenok. The sequence continues at coordinate 39,539,020 of CM059810.1, forward strand.
GATGAGCTAGTTGCTGACGTGTTGGTCCTGGGCTGGCTGCTGATGGGCTGGTCCTGGGGGCGGCTGAGGTTCAATCTCAGACTCCGAATTAACAGCGACATCATCACATTCTGAAAATTCTTCCAAAGTGGAAGACGCTCCTTCCACACTATCTTCTCTCTCTGCAAAAAAAATGTCTAAGGCCCTCTGAGCAGAGACTATTTTTTGCCATACTGATTGATTGTGGTAAGGAGCTACACATGCAAAGCTATTTATTTGTTGTGTCCCTCCCCCAATTTGCACCGGGCTGTGGTAGAGTGTGGGATTATACTGGATTTTTTACAATGTATCAAAATAATGTATCAAAATAATGTATTGTAATAACATTGTGCAGGTTCCCACAAGACGTTGTGTAGTTTCACATCCTACAAAAGGTAAAGACTGCGAGAAAAGTTGAAGAAAGGCAGACAGGCAGGGAGACTGACAGACAGATTATTGGTGCTATGTTGAAACAGCAGGCCCAGGGAGGAGGAAGACAGAGTGAATGTACACAGCAAACCTTTTCGTTTCGTATTTGCTTGTTTTCACCTACACACTTTTCCACACTTTTAATACCTTCAAATTCAGTGGACCCTTACACCACATGTAATATAAATGTGTAGGGGGGTGCACAGTGTGCACTCAATGAAAATGTATTATTTTACATGTTCTTCACAGAAAATTTGCCAAGGCCAATGAGTATCAGGTTGAAAAAAGTATTAATTGTTTAATGTTTCTTTTAGTAAATATAAAAAATGGGTCCCACAGACCCGAACACTACAAATATTTTAAAGGGGATTGTATTAGTGGATTTACTTAATTCTCTGTACTGGCCAATGATTACAAGAGCAATTCTGATCCAACCATTAATTCATACATTGTAGCTAGATGTAGTAGGCAAATGTTAACAAGCTAAAGTTGCCCAATAATGGAAGTTACGCTAGCGAGAAAGCATTCTAGCCAGGTAGCCAAGGACAAAAATAAATAAAAGCATGTAATGTATGGCAGATTGATAGACCATTTTGTCAACATGAAAGAGAGGAGGATGACATTGGTGTTTCTCTACAAGTAGGGTGACTCAACATGTTTTTCTACGTGCACGAATGAGCACGCCCCCATTTGATGATGTTGTCACGTCCTGGCCATAGAGAGCCCTCGGGGTTCTCTATGGTGTTTTAGGTCAGGACGTGACTAAGGGGGGTTTTCTAGTTGTTTTGTTTCTATGTTGGTTTTGTGTCTGGTTCCCAATTTGAGGCAGCTGTTTTTTGTTACCTCTTATTGGGGATCATACTTAGTATGTTCTGTTCCCACCTGCATTTGTGGGATATTGTTTTTGTTAGTGCAGTTAGAGCGCTACGTATTGTCTGATCAGTTATTTCTTTGTGGTTTTTGTATGTTTCACATTTAATAAATATGTGGAACTCTACGCATTATAACGACGATCGTGACAGATGTTGAAATGTTGAAGTACTGCTGGAATAGTGGAGGCAGCTCCTGTTTTCAATGTGACTTACAATCTGTGGTTCTAAATAAATAGTTGTTTAGTGGTCTGAAAATGTGGAAAAAATGTACTTGCTTGACTATGCTGTACGACATGGAACTGTCTGTTACTGTACATGCAATACAATACATTTGGAAAGTATTCATATCCCTTGACTTTTTCCACATTTACATAAGTATTCAGACCATACACTCAGTGCTTTTGGCAGCGATTACAGCCTTGAATCTAATTGGCTATGACACTACAAGTTTGGCACACCTGTATTTGGGGAGTTTCTCCCATTCTTCTCTGCAGATCCTCTCAAACTCTGTCATGTTGGATGGGGAGCGTCGCTGCGAGTACAGCTATTTTCAGGTCTCTCCAGAGATGTTCGATTGGGTTCAAGTCCGGGCTATGGCTGGGAAACTCAAGGACATTCAGATACTTGTCCCGAAACCATTCCTGCATTGTATTGTCTGTGTGCTTAGGGTCATTGTCCTGTTGGAAGGTGAACCTTCGCCCCAGTCTGAGGTCCTGAGTGCTCTGGAGCAAGTTTTCATCAATGATCTCTCTGTACTTTGCTCTGTTCACCCTCGACCCTGACTAGTCTCCCAGTCCCTATCGCTGAAAACATCCCCACAGCATGATGCTGATTGGTGGAGTGCAGTAGAGATGGTCCTTGGTCAGTTTGGCCGGGCACCTAGCTCTAGGAAGACTCTTGGTGGTTCCAAACTTCTTCCATTTAAGAATAATGGAGGCCACTGTGTTCTTGGGAACCTTCAGTGCTGCAGAAATTTTTTGGTACCCTTCCCCAGATCTGTGCCTTGACACATTTCTGTCTCGGAGGTCTATGGACAAATCCTTCGACCTCATGGCTTGGTTTTTGCTCTGATACGCACTGACAAATGTGGGACCATAAATGGAAAAGTGTGTGCCTTTCCAAATCATGTCCAATCAATTGAATTTACTACAGGTGGTCTCCAATCAAGTGGTAGAAACAATTTCAAGTCTCATAGCAAAATGTCTATATACTTATGTATGTAAGGTATTTATGTTTTTTTTATTTTCTAAATGACCTAATTATCCATTCACCGCAACTACTTTCAATACTGCCCACCTGTGGTCCAGGAAATTATGGCCTGCAGACGGTGCAGCATGGACCCTAGGGTCCCTCTTCTCCACTTTTGTGATACTACTCAGCACCTGGTGGTACCGCATCCCCAACAACCCAGCGTGTGGATTATTTTTCTACGTTGGTGTACTAGGGAGTTGCAGCACCATGAACATTGATGCATATATCATATATGCAGTGTACTCCACTTGAGTACGTATTGTACAGAATATACAGAGCCTTCTGTGCATTACGCAACAGAAGACCAAATCCTGGGCCTCCTCCTGTCAGTTGAGCCCTCTCCTACAGGTTGTGTGGAAAACATGGGACAGTCATATAGAGAAACAGCAGCAATAAGTTGTCTCTTGGACCCCAGCACCGTTGCCAGGTGTTACTGTGACCAGTTCGGTGTGATTATTGCCGCTCCAGCCACGACACCTTTGTCGGGGATGGCTGCGACTGAGACCTCGGCCCCCGCTGGACCTCAGGAGTTGTCTGCTATGGAGACTGAGCCCACACTAGATGTCATTCCTGATTCCCCTTCCACTGCTGTGGAATCTGGGGGACACCCTCCTTGGCTCGGGTGGCCTATGCGAATCCAGCAGCAACTCCATGCGGTAGTGAGCCTATGTTGCTGACTGAACCCTATTCCTCACGCCACCAGATCATAACCAGCCAGAGCTACCTGGCGAGCCGCAGCCAGCGACAGAAGCCCTGTCTACCTTTGACTCTCAGCCTGTCCCTACACTAGTAGACCCTCCAGCAGCACCGGACCGGTCTGCTGGTACCTCCGATGATCGGTCCAGCCTTGATCTGGGCCCACACCACTGTCACCAGCTACTGACAGTACAGCTTCAACTGACCCAGCCACAGACTTGGATGCCTCTCTACAGCATGCACCACCTGACCCAGCTCCAGTGCTGGTTCTGCTGTCGCTGGACTTGATGTGACTGTGGGCTGACACAGCGACCTCACCAGGGCTCCCCACACAGAATTCCCCACCCAGTGTCATGTCCCAGATGCACTACCTATTTCTGCTCTGTGGTCCAAGCTGATCCACCATCTTCCCTGGACTCACAAACACCCCCTCCTGATCTGGTCCTGACCTTGGTTCTACGATTACCCTGGGCCGTCCTCTGGTTCCTACACTGGGGGACTTGCCTGCCTCAGTTGAGGACCCGCCACAGCCATGCCTGCTCTCCTCTACTTGGGCACAGCCCGCCTCTGTAAGGGAACTGTAAATATTTGTATAAACATAACAAGATTCAACAAGTGAGACATAAACTGAACAAGTTCCATAGACATGTGACTAACAGAAATTGAAAAATGTGTCTCTAAACAAAGGGGGGGTCAAAATCAAAAGTAACAGTCAGTATCTGGTGTGGCCACCAGCTGCATTAAGTACTGCAGTGCATCTCCTCCTCATGGACTGAACCACCTGCAAGTTCCCAGACATTTCTGGGGTGGCTCTAGCCTTCACCCTCCGATCCAACAGGTCCCGGACGTGCTCAATGGGATTGAGATCCGGGCTTTTCGCTGGCCATGGCAGAACACTGACATTCATGTCTTGCAGGAAATCACACACAGAACAAGTATGGCTTGTGGCATTGTCATGCGGAGGGTAATGTCAGGATGAGCCTGCAGGAAGGGTACTACATGAGGGAGGAGGATGTCTTCCCTGTAACGCACAGCGTTGAGATGGCCTGCAATGACAACAAGCTCAGTCCGATGATGCCGTGACACACCGCCCCAGACCATGATGGACCCTCCACCTCCAACTCGATCCCGCTCCAGAGAACAGGCCTCGGTGTAACGCTCATTCCTTCGACGATAAAAGCGAATCCGACCATCATCCCTGGTGAGACAAAACCGCGACTCGTCAGTGAAGAGCACTTTTTGCCAGTCCTGTCTGGTCCAGCGACGGTGGGTTTGTGCCTATAGGTGACATTGTTGCTGGTCATGTCTGGTGAGGAGCTGCCTAACAACAGGCCTACAGGCCCTCAGTCCAGCCACTCTCAGCCTATTGCGGACAGTCTGAGCACTGATGGAGGGATTGTGCATTCCTGGTGTAACTCGGGCAGTTGTTGCTGCCATCCTGTACCTGTCCCACAAGTGTGATGTTCGGATGTACCAATCCTGTGCAGGTGTTGTTACACGTGGTCTGGGAAACAAGCATGGGAAACAGTGTTTAAACCCTTTACAATGAAGATCTGTGAAGTTATTTCTACTTTTACTAATTATCTTTGAAAGACAGGGTCCTGAAAAAGGGACGTTTTTGTTTTTGCAGATTTTTTAATAATATTTATCTTATTTTATTGAGGAACCCTTACCTATACCGTATTCACTGCAATTAAAGAGATATCTGGAATCCAAACAGACTAATACCGTGTATGTCTGAAGACCATATGATTTGGTTATGAAAGGTGAAAGAGTCAGCCCTTGCAGGTGACTGGACTAACCTGTGGCTGGGACAGACAGGTGCTGAGTGATATGAGTGATGATGCTTCAAATTTCCGACAATGCCAGAATGCAAATCCCTGAGCAGGTGTGTGTGTGTGTTTGTGTGTGAATCTGTGCTTGCATGTGCATTTTGTTAATCTTTGTTTTGTTCAAGATACATTTAGAATTCTAGTCAAATAAAATGCAATGGTGCTCAATTCATTGTTGCCCACAGGTGTGTCTACGTAAATAACACAATACGTGACTTGTTAGGAAGAACACAGGACAGAGAGCTTTGGCCATCCCTCTATTTTCTTGGTGTTGTACATTCCGGTTGGACTCAGCCTTCAGCAGGAGAGAGAACCACGAGTATTGTGAATCAACTTGGGTAGGTTATTTAACATTTTAACTTGCTATGGCTCCTCTTCATGTTTCAGATTTTCTGAGACATGACAGTAGACATATATCAAACTATTGCTATGTATCGATCTTGCATCAGAATTTTGTCAACATTATATTAAATCATAAAGTCATGAATTTCCCCCTCTCTCATATCTCAGTGGGCTCGCATATTGTTCCACAAGGATGAATGACTCATCAGGAAACCAAACTCACTTCAGCTGGGCTATTTGCTATGACCAGGGCTATGTTGGGCCAGTGCTTTACTGTGCTGCTCAGTCCCTGTGCTTCCTCCTGGGGACACCAGGTCTGGTATGGTGCCTCTGGCTCTCTCTGAGTGGAAGTCTCTCTGGAGGTCTCAAACCCACCCAGGTCTTCCCTATTAACCTGTTTGCAACAGAGCTGGTGTTCTGTGTCCAGGGTGTCCTTAATGTGGTCAGCTTCCTTACCCAGAATGTCAAGTTACGGCAGGCTGTGTATTTCTTCTATAGCCTCTCCTGGACCTGCAGGCCCCTGATCCAGAGCTGCATCTGTGTGGAGCGCTACCTGGCAATGGTCCAACCTGTGGCTTTCCTTAAGTACAGGCTCCGGAGGTACAGGATGACATGTTCAACCCTGGTCTGGCTGCTGTCACTCACTTATGCATGTTCTCGTATCACTTTAATGGGTTATGGACAAACCGCAGCTTATGTGCTCATTAGCGTCTATTGCCTTGGGATGGCCATAATTTCTCTCTCCTGCTTCTTCATCCTGTGTGTGCTGAAGCAGCCTGGTCCAGGCGAGGTAGAGGGGGAGAGAAGAAACAGGGGACGACAGACCCACATAAGATGAGAGCTTTTGGGATCATCTTAACCAACCTGGTGATTATCTTGACAAGCTCCATCTCAGTGGTTGTTGGTTTGGCCACCGTGGCATCCAGTGTTGGCATCACCTGCAATGTCTTCCCTGTCTTGGTGGTTGTTAACATCTTCAGTGTCATGGTCTCACCCCTGCTGCACCTCTACAGAGAGGGAAGGCTGCCATGCTGAAGCGCGCCAGAGACACGTTAGACTTACAAGTTTTTGTGACAAACTATCGCTAGAAGACGCTAGAGCGTTGTGTCAAATATACATTTAATTCAAATTGTTTGCCAATAACATGGCACAGCCTAACTTCTTAGTGTCTAGAACTGTGGTTTAAACACATTTAGAAACTGCAAAAGTGTAGAACAATGTGTAATTTTCTTTTGATATGTAATTTTCACTGTTTTAATTTCATTGCATGTAGCTGTAGCATTTTGTGAGATGCATCACGTTAGCATTAGAGTTGTTGTTAACTTAAGCTCCATCACTTGATTAGTATTATAGTAAATGTTGGTTTGTTTTATTAATTATGCAATTAATATTAGGATGGGTTGGCTAGATAGGGGATTAGACCTATTCATTTAGCATTAATTAATGGATTGTCTTCTTCGTGTTATTTTGTCATTTGAATTTAGGGTCCTTGTCTGTCACTAACATGACATAATGTTATTCAAATGTATGGTGACTGACTGCCCATCAGACTTGGCTAATGGTGTCATGATTACTCAACATTCTAACCCAGACAGTGAACACCTCTAGAAAGACATTAAGCTTCATACACCCTGGAAAGAATGTGGACCCCCCTGATATAATATCAGCTATTGTAATGGCAAATGCACTTTGCACTTTCAAATGTCAATACATTAATCAAATAAAGGCTAGTCTAGATGAGTGTCATCTTGTGTTGAGAACTCTTCTCAGCATACTGTAGGAGCCGAAGGAGCCCTTACCCCTGGACAGAGGTATAGCCACATTCTTCTCCCATAAGAACAAGTAACAGCAGGTACAGTGGAAACTCATTTTTGATGTTGTCTTAAAAAAATATAGTAATTTCAATCATTTTGTAATCTCTCAGTATTTAAGCTTAATTCATGTGATGATAAAATCTGTTTTACAATGTGTTACTCCGCTTCAGATCCACTAATTATCTCTCTGTTTTTCTTTCACCCTCTTTATCTTAGAACGCAGCTCTCCCTGTTATTCAGAGACTAAAGTAATAGAGAACGTGCAGCAATGAAGGAACCAGACTCTTTTCCTGATTAACCATACTGGGAGGTTTGGCTATTATGACTCCTGGTGCTGGGTGTGTCCCACTTGTCTGCCAGTCTACCTGGGAAAAGAGGTGTTCAACTGCCTCCTGGGCCTGGTCACCAACACCTAGTACCTGTGGCTGGTGGCCCCTTTTGGTCCAGGTGAAACAGGAGATCTTCACCATCAACCAGTCTGTCATGGAGCTTCTCGACTTCCTCTACTCACCTCTATTGGTCACCAACATCCTCTTCATCAAAAGCTTTGCCCTTTATTCTGCCAGGGAGTTTTGGCTTGGTCGAGGTCGGAAACCCCTTGTTACAGAGCTCCTCTACCTCTTCAGGGTTTGGGAAACTGACCTGCATTGCGGGTTTAAAGGGATGAATAACTCCACTGTAGGGTAAAGGTTGTCTTGAATTTCTCTGGTTATCATTCTGTTTCATTCCTTTTATTCATTTTGTTCATGCTATTTAGACATTTTGAAATTTTTTACAAGTTGGTTATTGTTCAACTAAGTATTGTTTGGAGGGGGGGGAAGTCATTCATCCTTGTGGAACTTATTCCTGACTGTTTTGCTTGTTTTGACAAAATGTATGTCAATATTTCTATGTAGCAAAATAATATTTTAATGCAGTCATCTCGGTTTTCATTTGAAGCATAATTTTACACGTTGCTTGTTTGTATCAATTACAAAGTCATTGGCAACTTTGTTCTGAAGTTATCGGAGGTCACAAATAGACAGATAAACCATCTAATTCTACGTTTATCAGAGATTTGTTTGTATAAAGTGCTGTTGGAGGGCAAAAAAACATCTAACCAGGCGCTTAGCTCTTCTACGAGTGGTCTGAGGCAGGTGTTAGATTACGAGTGTTTTCAAGTGCTATGTTGAAAACAATGGTTTTGTGAAACAGCTCAGAGATTTAATGATGCTCCTATGAAGGTTCTGACAGTGAACTTAGCCTTGAGATGCTTTTGGGAAACCGGGCCCACCCTGGTGAGTCTTTGTCGTGGAAAGAGCAGGTGTTTCTAATGTTTTGAACACTCAATGTATACTAAAATTTTTTACTTTGCAAAGACATCTTTTAACATAGTGAACATAAACAAGGGTCACTCAAATTAGTATGATATGTTACGTGTGGTATGGTTACATAAAACAGAAGGTTAATTAAGGCAAAGACGAAATTAGTGTGGTTGGCCGCGATGGATGGTTGAGCGTATAATGTGGACGTCTTGGTATGGACAACTTTAGCATTTTAGTCCTTTACCCTAACCACTTAACTTCTTAGGGAGCGGCAGCAGAGGTGACGGTTTTGGAGAGTCTGGCGTGCCCAAAGTAAAATGCCTGCCACTCAGGCCCAGAAAATAGGATATGCACATAATTAGTAGTATTGGATAGGAAACACTCTGAAGATTCAAAGAGTGTTAAAATAATGTGTGTATAACAGAACTGATATAGCAGGCGAAAACCTGAGGAAAATCCTTTCCGGAATTGCAGTTTTTTTGTGACCTTTGCTCTATTTGAGACTCTCCCCATTGACTTCAAGGCAATCCAGCTCCGAGATTGCAGTACCTATGGCTTCCACTAGATGTCAGCAGTCTATATACAAAGACAGAGTGATTGGAGTAAGCAAAACGGATAGAAACAGGAAATGGTCAGGGGAGCTCAGATGTCAACAAGATTTCTCGGGCGCGAGACTGGATGCGCGCCCCACTGTATTTTCCTTTCATAACGTTTAGGTTACCATCCGAGTGAAATATTATCGCTAATATTCATAAAAGGATAGCTAAGGATGCATTATAACTGGTCTTTGATTTGTTTAGGAAAAGTTTATAGGTATATTTCAACGCGTTCTCTTCACGTTTCAATGGGCCATTCGACGTTGGATTTTCTGAACATAACGCGCCAACCAAACAGAGATTTATGGATATAATAAATTACTTTTTCTAACAAAAGAACCATTGGATGTCTTTGTTGGACACTTGGGAAGCCCTCAGCAGAAGTTCTTGGAAAGGTAAGGGATTTGTTTTCGCTAAGAAATTGGTTTTGTGTGAACCGTGCTGGTTTATGAATTTATGCTAATGCAGAAATATTAGAGGTGCTATCCTCAAACAATCAAATGTAGTGCTTTTGCCGTAAAGTCTTTTTGAAATCTGACAACGCTGTGATATTGCCAAGAAGCAGAGCTTTTGATGGCTATGCAATACTTGTATATTGATGAATGTTTAATAATTCAACTTTTGGATTTTGAATTTGGCGCCTTACATTTCACTGGGTAGTGTCGGGATTGGGGCGCTAGCACCCCAGTTATTCCTAAGTGGTTTAAGAAGGTGTGGGAACCCTGGCTTTACTACAGACAGACCAATCCCCGTCTTAGCTACCACAGCATTAATATACACTGCTCAAAAAAAATAAAGGGAACACTTAAACAACACAATGTAACTCCAAGTCAATCACACTTCTGTGAAATCAAACTGTCCACTTAGGAAGCAACGCTGATTGACAATAAATTTCACATGCTGTTGTGCAAATGGAATAGACAACAGGTGGAAATTATAGGCAATTAGCAAGACACCCCCAATAAAGGAGTGGTTCTGAAGGTGGTGACCACAGACCACTTCTCAGTTCCTATGCTTCCTGGCTGATGTTTTGGTCACTTTTGAATGCTGGCGGTGCTTTCACTCTAGTGGTAGCATGAGACGGAGTCTACAACCCACACAAGTGGCTCAGGTAGTGCAGCTCATCCAGGATGGCACATCAATGCGAACTGTGGCAAGAAGGTTTGCTGTGTCTGCCAGCGTAGTGTCCAGAGCATGGAGGCGCTACCAGGAGACAGGCCAGTACATCAGGAGACGTGGAGGAGGCCGTAGGAGGGCAACAACCCAGCAGCAGGACCACTACCTCCGCCTTTGTGCAAGGAGGAGCACTGCCAGAGCCCTGCAAAATGACCTCCAGCAGGCCACAAATGTGCATGTGTCTGCTCAAACGGTCAGAAACAGACTCCATGAGGGTGGTATGAGGGCCCAACGTCCACAGGTGGGGTTGTGCTTACAGCCCAACACCGTGCAGGACGTTTGGCATTTGCCAGAGAACACCAAGATTGGCAAATTCGCCACTGGCGCCCTGTGCTCTTCACAGATGAAAGCAGGTTCACACTGAGCACGTGACAGACGTGACAGAGTCTGGAGACGCCGTGGAGAACGTTCTGCTGCCTGCAACATCCTCCAGCATGACCGGTTTGGCGGTGGGTCAGTCATGGTGTGGGGTGGCATTTCTTTGGGGGGCCGCACAGCCCTCCATGTGCTCGCCAGAGGTAGCCTGATTGCCATTAGGTACCGAGATGAGATCCTCAGACCCCTTGTGAGACCATATGCTGGTACGGTTGGCCCTGGGTTCCTCCTAATGCAAGACAATGCTAGACCTCATGTGGCTGGAGTGTGTCAGCAGTTCCTGCAAGAGGAAGGCATTGATGCTAAGGACTGGCCCGCCCGTTCCCCAGACCTGAATCCAATTGAGCACATCTGGGACATCATGTCTCGCTCCATCCACCAACGCCACGTTGCACCACAGACTGTCCAGGAGTTGGCGGATGCTTTAGTCCAGGTCTGGGAGGAGATCCCTCAGGAGACCATCCGCCACCTCATCAGGAGCATGCCCAGGCGTTGTAGGGAGGTCATTCAGGCACGTGGAGGCCACACACACTACTGAGCCTCATTTTGACTTGTTTTAAGGACATTACATCAAAGTTGGATCAGCCTGTAGTGTGGTTTTCCACTTTAATTTTGAGTGTGACTCCAAATCCAGACCTCCATGGGTTGATAAATTTGATTTCCATTGATAATTTATGTGTGATTTTGTTGTCAGCACATTCAACTATGTAAAGAAAAAAGTATTTAATAAGATTATTTCATTCATTCAGATCTATGATGTGTTATTTTAGTGTTCCCTTTATTTTTTTGAGCAGTGTATTTTGACCATGACAGTTTACAATCCAGGGTTACAACAAGCAGTTTAGTCTCCTCAAATACAATGCTTAATTTTTTTAATATTTAGAAATAGCTTATTACTTGCCACCCATTCTATAACTAACTGTAGCTCTTTGTTAAGTGTTGCATGGATTTCACTTGCTGTGGTAGCTGACTTGTATAATGTTGAGTCATTTACCAAATAAACTCAGAACGTAGTTATGTTATTCATTTGGAATCAATAACATTGATTCGTTCATCATCAACAGTACTAATATATTTGCCAGCTTTACTCAGTGCCGGTGGCAGGTCGAGAGTAAAGATTGAAAAAGTAAGGGGCCTCTTGATCAACGATATAGCAGAGGATGTAAAGCCATAACACATGAGTTTTTCAAACAGATTATTATGATCAATAATGTCAAAAGCTGTACTGAAGTCTAAGGAAACAGCTCCATCAATCTTCTTCTCATCAATTTATTTTAGCCAATCATCAGTAATTTGTCTAAGTGCCATACCTTCCCTATACGCGTGCTGAAAGTCAGTTGTTAATTTGCTTACTGTGAAAGAGTATTGTATCGGGTCAAACAACATTTTGGGCAAATGGGAGTGGCAATATAGTCCGCTATCATCCTCAGTAATTTTCCATCCAAATTGTCAGACCCAGGAGGCTTGTCATTGTTGATAGACAACAATCTTTTTTTTCACCTCTTCCACTCTTGCTTTACCGAATTCAAAATTATAATGCTTGCCTTCAATAATTTGGTCAGTTATGCTTGGATGTGTAGGTTCAGAATTTGTTGTTGGCATGTCATGCCTAAGTTTGCTACGCTGGAAAATAGGGAGAAATAGGTCACAGGTAGGCATGTCCGAGCATCACCTATCCGAGCATAGAAGTTGACGCGCTATATCGTTCAACTTTGATTCATAACACAGTTTCATCTTCTTTTTTGTTTAGTTTAGTCATATCCTTTTTATAATTTACGTGGGCTAGACTACCTATGGGATTTACAAATAGTTCTGCTTAGTATCATTCCGCATTGAAACAATCGTTAAAATGGTGTACATTTGAAGGTTCTGTGTTGGTACAATACGTGGATGATTTGTTATTAGCGTCAAAGATGACAAAGAAACTCATATGCGAGACCTCTGACTATATGGCGGAACAGGGTCATAAAGCATCTTAAGAGAAAGCACAACTAGCAAAGCAAGAAGTAACATATTTGGGGGTTTCGATTTCCAAGGGCATGAAACCCATTTACCCAGGATCGGGTAGAAACCATGCATTCTTTGGCACGGCCAAACACTCCTCGCACACTCAGGAAAACTTTAGGAGTTTTCAATTTTGTTAGACATTTTATTCCGTCATTCTCTGAAATTGCTGAGCCACATACAGAGTTGACGAGAGGGGGGAAGGGTCCCCTTGAGAGGATTGAATGGAATCAAGAGTGTGAGGAAGCTTTTGTCGAGTTAAAGAAGCAATTGTGTCAAGCGCAAGCATTGGGATTGCCAAACCTAAAATTACCTTAAAAATGTTTGTTCATGAACAAGAGGGACATTGTAACGCAGTGGTTACGCAAAATCATGGGGGTAGAGAGAGACCAGTAATGTACTGGAGTAAATCGCTAGACTCGGTGGCAAAAGGAATGCCACCGTGCCTTGGGGCAGTACAGGCGACTGAAATGGTGTTGCATAACACGGCTTCCATTACAATGGGACAAAAAGTAGATTTGTATGTTCCACATGCAGTAGCAACCATAGTAACAGCACAAAAGTGCAAGATGGACAAAATGCGAGTTAACGTTAAATGAGGAAAATCTACAATTTCAAAAGATTGGTGCTTTGAATCCTGCGTCATTAATGCCGTTGCCTGGGGAAGGTGAATCGCATACATGTAACCCAGATCAGATTACTCCAAAACCTAGGTCTGATTTGTAAGAGACAGCATTAGAACCGGGATAAGTATTGTATACAGATGGCTCTAGTTACATGACCACAGAAGGGAAGAGAGTAACGGGGTACGCTGTGTGTGATGACAGAGGAATAGTGAAGGCTGGCCCAATGTCTGCCTCGGTGTCAGCCCAGGGGGTGGAGTTACATGCACTGGCCGAGGCTTGTAGGTTGTCAGAATGGGAGAATGTAACAATATACACGGATGCTCGGTATGCATATGGAGTAGTTCATGATTTCGGTACATGGTGGTCACAAAGAGGCATGTTAACAGCGACAGGAACACCAATAAAAAATGGACTGGAGGTAGAGGCATTATTAGAAGCATGTCAGTTACCCAGTAAATTAACAATGGTGAATGTGAAGCTCATACTAGTCGTACAGATAAAATTGCCATAGGTAATCGTAGAGCAGACGAAACGGTTAAGGCACCTGCCTTGGTGAGAGAAAGTGTTAGAGAACCACATGTAAATATTATGAATACAAAAGCTGGGATTGTAAGTCTAAAAGATTTACAGCAGCAAACTAACAAGAAATACATGTGGGGGTGGTTAGAGCAGGGGTGTCAAGTAGACATTGAAGGGTTATGGTATAACCCTACCACTGGAAGGCCTGTGGCCCCAAGTGGGATACATGTTACTCTTTCTGAAATGTATCATGGACCAACTCATCAATCGGCTGTGAACATGTACTCTCAGTTCAAGACGACGTGGTGGGGAAAGGGTGTGTTATGAACATTTCGGGACTGGGTTAAAAGATGTGTGATATGTGCCCAACATAATAGTGCACCAACAATGCCTACTCCTGCCTGACAGCAACCCCTGCCGGAAGGATCATTCACATCATTGCAGATTGACTTTATAGGGCCACTCCCTCGAGGCAGGGGGAAGACCCATGCATTGGTGGTGGTGGACAGATTTTCAAGATGGACGGAAGTATTTCCAACTTCCACAGCATCAGGGAACTTGTGGCAAAAACTTTGTTGAGGGAAGTGATACCGGGATGGGGCTTATTTCGGACATTAGATTCCGATCAAGGAATGCATTTCACTTCTAAAGTGCTACAAGCGGTATGTAAGGCTTTGGGAATTACCCATGCTTTTCATTGCCCATATAGGCCGCAAGCGGCAGGGATTACGGAGCATCAGAATTGTTCGATTAAGGAGAAATTGGCCAGGACTTTAGGTACCGAAGGGAAAGACTGGGCGCCAGGAGATAACCGAGAGCACGGGCTGACTCCTGGAGATTGAGTATACATCAAGATCCATCAGGTGGGGGTGTTGAGACGGCGTTGGTCAGGACCACACACGTACTACTTACTGCAACCGCAGCGGTAAAGACGGGAGAAGCACAGGAGGCTATATTGACAGCATGGAACTGGACTAGAGCGCAAATGAGGGGTATTGTGAGATATGCGTTGTTAGATATATATTGTTAGCAATAGCAGGGGTTACTTTGGTGATATTGTTGGGATATCATGTGCTGAGGGCATTGATATTAAAACGAATACACAGTGTTGAGTTACCTCAAGATGAGGTAAAAGTGATTAAGGCTACCGCACGTATATATCGGGTGGCTATGGAGGTATATGATGGGGAACAAAGTGAGAATGACATGGCTTGGGAACAGCTCTTGGATCCTGTAGTCTGACGGGGAAGACTGGGTGAAAGCATGAGGAAACTTTTTAGCGCTTCCATTTTTTCCAAACTCAGCAGAAAAGTATCCTGAAGGCATAGTCAGGCTAAGAGTGGGAATTGTCATGTTATCAAACTTTGAGTTGTCATTCATATATAATTGTGAATATCTTAACACTTTATTAATGTTGTTATGTTTGTGTGTCTTTTCGCTGCTTTCCAAGTCTTGTGCTATTACTCTCTAAGGAACCAGAAGGGGGAAGTGGAGAAACCAAAGCCGCTCCATATGACATATAACAAGACCGCAGATTCAGCTGGAATGGCATGTTGTTATGTGATGATAAATGGAAATAAAATTGTGTGATCATAGTACAGAGGCCATAAGTCTCTTAAATTTGTAAACCTTGAGGTGAATGTTGTTTATTGTTTGTTCCATTTGTTCGATTGTTTAATTCATGTTTTATAATAATTTGTTCTTTTTTTTTGTAAATTCATGTTTTAATCAATTCAAGTCATTTTCAAGTTGATGTAAATTGAACATTAGGAAGCTATTGTTCAAGAGGAAGGACTGTTGGAAATGGCTCAACTTTGAACATTGAGATATTAAAGAAGTGATAGGAAGTGAAAGAGACTGGGTGTTATGTCAGAAGTGAATGGTTCTCTGAAGAAAGACAGATGGCTTTGGAATGTGTTGGGTGATGAGAGGAGAGCAAAATGTGAAACAGGGGAGACAGATGGACATCTGTGGATTAGATGAAGGAGGGGTTGAGGTAAGGAGGTGAGGACAGATTCTCATCTGGGAGTAATTTGGTATCCTGTTACCCTCTTTATTCTCTTCCTGTGAAACCATAAGATGTAAGGATTGGAGAGAAGGTGGAGTGTCAAGACGAAGTGGGATATATATATATATCTGGATGGGACAAATCTTGAGTTGTATGAACAGCTGTGTTGACCCTTTGGGGAGAATTAAACTTGGTTAAGCTTCTCTAGTGTCCGTGAGTTATTTACTCTGAAAAATAAGAACCTAACAATGCTGAACTACTCTCCTACTATCATCATGGCAATCCTTCAGGATCATTCTTTAACATCAATAAAATGTATTCTGACCCCCATTACTTTCTCCTTCAGTGTGTTGGGTAACTTTACTCAGCCCCTCTTCAACCTCTGCAGGGCTGGGAAACTGCCCTGCATCAGGGGTTAAAGAGAACGATAACTTTAGCGGAAGGGTGTCTTGCATTTCTCAGGTTATCATTCTGTTCCATTCCCTTTAATCATATTGTTCAAAGTCTACACTTGTTGTATTCGGCACATGTGGCAAATACAGTTTGATTTGATTCGATTTTTACTTACTAGCCTGCATAATATTACTTTATTACTGAATTATAACATAATAGCATACTATTAAAACTAACTACACATTTCACACATTAACATCCTATATAGTATTTGCACTATACCTTCAAATGTTCACTTCTTTTGAGTTTTTAAACATACAATGATTGTTACATTAATGAATATATCACATATGGTTGACCTGTAAGTACAAACCTCTACTGTATTCACTATGCAATTAGAGAGAGATCAAGAATCCAAACAACAGACTAATACTGTGTATGCCTGAAGCCCATATGATTTGATTATGCAAGGTGAAAGAGTCAGCCCTTGCAGGTTGGGACAGACAGGTGCAAAGTGATGATGCCTGGCCAAAATGCAAATCCCTGAGCAGGTTGAAATTCCATCTGTGTGTGTGTGTGTGTGTGTGTGTGTGTGTGTGTGTTTGTGTGCAAGCATCTGCATTTTGTTCCTTCCTGATACGTTTAGATTTCTAGTCAAATAAAATACAATTGTGTTCAATTCACCCACACCCACACAGAGAGCATTGAAAAAATCATACATGTAGGTGTTGTACCATCGGGTTGGACTCCTTCTCCTTCTACAGGAGAAAGAACTACGAATATTGAGCATCAAGGCACGAGTTACCAAAAAACTAAGGTATGTTATTTTACATTTTAACATCACTGAGTATGTTATCTCCTATTCATGTTTTAATTAAGACTTTGAGACAATGCACAACAGTACACACTATATCAAA
The DNA here is from genome assembly GCA_030435695.1 of Brachymystax lenok tsinlingensis. NCBI lineage: Eukaryota > Metazoa > Chordata > Actinopteri > Salmoniformes > Salmonidae > Brachymystax > Brachymystax lenok. Next base: position 39,556,192 of record CM059810.1, read on the forward strand.
GTATTTTTATGAATGTGTGCATCAGTATATTGTATCAGTATTTTGCCAACAATATATTAAAACATAAAGTGATGAATTGTGTAATCTCCCCTCTCTCACATCTCAGTGGGCTCAGATATTCTTTAACAAGGATGAATGCCTCTTCAGGAAACCACACTTACCTTGACAACTGGGATGTTTGCTTTGACCATGGCTATGTTGGGATAGTGCTGTTCGTTGCTGCCCAGGCTCTGTGCTTCCTCCTAGGGACGCCATCTCTGGTGTGGTGCCTCTGGCTCTCTCTGAGTGGAAGTCTCTCTGGAGGTGTGAAACCCACCCAGGTCTTCCCTATTAACCTGTTTGCAGTGGAGCTGGTGTTCTGTGTCCAGGGTCTCCTTAATGTGGTCAGCTACCTACTCAACCAGAATGTCATTGTACGGCAGGCTGTTAATTTCCTCTATATCGTCTCCTGGACCTGCAGGCCCCTGATCCAGAGCTGCGTCTGCGTGGAGCGTTACTTGGCGGTGGCCCAACCTGTGACTTTCCTCAAGTACAGGCTCCGGAGGTACAGGGTGGTGTGTTCAATCATGGTCTGGGTGTTGACGCTCTCTTGTGCATGCTATCCTATCCCTTTAATGGGTAATGAAGAAATCACAGCTTATGTGCTCATTAGTGTCTATTGCCTTGGGGTGGCCGTCATTTCTCTCTGCTGCTTCTTCATCCTGCGTGTTCTGAAGCAGCCCGGTCCAGGAGAAGTAGAAGGGGGCAGAGGGGGAGAGAAGAGACAGGGGACGACAGACCCACATAAGATTAGAGCTTTTGGCATTGTCTCAACCAACCTGGTGATTATCTTGGCAAGCTCCTTCCCGGTTGTCTTTGCTTACACCACCGTGTCATCCAGTCTTGTCCACAACTGCAATGCCATCCCCATCTTGCTGATTTTTAACATATTCAGTGTCATGGTCTCACCCCTGATGCACCTCTACAGAGAGGGAAGGCTGCCATGCCACAGAGGGCCAGAGACATGTTAGACTTACAGTTGTGGGCACTACAGTGTTTTGAGACAAACTATCACTAGGATATCATATATTGTTTGTTGAATATGCATTTAATTGTTCTGCCACTATCACGTCGCAGACTAACTTCTTATTGCCTGCAACTATAATTAAATCATACTTAGTGACAGCATTGTAGTGATTTGTGCAATTTTTTCACTTTTTGAATGTTTTAATTTGGTTGCAAGTAGCAACAGCATTTTGTGAAATACAACATGTTAGCTTAAGTCTTGTTGTTAACTAAAGCTGCATCAGTTGTTTCATATTGATAGTGAATGTTGGTTTGTTTTATTGATTAAATAATTTGTATTAGGACCAGATGGCTAGATAGGGGTTTAGACCTACTCATTTAAATACATCACAACTATGAGATAACACATAGGGAATCATGTAGTAACCAAAAAAGTGTTAAACAAGTTATTCAAAGTAACCACCCTTTGCCTTGATGAAAGCTTTACACACTCTTGGCATTCTCTGAACCAGCTTCATGAGGTAGTCACCTGGAATGAGTTTCAATACACAGGTGTGCCCTGTTAAAAGTACATTTGTGGAATTTCTTCCCTTCGTAATGCGTTTGAGCCAATCCGTTGTGTTGTGACAAGGTAGGGGTGGTTTACAGAATATAGCCCTATTTGGTAAAATAGCAAGTCCATATTATGGCAAGAACAGCTCAAATAAGCAAAAGAGAAACGACAGACCATCCTTCCTTCAAGACATGAATGTCAGTCAAACCAGAACACTTCAAGAACTTTGAAAGTTTCTTCAAGTCAATTGCCAAAAACCATCAAGCGCTATGATGAAACTGGCTCTCATGAGAATCGCCACAGGAAAGGAAGACACATACTTACCTCTGCAGCAAAGAATAAGTTCATTCGAGTTAACTGCACCTCCGATTACGTCCGAAAAAAATTCTTCCCAGAGTTCAAGTAACAGACTGCGTTAATCAGCCCTACAGTGAGGGAAAAAAGTATTTGATCCCCTGCTGATTTTGTATGTTTGCCCACTGGCAAAGAAATGACCAGTCTATAATTTTAATGGTAGGTTTATTTGAACAGTGAGAGACAGAATAATAACAAAACAATCCTGAAAAACGCATGTGAAAAATGTTATAAATTGATTTGAGGGAAATAAGTATTTGACCCCCTCTCAGTCAGAAAGATTTCTGGCTCCCAGGTGTCTTTTATACAGGTAACGAGCTGACATTAGGAGCACACTCTTAAAGGGAGTGCTACTAATCTCAGTTTGTTACCTGTATAAAAGACACCTGTCCACAGAAGCAATCAATCAATCAGATTCCAAACTCTCCACCATGGCCAAGACCAAAGAGCTCTCCAAGGATGTCAGGGACAAGATTGTAGACCTACACAAGGCTGGAATGGGATACAAGATCACTCCCGACACTACCCGGTGAAATGTAAGGTGCCAAATTAAAAATCCAAAAGTTGAATTATTAAATATTCATCAATATACAAGTGTTGCATAGTCATCAAAAGCTCTGATTTGTGGCAATATCACAGCGTTGTCAGATTTCAAAAAGGCTTTACGGCGAAAGCACAACATTTGATTGTTTGAGGATAGCTCCTCTCATATTTTATGCATTAGCATAAATCCATAACCAAAGCGGGTCTCATAAAACTCATAAAATCGCTAATATAAAATCCCTTACCTTTCGAAGAACTTCTGCTGAGGGCTTCCCAAGTGTCCAACGAAGACATACAATGGTTCTTTTGTTAGAAAAAGTCATTTATTATATCTATAAATCTCTGTTTGGTTTGCACGTTATGTTCATAAAATACTGCGTCCACTCGTCCATTGAACCATGAAGAGAATGCTTTCAACCTATACCTATACACTTGTCCAAGAACAATCAAACATCATTGATAATGTATCCTTAGGAACACTTTTATGTATAAATAGTATAATATTTCAACTGGATTATAAACTTGACGATAGGAAAGGAAAAAAACACTGCGCGCGGGAGCCCGTGAACGCGCCTCCTCTTCTGTTTACATCCGGTGACTAGTTCGAAATTCTTCTTCTATTACCATCCAGAGCTACGTAACATCACCAAACACTGTCTAGAGAATGTTGACATCCAGTGGAAGCAATAGGTACTGCAATCTTACTCCCAGATATGGCTGTTTTCAATCGGGAGGGGTTCAAAATGAGGCAATGTGTCAAAAACACTTTTTCCAGGACAGAAATCTCTCGGGTTTTCGCCTGCTATATCAGTTCTGTTATACTCACAGACAATATTTAACACTCTTAGAAACTTCAGTGTTTCCTATCCAATAGTACTAATTATGTGCATATCCTAGTTTCTGGGCCTGAGTGGCAGGCATTTGACTTTGGGCACGCCAGACTCTCCAAAACCGACACCTCAGCTGCCGCTCCCTAAGAAGTTAACGGCCTCCTAAACAATTATGTTATTATGTGTGTTTTTTTTTGTTATTTGTAACATATTTTGTACATAATGTCTCATGATAAAAAAATTGTTTTTGGATATTAGGACAGCGATTACTCACCTTGTACTGGACCAAGTTGTTTTTATTAACAAGTCGAACAAAATGATTTGTTTATGTAAGGTGAAAGAGTCAGCCCTTGCAGCACAAACCTGTGGCTGGGACAGACAGGTGCGGAGTGACATGAGTAATGATGCTATCATTTCTGCTCAGGCCTGAGCAGGTTGAAATTCAATCTATATGTGTGCTTGTGTGTGCGTGTGTTTGTGTGTGTATGTGTGTACAGGTCTATGTTTATCTAAATAATCCAACACATGACTTGTTAGGAAGAACACAGGACAGAGAGCTTTGGTTAAAATCACTCATGTATGTGATGCTCCATTGGCTTTGATACGGTCGGGGTTACCAAAACAACTAGGGTAAGTCATTTGGTATTTTAACTTCACTGAGTATGCTATATTAGGCTACTTGTTTTAAATCTCCTGTTCTTGTTTTCATTCAGACTTTCTGAGACAATGCACAATGTATTGAATTAAAATAGAAGACCTACGTAAGTCAAAGTACAGGGTGGCGTGTTCAACCATGGCATGTTTGTTGTCGCTCTCTTATTCATGTTCTATCCCTTATTGGGTTATGAAGAAATCTCAGTTTATGTGCTCATTGGTGTCTATTGCCTTGGGGTGACCGTCATTTCTCTCTGCTGCTTCTTCATCCTGTGTGTCCTGTTGCAGCCTGGTCCAGGAGAGGTAGAGGGGGGCACGAAGGGAGAGAAGAAACAGGGGACGACAGACCAGCATAAGATGAGAGCTTTTGGTATCATCTTAACCAACCTGGTGGTTATCTTGGCGAGCTCCATCCCGGTTGTCGTTGGTTTTGCCACTCTGCCATCTACTGTTGACATTACTTGCAATGACTTTCACATTTTGCTGTTTTTTAATATCATTACTGTCATGGTCTCACTGCTGATGCACCTCCACAGAGAGGGAATGCTGCCATGCCGAAGAGGGCCAGAGACACGTTAGAATCACAGTTAGGGGCACTAATAATAAACAATTTATCGCTAGCAGACGATAGAGTGTTGTGTTATTTAGGCATTGAAACAGAACACACTTTTTTGCCTGCAACTACAGTTTAAAGAATTTGTAGAAACACGAAAGGTGTAGAAGAATGTTACATTTTTTATTTGATCAATTGTTTTAATTTGTTTGCATGTACCAATTGTTTTTTGTGAGATACATTAAGCTGGCATTAGAGTTGTTGTTAAAAGGGCAATCCAGAAACATCCAGAAAAATGTTGAGCGGCAAATTTAAAATGCAAATGTAGTATTATAAAACATTAATAAAAATACAAATGTTGCGTACTCTTGTTGGGTTTGAGAATATGTTTCTTTGCTAATTGTTAGGTTTGAGAATATGTTTCTTTGCTAATTGTGGGGTATGAGAAAATGTTTCGTTTGCTACACATGAATGTGTTTGAGCTCAGGCTGATAAATTGTGGAACAATACAGTGGATTGTGCAGACACCGGGTGTCTGGCTAAGGGGCAGTATAACCTTGGGAGATAACAGTATGCTGAGCTAGGAACACATGAATAGAAAGATGTGGAGACGCAAACAGGACCGAGCCTGTGGCCTCAGTAACCCCGGACAACAAGCGCCAAGAGGCTGGGACCAGCCTGTGCGCCTACTATTGGCTAAGCAAGTCTAAACCACGCCCAGCCACTGTTCTGATAGGCCCATCCCGAGGTGGGAACTAAACTCTGTCAGAACATATACCAATGCTTTTAGCAGAAAGGGCAGTTCTCTGTTAACCCTGCGTGGTACTACATTGAACCCGTATATACAAAGATTGCATTTACCATTTATGCTTGAGTGAATAAAAATAATTAGAACTTACTTGGTGACTCTGTGTCACCTTTTGTCCTGATACCAGATTTGAATTTCGCAACCCTAACAATTGGTGACCACCCGACGTGATCTGGTGACGGACATCGCTGGAGATTGACGTGCCAGCCGATTGGCCAGGCCTGTCGTCGGACGGTGTGTCTCACAAATCCTGACCGGTCAACTAAAAAAGGTAAGCAGACACCTATTGTGAAAAAGTTCTGCACATTGGCATTATCCAAATTTAATTTTGTGAGTCACCTGTTTGACGTAAGTTACTAAATTACATGAATTATTATAATTGGCAAGAGTAATTAAATGTGATATATGTGATGTGGTAAATGCAATTTTAATTGGCCAAGATATGATATGATATAACGAGTGAATGTGATGTACTAGGTGAGATGCCAAGTGTGTATGAATAGGGTGAGATGCCCAAGTATGTGTGAGGGTGGGGATTAATGCAACAGTGAATGAAGTGTACTAGGGTGAGATGCCCAATTGTGAATGAATAGGGTGAGATGCCCAAGTATGTGTGAGCGTGGGGATTAATGCAACAGTGAATGAAGTGTACTAGGGTGAGATGCCCAATTGTGTATGAATAGAGTGAGATGCTCTAGTATGTATGTTGGATGAATGAAGTACACTTGATATCCAATAGTGAGAAGCGGGATATCGGTTTGAATGATTTAAAAGGTGAGATGCCTGCAGATGAGATGTCTGCGTTGCATTAAGTTAAAACTGACGATTGAATGAAGTACACTTGATATCCAATAGTGAGAAGCGGGATATCGGTCTGAATGATTTAAAAGGTGAGATGCCTGCAGATGAGATGTCTGCGTTGCATTAAGTTAAAACTGCCGGGTGTTTGTAGTACATTAGATATTTCAGTTGGAGCTGGTATCGGTGAGAATGTGTTTTTTTTAAGGTCGCGGACCTACAGATGAGACGTCTGTGCCAGAGTTATATCATTGAATATTGGGAAAGTGTACACGGCATACGGGGAAAGTGATACGTTAACGCACCTAGAATTTACTTGTTTTGGCTATATACAAGGATAATAGAAAAACAAGTGAGCCCATTGAGGTCCTAAAAAACATCCGTGAATATATAGCCCTATTTTGAACGCATGCCCAAAGCTGGAACTATTCTACCCCAATATCTCGAGAAATAAGTAAATTTTTATCATGGAACACCAAGATGTTGAGAAAGTGCTGAAAACGCTGAAATCAACACTAGAAGTAAATGGAGGAAAGAATGGGAAGGAGTGGGAGAAAAGGGGAGAGAAACTATACAAAGAATGGATTGAAGAGGGCAGTATTATTTCAACCTCCGGACTCCCTGGTGAAGGAGAGCCGGGAAGAATACTGGACTCCCTGAAGAGGAGAACATATAAAGCCGCCTTTGAATGGAAGCAAGGAGGGGAACAGACGAAGGGAAAAAGCAAAAGACGCGATGGAGAAGGCTAAGTTGAAGGAACGCATAGGTTTGGCTGGAGAAACTCAAAAAAAAAAAAAATCTCAAAAGGGAGAACAGATCGCACCCGCCAGGCTGTATCCATCCCTGCCACGGGCTCCGCCACCATATGACAGTACCCAGGTCATGGCTCCGGTCATGGATCTCACAGCCACGGTGAACTACAAAAAGAGAGCAGAATCACAAGAAGGAGGAACCTGGGTCCGAAATGAAGACCTCCAGGATAGAAGCGAGAGTGTGCAACTTTTGCTAGAAGCAGCAAAGCTGATGTAGAACAACTCAGTAGCATACCAGTTGGAACTGAAAGTGATATGTGTATGACGGATGTGCAGAACAGAGGGGGACTTGTAAGTGAAAGTGAGAGCGTGTCTGGACGAAGTTACCAAGACATGGAGGAAAAATGTGTCGAGAATGAGAGAAGGCTGAAGAGTCTGGAAAGACAGATAAGGAAAAGGGAAGAAGAGAGAAGCAGCTCAAAAGAAGAAGTGAAAAAAGGGGGGGCCAATGTTGAACTGGTCTGAGCCCGAAACAGAGAATCAAAGGGGGTCAGCAGTGGACGAGGAAGAAAAATACATCAGTGGTTTGTTTAAGGGGGACATTTATGATGATAAGTTTGAATTAACTAGTTCATTAGTGGATATTAAGTTTAAAATGGATATTAACGTTGTACTGTATATGTTTCCTGATGTGTCTTGTATATCACAAATATAGGAGAGACACTATCTATTGTTCCATAAAGTGAATATGTTATTCAATGCTTTTGTATAGGGCTAATAGCAGTAATACAAACAAATATCTTTCATAAAAAAAAATTTATATACATTTATTTGATTCTTTGAACCTCTGATTTGTGAACATAAAGTGAATCACATATACTGTTGTCTACCTGTAAGTACAAACATATACTGTATTCGCTACGCAATTAGAGAGAGACCTACAATCCCAAAAAACGAATACTGTGTATGTCTGAAGCCCATATGATTTGATTATGTAAGGTGAAAGAGTCAGCCCTTGCAGGTGGCTGGGCTAACCTGTGGCTGAGTGAAATTAGTGATGATGCGTCAATTTCATTTCTAGTCAGACCAAAATGCAAATCTCTGAGCAGGATGAAATTGCATCTCTGTGTGTATGTGTACGTGTGTGTGTATGTGTATGTGTATGTGTGTGTGTGTGCGTGTGTGTTCATGTGCATGCAGCATATACATTTTTTTTTTCTATTTTGTTCATGATACGTTTTGATAGGATTTCTAGTAAAGTTAAGTCACCTGCTCTAAACTAAACATATGATGGAGCTCAATTTATCAAGGCACACAGATACGTGTATGTAAATAATGCACGTGACTTGTTAGGAAGAACACAGGACAGAGAGCTTTGTCTAAAGTCACTCAAACATGTAAGTGCTGTTTCATCGGGTTGGACACAGCCTTCTGCAGGAGAGAGAACCACGGATATTGTGAATCAAGGTCTGAGTTACCAAAACAACTAGGGTAAGTTATTTTACATTTTAACTTCACTGTCTACCTTATCGCAGGATAATTGTTTTAAATATCCTCTTCATGTTTTTATTCAGACATTCTGAGACAATGCACAATGTTTTGACATAACAGTACATTCGTGGCCAAAAGTTTTATGGCACAAATATTAATTTCCACAAAGTTTTCTGATTCAGTGTCTTTAGATATTTTTGTCAGATGGAACTATGGGATACTGAAGTATAATTATACGCATTTCATAAGTGTCAAAGGCTTTTATTGACAATTACATGAAGTTGATGCAAAGAGTCAATATTTGCAGTGTTGACCCTTCTTATTCAAGACCTCTGCAATCCGCCCTGGTATGCTGTCAATTAACTTCTGGGCCACATCCTGACTGATGGTAGCCCCTTCTTGCATAATCAATGCTTGGAGTTTGTCAGAATTTGTGGGTTTTTGTTTGTCCACCCGCCTCTTGAGGATTGACCACAAGTTCTCAATAGGATTAAGGTCTGGGGAGTTTCCTGGCCATGAACCCCAAATATCAACGTTTTGTTCCCCGAGCCACGTAGTTATCACTTTTGCCTCATGGCAAGGTCCTCCATCATGCTGGACGAAGCATTGTTCGTTACCAAACTGTTCTTGGATGGTTGGGAAAAGTTGCTCTCGGAAGATTTGTTCGTACCATTTTTTATTCATGGCTGTGTTCTTAGGCAAAATTGTCAGTGAGCCCACTCCCTTGGCTGAGAAGCAACCACACATGACACAGGAACGATCCTGGCATAACACAGGACTGATGGTAGCGCTCACCTTGTCTTCTACGGACAAGCTTTTATCCGAAAGCCCCAAACAATCGGAAAGGGGATTCATCAGAGAAAATGACTTTACCCCAGTCCTCAGCAGTCCAATCCCTGTACCTTTTGCAGAATATCAGTCTGTCACTGATGTTTTTCCTAGAGATAAGTGTCTTCTTTGCTGCCCTTCTTGAAACCAGGCCATCATCCAAAAGTCTTCGCCTCACTGTGCGTGCAGATGCACTCACACCAGCCTGCTGCCATTCCTGAGCAAGCTCTGTACCGGTGGTGCCCCAATCCCGCACCCGAATCAACTTTTGAAGCTTCCAGTCTGTTATTCGAACTCAATCAGCAAGACAGAGTGATCTCCTACCTTGTCCTCGTCAACACTCACACCTGTGCTAACGAGAGAATCACTGACATGATGTCAGCTGGTCCTTTTGTGGCAGGGCTGAAATGCATTGGAAATGTTTTTGGGGATTCCGTTCATTTGTATTGCAAAGAGGGACTTTTGGCCACGACTGTAGACCTACGTATAACAAATTTTATTTTTATGTATGTTTGAATCAGTATTTTGCGTCAGTATTTTTTCAATAATATTATTAATATATATATTATTAATATAAAATGCAATGTCATTAATCATGTAATTTCCCTTCTCTCATTTCTCAGTGTGCTTTAGATATTGTTCCACAAGGATGAATGACTCTTCAGGAAACCAAACTTACCTTGACAACTTGGATGTTTGCTTTGACCAGGGCTATGCTGTTCCAATACTGTCCGGTGCTGCCCAGGCCCTGTGCTTCGTCCTGGGGATGCCAGCCCTAGTCAGGTGCCTCTGGCTCTCTCTGAGTGGAAGTCTCTCTGGAGGTGTCAAACCCACCCAGATCTTCTCTATTAACCTGTTTGCAGTGGAGCTGATGTTCTGTGTTGAGGGTCTACTTGATGTGGTCAGCTATCTACTCATCCATAACATCATGTTACAGCAGGCTGTGTATTTTCTATATTTCCTCTCCTGGACTTGCAGGCCCCTACTCCAGAGCTGCATCTGTGTGGAGCGCTACCTGGCGGTGGTCCAACCTGTGGCTTTCCTCAAGTACAGGCTCCGGAGGTACAGGGTGGTGTGTTCAACCTTGATCTGGGTGTTGTCGCTCACATATGCAAGTTCTTCTAATCCTTTAATTGGTAATGTAGAAATTGCAGTTAATGTGCTCATTAGTGTCTATTGCCTTGGGGTGGCTGTCATTTCTCTCTGCTGCTTCTTTATCCTGCGTGCGTTGAAGCAACCTGGTCCAGGAGAAGTAGAAGGGGGCAGAGGTGGAAAGAAGAAACAAGGGACAACAGACCCACATAAGATGAGAGCTTTTGGGATCGTCTTGACAAACCTGGTGATCATCTTGGCAAGCTCCATCCCTGTGGTTGTTGGTTGGGCCATCGAGTCATCCAGTCTTCACTACAAGTGCAACGTCCTCCCCATATTATTGATTGTTAACATCTTCAGTGTCATGGTCTCACCCCTTATTCACCTCTACAGAGAGGGAAGGCTGCCATGCAGAAGAGGGATAGAGCCTTGCTAGAGTTACAGTTGCTGGCACTGCAGGGTTTTGTGACAAGCTGTCAGTAGGAGATGATAGATGGTTGTGTTCAATACGCATAGAATCAAAATTGCTCTGCCTATATCGTGTCTAAAAACTAACTTCTTAGTACCTGCAACTGTAGTTAAAACATACAGAGAGACAGCATAGTCATAATTTGTGAAATTTCTTTATTTGATAAATATTTTTGAAGTAAGAGCAGCATTTTGTTTGCTACAACACGTTGGCTTTAGTTATTCCCTCCCTTTACCTCCTCAGGGCTGGGAAAATGTCCTGCATCTGGGGTTAGGGAGGATAACTCCACTCTAGAAAGGTTGTCTTAAATATTGTTTGTGCTATTTAGAGGTTTTGGCATGTTTAAAAAGGGGTTTATGGTTCAACTAAATTGTGTGTGTGGGGATTTGTTTGTGTGCAAAATCGCCATTTTATTTGTCTTTGTATAGCGGAGTTAAATTTGTAAGAACATTTTCCGATTTTTCTATCAACTCATGTTCAAAGTTCCAACCTATTCCTGACTGGTTTGCCTGGTTTTGACAAATTGTAATGTCACAAAATATATACCATAGGAGCGTCTGCTAATCAACTACAATATAAATGTAAGATGAAACATGCAAACCCAGACAAGGCCACAGTCAGGGCCACTGGAAAAAAAACATCAGCTTCCATGAACAACATTTGCAAGACATCCAACATTGTATTTAATCTGTTGTAACTGCTTTTGTAAACCAAATCCAAGTTTATTAGTTGCATACACAGATTTTCAGATGTCATCACAGGTGCAGTGATATGCCTTTGTATCTACCTCCAACAGTAACATCTAACAATGACTACATGTATAGCCAAAACAATTCAATATGGAAAGGAAATTGAAATATCAGAACAAGTCAGGTGTGTATAGACAGTATGGACAGTATATGAATACAACATGTGTACAGTAGTAATTATATAGGATGAGCCATGATTAGAATACAGTATATACATATAAAGTTGTTATCTTTACTCAGCCCCTCTTCCACCTGGGAAACTGCTCTGCATCTGGGGTTAAATAGAAGGATAACTAAACTGTAAGTGTGGCATAATGGTTGTCTTGCATTTTTAGGTTATCATTCTGATCCACTCCTTTTAATTATTTTGTTAATGTTATAACTTAGAGGTTTTTACATTTTGAGTACAGTAAGGGGTTTATGGGTAAACTCAACAGTGTGTGTTTTGGGAGGTCGATTTTTTGTTGTAAAAAATGCCATTGTATTTGTTTTTTTATAGCTCAGTGAAAATAGGAATACAAATGTGAGATTTACTATCACCTTACTCTCACCTTACTCTCACCTTACTCTCACAATTCCAACCTATTCCTAACTGTCTTGCTTGGTTTGCCAAAATGTAATCCCCCAAAATATATACTACTATTTTATCTTTGCTAAATCATACTTTAACTTGTATAACATCCTGTGTAGGAGTTGCTTCTCTACTATTGAGTGATGTTCTATATTGAAATGTATTTGTAAATGTTTTAAAAGAAGTGTGGCATAAGGCAAATCTGATTGATTCAATAATTCAGGTCCCTGTTTCTCTGTCACTTAGCATGTCATCAAATATGTATCCCCCTTCAGTGATTGCAAAAGTATTCATACCCCTTGGCGTTGTTCCTATTTTGTTTCATTCCAACCTGTAATTTAAATAGATTTTTACTTGTATTTCATGTAATGGACATACACAAAATAGACACAAAACAAATTGGTGAAGTGAAATTAAAAAAATAACTTGTTTCAAAAAATTCGAAAAAGTGGTGCATGCATATGTATTCACCCCATTTGCTATAAAGCCACTAATTAAGATTATTTGACCCTGCTGGTCATCTATGAACATTTGAACATCTTGGCCATGTTCTGTTACAATCTCCACCTGGCAGAGCCAGAAGAGGATTGGCCACCCCTCAGAGCCTGGTTCATCTCTAGGTTTCTTCCTAGGTTCTGGCCTTTCTAGGGAGTTTTTCCTAGCCACCGTGCTTCTACACCTGCATTGCTTTCTGTTTGGGTGGGGTTTTAGGCTGGGTTTCTGTACAGCACTTTGTGACATCAGCTGATGTAAGATAAGCTTTAAAAATACATTTGATTGATTTAATTATTGATAGGCTGGCCCATCAGAGTCTAAGCCCTGTTTAAGCTGGGGGGGAAGGGATTCTACTCAGCTATTTGGAAAGGTCATACCAAAGACCATTCACCTATTTGATCTTGAATTTTAAGACCCAATGAAGTATGAATAAATATAGATATTTAGAAACTATTTGATGAAAATGTATTTTTGGCCTTACTGCTATTAGTCCAATCAAACGCATTGAATAACAGATTCAATACAAATACAGATTCAACAACAGATTGTCCCCCAAAAAACATCAAAGGAAGTTTCTTCTGAAGTGTATCCTATATCTGAGATATATAAGAACAATTAGGAAACATATTTTTGGAATAAACAGTCTTAATATACTGTATACTGTACACCATTCTTGTTTTCAACTGGTACTGGGGAACTTCAGATGAGACTTGTGAGGCCTGTGGTCGTCCTAGAGCAAAACAAAATAGAAAATACAACAAGTTTGACTTAAAGGAGCAACGCGGAGAACATCATCATGTTCGTGAGAGTCTAATCTTTCCATAGAGGGGTCAAAATATTTTTGCAGGCCAAACCCTTTGGACACGACATAGGATTCTGTGAGGAGGCATATTTTCGGGATGTCTCATGGTCTGACAAACATGCTCTAGCTCTGTCACCTTTCACAGCACATACGGTATTTGCGACATACGGTGGATTGAGACGCATCCAATGCAAAAAAAATACAGTTATCCTTTGTTTTATTATGCTATTTAGACACGGACATCAACCTTAGGGGCCTAGTAAGTAGTGGCTTGTCATTGAGTCATGATGCAGTACATTAAATAATATTCATACGTAACCCTTTAAACTGGCCGGAATATGCCAAATTGAAATGTTGCAAGCAGAATATGAAAAGCAAATGTATAAGATTGAATACAAACAATACACTGTTGATTTTATGTGCATTTTACATTTACTGAATGTTTTTGTAAATAACAAAATCAGACAATTCCCTGCATACATTCAGGAACATAATAGGAATTTTCATGGAAATTGTGGGATAGGTGAAACACAAGGCAAAAGCAATGACAAAGTGGACACAAGAGGAGGCTGGTGGGAGGAGCAATAGGAGGACAAGCTCATTGTAATGATTGGAATAGAATAAATGGAATGGTACCAAACACATTAACTTCTTAGGCAGCGGCTGCATAGGTGACGGTTTTGGAGAGTCTGGCGTGCCCAAAGTAAAATGCCTGCCACTCAAGCCCAGAAAATAGGATATGCACATAATTAGTACTATTGGATAGGAAACACTCTGAAGTTTTTAAGAGTGTTAAAATAAAGTATGTGAGTATAACAGAACTGATATAGCAGGCTAAAACCTGAGGAAAATCCATCTGGATTTGCAGTTTTTCTTTCCTATCGTTTACGTTATCGTCCGGTTGAAATATTACACCAAATATACACAAAAGGATACCTAAGGATACATTAAAAATTATGTTTGATTTGTTTGTAGAAAGTGTATAGGTATAATTTGAATGTGTTCTCTTCACGGTTCAATGGGCGACTCAACGGTGGATTTTATGATCATAACACGCCAGCCAAACAAAAATGTATGGATATAATAAATGACTTTTTCTAACAAAAGAACCATTGGATGTCTTCGTTGGACACTTGGGAAGCCCTCAGCAGAAGTTCTTCTGTAGGTAAGGGATTTTATATTAGCAATTTTATGCGTTTTTTGAGACCTGCGTTGGTTATGGATTTATGCTAATGCATAAAATATGAGAGGGGCTATCCTCAAACAATCAAATGTTGTTCTTTCGCCGTAAAGCCTTTTTGAAATCTGACAACGCTAGCGCTCCACTGCTCGATAAGTAGTTATACACATGTTTTGGACATGTTTTGGACTCTGTTCCATTGATTCCATTCCAGCCATTACAATGAGCCTGTGGTACTATATCTCCTCCCACCTGTCTCTTCAGGTGTACATAGTTACTAAATCATGTCAATACACATGTCAAGGAATGAGTCTTCAACTATTAGGTGCTTTTAGCTCTCCTGGCTGTGCCGAATGAGGAACTGAAGCAAGCAAAGAGCACATCCCTGCATGCCCACCATCACACAATTACTGTTGTTGTTAAGGCAAACTACCCATTAAGGCAAGCTACCCACAATCTGTGTCAGGTGGGCATCATTTGGAAGCATATTATATTGCCAACATGATTAGCTAAATTATTTAATAGGATCATACATGTTTCTGCTTTCACAAGGCACTTCAAAGAGACAGATAGTAATGTCAGTGCACATAGAATGGAGTCATGTCATCCTTGTAATTGTAAATCAGACATAGCGATCATAAACTTTGATACTGTGTGCTGAGGGGTATTTCTGTCTGCAACAAATCCCTTTTGTGGGGGAAAACTCATTCTGATTGTCTGGGCCTGGCTCCCCAGTGGGTGAGCCTATGGCCTACCAGGCACACGCATGGCTATTCCCTAGCCCAGTCATGTGAAATCCCTACATTAGGGCCTCATTTATTTATACAAATTGATTGATTTCGTAACTCAGTAAAATGTTTGAAATTGTTGTGTGTTTAGTATAGATTTCTGTTTCCTGTAGATAGAGAAGCATAAGAGAAGCATAAGGTTTGCAACTTTGACAACAACATCCAATGATCCCAAAATACTATGTTGAGTAAAATCAGTTTACTTTGTGTCAGTCAGTATGTGTAGTTTTCTTTTAAAACACAACACATTTTGAAGATAAGAATCAAATCCAGCTTTAGGCTTTTTACTCCTACAGAGGCAGTTACAAAATCTAAAATACTAATGTTGGCTGTCATGCAATAGCCAATGAAAACATCAGTCAAGTCTTAATGTTCATAGAAGCTATTGTTTTTTTCCCCTTGTCCATCCTGGGTTTCGAAATGGTGATACAATGAGCCAAGACATGTGCATTCATCACTAAAGGGGGATACATATTTGATGACTTGCTGTAATTATAAGGGACCTGAACTGATGAATCAATTTGATTTTCTTTATTTAACACTTCTTTTAAAACATACAACAATACATTTCAATTCAGAATACCTGTCATAAGAAGGTAAGTAATTGCTTTACAGGTTGTAGTAAAAAGATGATTTTGCTAAGTTAATATTATAGTGTATATTATATATGTATTTATACACCCAAATTGTACAAAACATTAGGAACACCTTTATAATATTGCACCCCCTTTTGCCTTCAGAACAGTCTCAATTTGTTGCAGCATGGATTCTACAAAGTGTCAAAGGCATTCCACAGGGATGCTGGCCCATGTTGACTCCAATGCTTCCCACAGTTGTTTTAAGTTGGCTGGTGTCCTTTGGGTGGTGGACCATTCTTGATATACACCTGGGAAACTATTGAGCGTGAAAAACACTGCAGCTTTACACTTCTTGACCCTCTCAAACTGGTGCGCCTGACACCTACTACCATATCCCATTCACTTAAATATGTTGTCTTGCCAATTCACCCTCTGAATGGCACACATACGCAATCCATGTCTCAATTGTCTCAAGGCTTAATCCCCCTTTACAAATGTCAAGACCTTTAAATAATATGCAATAATGTGGTCAAAACGAATGGAACAGAATGATAACCTGTGAGATTATCTTTCCCCTACAATGGAGTTATCCTTCTCTTCAACCCCAGATGCAGGTCAGTTTCCCAGCCCTGTGGAGGTAGAGGAAGGGCTGAGTAAAGCTACCCAACACACTGGAGGAGAAAGTAATGGGGGTCAGAATACACCTGAATGATCTCACAGAAATGTGATCCTGAAGGATTACCCTGATGATCGTAGGGGAGCAGTTAAGCATCAAGGTCCGCTGGATGACCTGGACAGTACAGGAGGCTCTTCTCCTCATCAGGTTCCCTCCATCCTCTGATGCAAAATCTTGTTGCAATACACTGATGCAATATAATGATGCAGTATAATGATGTAAACATACATACAATCCTTGATATACGTAGGTCTACTGTTATTTCAGTCAAAACATTGTGCATTGTCTCAGAAAGTCTGAATGAAAACATGAAGAGAACATGCTAAATGGTTAGCCCAAGATAACAATTGTGTTTCTCAATTGTGTTAAAATGTAAATTAACCTACCTTAGTTGTTTTGGTAACGCAGACCTTGCATTGCAATATTAATACTTCTCTCTCCAGGAGAACTCTGAGAACAACCCGATGGTACAACACCTACACGAAGTGACTTTTGACAAACCATTTTGTCCTGTGTTCTTCCTAACAAGTCATGTGTTGTTTTATTTACATACACACAATTGTGTGCATTGATGAATTGAGCACCGTTGTGTGTTTAGTTTACAGCAAGTCCATTTATTTGGCTAGAAATCCTATCTCCATGAACAAAACACAGATTAACCAAATGCACGCAGACACACACACACAGAGATGGAATTTCAACTTGCTCAGTGATTAGCATTTTGGCCAGAGCAATAATGGAATGATCACCACTGATATCACTCAGCACCTGTCTGTCCCAGCCACAGGTTAGCCCAGCCACCTGCATGGGATGACTCTTTCACCTAACATATTCAAATCAAATAGGCTTCAGACATACACTACCATTCAAAATTACCTTGTTATTGAAAGAAAATCATATTCTTTGTCCATTGAAATAACATCAAATGAATCAGAAATACAGTGTAGACATTGCTAATGTTGTAAATGACTGTTGAACTGGAAACAACAGATTTTTTATTGAACATCTACATAGGCGTACAGAAGCCCATTATCAGCAAACATCACTCCTGTGTTCCAAAGGCACGTTGTGTCAGCTAATCCAAGTTTATCATTTTAAAAGGCTAAATGGTCATTAGAAACCCTTTTGCAATTATGTAAGCACTACTGGAAATTGTTGTCCTGATTAAAGAAGCAATAAAACTTGCCTTCTTTAGACTAGTTGAGTATCTGGAGGATCAGCATTTGTGGGTTCGATTACAGTCTCAAAATGGCCAGAATCAAATAACCTTCTTCTGAAACTCACCAGTCTATTCTTTTTCTGAGAAATTAACGAGAAATTGTCAAGAAACGGAAGATCTCATACAACGCTGTGTACTACTCAACCTGCGCCAGCACCCCAACAATGCCCACATTGCTCACATCTGTAATCCAGGATAAAAAGCAACGTGGGGTCAGGGGGGGCAAACACGAGGTCCTTGATCAGTGCACACTTGAGTGTGATTAAGGACTCCTGGTAGTCCACTGGCCATGTGAATGCATCCTGTCAATCCATTGTCCATGTAAAGGCATCATGTCACTCCACTGTCCATGTAAAGGCATCATGTCACTCCATTGTCCATGTAAATGCGTCATGTCACTCCACTGTCCATGTAAAGGCATCATGTCACTCCACTGTCCATGTAAAGGCATCTGGTCACTCCACTGTCCATGTAAAGGCATCATGTCACTCCACTGTCCATGTAAAGGCCTGGTACTTCAGCAGGTGGTTCAAGGGAGCGGCTACAGTGGAGAAGATCTGTACAAACCCTATTGTAGTATGAGGCCAGGCCCAGGAAGCTCTTCAGGTGCTGCTGGTTGTCAGCATCTGCTGTTCTCAGACAACCCGTACTTTGTTTTCCATAGTGCTGATTCCTTCTTCTGCTCATGAAGTAGCACTTCTCAGGGTGGAGCTTCAGCCCCCCTCTCCAGTCTGCCCTGCGTCCGCCGTAGCGCACGCAGGGCAGACTGGAAGGAGCTGAATGTTATTGAGACATACCAGACACTCCTGTCAGGGATACCAGCCGTCACCCTGTCCAACTGTCAGTACCGTATGTTGATGGAAAAAGCTGTTTTGCTCTAGCCTCTGGGGAGAGGGGCACCTGGCAACAACCACCGCAGAGGTCCAGTGAGGAGAACCAGGAGGAACCTCTAACCAAGTCCAGTTCAGTCGCCTGTAGTCCGCACAGAACGTCAGCTTGTCCCCCTTCTTAGGAAGCATGACTACTGGTGCAGCACAGGGGTTGTCTGAAGTCTCTATGAAGTCTGCCCACTGCATCTCCAATACAGCCTTGTGTGCCGCCGCAGGAAATGGAGGGGACGCAGCTTGATGGGCTGAACTAGTTTAGTCTGCGCAAATCTGTCTCTGAACTATAACAGCAATTGCCACAGCTAATCCTGCTGCTCGGGAACAACACCATCACAGTTCCTCCCCCAAACCTCCCCATATCACCCCATATCTCCCTCCTCTTCCGTCTGAGGTAGCTGAGCTCGTGGGGGGAGTGGGGGTGGTTTGCCCAGGCTCACGTAAAGACATGTCATGGAGGTAGCTGGGGGAACGTAACACACAGACGTAGGTGACAGAGGGCCTGGGAGCCATGGGTCTCTGTTGCTTTGACAGCCTGAGTAAGGGGGTTGATGGGCTGCTTAAATATGACATTAGGGTGGCCCATGGTGACTGCAGGCCCTCCATGAACGCTCAGTGTGCCCCCATCTAGGTTTAGATGGCAGCTTGTGCTATTTAGATAGACCAACCCAAGGATACAGTCTTGCACAACCGCCACCCACACAGGATGATGCATAGTCCAGCACCCTACTGTAAGAGTCATTATCCCCATTATCCCATTCTCTATCATGGGTGCCAGCTTACCTGTGATTGTGAGGAGCTGCACAGTTGTGGGCTTGAACTGAGTCCAAACTGATACGATGTCTGTCCTCACCAAGGTTACTGTGGACCCAGTGTCATCCAGGGCAGAGCAGGGCATCACCCAACAGTGACATAACAGTCTCCAACACAGGTCCGGACCACAACAATAACAGGCTCAATCCCCATGCAGTCGTCAGCTTCTGTGGGAAGTGGAGCCTTGCACCCCCTTCGTGCCCCTGGGCTCCTCCTGGCGATGATGGGGTTTGGCTAAGAGAGCCAGTGGTCCGCACCACCTCATCTATGTGGAACACGACCTGTTTATCTGAGCTCTGGGAGACATGGGGCAAACCCTGCCCAGATGGCCTGCCTGGGATCTCCCCCAGAAGACAATGTGGCCAGAGTGTGTGTTACATTGTATTGGTAGTGCTATATGCTGTCTGTAGTGCTATATGCTGTCTGTAGTCCTACATGTTGTCTGCAGTGCTACATACTGTCTGTAGTAATACATGCTGTCTGTAGTGCTACGTGATGTCTGTAGTGTTACATGTTGTCTGCAGTGCAACATGCTGTCTGTAGTGCTATATACTGTCTGTATTGTTAAATGCTGTCCATAGTGCTACATGCTGTCTGTATTGTTACATGCTATCTGTAGTGCTATATGCTGTCTGTAGTGCAACATGCTGTCTGTATTGTTACATGCTGTCTATAGTGCTACATGCTATCTGTAGTGCTACATGCTGTCTGTAGTGTTACATGATGTCTGTAGTGCTACATGCTGTCCTTAGTGCCATATGCTGTCTGTACTTTTACATACTGTCTATAGTGCTACATGCTGGCAGTAACGTTTACATGATGTCTGTAGTGTTTTTGCTGTCTGTAGTACTACATGCTGTATGTAGTGCTACATGCTGTCTGTATTGTTACATGCTGTCTATAGTGCTACATGCTGGCAGTAGTGTTACATGATGTCTGTAGTGCTATATGCTGTCTGTAGTGTTACATGCAGTCTGTAGTGCTACATGCTGTCTGTATTGCTACATGCTTTCTGTAGTGCTGCATGCAGTCTGTAGTGCTACATGCTGTCTGTAGTGCTGCATACTGTATATAGTGCTACATGCTGCCTGTAGTGTTACATGCTGTCTGTATTCAAATCAAATGAAATTGTATTTGTCACATACACACGGTTAGCAGATGTTAATGCGAGTGTAGCGAAATGCTTGTGCTTCTAGTTCATGCAGTAATATCTAACAAGTAATCTAACAATTTCACAACAACCTTATACACACACGTATAAAGGAATGAATACTTGTATGTACATTGTATGTACATTGATCCTAATCCAAGATGGCGTAGCAGTTAGACGTGTATTTGTCTTGTCCCGTCCTGTCCTTTGTAAATATCGTCTTTATAATATTTTTATATATTTTCTTCACATATCTTTTTATATGTGCTCTCTAAAATCCAACTTCAAAACACTCTCCTGCAACCTGCCTCACCCAATGTGGTGCGGATCTGTGGTTTTTTGTTGGTGTTTTTTTCCGAATCTGGTCAAATAACTAGCTAACTTCACTAGCTAACGTTAGTATTTAGCTTACTATTGCTAGCGGGCATCAGCTAACCTTCAGCTCGGAAAAGCTCTCTCGCCCCTCGTATAACACGACTAAACCTGAGCTTACCGGACCTATTTTTATTTATTTTTCCCTCCATATCCCCCGGATCCCTACCGCAAGTTGGACATTTTTCAACTGGATCTTGCAGCTAGCTAGCTGCTACCTGAGTGCCATCGGCTAACGTCGGTCTCATAGCAATACACCAATTAGCCTGAAGCTAGCCCTTCTCCCGGCTGACTGAGGAGTTTCAGCACGCTGCTGGGCTACAACTCCTATCCGGACCCGCTTCTACTGCCGGTGTGGAGACCTACCGGGCCTTCTCAAGTGGACTGCCGACGCGTTATCTGCCCGAGGGAGATATTTCAACCGCCCTCCGACGCCGACGTCACCTGAACGCCCATCAGCTAACTGCGGCCTGCTAACGCCTCGCTGTCCAGAGCATATCGGCTGCTAGCTAATTCAGGTCCATCGGACAATTTCTTGTGCCACTATACCTAGTTGTGCCAACTGGCCTGTCCCCTTCACCACACGAAACCCCATCACAACTGGTCTACTGACGGAAACGCGTGAGGAGGCTATAAACAGACTTCCTCCGTCTTTGTTAGCCGGCCTGCTAGACGTTGCTAGCTTGTTACCCCGGCTAGCTGTCTGAATCGCCTTGTCCCCAACCAGCCTCACTACTAACTTGACCCTTATGTTCACTAGGCTAAGCATGCCTCTCCTCATTGTCAATATGCCTTGTCCATTGCTGTTCTGGTTAGTGTTTATTGCCTTATTTCACAGTAGAGCCTCTAGCCCTGCTCAATATGCCTTATCCAACCCTTTAGTTCCACCTCCCACACATGCGATGACATCACCTGGTTTAAATCTTTCTAGAGACATTATCTCTTTCATCACCACTCAATGCCTAGGTTTACCTCCACTGTATTCACGTCCTACCATACCATTGTCTGTACATTATGCCTTTAATCTATTTTATCACCCCTGAAACCTGTTATTTTTACTCTCTGTTCCGAACGCCCTAGACGACCAGTCATTATAGCCTTTAGCCGTATCCTTATCTTACTCCTCCTCTGTTCCTCTGGTGATATAGAGGTTAATCCAGGCCCTGCAGTGCCTAGCTCCACTCCTATTCCACAGGCCCTCTCATTTGTTGACTTCTGCAACCGTAAAAGCCTTGGTTTCATGCATGTCAACATTAGAAGCCTCCTCCCTAAGTTTGTTTTATTCACTGCCCTAGCACACTCTGCCAACCCGGATGTCCTAGCCGTGTCTGAATCCTGGCTTAGGAAGACCACCAGTAACACTGAAATTTCCATCCCTAACTATAACATCTTCAGACAAGATAGAACGGCCAAAGGGGCGGCGTTGCTATCTATTGCAGAGATAGCCTGCAGAGTTCTGTCTTGCTTTCCAGGTCTGTACCCAAACAATTTGAACTTTTACTTTTAAAAATCTGCCTTTCTAGAAACAAGTCTCTCATTGTTGCAGCTTGCTATAGACCACCCTCTGCCCCCAGCTGTGCTCTGGACACCATATGTGAACTGATTGCCCCCATCTATCTTCAGAGTTCGTGCTGCTAGGTGACCTAAATTGGGACATGCTTAACACCCGGCCATCCTACAATCTAAGCTTGATGCCCTCAACCTCACACAAATCATATTTGAACCTACTAGGTACAATCCCAAAGCCGTAAACACGGGAACCCTCATAGATGTAATCCTAACTAACTTGCCCTCCAAATACACCCCTGCTGTTTTCAACCAAGATCTCAGTGATCACTGCCTCATTGCCTGCATCCGTAATGGGTTTGCAGTCAAACGATCTCCTCTCATTACTGTTAAACGTTCCTAAAACACTTCAGCGAGCAGGCCTTTCTAATTGACCTGGCCAGGGTATCCTGGAAGGATATTGACCTCATCCCGTCAGTAGAGGATGCCTGGTTATTCTTTAAAAGTGCCTTCCTCACCATCTTAAATAAGCATGCCCCATTCAAGAAATTTAGAACCAGGAATAGATATAGCCCTTGGTTCTCTCCAGACCTGACTGCCCTTGACCAGCGCAAAAACATCCTGTGGCGTTCTGCATTAGCATCGAACAGCCCCGTGATATGCAACTTTTCAGGAAGTCAGGAACCAATATACGCTGGCAGTTAGGAAAGCCAAGGCTAGCTTTTTCAAGCAGAAATTTGCCTCCTGTAACACAAACTCCAAAAAGTTCTGGGACACTGTTAAGTCCATGGAGAATAAGAGCACCTCCTCCCAACTGCCCACTGCACTGAGGATAGGAAATACTGTCACCACCGATAAACCCACAATAATTGAGAATTTCAATAAGCATTTTTCTATGGCTGGCCATGCTTTCCACCTGGCTACCCCTACCCCGGTCAACAGCCCTGCACCCCCCTCAGCAACTCGCCAAAGCCTCTCCCACTTCTCCTTCTCCCAAATCCAGTCAGCTGATGTTCTAAAAGAGCTGCGAAATCTGGACCCTTACAAATCAGCCGGGCTAGACAATCTGGACCCTTTCTCTTTTAAAATTATCTGCCGAAATTGTTGCAACCCCTATTACTAGCCTGTTTAACCTCTCTTTCGTGACGTCTGAGATTCCCAAAGACTGGAAAGCAGCTGCGGTCATCCCCCTCTTCAAAGGGGGAGACACTCTTGACCCAAACTGTTATAGGCCTATATCCATCCTTCCCTGCCTTTCTAAGGTCTTTGAAAGCCAAGTTAACAAACAAATTACTGACCATTTCGAATCCCACCGTACCTTCTCCGCTATGCAATCTGGTTTCAGGGCTGGTCATGGGTGCACCTCAGCCACGCTCAAGGTCCTAAATGACATCATAACCGCCATCGACAAGAGACATTATTGTGCAGCTGTTTTCATTGATCTGGCCAAGGCTTTCGACTCTGTCAATCACCGCATCCTTATCGGCAGACTCGACAGCATTGGTTTCTCAAATGACTGCCTCGCATGGTTCACCAATTACTTCTCCGACAGAGTTCAGTGTGTCAAATCAGAGGGCCTGTTGTCCGGGCCTCTGGCAGTCTCCATGGGGGTGCCACAGGGTTCAATTCTTGGGCCGACTCTTTTCTCTGTATACATCAATGATGTCGCTCTTGCTGCAGGTGAGTCTCTGATTCACCTCTATGCAGACGACACCATTCTGTATACTTCTGGCCCCTCTTTGGACACTGTGTTAACTACCCTCCAGACGAGCTTCAATGCCATACAACTCTCCTTCCGTGGCCTACAACTGCTCTTAAACGCAAGTAAAACTAAATGCATGCTCTTCAACCGATCGCTACCCGCACCTGTCCCCCCGTCCAGCATCACTACTCTGGACGGTTCTGTCTTAGATTACGTGGAAAACTACAAATACCTAGGTGTCTGGTTAGACTGTAAACTCTCCTTCCAGACTCACATCAAACATCTCCAATCTAAAATTAAATCTAGAATTGGCTTCCTATTTCGCAACAAAGCTTCCTTCACTCATGCTGCCAAACTTACCCTCGTAAAACTGACCATCCTACCGATCCTCGACTTCGGTGATGTAATTTACAAATTAGCCTCCAATACTCTACTCAACAAACTGGATGCAGTCTATCACAGTGCCATCCGTTTTGTTACCAAAGCCCCATATACCACCCACCGCTGCGACCTGTACACTCTCGTAGGCTGGCCTTCACTTTACACTCGCCGCCATATCCACTGGCTCCTGGTCATTTACAAGTCCCTGCTAGGTAAAGTCCCGCCTTATCTCAGCTCGCTGGTCACCTTAGCAGCACCAACCCGTAGCACACGCTCCAGCAGGTATATCTCACTGGTCACCCCCAAAGCCAATTCCTCCTTTGGCCGACTCTCCTTCCAGTTCTCTGCTGCCAATGACTGGAACGAACTTCAAAAATCTCTGAAACTGGAGACACTTATCTCCCTCAACAGCTTTAAGCACCAGCTGTCAGAGCAGTGTACAGACCACTGTACCTGTTTATAGCCCATCTGTAAATAGCCCAACCAACTACCTCATCCCCTACCGTATTTATTTATTTATCTTGTTCCTTTGCACCCCAGTTTTTCTACATTGCACATTCATCTACTGCACAGTTTTCTTTTACCATTCCAGTGTTAAATTGCTATATTGTAATTACTCTGCCACCATGGCCTATTTATTGTCTTACCTTCCTTATCCTACCTCATTTGCACTCTTTGTATATAGATTTCTTTTTTTCCTACTGTATTATTGACTGTATGTTTGTTTTATTCCATGTGTAACTCTGTGTTGTTGTGTGTCGAACTGCTTTGCTTTATCTTGGCCAGGTCGCAGTTGTAAATGAGAACTTGTTCTCAACTTGCCTACCTGGTTAAATAAAGGTGAAATAAATGTACATATAAATACGTGGATGAGCGATGTCGATGGTAGATGTAGATGGTGTAGAATCCAGTACATACATATGAGATGAGTAATGTAGGATACGTAAACTTTATATAAAGCACTGTTTAAAGTGGCTAGTGATACATTTGTTACATCCAATTTTCAATTATTTAAATGTTTAAAGTGGCTAGAGATTTGAGTCAGTATTTTGCAGCATCCACTCAATGTTAGTGATGGCTGTTTAACAGTCTGATGGCCTTTAGATAGAAGCTGTTTTTCAGTCTCTTGGTCCCAGCTTTGATGCACCTGTACTGACCTCGCCTTCTGGATAATAGCGGGGTGAACAGGCAGTGGCTCGGGTGGTTGTTGTCCTTGATGATCTTTTTGGCCTTCCTGTGACATCGGGTGGTGTAGGTGTCCTGAAGGGCAGGTAGTTTATCCCCGGTGATGCGTTGTGCAGACCTCACTACCCTCTGGAGAGGCTTACGGTTGTAGGCGGAGCAGTTGCCGTACTAGGCGGTGATACAGCCCGACAGGATGCTCTCGATTGTGCATCTGTAAACGTTTGTAAGTGTTTTTGATGACAAGCCAAATTTCTTCAGCCTCCTAAGGTTGAAGAGGAGCTGTTGCGCCTTCTTCACCACGCTGTCTGTGTGGGTGGACCATTTCAGTTTGTCCGTGATGTGTACGCAGAGAAACTTAAAACTTTCCACCTTCTCCACTACTGTCCCATCGATGTGGATAGGGGGGTGCTCCCACTCTATGTTCATCTCCTTTGTTTCGTTGACGTTGAGTGAGAGGTTATTTTCCTGACACCACACTCCGAGAGCCCTCACCTCCTCCCTGTAGGCCGTCTCGTCGTTGTTGGTAATCAAGCCTACCACTGCAGTGTCATCTGCAAAATTGATGATTGAGTAAGAGGCGTGCTCTGCCATGCAGTCATGGGTAAACATGGAGTACAGGAGAGGGCTGAGTGTTGAGGATCAGCGGGGTGGAGATGTTGTTTCCTACCCTTACCACCTGGGGCCGGCCCATCAGGAAGTCCAGGACCCAGATGCACAGAGCGGGGACGAGATCTAGGGTCTCGAGCTTAATGACGAGTTTGGAGGGTACTATGGTGTTAAATGCTGAGCTGTAGTCGATGAACAGCATTCTTACACAGGTATTCCTCTTGTCCAGATGGGTTAGGGCAGTGTGCAGTGTGATTGCGATTGGATCATCTGTGTACCTATTGGGACAGTAAGCAAATTGGAGTGGGTCAAGTGTGTCTGGTAGGATGGAAGTGATATGATCCTTGACTAGTCTCTCAAAGCCCTTCATGATGACGGAAGTGAGTGCTACGGGGCGATAGTCATTTAGCTCAGTTACCTTAGCTTTCTTGGGAACAGGAACAATGGTGGCCCTCTTGAAGCAGACTGGGATAAGGATTCATTAAATATGTCCGTAAACACACCAGCCAGCTGGTCTGCGCATGCTCTGAGGACGTGGCCAGGGATGCCACCTGGGTCAGCAGCCTATCGAGGGTTAACACGCTTAAATGTTTTACTCACGTTGGCTGCGGTGAAGGAGAGCCCGCAGGTTTTGGAAGCGGGCCGTGTCGGTGGCACTGTATTGTCCTCAAAGCGAGCAAATAAGTTGTTTAGTTTGTCTGGGAGCAATACATCGTGGTCCGCGATGGGGCTGGTTTTCTTTTTGTAGTCCGTGATTGACTGTAGACCCTGCCACATACCTCTCTTGTCTGAGCCGTTGAATTGCGACTCTACTTTGTCTCTATTCTAATGCTTAGCTTGTTTGATTGCCTTCTGGAGGGAATGTCTACACTCTTTGTATTCAGTCATGTTTCTGGTCGCCTTACCCTGATTAAAGGCAGACTGGTGGCCCGATGTCCTCATGAACAGCCAGATACTCGGATGTCATCCACAAGTGTGTATGTGTAGTTAATAATTAGGCCATACTCTTAAACAGAAGCAGTTACAACAGCTAAAATACAATGTTGGCTGTCATGCAAATAGCCATTGAAAACATCAGTCAGGTCCCAATGTTCATGCAAGCTAATATATATATTTTTTTAGTGTCCTGTCTGGGTTTGCATGTTTCAAAATGGTGATACAATTAGCCAAGGCATGTGCATTCGTTACTGAAGGGGGACACATATTTGATGACGTGCTGTAATTATAAGTGACAGACAGACAGACAGGGACCTGAACTGTTAAATCAATCAGATGCTTATTCCACAATTCTTTTAGAACATACAACAATACATTTCAATATAGACCATCACTTAGAAGTAGAGAATAAATGCTAGTAAATATATTATTTTGCAATGTTATACTATATATTATATATGTAAATACCCTGAGTGTGAAAAACCTTTAAAATATTAGACCCTCTTTTGCCCTCAGAACAGTCTCAATTTGTCGCAGCATGGACTCTACAAGGTGTCAAAAGCATTCCACAGGGATACTGGCCCATGTTGACTTCAATGCTTCCCACAGTTGTGCGAATTCGGTTGGATGTCCTTTGGGTGGTGGACCATTCTTGATACACAAGGGAAACTGTTGACCGTGAAAAACCCAACAGCGTTGCAGTTCTTGACATACTCAAACTGGTGCGCCTGACACCTACTATACCCCATTCAAAGGCACTTTGTCTTGCCAATTCACCCTCTGAATGTTATACATGCAAAAACAATGTCTCAATTGTCTAAAGGCTTACAAATCTCCTCCCCTACGTAAAAGTAAACAAGCACTGTATAGCCTCAAAACATGGTTAAAACTATAATTTTGATATTGTGGATGGTCAGGCCTTGTGTCCATTGCGGTGTCTATGAATGTGAAAGTTTCTCCAAACCCATCCCTCTGCTTTTTACCAAAACAATAGTGGGGAAGCAACTTTGTTATTGTTTGAATTCCAGATTACCCCTTTAACAACAACTCTAATGCTGTTGTGCTCTATCTCACAAAATTCTATTGCTACATGCCACCAAATTAAGACAATAAAAACGATGTATCAATTAAAACATTGTAGGACATTCTTCTGCGCCTTTGCTGTGTCTTCATATGTTTTAAATACAATTGCAGGCGGTAAAGAGTTGCTGTAGCGGCAGATTTTTTAAAATTCTATTTAACAAAATGCTCTATCGTCTCCTAGCAATAGTTTGTCACCATAACCTGTACTTTTAGTGCCTGCAACTGTAAATCTCAGATGCAGCTCTGGAGCAGAACATGCAGGACCAGGAGAGGCTATAATGGCAATATACCGCCTGCCATAACATTAAAGCCTTCCGGATGAATAGGTAGCTAATCCCTTCAAGGAGACCCTCGATACAGAACAACAGCTCCACTGCAAACAGGAATATAGTGAACATACTCAGTGAAGTTAAAATGTCAAATAACTTACCATAGTTTTTTTAGTAACTCCGACCTTGATTCACAATATTCTTGGGTCTCTCTCACGCAGAAGGCTGTGTCCAAGCCGATGGAACATCACCTACATCATCGATTTTAACCAAAGCTCTCTGTCCTGTGTTCTTCCTAACAAGTCACGTGTTGGATGACTTACTTAAACATAGACCTGTACACATATACACAAACACACACACACATATACACACACACGCACAAACACACACACACATGCACAAATATAGATGAAATTTCAACCTGCTCAGGGATTTGCATTTTAACCTGAGCAGAAATGGAAGCACCATCACTCATATCACTCAGCACCTGTCTGTCCCAGCCACAGGTTAACCCAGCCACCTGCAAAGGCTGACTCTTTCACCTTTCATAACCAAATCATATGGTCTTCAGACATACACAGTATCATTTTGTATTCTCGATCTCTCTCTAATTGCATAGTGAGTATGGGTTTGTACTTACAGGTAAACTATATGTGATGAATTTATATAAATGTATATACAGTTGAAGTCGGAAGTTAACATACACTTAGGTTGGAGTCATTAAAACTCGTTTTTCAACTACTCCACACGTCTTGTCAACAAACTACAGTTTTGGCAAGTCGGGTTAGGACATCTACTTAAAAAACAATTATTTCACCTTTATTTAACCAGGTAGGCAAGTTGTGAACAAGTTCTCATTTACAACTGCGACCTGGCCAAGATAAAGCAAAGCAGTTTGACACATACAACAACAAAGAGTTACACATTGGAGTAAACAAACAAATAGGCCATGGTGGCGAAGTAATTACAACATAGCAATTTAACTTCTTAGGGAGCGGCAGCGGAAGTAACGGTTTTGGTGAGTCTGGCGTGCCCAAAGAAAAATGCCTGCCACTCAGGCCCAGAAAATACGATATGCACATAATTAGTACTATTGGATAGGAAACACTCTGAAGTTTCTAAAAGTGTTAAAATAATGTATGTGAGTATAACAGAACTGATATAGCAGGTGAAAATCCGAGAGATTTCTGTCCGTAGTTTTGTTTCGTGACCTTTGCGCTGTTTGATACTCTTCTTGATTTTAATGGAATCCAGCTCCTAGACTGCAGTACCTATGGCTTCCACTATATGTTAACAGTATGTATACAGAGTTTGGAAGCTGTAGCCATGAGCAGAATGGATAGGAACAGGAAATAGTCGAGGTAGCTCAGATGTCAATGAGATTTCACAGGCGCGAGACCGTGTGCGCGCCCCACTTTATTTTCCTTTCATAACGTTTAGGTTACCATCCGTGTGAAATATTATCGCTAATATTCATAAAAGGATAGCTAAGGATGCATTATAAATTATCTATGATTTGTTTAGGAAAAGTTGATAGGTATATTTGAACGCGTTCTCTTCACGGTTCAATGGGCGATTCGACGTTGGATTTTCTGAAAATAACGCGCCAACCAAACAGAGATTTATGGATATAATAAATGAGTTTTTCCAGCAAAAGAACCATTGGATGTCTTCGTTGGACACTTGGGAAGCCCTCAGCGGAAGTTCTTCGAAAGGTAAGTGATATTTCTTAGCTCTGATATGGGTTTTGTGTGGCCCGCGCTGGATATGAATTTATGCTAATGCATAAAGAATTATAGGAGGTGCTATCCTCAAACAATCAAATGTTTTGCTTTCGCCGTAAAGCCTTTTTGAAATCTGACAATGCTGATGACGTTATTTCCCACCAGCCAAAATCAATGTTGCAAACCTAGTGACTTTGTCGCTATATTTAGCGAGTATTCAGACCATTCTATCTAGCGACATATCTAGCGACTTTTTCTGGTGTTATTGGAGACTTTTGGAGACTCTGACATGAAAGCGCTTATTGTTCTTACTCTTTTCAACAAGCAGTGGGTGTTGCCGTGGGCCCCACCCCAGTCCCAAAGCACTCACAGGCTGCCCAGTCCTCGCGCAGCAGTCCCTCCCAGCTGCAGTCAGAGCAGGAGATGTTCACCCCTCCACATCCAGACTGCTTACATTCAGGGTGGGATGTAAATGTAAAATGTTCTTTGTCTAAAATAAATCACAGCACAAAAATAAATCACTGCATTTGACTCACACAGCTTCAGTTACTTACTTACCTTGTCCACTGTGTGTGTGCCTCTCTGTGACATCAGCTAACCATCTAGCTGGCTATATCTCAGTCTAAACTGTACACTCAAAAATACAGAAAGAAATGGGAATCAAACCCTGAATTCAAAGGCTGGTTGAAGCCGTAAGGCTGATTTCTACGCCAAACTTAGTGATGTAAAAAAACTCAAAAACATACTCAAAAGGAAAATTGACTCTTCAAAAAAGGCTGAGGCCACCATGGCATTAGCTATCGCTGAACACTGTTCCATGCTGGCATGTGATCAAGGAGAGGAATAAAGTCATGGGAGAGATAAAGTGAGTAAAAAACACCCTAAATATGTTTAGAACTACAAATGAACTTTCTTCCTCTCTCCTACAGCGTCCATCACAATTACATGCACATGAACAATTATGCAAATTAGGTGATGACGTCATTTAGCTACTTTTAGGACAGGCATTAGCTACTTTCCTTACTGAGGAGTTGGCAACACTGGCCAAAATGTGTAGACTCTCAAGCAGGAGCGATGACTACCAGTATGCAGGTGTACTTGCTTTTAGTCAAAGCCGAAGTGTCAAATTGTTACAGCTCTGAAGTTCACAAGCAATGTTATTAATTTGAAAATCTAGGTTAGATATTTCAACTCTGTAAGGCAAGCATGAATGTCTGACTGAAAACGTTTATTAGGCTGCTTTGAGCCACAGCTCGTTCTAGCTACGTATCTTATCACATCATTGCATCATTGTTTTCACGAAAAGTCTTGGTATTTTTACAACAAAATGAAGAATTTTGTAGTGTGTGACCTCCGTTCTGTGCCACATTGTTTAGTGTGCGCACAATATACGTTTGCAAGACAAACAACTACAGGAAAGACATTTGATTAATGTGAGAGGCTCAGTGATATTAGGACTTTGAAAGTCGTGTAGTGTGCCAATATATTTTGATTGATGCTTCATTGACTAGACTACTGTAGGACATCCACAGGCCTCCCCTCGTACCAGCTGAATAATAGTATGGAAGTACAGTGCATATGGATACAATTCAGACCCCTTGACATTTTACACATTTTGTTACTTTACATCCTTATTCTAAAATGTATGAAATATATTTTTTCCTCATCAATCTACACACAATACCCAAAATGCAAAACCAAAATGTAATGTAATGTCTTTATGTTTGTCAATATATTAATGATAAAAACGAAAATATCTCATTTACATAAGTATTCAGACCCTTTACTCAGTACTTTGTTGAAATGATGTGCAGCAAGATGTGCAGGTGTAGATGCAAGTGGCTAGGAAAAACTCCCCAGAAAGGCCGGAGCCGAGGAAGAAACATAGAGAGGAACCAGGCTATAAGGGGTGGCCAGTCCCCTTCCGGCTGTGCCGGGTGGAGATTATAACAGAACATGGCCAAGATGTAAAAATGTTCATAGATGACCAGCAGGGTCAGATAATAATAATCCCAGTTGTTGTAGAGGGTGCAACAGGTCAGCACCTTAGGAGTAAATGTCAGTTGGCT
Source organism: Brachymystax lenok tsinlingensis (assembly GCA_030435695.1). Taxonomy (NCBI): domain Eukaryota; kingdom Metazoa; phylum Chordata; class Actinopteri; order Salmoniformes; family Salmonidae; genus Brachymystax; species Brachymystax lenok. The sequence continues at coordinate 39,588,663 of CM059810.1, forward strand.
TTTCATAGCCGATCATTTAAAGTATCTCTACCGCACCTGCTGTCTCTAGAGAGTTGAAAACATCAGGTCTGGGACAGGTACCAGGTCAGGGTTCCATAGCTGCAGGCAGAACAGTTGAAACTGGAGCAGCAGCACGACCAGGTGGACTGGGGACAGCAAGGAGTCTTCAGGCCATGTAGTCCTGAGGAATGGTTCTAAGGTGCAGGTCCTCTGAGAGAGAGAGAGAGAGAGAGAGAGAGAGAGAGAGAGAGAGAGAGAGAGAGAGAGAGAGAGAGAGAGAGAGAGAGAAGACTTGAATTCACACAGGACACCAGATAAGACAGGAGAAATACTCCAGATATAACAGACTGACCCTAGCCCCCTGACACATAAACTATTGCAGCATAAATACTGGAGGCTGAGACAGGAGGAATTGGGAGACACTGTGCCCTGTCCAACGATACCCCCAGACACGGCCAAACAGGAAGGAAATAACCCCACCCATTTTGCCAGAGCACAGCCCCCACACCACTAGAGGGATACCACCATCTAACTATTCTGAGACAAGGCCGAGTATAGCCCACAAAGATCTCCCCCACCGCACAAACCTGAGGTGGGGTGCCAACCCAAACAGGAAGATCACGTCAGCGACTCAATCCACTTAAGTGACGCACCCCTCTTAGGGACGGCATGGAAGAGCACCAGCAAGCCAGTGACTCATCTCCCGTAATAGGGTTTGAGGCAGAGAATCACAGCGGAAAGAGGGGAACCGGCAAGGCAGAGACAGTCTTTCCGTTCACCTTCAACCTCCTGGACCAGATCACACTCAATCATAGGACCTACTGAGCATATGAGTCTTCAATAAAGACTTAATTAGTCTTCAAATTTTTTAAATGGCCAATGACTTCAAGTCTGTATTCAGGCAGCAACCGCTCTGTGCTAGTGGTTGCTGTTTAACTTCTTAGGCAGCAGCGCACGAGGTGACCGTTTTGGAGGATATGCATAATCTTGGTATCATTTGAAAGGAAACACTCTGAAGTTTGTGGAAATGTGAATTGAATGTAGGAGAATATAACACAATAAATCTGGTAAAAGAAAAGAACATTCGTTTTTCTGTTTTTATTGCTGTTGCATCATCTTTCACAAGAACAAGAAACACCATACTTTTTATGATGCTGGGGATTTAGATGGAGAACAGAAGAGGGCAACAGTGTGTGTGCAAAGTTTCAAACTTCAGGAATGAGCAAGCTACATGACATTTGCCATGAGGTCACCCAGGTGTCCCACACAAGTTGCCCAAATGTACCCAAGTGGCCGAATTAGTAAAGTGATACATTTTGAATTAAATAACTATATACAGCATACAAAAAATATTCTAACACACCAAAAAATATTTTTATACAATAAATTTTCTTTACAAAAAACAAGGGTAACTATTTACAGACTTTCTCAGTCCTCTACACAATGTTTTTCTGCTTATGCCATATCAAAGAGCAGTCCCTTTCTGGTGTGAAGCATAGGGTCACCGAACAAGTGGAGCAGGTCACAGGTGATTTCCTGTGACAAACAACACAGCGACGCCTAACTACTGTGCCTTTTCTGCCAAGAGGCAAATTCATGTCGGCAGAAATGAATAAGAGCAAGTGGACACCACTGGTGGCAGGAGCAGAGGTAGAGGGGACAGAGGTAGAGGGGACAGAAGGTGATGGAGTGGGCTTGCTGTAGGCAGCAAGCTCCTGGAGAAGCTGCTCTCTGAAGGCTAGCTGTGACATGGGGGTTTGTCCACAGCTCTTAGCCATTTCCCTGTGGAGGATGAACCCATTCACCACAGCAATGTCAATGAAATGATAAAACAATGTCTTGTACCATTTCATGGTCTTGTGAAGAACATTGTAGTATCCTATCAGCGCGTCTGACAGGTCCACACCTCCCATGTTCTTATTGTAGTCCTTGACAGCCGCTGGAATGGGGACATTTTTGGTGGTCCACACCCCACTAACGCTCTTCACACGTCTGACGACGTGATCGCCACTGAAGGCTTTGTGGATGGTCGTGCACATGACCACCTCTCTGGTATCCATCCACTTTACAAAGAGCAGGCCATCTTCACGAATCCATCTCATGGCACCCCGATCAGCCCGCTTAGGCATGTTGTTCACTTTCGTTTTGGGAAAGCCCACTCTGTTGGGACGAATGGTGCCACAAGCCCACACATCGAGCTTCCTCAGGTCAGTGTAAAAATTGTCCACAAACAGTTTGTAGCCCTTCCCCAGCAGTTGGAAATCTAGCTTAGTCATAGCTTAACTTAGTCCCTTACCGGTCACAAAACTGCTTTTCCCCTCATAAACAAAAAAAAATTGCATGTGTAAGCACACACAGAATCATCCAAAACAAACAGTTTGTAACCCCACTTTCTGGGTTTGTTACGCATGTATTGTTTTAGGCCAATTCTGGCCTTTGAGGCTACCATCCTCTCATCTACGGACAAGTTCTGGGCGGGCTGAAAATAGGTCTTGCAGAGAGGTTTGATTTTGCAGAGCCTATCAAACCTTGCTGTGCCTCTCTTCTTCTCATTCTCCTCATCAACTTGTGGGTCACTGATATGAAGCGCCCGGGAGATGACAGCAGTGGGGAAAGGCAGTTGATAGACAGGTGACCTTTTCCAGTAGGCCTTCAAGTTCTTCAACTTCACCAGCCCCATGAAAATGACCAGTGAAAGGTAGCAGAAAAGGTATTCGATGCAAATGGGCTTCCATGCGTCCTTCTTTTCTGCATGCTTCTTTTTCCCATACTTATTTGTGTTGGACACCAGGGAATCAACAGACGAGCTGAAAAAAAGCTGAAAAAGTTCAATGGGCTGTACTTTGCAGTCATGTCCAGCTGATGTCCTAGCTGCCTTTTCGGTCTAAATGTTGGTGGAATTGGTTCCACATCAACATCTAGCACAGTGTGCCAACGCCCCTGTGCCTCTCTGTCTGCAGGTTTCACACCTCCCCTCCTCCGCTTCTTTGTTGCCATCTTCACACCTCTAGATGGCCGGGCAGGTGTGGAGCCGGAAACAGCAGGGGTCCGTCTGGATGGACCAGCTTCAGTGGGGGAAGGACACCTTGACAATGGAGGTTCCCAATCAGTCACTGGCACAAAAAATGTCCATTTAAAATCCAATAACTCCAAAACAGAATCATAGCTTACTAAACTTTTTTTATGGGCCTCAAACAACACATGTGTAATAAACTAACCAAATTAAGTTACAAACATTTTGCTTTGGCTGAGTCTGTATCTGTTTACTGTAGTTACATGGATCTTACTAAACTTTTTTATGGGCCTCAAACAACACATGTGTAATAAACTAACCAAATTCAGTTACAAACATTTTGCTTTGGCTGAGTCTGTATCTGTTTACTGTAGTTACATGGATCTTACTAAACTTTTTTTATGGGCCTCAAACAACACATGTGTAATAAACTAACCAAATTCAGTTACAAACATTTTGCTTTGGCTGAGTCTGTATCTGTTTACTGTAGTTACATGGATCTTACTAAACTTTTTTATGGGCCTCAAACAACACATGTGTAATAAACTAACCAAATTCAGTTACAAACATTTTGCTTTGGCTGAGTCTGTATCTGTTTACTGTAGTTACATGGATCTTACTAAACTTTTTTTATGGGCCTCAAACCACACATGTGTAATAAAATAACCAAATTCGGTTACAAACTACAATAAACAGATACAGAATCAGCCAAAGCAAAATGTTGGTGACCCCCATTTTTCTGGTTCGTTACGCATGTATTGTTTGAGGCAAAGATAAAAGTTCAGTAGGATTACTGTAACAACTAAAATAAACAGATACATACATACACACGCACACGCACACACACACGATGTATAGCCAATGTTTACTTTACACATTTCATTACTGATTATATTGCAAATGAAATAGAAAAAAATCTACCAGAAATATGAAATTAATAATATTTCATACGAATAATTTCAAACAACGGCATGATAAGTACTTACCAACAGCGCATCGCTGTTTCCAGGTAGATTTTCAATCAGTCAAACCTTGACTAGAGAAAAGTACGTTTACTGTGTGTAATTACGTCGAATGTTCAGTTGACAATGAGACGGAATTCACGACACAAGCGCTTCACAAAATGTTTCAAGTTAGGCTATAAAAATTGATTTTATCAAACGAAACAACCATTATTTGCGTAACTGGGACCCCTGGGACTGCAAAAAGAGGAAAATATTTGAAGGTAAGTGATTTATTTGATCACTATTTGTTATTCTGTGAAGCCTGGCCTGGTTTTGAAAAGTGTTTTACTCTCGGGCGCTGTCCTCAGATAATCGCATGGTGTGCTTTCGCCGTAAAGCCTTTTTGAAATATGACAATGCGGTTGGATTAACAAGAAGTTTATCTTTTAAACTATGTAAGGCACTTGTATTTCCATGATTGTTTACTTATTCAATTTTATATTTTGCATGACTGCACTATCGTTTTTACCGGATGTTGTCGCAGTTGGGGCGCTAGCGCCCCAGCAATCCCCAAGAAGTTAATAATTCAACTTTTGGATTTTGAATTTGGCACCTTGCTAGCGCCCCACCACTGCCTAAGAAGTTAACAGTCTGATGGCCTTGAGATAGAAGCTGCTTTTCAGTCTCACTGTCCCAGCTTTGATGCACCTGTACTTAACTTAACTGAGTGAACAGGCAGTGGCTAGAGTGGTTGTTGTCCTTTGATGTTTTTGGCCATTTTGTGACATCGGGTGCTGTAGGTGTCCTGGAGGGCAGGTAGTTTGCCCCTGGTGAATCGTTGTGCAGACCGCACCACCCTCTGGAGAGCCCTGCGCTTGTGGGTGGTGCAGTTGCTGGCAGTGAAGCAGCTTGACAGGATGCTCTCAGTTGTGCATCTGTAACTTTCCACCTTCTCCACCTCTGTCCCGTCGATGTTTTGTTGACATTGAGTGAGAGTTCATATTCCTGACACCACACTGGGAATGGGAACTATTGTTTTGTCCCTATCACTGTGGAGGGGGTGCCCTGCACTGCCCTGGAGGAAACAGGGTCCACAGTAAACCTAGAGAGGCCAGACATTGCACCAGACTGGACTCCATTAAAACCCACAACTGTGCATCTCCTCACAATTACAGGTAAACTGGCACCCATGAAAGAAAAGGGGATAATGGGAATAATGACTCTTACAGTAAGGGGCAGAACTATGCATCATCCTATGTGGGTGGTGGCTGTACAGGACTCCTGTATCCTGTGGTTGGTCTTTCTAAAGAGCACAGGCTGTCAGTTAGACCCAGACTGGTGCACACTGAGCTTCCATCGAGGGCCTGCTGTCACTATGGGCCCCCCTAATGTCTCATTCACACAGCCCAACAACCCCCTTACTCAGGCTGTCAAGGCAGCGGAGACCCATGGCTCCCAGCCCCTCTGTCACCTACGACTGTGTGTTACATTCCCACAGCTACCTCCATGTCACGTTCCTTCATGAGCCTGGACCATACCCCCCCAGCTCAGCTACCTCATACAGGAGAGGAGAGAACACTGTCCACAGTGAGGGAGATATGGGGGAGGAACTGTGATGGTCTTGATCCCAAGCATCAGGAAGGCTGTGGCAGTTGCTGTAGTTCAAAGACAGCTTTGCTCTGAGTGAGGAGGTGGTGGGACAGACTCAGCACAAGATCCAAACCGGGGAAGTTCAGCCTAGCGGCGCAGCGGTCTAAGGCTCTGCATCTCAGTGCAAGAGGCGTGACTGTAGTCCCTGGTTTTAATCCAGGCTGCATCACATCTGGCTGTAATTGGGAGTCCAACAGGGCAGCTCACAAGTGGTCCAGTTTTGGCCGGGGTAGGCCGTCATTGTAAGTAAGAATTTGTTCTTTAGTGACTTGCCTAGTTAAATAAAGGTTAAATGTAAAAAAAAACAGTATTGGAGATGCAGCGAGCAGATTTCATCAAGACCTCAGAAAGCCCCTGGGCTGCGCAAATATTCATGGCTCTTAATAAAGGAGACAAGGTGGCGTTCTATGAGGACTACAGGTGACTGCACTGGACTTGGTTAGAGGTCTTCCTGATTCTCCTCACTGTGCTTCGGGACTGTGCAACACCCCAGCTACTTTGGAGCAGTTGATGGACAGGGTGATGGCTGGTATGCCCGGACAGGAGTGTCTGGTCTACCCTTGACAACATCCTGGTCAACATCCAGGAGTGCCAGGAGGTCTTCACATGGACAGAGGAGTGCCAGGAGGCTTTCACATAGACAGTGGAGTGACATGATGCCTTTACATGGACAGTGGTGTGCCAGGAGTCCTTCACATGGACAGCGGAGTGCCATAAGTCCTTCACATGCACAGAGGAGTGACATAATGCTTTTACATGGACAGTGGAGTGACATGATGCTTTCACATAGACAGTGGAGTGACAGGATGCGTTAACTTCTTAGGGATTGGCGCACGAGGTGACCGTTTTGGAGAGCCTGGCGTGCCCAAAGTAAAATGCCTCCCATTTAGGCCCAGAAAATAGGATATGCACATATTTAGTACCATTGGATAGGAAACACTCAGAATTTTCTAAAATTGATAACCATTTGTTGAGTAAAACAGAACGGATATGGCAGGCGAAACCCCGAGGAATTTCTGTCCTGGAAAAAGTGGTTTTGACAGAGTGCCTCATTGGGAACCCCTCCCTTATGAAAATGCCCATATAAGGGCATATGAATGCAGTACCTATCGCTTCCTCTGGATGTCAACAGTCTCGATTTTTATTAGATGCTATTAGAGCAGAGAAGAAGAGGAATCAGGAAGTGTCCCCTCAGATGTCCTATACAAGACATAGCGCGCTCCCGCCAGGCTCGTCCTTTGTTTTTTTCCCGTTCTTATCGCCCAGTTTATATTCCGGTTGAAATATTATGCTATTTTTACAGAAAAGTGTTCCTAAGGATACATTAAAAAGGATGTTTGATTGTTCTTGGACAAGTTTATAGGTATAAGTTGAACGAGTTCTCTTCACGTTTCAATGGACGATTGGAGGCTGTATTTTCTCATTCTAACGCGCGCCAACCAAACGGAGATTTATGGATATAATACATTACTTTTTCTAACAAAAGACCCATGGATTGTCTTCGTTGGACACTTGGGAAGACCTCAGCAGAAGTTCTTCAACAGGTAATTGATTTGTTTTCGCTGTGAAATGTGTTATGTGTGAACTGTGATGGCTTATGAATTCATGGTAATGGTAAAAATATGTTAGGTGCTACCCTTTTTGAAATCTGACAACGCTGTGATATTGCCAAGAAGCAGAGCTTTTGATGACTATGAAACACTTGTACAGTGGGGAAAAAAAGTATTTAGTCAGCCACCAATTGTGCAAGTTCTCTCACTTAAAAAGATGAGAGAGGCCTGTAATTTTCATCATAGGTACACTTCAACTATGACAGACAAAATGAGGAAAGAAAATCCAGAAAATCACATTGTAGGATTTTTTTATGAATTTATTTGCAAATTATGGTGGAAAATAAGTATTTGGTCACATACAAACAAGCAAGATTTCTGGCTCTCACAGACCTGTAACTTCTTCTTTAAAAGGCTCCTCTGTCCTCCACTCGTTACCTGTATTAATGGCACCTGTTTGAACTTGTTATCAGTATAAAAGACACCTGTCCACAACCTCAAACAGTCACACTCCAAACTCCACTATGGCCAAGACCAAAGAGCTGTCAAAGGACACCAGAAACAAAATTGTAGACCTGCACCAGGTTGGGAAGACTGAATCTGCAATAGGTAAGCAGCTTGGTTTGAAGAAATCAACTGTGGGAGCAATTATTAGGAAATGAAAGACATACAAGACCACTGATAATCTTCCTCGATCTGGGGCTCCACGCAAGATCTCACCCGTGGGGTCAAAATGATCACAAGAACGGTGAGCAAAAATCCCAGAACCACACGGGGACCTAGTGAATGACCTGCAGAGAGCTGGGACCAAAGTAACAAAGCCTACCATCAGTAACACACTACGCCGCCAGGGACTCAAATCCTGCAGTGCCAGACGTGTCCCCCTGCTTAAGCCAGTACATGTTCAGGCCCGTCTGAAGTTTGCTAGAGAGCATTTGGATGATCCAGATGAGGATTGGGAGAATGTCAGATGAAACCAAAATAGAACTTTTTGGTAAAAACTCAACTCGTCGTGTTTGGAGGACAAAGAATGCTGAGTTGCATCCAAAGAACACCATACCTACTGTGAAGCATGGGGGTGGAAACATCATGCTTTGGGGCTGTTTTTCTGCAAAGGGACCAGGACGACTGATCCGTGTAAAGGAAAGAATGAATGGGGCCATGTATCGTGAGATTTTGAGTGAAAACCTCCTTCCATCAGCAAGGGCATTGAAGATGAAACGTGGCTGGGTCTTTCAGCATGACAATGATCCCAAACACACCGCCCGGGCAACGAAGGAGTGGCTTGTAAGAAGCATTTCAAAGTCCTGGAGTGGCCTAGCCAGTCTCCAGATCTCAACCCCATAGAAAATCTTTGGAGGGAGTTGAAAGTCCGTGTTGCCCAGCGACAGCCCCAAAACATCACTGCTCTAGAGGAGATCTGCATGGAGGAATGGGCCAAAATACCAGCAACAGTGTGTGAAAACCTTGTGAAGACTTACAGAAAACGTTTGACCTCTGTCATTGCCAACAAAGGGTATATAACAAAGTATTGAGATAAACTTTTGTTATTGACCAAATACTTATTTTCCACCATAATTTGCAAATAAATTCATAAAAAAATCCTACAATGTGATTTTCTGGATTTTTTCCCCTCATTTTGTCTGTCATAGTTGAAGTGTACCTATGATGAAAATTACAGGCCTCTCTCATCTTTTTAAGTGAGAGAACTTGCACAATTGGTGGCTGACTAAATACTTTTTTTCCCCACTGTATATTGGTGCATTTTTAATAATTAAACTTTTGGATTTTGAATTTGGCGCCTTGCATTTCACCTGGTAGTGTCGGGAGTTGGGGCGCTAGCGCACCACTTATCCCTAAGAAGAGTTTTAACAAAAACTGATGGAAACTTCTGCCTTCTTAAAGGCCATCGGGTCACTGCGGCAGGTGTTATCAAAGAAGATGTTGTTGCTAATTTGTTAGCTTCTTTCTTTTCAAGAATAGCTTTCAACAAGAAGTTCATTTTCAAATGATCATCATCTAGTGAGTGGAACTGTGTTTTTTGTTGCAGTGCCTTTGCTGTTGTTAGCCATTTCCTTTAAAATAACTTACATGTATGTGTGTGAAACACTGTTGCATTTAAAGTGGAACTGACAGCACTTTAGCAACATGACATCTCAATAAAATCTGATCATGTACACTCCTTCAGTGGCATGACATGGCAACCTCCTAGCAGCTAGCTACCTATCATGCTAACTACGTATATATAGATTCACTAGCCTATTAGCCACATTATGACTAACTTGTGATCATTGCCCTTGCTAGTTTGATTGTACTGGCATTCCCAGTCTTAGTTACATTTGTCCATTTTGTCCCCAATATTGAGTAATTGAAACTGAAACAGTGCATCCGGAATGGCAGCAACACATTTACCAGGCCAGCTGTGATTTACAACCTGATAGCAATTTTTTGGGGTTTAGCAAGAAATGTATTGGTGAATTATATGAATCATGCAATAAACTGCATCCATCTATTCTGCCAACAGGGTAAGTCATGGAACGTTGAGATTCTGCGACGCAAACAAGGCCATTCTCCTCCCTCCTTTCAGCAAGTCTGACCATGACTCCATTTTGTTTCTCCCAGCCTACAGGCAGAAACTAAAACAGAAAACGCCAGTGCAAAGGTCTGTTCAACGCTGGTCCAACCAATCTGATTCCACGCTTCAAGATTGCTTCGTGCACTGGGATATGTTCCGGATAGCATCAGACAACAGCATTGATGTATAGGCTGATTCGGTGATCGAGTTTATTAGCAAGTGCATCGGTGATGTTGTACCCATAGCAACTATTAAAACCTTCCCCAACCAGAAACCATGGATTGATGGCAGCATTCGCGCAAAACTGAAAGCGCGAACCACTGCTTTTAACCAGGGTAAGGCGACCGGAAACATGACTGAATACAAACAGTGTAGCTATTCCCTCCACAAGGCAATTAAACAAGCTAAGCATCAGTATAGAGACAAAGTAGAGTCACAATTCAACGGCTCAGACACGAGAGGAATGTGGCAGGGTCTACAGTCAACCACAGACTACAAAAAGAAAACAGCCCGGTCGCGGACCACGATGTCCTGCTCCCAGACAAACTAAACAACTTCTTTGCTCACTTTGAGGAAAATACAGTGCCACCGACACGGCCCACTACCAAAACCTGTGGGCTCTACTTCACCGCAGCCAACGTGAGTAAAATATTTAAATGTGTCAACCCTCGATAGGCTGCCGGCCCAGATGGCATCCCTGGCCGTGTCTTCAGAGCATGCACAGACCACCTGGCTGGTGTGTTTACGGACATATTTAATCAATCCTCATCCCAGTCTGCTGTTCCCACATGCTTCAAGAGGGCCACCATTGTTCCTGTTCCCAAGAAAGCTAAGGTAATAGAGCTAAATGACTATCGCCCTGTAGCACTCACTTTCGTCATCATGAAGTGCTTTGAGAGACTAGTCAAGGATCATATCACCTCCATCCTACCAGACACCCTAGACCCACTCCAATTTGCTTACCGTCCCAATAGGTCAAGAGACGACGCAATCGCAATCACACTGCACATTGCCCTAACCCATCTGGACAAGAGGAATACCTACGTAAGAATGCTGTTCATCGACTACAGCTCAGCATTTAACACCATAGTACCCTCCAAACTCGTCATTAAGCTCGAGACCCTAGGTCTCAACCCAGCCTGTCAACTGGGTCCTGGACTTCCTGACGGGCCGGCCCCAGGTGGTGAGGGTAGGAAACAACATCTCCACCCTGCTGATCCTCAAGACTGGGGCCCCACAAGGGTGCGTTCTCAGCCCTCTCCTGTACTGCCTGTTCACCCATGACTGTGTGGCCAAGCACGCCTCCTACTCAATCATCAAGTTTTCTGACGACACTACAATGGTAGGCTTGATTACCAACAGCGACGAGACGGCCTTCAGGGAGGAGGTGAGGGCCCTCGGAATGTGGTGTCAGCTAAATAACCTCTCACTCAACATCACCAAAACTAAGGAGAGGATCGTGGACTTCAGGAAACAGCAGAGGGAACACCCCCCTCTCCACATCGATGGGACAGTAGTGGAGAAGGTGGAAAGTTTTAAGTTCCTTGGCATACACATCACGGACAAACTGAAATGGTCCACCCACACAGACAGCGTGGTGAAGAAAGCGCAACAGCGCCTCTTTAACCTCAGGAGGCTGAAGAAATTCGGCTTGTCACCAAAAACACTTACAAACTTCTACAGATGCACAATCGAGAGCATCCTGTTGGGCTGTATCACAGCCTGGTACGGCAACTGCTCCGCCCACAACCGTAAGGCTCTCCAGAGGGTAGTGAGGACTGCACAACGCATAACTGGGGGTAAACTACCTGCCCTCCAGGACACCTACACCACCCGCTGTCACAGGAAGGCCAAAAAGATCATCAAGGACAACAACCACCCGAGCCACTGCCTTTCACCCCGCTATCATCCAGAAGGCGAGGTCAGTACAGGTGCATCAAAGCTGGGAACCGAGAGACTGAAAAACAGCTTCTAACTCAAGGCCATCAGACTGTTAAACAGCCACCACTAACATTGAGTGGCTGCTGCCAACATACTGACTAAATCTCTAGCCACTTTAAATAATTGAAAATTGGATGTAACAAATGTATCACTAGCCACTTTAAACAATGCTTTATATAATGTTTACATATCTTACATTACTCATCTTATATTTATATACCGTACTCTATACCATCTACTGCGTCTTGCCTATGCCAGTCGGGCCATCGCTCATCCATATATTTATATGTACATACTCGTATTCATTCCTTTACACTTGTGTTTATAAGGTAGTTGTTGTTAAATTGTTAGATTTCTTGTTAGATACTACTGCATGGTCGGAACTAGCACAAGCATTTTGCTACACTTGCATTAACATCTGCTAACCATGTGTATGTGACAAATACAATTTGATTTGATTTAAAGTATTAACCTATTTTAAAACTCTTATAAAGTTGGTTTTGTAGAATGAGCTGGGAATTTGACATGTTTACTGATATTACGATTTCCTGCTTGTTTCATATCTGCAAAGTAGTTAACACTGTAAGTTCCACATTACACTTTAGGTCACCTGTTAGGTCACCTGTTACTTTGTGTGCTAAACATAAAATGTTATTGATATGGGGAGTACTAGTTGTACATACAAATTGGGAAATGCTTAATGGTTGTGTTTTTGTATTCTCATGATTTGGACCTACTGACTTATTTTGTCCGAATTTATGGACTGCTTATCCTTTAACATTATGCTGTTTGTGACTGTTGTCTTTCCATCAGCCCTATCAGCCCTTTGCAGGGATGTAGTGCCTGGAGAAGTGGGTATACTCAAAGTTTGCCCAAGAAAAATCCAAACGACCCGTACAGCAAAGAAAAGGCACCCTGTGTGAAAAATTCTGTTTTGCTACTGTCAGCTTCCTGCCTCCTGTTTGTCTCCGGGCCTCTAGAGGTCACCTGTGTTCCCCTCTGCCTTAGCTCTTCCTCGTGTGTCCTTATTAGCATTATCCATTAGCCTGCCCTGTGTGCAACCAGGGAAAGTCGACACGTCAGCGACCCCAGGGACTTCTCCATCCCTTACCTGTTCCTCGCAGGCCATGGTCACACCTCTCTCTGGACTTTGTTACGGGACTCCCTCCATCCCAGGGCAACACAGTCATCCTAGTGGTTGTAGACCGGTTCTCTAAGGCTGCCCGGTTTATTCCCCTGCCCAAGCTGCCTTCGGCCAAGGAGACTGCTGAGCTCCTCATGAACCATGTCTTCCGGATATTTGGAATTCCCCTGGACGTTGTCTCCGACCGAGGTCCCCAATTCTCGTCCCGGTTTTGGGGGGCCTTCTGCAGGCTTATTGGGGCCACAGCCAGCCTATCGTCTGGGTTCCATCCAGAGTCTAATGGCCAAACGGAACGGATTAATCAGGAACTGGAGACCACCTTAGGTGTATGGCGGCCAGTAATCCCACGTCTTGGGCCACCTATATCATTTGAGCTGAATATGCCCACAACACCCTCCAGTCCTCAGCCACCGGATTGTCCCCCTTCGAATGCCAGTTCGGATACACCCCTCCACTATTTCCAGAGGAAGAGGCGAAAGTTGGTGTTCCCTCGGCCCAGCGCTTTGTCCAACGCTGTAGGCGGACCTGGAAGAAGGCCAGGCGTACCCTCCTTCGGACCTCCCAGAGATACCTACACAGTGCGCCGGATACTGGACTCCCGGAGGGTCCAGAACTCTCTGCAGTATCTGGTGGACTGGGAGGGCTACGGGCCAGAGGAGCGCTCCTGGGTTCCAGCCAAGGACATCCTGGACCCAGGTTTGATCCGAGAGTTTCGCACCCTGAGGCCAGGGTGTTCTGGAAGGAACGTCAGGAGTCGTTCCTAGAGGAGGGGGTCCTGTCAGCTTCCTGCCTCCTATTTGTCTCCGGGCCTCTAGAGGTCACCTGTGTTCCCCTCTGCCTTAGCTCTTCCTCGTGTGTCCTTATTAGCGTTATCCAGGTCACCTGTGCCTTGTTTCCCCTAGAGTATTTTAGCTGTGTTTTTTCCCTTGATCCTCACTTGGTTTTTGAGTCTTGGCTATGTGTCTCATGCTGTGTCCCACAGAGTCTTTCCAAGTAATCTAAGCTATCCCAAGTAAGCTTTTCTAAGTTATTTTTATTTTGTTTTTCTCCCCTCGTGGAGTTATTTTATTTTTCCTCCTGTTTTGTTTACTTTATCTCCGTTAGTATACCTCTTTCTGAGAAGAACTTTTGTTGGATTATTTTTGACTTGCAAAGAACCTTTCTTTAAATTAAATCTACTTTGCCTGGAGTATTGCCTTGAGTGTTTCGTTTGGGTCCAACTATACCTCCTCTGTGGCTAAAGGGTAGAACACCCAAATCTCCACATCTGAGACCCGAGTTTGAGCCCAGCCTGTGACAGCTACAGATTTCACATTTTCACTTTTATAGAAAAAATACAAAAATTTTATGGTCTAAGTCCATAACAAAGCTTAAACCACATATACCTGATTGGGTGGGCCTGTCAGGGCCTGGCTCCCCAGTGGGTGGGCCTCTGTCCACCCAGGCCCATCCATGTCTACACCCCTGATGCAAACAGTGCATGATGACAATTGCGCATCACAAATAGCCTACTAACAAATACTTCGGTCTGAACCTTTTCAATACCTGGTTTGCATGCCCATTGTATGTGTAACAACAACAACAGCATAGGATCGGTACATCTGAACATCACACCTGCGGGACAGGTACAGGATGTCAACAACAACTGCCCGAGTTACACCAAGAATGCACAATCCCTCCATCAGTGATCAGACTGTCCGCAATAGGCTGAGAGAGGCTGGACTGAGGGCTTGTAGGCCTGTTGTAAGGCAGGCTCTCACCATACATCACCGGCAACCACGTTGCCTATGGGCACAAACCCACCTTCGCTGGACCAGACAGGACTGGCAAAAAGTGCTCTTCTCTGAATTGTCGTGGTTTTGTCTCACCGGGGGTGATGGTCCGATTCGCGTTTATCGTCAAAGGAATGAGCGTTACATTGAGGCCTGTACTCTGGAGTGGGATCTATTTGTAGGTGTAGGGTCCATCATGGTCTGGGGTGGTGTGTCACAGCATCATCGGGCTTGTTGTCATTGCAGGCAATCTCAACGCTATGCGTTACAGGGAAGACAATTTCCTTCCTCATGTGGTACCCTTCCTGCAGGCTCATCCTGACATGACCCTCCAGCATGACAACGCCACCAGCCATATTGCTCGTTCTGTGCGTGATTTCCTGCAAGACAGGAATGTCAGTGTTCTGCCATGGCCAGCAAAGAGCCCGGATCTCAATCTCATTGAGCAAGTCTATGACCTGTTGGTTTGGAGGGTGAGGGCTAGGGCCATTCCCCTGCAGAAATATCCGGGAACTTGCAAGTGCCTTGGTGGAAGAGTGGGGTAACATCTCACAGCAAGAACTGGCAAATCTGGTGCAGTCCATGAGGAGGAGATGCACTGCAGTACTTAATGCAGCTGGTGGCCACACCAGATACTGACTGACTTTTGATTTTGACCCTCCCTTTGTTCAGGGACACATTATTCAATTTCTGTTAGTCACATGTCTGTGGAGCTTGTTCAGTTTATTTCTCAGTTTGTCACGTTGGTATAAAGGGTCGGGAGACAGGCGCAGGAATGAGTAATATGGGTTTTTATTCATGCCCATATTACTGCGTGCCGTGTATAGGCACTGGGACGAAGACAAAACAAAACACTTATGCAAAAACACCGAAACCCGAAACAAAAAGAGCAAGGAGTACCTGGAATAAATACAGATGCGCACAATGATTAATACACAGGACGAGGCCCGGAATCATCTGCGCAATCCTCAATGGCACGAAAGCCCAAACACACAGCACAGGTACTCACATGCACCAACGGAGATAGAACAACAATCGACAGCCCAATGGAGAACCAAAGGGCACATATATACAAACACTAATGATTGGTAATTGGGGCCAGGTGTGCGCAATGACAGTTCAGGAAGGATCCGTGACAGTACCCCCCGGCCCCTTGACGCACTGCATCAGCTGTGCAATGACACAGGCCTCGAGGACAATCACAGGAACGCAGTGCGGGTCGATCAGGACCCGATGCAGCTGCCGAAGTTGCGTCGTCAGACGAACCAGAAGCAGTGGCGTCGGACGGACCCATTGTGGCGACGTCGGACAACCCAGTTACAGCTGCCGAAGTTGCGGCGGCGCCGGACGGACCAGTCGAGCGTCGTTGGACGTACCAGTAGCAGTGGCGTCGGACGAACCGGTTGTGGCAGCGTCGCACGGGCCAGTTGTAGCTGCTGAAGTTGCGGCATAGGACGGACCCATAGCAGTGGCGTCGGACGGACCGGTCGAGCGTCGTCGGACGGACCCGTAGCAGTGGTGTCGGACGGACCAGTCGCGGCAAAAAGACAAAAGTTGAATTATTAAACATTCATCAATATACAAGTGTTGCATAGTCATCAAAAGCTCTGCTTCTTGGCAATATCACAGCATTGTCAGATTTCAAAAAGGCTTCACAGCGAAAGCACAACAATTGATTGTTTGAGGATAGCACCTCCAATATTTATGCATTAGCATAAATTCATATCCAGCGCGGGTCACACAAAACCCATATAAGAAGTAACCTTTTGAAGAACTTCTGCTGAGGGCTTCCCACGTATCCAACGAAGACATCCAATGGTTCTTTTGTTAGAAAAAGTCATTTATTATATCCATAAATCTCTGTTTGGTTGGCGCATTATGTTCATAAAATACAGCGTCCACTCTCCCATTGAACCGTGAAGAGAACGCGTTCAACCCATACCTATACACTTGTCCAAGAAAAATCAAACATCATTGATAATGTATCCTTAGGAACACTTTTATGTATATTTAGTATAATATTTCAACCGGATTATAAACTGGGCGATAGGAAAGGAAAAAACCACAGCGCGCTCGAGCCCGTGAACATGCATCCTCTTCTGTTTACCTCCGAAGACCACTTCGAAATTCTTCTTCTATTACCATCCAGAGCAACTAATCATCATCAAACACTTTTTTCAGGACAGAAAATCCTTGGGTTTTTGCCTGCTATGTCCGTTCTGTTATACTCACAGACAATATTTTAACACTCTTAGAAACTATCCAATAGTACTAATAATGTGCATATCCTATTTTCTGGCATTTTACTTTGGACACGCCAGACTCTCCAAAACCATCACCTCAGGAGCCGCTCCCTAAGAAGTTAATGTGCTTCTTCTTGAGCCACTCCTTTGTTTTTGTTCCCTTGGCCGTGTTTTGGGTCATTGGGAAAAAACGTATTTAAATATATTTGTTTTTTAAGTATTTGATCCCCTGCTGATTTTGTACGTTTGCCCATGATCAGTCTATAATTTTAATGGTAGGTTTATTTGAACAGTGAGAGACAGAATAACAACCAAAATATCCAGAAAAACGCATGTGAAAAATGTTATAAATTGATTTGCATTTTAATGAGGGAAATAAGTATTTGACCCCCTCTCAATCAGAAAGATTTCTGGCTCCCAGGTGTCTTTTATACAGGTAACGAGCTGAGATTAGGAGCACACTCTTAAAGGGAGTGCTCCTAATCTCAGTTTGTTACCTGTATAAAAGGCACCTGTCCACAGAAGGAATCAATCAATCAGATTCCAAACTCTCCACCATGGTCAAGACCAAAGAGCTCTCCAAGGATGTCAGGGACAATATTGTAGACCTACACAAGGCTGAAATGGGCTCCAAGACCATCGCCAAGCAGCTTGGTGAGAAGGTGACAACAGTTGGTGCCATTATTCACAAATGGAAGAAACACAAAAGAACTGTCAATCTCCCTCGGACTGGGGCTCCATGCAAGATCTCACCTTGTGGAGTTGCAATGATCATGAGAACGGTGAGGAATCAGCCCAGAACTACACGGGAGGATCTTGTCAATGATCTCAAGGCAGCTGGGACCATAGTCACCAAGAAAACAATTGGTAACACACTACGCCGTAAAGGACTGAAATCCTGCAGCGCCCGCAAGGTCCCCCTGCTCAAAAAAGCACATATACATGCCCGTCTGAAGTTTGCCAATGAACGTCTGAATTTTTGAGAGGACAACTGGGTGAAAGTGTTGTGGTCAGATGAGACCAAAATGGAGCTCTTTGGCATCAACTCAACTCGCCGTGTTTGGAGGAGGAGGAATGCTGCCTATGACCCCAAGAACACCATCCCCACCGTCAAACATGGAGGTGGAAACATCATGCTTTGGGAGTGTTTTTCTGCTAAGGGGACAGGACAACTTCACCACATCAAAGGGACGATGGACGGGGCCATGTACCGTCAAATCTTGGGTGAGAACCTCCTTCCCTCAGCCAGGGCATTGAAAATGGGTCGTGGATGGGTATTCCAGCATGACAATTACCCAAAACACACGGCCAAGGCAACAAAGGAGTGGCTCAAGAAGAAGCACATTAAGGTCCTGGAGTGGCCTAGCCAGTCTCCAGACCTTAATCCCATAGAAAATCTGTGGAGGGAGCTGAAGGTTCGAGATGCCAAACGTCAGCCTCGAAACCTTAATGACTTGGAGAAGATCTGCAAAGAGGAGTGGGACAAAATCCCTCCTGAGATGTGTGCTAACCTGGTGGCCAACTGCAAGAAACGTCTGACCTCTGTGATTGCCAACAAAGGTTTTGCCACCAAGTACTAAGTCATGTTTTGCAGAGGGGTCCAATACTTATTTCCCTCAATAAAATGCAAATCAATTTATAACAATTTTCACATACGTTTTTCTGGTTTTTTTTGTTGTTATTCTGTCTCTCACTGTTCAAATAAACCTATCATTAAAATTATAGACTGATCATTTCTTTGTCAGTGGGAAAACGTAGAAAATCAGCAGGGGATCAAATACTTTTTTCCCTCACTGTATAAGAAATCTCATTATGCCCTCCAATGAACCATCAAACAGGCAAAGCGTCAATACAGGACTATGATTGAATTGTACTGCACCGGCTCCGACGCTCGTCTGATGTGGCAGGGCTTGCAAACTATTACAGACTACAGGGGAAGCACAGCCGCGAGTTGCCCAGTGACACGAGCCAACCAGACAAGCTCAATTACTTCTATGCTCGCTTCGACGTAAAAACACTGAAGCATGCATGAGCGCATCAGCTGTTTCGGACGACTGTGTGATCACGCTCTCCATAGCCGATTTGAGTAAGACCTTTAAACAGGTCAACATTCACAAGGTCGCAGGGCCAGACAGATTGCCGGGACGTTTACTCGGAGCATGTGCTGGCAAGTGTCTTCACTGACACTTTGTTTTCTCATCAGGACACAAGTCAACACTAACTGTGAAATATGAGGAGATCACATTGCACATTTTATGTCAAAACTCAAATGTTGGCTGTCGTGCAAATAGCCAATGAAAACAGATAGCTCCAGATGTTCTTCAAAGCTAATGTGTTTTTCCAGTATGACATGTCTGAGTTTGCATGTTTCCTAATGGTGATACAATTAGCCAAGACATGTGCATTCATCACTGAAGTGGAATACATATTTGATGACATGCTGTAGTCATCAGTGACAGACATCCAGGGAGCTGAATTGTTGAATCAATCAGTTTTTCTTTATTCTGCAAATCTTAGAAAACATACAGCAATACATTTCAACATAAAACATCACTTAAAAGCAGAGAAGCAATTGCTATACCAACCTGGACTGTACTCCATCCCTTTAGTATGATATGATTCGTTTCGCATGGTGTGATTTAATTTGTGGATGTCGATCATCCATTTCGTGTAATGTGTTACAAATTACAGTTCATACAATATTTTATGATATGTTAAGAATTCTAGTTAGCTAGGTGGCTAACATTAGCTAGTAGCTAACGTAGACAAATGTTAGCTTGGCAAGGGGTGAGCGGTTAAGGTTAGAGTTAAAGTATGAGTTAAGGTTAGGGTTAAGGGAATGGTTAGCTAAAATGCCAAGTAGTTGCAAAGTTGCATATTAGCTAAAATGCTAAAGTTGTCCATGATGAGATTCGAACACACAACCTTTGGTTTGCTACACATTATTAAGGTTAGGTTTAGGGGTTAAGATTAGGGTTAAGGTTTGGAGTAGGTTAAGGATTAAAGGTTAGGGGAAGGGATAGCTAACAATCTAGCAAGATGCAAAGTAGCTAAAAAGTTTGAAGTAGTTCCAAAAATACTAATAACCTAACATTTTATGTGATGAGATTTGAATAAGCAACCTTTGGGTTGTTAGACATTTACGTTATACAGCTAGCCATCCACCCTGGCCAACCACCCTCTGTTTGTTTTAGCCTTATTAAGTAACCTTCTGTCTTACGTAACTATACCAAGCTTAACATATCATACAATTTGAGTGTCCCTGATTTACTTTTATTATGGTATCTCTAGTCGAGACCAGGCTGGCTGTACAGCATATAATAAGTTAATATTATAGTATATATTTTTCTGTGGTTATTTTTTTTTTATCATACAAACACTGTTAGGAATAGGTTGTAATTTTTAGAATGAGGTGATAGCAAAATCCAAAACAAAATTCACTTGTATTAACAGCTCAACAATGACAAGTGAAATCACATTTTCACACACAACAAATGACCCTTTTACCCCTCCTGCCCCCACACACACACTGTATAGTTGAACCATAAACCACCGATTAAACATGTAAATAGCATGAGATATATGATTAAAAGGAAGTAAACAGAGTAATAACCAGAGAAATATAAGGACAACCATTCACATACAGTGGAGTTATCCTTCTCTTTAACCCCAGATGCAGGTTATTTTCCCAGCCCTGAGGTGGTAGAGGAGGTGCTGAGTAAAGTTATCTAACACCCTGAAGGAGAAGGTAATGGGGGTCAGAATACACCTGAATGATATGAAAGATGTATGATCCTAAATGGATCCTATAGTTGGCTAATGTATTGAAATTTGAATTGACGTGCATCTGCCATTAAAATAACCAATGTTAAAGAGATAGTTTGGGAGACCCTTTTTCTACTTCCCGAGAGTCAGGTGAACTCGTGAATACCATGTTCATGTATTTGTGTCCAATATGAAGGAAGTTAAAGGAAGTTTTGCAATCCAATGCTAACTAGCTTAGCACAAATACTGGATGTCATCTAACTTCCTTCAAACTGGACGCAGATACATGAAAATGGAATTGAGTTAATCTAATTAATCAATAAGTAAAACAATCGCATAGTATCTATTTAACATCAGGGGTCTATGTTTTTTACTGTGAGTACAGTGTAATTTTAGTGACAGACAAGTTCAAAGTAGAACATACCATGAAGAAGAATACGATATATTACTGAGTGCTGATGCTAAATTAATATGCCTAATCCCCTGTCTTGCCACCCCGTCCAAATTTTAATTGTAAAATGAGTTAAAGGATCCTACAATCAATATGAAAAAATGGAAAACTAGTGATCCAGCTTTAGTTAACAACAATATATCTCACAAATACTATTGCAACAAGCCACTCAAAAAATTGTATCTAAATTATTAATCAAATAAAAAATTATGACCAGATATTATGAGCCTATGATGTGTGTACATATGTTTAAACTACAGTTAAAGGCACTAAGAAGTTAAGACTGTGCCGCGATATTGGCAGAACAATTTTAATTCAATGTATATTTAACACAACACTTTGTCGTCAACTAGCATTAGTTTGTAACAAAAACCTGTAGATTTGTGCCCTCAACTGTAAGTCTAACGTGTCTCTGGCACTCTTCGGCATGGCAGCCTTCCCTCTCTGCGGAGGTGCAGCAGGGGTGAGACCAGGACACTGAAGATGTTAACAATCAGCAAGATGGGGATGACATTGCAGTTTTCATAAAGACTGGATGAATGCGTGGCGTAACCAACAACCACTGAGATGGAGCTTGTCAAGATAATCACAAGGTTGGTTAAGACGATCCCAAACGCTCTCATCTTATGTGGGTCTGTCGTCCTCTGTTTCTTCTCTCCCACTCCGCCCCCCTCTACCTCTCCTGGACCAGGCTGCTTCAGCACACGCAGGATGAAGAAGCAGCAGAGAGAAATGATGGCCACCCCAAGGCAATAGACTGTAATGACCACATAAATTGCTGATTCTTCATATCTCATTAAGGCGATTTGAAAACATGCATAAGCGAGCGTCAGCACCCAGACCACTGTTGAACACGCCACCCTGTACCTGCAGAGTCTGTACTTGAGGAAAGACACAGGTTGGGCCACCGCCAGGTAGCGCTCCACACAGATGCAGCTCTGGATCAGGGGCCTGCAGGTCCAGGCGAGGTAATACAGGATGGAAACAACCTTCCGTAAAATGATATTCTTGCTGAGTAGATAGCTGATCAACTCAAGTAGACCCTGGACACAAAACACCAGCTCCACTGCAAAAAGGTTTATAGGGAAGATCTGTGTGGTTTTAAAACCTCCAGAGAGACTTCCACTCAGATAGATCCAGAGGCACCATACCAGAGCTGGGGTCCCCAGAAGGAAGCACAGGGCCTGGACAGCATGGAAAAGTACTGGCACAACATAGCCCTGGCCAATGCAAACTTCCCATAGGTCAAAGTAAGTGTGGTTTCCTGAAGAGTCATTCATCCTTCATCCATCAAAATAAATGAGCCCACTGAGATATGAGAAAGGGGAGATTTCACAATTCATGACATTATGCATTAATATATCGATGGCAAAATATTGATGCAATACACTGATGCAGACATAAATTAAAATAATTAGAGATACGTAGCTCTACTGTCATGGCAGTCAAAGCATTGTGCATTGTCTCAGAAAGTCTGAATAAAAACATGAAATGTAAAACAGCTGGCCAAAGATCACATACACAATGATGTTCAAATGTAAAATAACCTACCCTAGGTGTTCTGGTAACTCGGATCTTGCTTTGCGATATTCGTAGTTCTCTCTCCAGCAGAATGCTGAGTTCAACCCTAAGGTACAACCCCTACATGTATGAGTGACTTTAGCCAAAGCTCTCTGTCCTGTGTTCTTCCTAACAAGTCACATGTGGTGTTATTTACATACACACCCATGTGGGCATTGATGAAATGATCATCATTGTATGATTTGTTTACAGGAGGTCATTTTATTTGACTAGAAATCCTATCAAAACATATCAATACTGAACAAAGCACCGATTAACAAAATTTACATGCTGCATGCATGCTCATGCAACAGATCACACACACACAAACACACACAAACAGAGACAAACAAAAATACATGTAATTTCAACCTCCGCAGGGATTTGCATTGTTGGCCTGAGCAGAAATGAAAGCATCATCACTCATATCTCTCAGCACCTGTCTGTCCCAGCCACAGGTTAACCCAGCCAGCTGCAAGGACTGACTCTTTCACATTACATAAACAAATCAAATCAAATGTATTTATGAAGCCCTTCTTACATCAAATGATGTCACAGAGTGCTGTACAGAAACCCAGCCTAAAATCCCAAACAGCAAGCAATGCAGGTGTAAAAGCACGGTGGCTAGGTAAAACTCCCTAGAAACTCCACCTGCCCAAAGGCTTTCATCCATGCAGACAAACGATATCCCAAAAGTACCCGTAAAGTTTGTCGAAAAAAGTCAAACAGCATTTGTAATCAATACTCAGATACCCAAAAATGAATATACACTATACTATTTCAGACGGAATATAACCTGCTGAATGGAAGAGAAAAAGAACTGAGTCACGCATTCCTATTACTGGCGCCAAAATCCAAAACAGTACACTTGACGTGAACTCAGGAACAAGTGGTCTTACTCCCTTGATTTTCATGATTGAACGTTCAAACCTTTTTCTAAAGACTGTTGATATCTAGTGGAAGCCATAGGAACTGCAATCTGGGAGCTAAAATACCCTGCATTGAATAGCATGCCAATTGAAAACAGTGTGACATGACTGATTCAGACATCCCGGATGGATTTTTCTCTGGTTTTTGCCTGCCATATCAGTTCTGTTTTACTCACAGACATTATTTGTACAGTTTTAGAAACTTCAGAGTGTTTTCTATCCAAAGCTAATTAAATGCATATCCTAGCTTCTGGGCCTCAGTAACAGGCAGTTTACTTTGGGCACGTTTTTCATCGGAACTTGGAAATACTGCCCCCTAGCCCTAAGAAGTTAATGTAGAGACAAATGTTTATGTATATTGTTTTTGTCACGAAAATCGCCATTTTGCAAGTTATCTGACTAGCTAACAGTAGTCAGCTAGCTAGTGTTAGGAGAATGAATGTGTAATTTGTGTTGTTTGCAAACCAGGCTGTCATCTTGGAAAATGGTGGATGTAAAGAATCTAGCTAGCCAAAGCATTTACTGCTAATTGAATGTACAATTGTGTAGGCTTGCCTTGCAATGCAGCTGAAGTAACATAGCTACCTAACTATTTACTTGCTTATTGTGTAGTGGAGGATAAAAATAACTGTATGCCTATGGATGTGTAGCTAGATACAGTATGTAGCCGATCTGTGTATGGACCCTAAAACGTTAGGTTCTGAACTAATGTTCATACCAATCTATGAACCTCAGCTATCATAGTTGTTGTATCAACTTCAAGTCTGAATGGCATTAAGGAGGCCTGTGGATAGAGTAGAATATAATAACTTTATTGTGCCAAGGATGCAAGTCCTATATACACATGTACTGTAGTTATTACCACGTGTGAGATTAGCACATTGTTGTCTGAACATTTTATATATTCACTGATCATGTACTCTTCCTTGGCAAATAAAGGTGTGGTTCAGGTATGAATCTCTGAGACATTCTTTTTCAGTCATATCAAACTACATTATTTGAATGATGCTATGTCTGCATGTAGGTATTACAATTATACACTTCAACCGTGTTTACCACTCCTGCTCCTGGGACATCAATGATTACACATTGTAACTATGCAATAGACTAGAAACATGATTGATATGTAATTCATATATACAGAAAAAAACTATTCGTATCTAACTCCCTTCATCTGCATTAATCTGAGCACACAGGATAGTATTTCAATTAGATAATTAAATCAAGCGTAAATAAAATAAAAAACACAGACACTGGACAGAGGAACTAGAATGCCAGCATACCAGAGTCACCTGTTGTTGTTTAACTTCTTAGAGAGCGGCTCCCGAGGTGACGGCTTTGGAGAGTCTGGCGTGCCCAAAGTAAAATGCCTCCCACTCAGGCCCAGAAAATAGGATATGCACATAATTCGTACTATTGGATAGGAAACACTCTGAAGTTTCTAAGAGTGTTAAAATATTGTCTGTGAGTATAACAGAACGGATATAGCAGGCAAAAACCCGAGGAATTTCGGTCCTGGAAAAAGTGTATTTGACACATTGCCTCATTTTGAACCCCTTCCTAATGAAAATAACATATATGGGAGTAAGATTGCAGTACATATTGCTTCCACTGGATGTCAACAGTCTCTAAACAGTGTTTGATGATGTTTAGTTGCTCTGGATGGTAATAGAAGAAGAATTTCGAAGTGGTAATCGGATGTGAACAGAAGAGGATGCGCATTCACGGGCTCGCGCGCGCTGTGGTTTTTTCCTTTCCTATCGCCCAGTTTATAATCCGGTTGAAATATTATACTAAATATACATAAAAGTGTTCCTAAGGATACATTATCAATGATGTTTGATTGTTCTTGGACAAGTGTATAGGTATAGGTTGAACAAGTTCTCTTCAAGGTTCAATGGGCGAGTGGACGCTGTATTTTATGAACATAATGCGCCAACCAAACGGAGATTTATGGATATAATAAATGACTTTTTCTAACAAAAGAACCATTGGATGTCTTCGTTGGACACTTGCGAAGCCCTCAGCAGAAGTTCTTCAAAAAGTAAGGGATTTGTTTTCGCTGTGAAATGTGTTTTGTGTGAACCGCGATGGTTTATGAATTTATGCTAATGGTAACATATTGGAGGTGCTACCCTCAAACAATCAAATGTAGTGCTTTCGCGGTAAAGCCTTTTTGAAATCTGACAACGCTGTGATATTGCCAAGAAACAGAGCTTTTGAAGACTATGCAACACTTGTTGTTAGCGCCCCACCACTGCCTAAGTAGTTAAGTCTTTATTGAAGACTCATATGCTCAGTAGGTCCTATGATTGAGTGTGATCTGGCCCAGGAGGTTGAAGGTGAACAGAAAGGCACTGTCTCTGCCTGGCCGGTTCCCCTCTTTCCGCTGTGATTCTCTGCCTCAAACCCTATTACGGGAGATGAGTCACTGGCTTGCTGGTGCTCTTCCATGCCGTCCCTAAGAGGGGTGCGTCACTTAAGTGGATTGAGTCGCCCCTCAGGTTTGTGCGGTGGGGGAGATCTTTGTGGGCTATACTCGGCCTTGTCTCAGAATAGTTAGATGGTGGTATCCCTCTAGTGGTGTTTCACTTTTCGTGAAAACAATGAAGCAATGACGTGATAAGATACGTAGCTAGAACGAGCTGTGGCTCAAATCAGCCTAATAAACGTTTTCAGTCAGACATTCATGCTTGCCTTACAGAGTTGAAATATCTAACCTAGATTTTCAAATTAATAACATTGCTTGTGAACTTCAGAGCTGTAACAATTTGACACTTCGGCAAGTACACCTGCATACTGGTAGTCATCGCTCCTGCTTGAGAGTCTACACATTTTGGCCAGTGTTGCCAACTCCTCAGTAAGGAAAGTAGCTAATGCCTGTCCTAAAAGTAGCTAAATGACATCATCACCTAATTTGCATAATTGTCCATGTGCATGTAATTGTGATGGATGTTGTAGGAGAGAGGAACAAAGTTCATTTGTAGTTCTAAACATATTTAGGGTGTTTTTTACTCACTTTATCTCTCCCATGACTTTATTCCTCTCCTTGATCACATGCCAGCATGGAACAGTGTTCAGCGATAGCTAATGCCATGGTGGCCTCAGCCTTTTTTGAAGAGTCAATTTTCCTTTTGAGTATGTTTTTGAGTTTTTTTACATCACTAAGTTTGGCGTAGAAATCAGCCTTACAATACAGGAAGTATGCCCGTGTATCGTCTCCAATAAACGGCTTCAACCAGCCTTTGAATTCAGGGTTTGATTCCCATTTCTTTCTGTATTTTTGAGTGTACAGTTTAGACTGAGATATAGCCAGCTAGATGTTTAGCTGATGTCACAGAGAGGCACACACACAGTGGACAAGGTAAGTAAGTAACTGAAGCTGTGTGAGTCAAATGCAGTGATTTATTTTTGTGCAGTGATTTATTTTAGACAAAGAACATTTTACATTTACATCCCGCCCTGAATGTAAGCAGTCTGGATGTGGAGGGTGAACATCTCCTGCTCTGACTGCAGCTGGGAGAGGGACTGCTGCGCGCGGACTGGGCAGCCTGTGAGTGCTTTGGGACTGGGGTGGGGCCCACTGCAACACCCACTACTCGTTGAAAAGAGTAAGAACAATACGTGCTTTCATGTCAGAGTCTCCAAAAGTCTCCAATAACACCAGAAAAAGTCGCTAGATATGTCGCTAGATAGAGTGGTCTGAATACTCGCTAAATATAGCGACAAAGTCACTAGGTTGGCAACATTGATTTTGGCTGGTGGGAAACAACGTCATCATCTCTCTGTTTTTTTCTCCAGCGAGCTCTCATTGGCTATCGCTGATGATATTTGTTCCACATCTCACATTACATGATCATTGCACATGAAATCAAACATGTTTAAAAATATCGATGCCGACTTTGACGGCTTTAAATACGGGATCAGTTGCCCTCAGATTGCATCTCTGACACACTCACATTAAATGAGTGTTGGTGACAGCTGTGCGCCCCGAGTAGGCTGTGCCTACAAAAAAAACATAATTGAATCAGATGGCTCCTTGGGTAGAACCCTAACTGCTCCCTAAGTAGTTAATCCAAAAGTTGAATTATTAAACATTCATAAATATACAAGTGTTGCATAGTCATCAAAAGCTCTGATTCTTGGCAATATCACAGCGTTGTCAGATTTCAAAAAAGGCTTTACGGCGAAAGCAAAACATTTGATTGTTTGAGGATAGCACCTCCCATAATTTATGCATTAGCATAAATTCATATCCAGCGCGGGCCACACAAAACCCATATCAGAGCTAAGAAATATCACTTACCTTTCGAAGAACTTCCGCTGAGGGCTTCCCAAGTGTCCAACGAAGACATCCAATGGTTCTTTTGTTAGAAGAATTCATTTATTATATCCATAAATCTCTGTTTGGTAGCGCGTTATTTTCAGAAAATCCAACGTCGAATCGCCCATTGAACCGTGAAGAGAATGCGTTCAAATATACCTATCAACTTTTCCTAAACAAATCATAGATCATTTATAATGCATCCTTAGCTATCCTTTTATGAATATTAGCGATAATATTTCACACGGATGGTAACCTAAACGTTATGAAAGGAAAATAAAGTGGGGTGCGCACACGGTCTCGCGCCTGTGAAATCTCATTGACATCTGAGCTACCTCGACTATTTCCTGTTCCTATCCATTCTGCTCATGGCTACAGCTTCCAAACTCTGTATAAATACTATTAACATTTAGTGGAAGCCATAGGTACTGCAGTCTAGGAGCTGGATTCCATTAAAATCAAGGAGAGTATCAAACAGAGCAAAGGTCACAAAAAAAAGAATTCCGGACAGAAATCTCTCGGGTTTCACCTGCTATATCAGTTCTGTTATACTCACATACATTATTTTAACACTTTTGGAAACTTCAGAGTGTTTCCTATCCAATAGTACTAATTATGTGCATATCGTATTTTCTGGGCCTGAGTGGCAGGCATTTTACTTTGGGCGTGGCAGGCATTTTACTTTGGGCACGCCAGACTCACCAAAACCGTGACTTCCGCTGCCGTTCCCTAAGAAGTTAAATTGCTATGTTGTAATTACTTCGCCACCATGGCCTATTTGTTTGTTTATTCCAATGTGTAACTCTTTGTTGTTGTATGTGTCGAACTGCTTTGCTTTATCTTGGCCAGGTCGCAGTTGTAAATGAGAACTTGTTCTCAACTTGCCTACCTGGTTAAATAAAGGTGAAATAAAAAAATTAAAAGTAGATGTCCTAACCCAACTAGCCAAAATGGTAGATGGTTGACAAGACGTGTGGAATAGTTGAAAAAAGAGTTATAACAATTTAGGGAGCAGTGGGGCGCTAGTGCTAGCTCCCCACTCCCGACACTACCCGATGAAATGCAAGGCGCCAAATTCAAAATCCAAAAGTTATTATTATTAAACATTCATCAATATACAAGTGTTGCATATACAAGTGTTTTTATATCAGTTCTGTTATACTCACAGACCAAATTATAACACTCTTAGAAACTTCAGAGTGTTTCCTATCCAATAGTACTAAGTATGTGCATATCCTATTTTCTGGGCCTGAGTGGGAGGCATTTTACTTTGGGCACGCCAGACTCTCCAAAACCGTCACCTCGGGAGCTGCTCCCTAAGAAGTTAATGACTCCAACCTAAGTGTATGTTAACTTCCGACTTCAACTGTATATACATTTATATAAATTCATCACATATGGTTTACCTGTAAGTACAAACCCATACTGAATTCACAATGCAATTAGAGAGAGATCGAGAATACAAAATGATACTGTGTATGTCTGAAGACCATATGATTTGGTTATGAAAGGTGAAAGAGTCAGCCCTTGCAGGTGGCTGGGTTAACCTGTGGCTGGGACAGACAGGTGCTGAGTGATATGAGTGATGATGCTTCCATTTCTGCTCAGGTTAAAATGCAAATCCCTGAGCAGGTCATCTATATTTGTGCATGTGCGTGTGTGTGTGTGCGCGTGTTTGTGCGTGTGTGTGTATATGTGTGTGTGTGTTTGTGTATATGTGTACAGGTCTATGTTTAAGTAAGTCATCCAACACGTGACTTGTTAGGAAGAACACAGGACAGAGAGCTTTGGTTAAAATCGATGATGTAGGTGATGTTCCATCGGCTTGGACACAGCCTTCTGCAGGAGAGAGAACCAGGAATATTGTGAATCAAGGTCGGAGTTATCAAAAAACTATGGTAAGTTATTTGACATTTTAACTTCACTGAATATGTTCACTATATTCCTGTTTGCAGTGGAGCTGTTGTTCTGTATCGAGGGTCTCCTTGAAGGGATTAGCTACCTATTCATCCCGGAAGGCTTTAATGTTATGGCAGGCGGTATATTGCCATTATAGCCTCTCCTGGTCCTGCATGTCCTGCTCCAGAGCTGCATCTGTGTGGAGCGCTACCTGGCGGTGGCCCAACTTTTGTCTTTCTTCAAATACAGGCTCAGGAAGCATAGGGTGATGTGTTCAACCATTTTCTGGATGTTGTCACTCATTTATTCATGTTCTATCCCTTTATTGGGTTATGAAGAAATCTCAGCTTATGTGCTCATTAATTAGTGTCTATTGGCTTGAAATGTCTTCCACATGTTGCTGTTTTTTAATATCATTACTGTCATGGTCTCACCGCTGATGCACCTCCACAGAGACATGCCAAAGACGGCCAGAGACACGTTCGATTTACAGTTGCAGGCACTAAAAGTACAGGTTATGGTGACAAACTATTGCTAGGAGACGATAGAGCATTTTGTTAAATAAGCATAGAATTAAAAAAAATCTGCCGCTACAGCAACTCTTTACAATTGTATTTAAAACATATGAAGACACAGCAAAGGCGCAGAAGAATGTCCTACAATGTTTTAATTGATACATCGTTTTTATTGTCTTAATTTGGTGGCATGTAGCAATAGAATTTTGTGAGATAGAGCACAACAGCATTAGAGTTGTTGTTAAAGGGGTAATCTGAAATTCAAACAATAACAAAGTTGCTTCCCCACCATTGTTTTGGTAAAAAGCAGAGGGATGGGTTTGGAGAAACTCTCACATTCATAGACACCGAAATGGACACAAGGCCTGACCATCCACAATATCAAAATTATAGTTATAACCATGTTTTGAGGCTATACAGTGCTTGTTTACTTTTACGTAGGGGAGGAGATTTGTAAGCCTTTAGACAATTGAGACATTGTTTTTGCATGTATAACATTCAGATGGTGAATTGGCAAGACAAAGTGCCTTTGAATGGGGTATAGTAGGTGTCAGGCGCACCAGTTTGAGTATGTCATAAACTGCAACGCTGCTGGGTTTTTCACGGTCAACAGTTTCCCATGTGTATCAAGAATGGTCCACCACCCAAAGGACATCCAACTGAATTTGCACAACTGTGGGAAGCATTGGAGTCAACATGGGCCAGTATCCCTGTGGAATGCTTTTGACACCTTGTAGAGTCCATGCTGCGACAAATTGAGACTGTTCTGAGGGCAAAAGAGGGTCTAATATTTTAAAGGTTTTTCACACTCAGGGTATTTACATATATAATATATAGTATAACATTGCAAAATAATATATTTACTTGTATTACAACCAGTAAAGCATTTCTTCTCTACTTCTAAGTGATGGTCTATATTGTTCTAAAAGAATTGTGGAATAAGCATCTGATTGATTTAACAGTTCAGGTCCCTGTCTGTCTGTCTGTCTGTCTGTCACTTATAATTACAGCACGTCATCAAATATGTGTCCCCCTTCAGTAACGAATGCACATGTCTTGGCTAATTGTATCACCATTTTTAAACATGCAAACCCAGACAGGACACAAAAAAATTATAAATATTAGCTTGCATGAACATTGGGACCTGACTGATGTTTTCAATGGCTATTTGCATGACAGCCAACATTGTATTTTAGCTGTTGTAACTGCTTCTGTTTAAGAGTATGGCCTAATTATTAACTACACATACACACTTGTGGATGACATCCGAGTATCTGGCTGTTCATGAGGACATCGGGCCACCAGTCCTGCTTGAGAAGGACCGCTAGACAACGTACAGGAACTCAAGTCCTTTTGTTCACCTGACCTAGAATTCCTTACAGTCAAATGACGACCGCATTATCTACCAAGATAATTCTCTTTGATTATAATCACAGTCGCATATATATACCCCCTCAAGCTGAAACATCAACGGCCCTGAAAGAACTTCATTGGACTCTATGTAAACTGGAAACCACATATCCTGAGGCTGCATTTATTGTGGCTGGGGATTTTAACAAGTCTAATCTGAAAACAAGGCTCCCTAAATTTTATCAGCATATCGAATGTGCGACGCGGGCCGGGAAAATCCTGGATCATTGTTATTCTAACTTCCGCAACACATACAAAGCCATTCACCGCCCCCCTTTTGGCAAATCTGACCACGACTCCATTTTGTTGCTCCCAGCCTACAGACTGAAACTAAAAGAGGAAACGCTCGTGCTCAGGTCTGTTCAACGCTGGTCCGACCAATCTGATTCCACGCTTCAAGATTGCTTCGAGCAGGTGGACTGGGATATGTTCCGGATAGCCACAGACAACAACATTGTTGTGTACGATTATTTGGTGACCGAGTTTATTAGCAAGTGCATCGGTGATATTGTACCCACAGCAACTATTAAAACCTTCCCCAACCAGAAATCGTGGATTGATCGCAGCATTCGCGCAAAACTGAAAGCGCGAACCACTGCTTTTAACCAGGGTAAGGCGACCGGAAACATGACTGAATACAAAGAGTGTAGACATTCCCTCCAGAAGGCAATCAAACAAGCTAAGCGTCAGTATAGAGACAAAGTAGAGTCGCAATTCAACGGCTCAGACAAGAGAGGTATGTGGCAGGGTCTACAGTCAATCACGGACTACAAAAAGAAAACCAGCCCCATCGCGGACCACGATGTATTGCTCCCAGACAAACTAAACAACTTATTTGTTCGCTTTGAGGACAATACAGTGCCACCGACACGGCCCGCTTCCAAAACCTGCGGACTCTCCTTCACCGCAGCCAATGTGAGTAAAACATTTAAGCGTGTTAACCCTCGATAGGCTGCTGGCCCAGGTGGCATCCCTGGCCTCGTCCTCAGAGCATGCGCAGACCAGCTGGCTGGTGTGTTTACGGACATATTTAATCAATCCTTATCCCAGTCTGCTGATCCCACATGCTTCAAGAGGGCCACCATTGTTCCTGTTCCCAAGAAAGCTAAGGTAACTGAGCTAAATGACTATCGCCCCGTAGCACTCACTTCCGTCATCATGAAGGGCTTTGAGAGACTAGTCATAGATCATATCACTTCCATCCTACCAGACAACCTTGACCCACTCCAATTTGCTTACTGTCCCAATAGGTACACAGATGATCCAATCGCAATCACACTGCACACTCCTCTAACCCATCTGGACAAGAGGAATACCTGTGTAAGAATGCTGTTCATCGACTACAGCTCAGCATTTAACACCATAGTACCCTCCAAACTCGTTATTAAGCTCGAGACCCTAGATCTCGTCCCTGCTCTGTGCAACTGGGCCGGCCCCAGGTGGTAAGGGTAGGAAACAACATCTCCACCCCACTGATCCTCAACACTCAGCCCTCTCCTGTACTCCCTGTTCACCCATGACTGCATGGCCAAGCACGCCTCTTACTCAGTCATCAAGTTTGCAGACGACACTGCAGTGGTAGACTTGATTACCAACAACGACGAGACGGCCTACAGGGAGGAGGTGAGGGCTCTCGGAGTGTGGTGTCAGGAAAATAACCTCTCACTCAACGTCAACGAAACAAAGGAGATGAACATAGAGTGGGAGCACCCCCCTATCCACATCGATGGGACAGTAGTGGAGAAGGTGGAAAGTTTTAAGTTTAAGTTTTCCTCTGCGTACACATCACGGACAAACTGAAATGGTCCACCCACACAGACAGCGTGGTGAAGAAGGCGCAACAGCTCCTCTTCAACCTTAGGAGGCTGAAGAAATTTGGCTTGTCATCACTTACAAACGTTTACAGATGCACAATCGAGAGCATCCTGTCGGGCTGTATCACCGCCTGGTACGGCAACTGCTCCGCCTACAACCGTAAGCCTCTCCAGAGGGTAGTGAGGTCTGCACAATGCATCACCGGGGATAAACTCATCAAGGACAACAACTACCCGAGCCACTGCCTGTTCACCCCGCTATTATCCAGAAGGCGAGGTCAGTACAGGTGCATCAAAGCTGGGACCAAGAGACTGAAAAACAGCTTCTATCTAAAGGCCATCAGACTGTTAAACAGCCATCACTAACATTGAGTGGATGCTGCAAAATACTGACTCAAATCTCTAGCCACTTTAAACATTTAAATAATTGAAAATTGGATGTAACAAATGTATCACTAGCCACTTTAAACAGTGCTTTATATAAAGTTTACGTATCCTACATTAGGATACGTGGGGAACCCCCCACGAGCTCAGCTACCTCAGACGGAAGAGGAGAGAAGGGAGATATGGGGTGATATGGGGAGGTTTGGGGGAGGAACTGTGATGGTGTTGATCCCGAGCAGCAGGATTAGCTGTGGCAATTGCTGTTATAGTTCAGAGACAGATTTGCGCAGACTAAACTAGTTCAGCCCATCAAGCTCGTCCCCTCCATTTCCTCTGGCGGCACACAAGGCTGTATTGGAGATGCAGTGGGCAGACTTCATAGAGACTTCAGACAACCCCTGTGCTGCACCAGTAGTCATGCTTCCTAAGAAGGGGGACAAGCTGACGTTCTGTGCGGACTACAGACGGCTGAACTGGACTTGGTTAGAGGTTCCTCCTGGTTCTCCTCACTGGACCTCTGCGGTGGTTGTTGCCAGGTGCCCCTCTCCCCAGAGGCTAGAGCAAAACAGCTTTTTCCATCAACATACGGTACTGACAGTTGGACAGGGTGACGGCTGGTATCCCTGACAGGAGTGTCTGGTATGTCTCAATAACATTCAGCTCCTTCCAGTCTGCCCTGCTTGCGCTACGGCGGACGCAGGGCAGACTGGAGAGTGGGGCTGTCGTAGGCCTGAAGCTCCACCCTGAGAAGTGCTACTTCATGAGCAGAAGAAGGAATCAGCACTATGGAAAAGAAAGTGCGGGTTGTCTGAGAACAGCAGATGCTGACAACCAGCAGCACCTGAAGAGCTTCCTGGGCCTGGCCTCATACTAAAATAGGGTTTGTACAGATCTTCTCCACTGTAGCCGCTCCCTTGAACCACCTGCTGAAGTACCAGGCCTTTACATGGACAGTGGAGTGACATGATGTCTTTACATGGACAGTGAAGTGACATGATGCCTTTACATGGACAGTGGAGTGACATGATGCCTTTACATGGACAGTGGAGTGACATGATGCCTTTACATGGACAGTGGAGTGACATGATGCCTTTACATGGACAGTGGAGTGACATGATGCCTTTACATGGATAATGGAGTGACATGATGCCTTTACATGGACAGTGGAGTGACATGATGCCTTTACATGGACAATGGATTGACAGGATGCATTCACATGGCCAGTGGACTACCAGGAGTCCTTAATCACACTCAAGTGTGCACTGATCAAGGACCTCGTGTTTGCCCCCCCTGACCCCACGTTGCTTTTTATCCTGGATTACAGATGTGAGCAATGTGGGCATTGTTGTGGTGCTGGCACAGGTTGAGTAGTACACAGCGTTGTATGAGATCTTCAGTTTCTTGACAATTTCTCGTTAATTTCTCAGAAAAAGAATAGACTGACGAGTTTCAGAAGAAAGTTATTTGATTCTGGCCATTTTGAGACTGTAATCGAACCCACAAATGCTGATCCTCCAGATACTCAACTAGTCTAAAGAAGGCAAGTTTTATTGCTTCTTTAATCAGGACAACAATTTCCAGTAGTGCTTACATAATTGCAAAAGGGTTTCTAATGACCATTTAGCCTTTTAAAATGATAAACTTGGATTAGCTGACACAACGTGCCTTTGGAACACAGGAGTGATGTTTGCTGATAATGGGCCTCTGTACGCCTATGTAGATGTTCAATAAAAAATCTGTTGTTTCCAGCTACAACAGTCATTTACAACATTAGCAATGTCTACACTGTATTTCTGATTCATTTTATGTTATTTCAATGGACAAAGAATATGATTTTCTTTCAATAACAAGGTAATTCTGAATGGTAGTGTATGTCTGAAGCCCATTTTATTTGAATATCTTAGGTGAAAGAGTCATCCCATGCAGGTGGCTGGGCTAACCTGTGGCTGGGACAGACAGGTGCTGAGTGATTTCAGTGGTGATCCTTCCATTATTGCTCTGGCCAAAATGCTAATCACTGAGCAAGTTGAAATTCCATCTCTCTGTGTGTGTGTCTGTGTGTGTGCGCGCACGTGTGCGTGCATTTGGTTAATCTGTGTTTTGTTCATGGAGATAGGATTTCTAGCCAAATAAATTGACTTGCTGTAAACTAAACACACAACGGTGCTCAATTCATCAATGCACACAATTGTGTGTATGTAAATAAAACAACACATGACTTGTTAGGAAGAACACAGGACAAAATGGTTTGTCAAAAGTCACTTCATGTAAGGTGTTGTACCATCGGGTTGTTCTCAGAGTTCTCCTGGAGAGAGAAGTATTAATATTGCAATGCAAGGTCTGCGTTACCAAAACAACTAAGGTAGGTTAATTTACATTTTAACACAATTGAGAATGTTATCTTGGGCTAACCATTTAGCATGTTCTCTTCATGTTTTCATTCAGACTTTCTGAGACAATGCACAATGTGTTGACTGAAATAACAGTAGACCTACGTATATCAAGGATTTTATGTATGTTAACATCATTATATTGCATCATTATATTGCATCAGTGTATTGCAACAGGATTTTGCATCAGAGGATGGAGGGAACCTGATGAGGAGAAGAGCCTCCTGTACTGTCCAGGTCATCCAGCGGACCTTGATGCTGAACTGCTCCCGTACGATCATCAGGGTAATCCTTCACGATCACATTTCTGTGAGATCATTCAGGTGTATTCTGACCCCCATTACTTTCTCCTCCAGTGTGTTGGGTAGCTTTACTCAGCCCTTCCTCTACCTCCACAGGGCTGGGAAACTGACCTGCATCTGGGGTTGAAGAGAAGGATAACTCCATTGTAGGGGAAAGATAATCTCACAGGTTATCATTCTGTTCCATTCGTTTTGACCACATTATTGCATATTATTTAGAAGTCTTGACATTTGTAAAAGGGGGATTAAGCCTTGAGACAATTGAGACATGGATTGTGTATGTGTGCCATTCAGAGGGTGAATTGGCAAGACAACATATTTAAGTGCCTTTGAATGGGAAATGGTATTAGGTGTCAGGCGCACCAGTTTGAGAGGGTCAAGAACTGTAAAGCTGCAGTGTTTTTCACGCTCAATAGTTTCCCAGGTGTATATCAAGAATGGTCCACCACCCAAAGGACACCAGCCAACTTAAAACAACTGTGGGAAGCATTGGAGTCAACATGGGCCAGCATCCCTGTGGAATGCCTTTGACACTTTGTAGAATCCATGCTGCAACAAATTGAGACTGTTCTGAAGGCAAAAGGGGGTGCAATATTATAAAGGTGTTTCTAATGTTTTGTACAATTTGGGTATATAAATACATATATAATATACACTATAATATTAACTTAGCAAAATCATCTTTTTACAACAACCTGTAAAGCAATTACTTACCTTCTTATGACAGGTATTCTGAATTGAAATGTATTGTTGTATGTTTTAAAATAAGTGTTAAATAAAGAAAATCTAATTGATTCATCAGTTCAGGTCCCTTATAATTACAGCAAGTCATCAAATATGTATCCCCCTTCAGTGATGAATGCACATGTCTTGGCTCATTGTATCACCCTTTCGAAACCCAGACTGGACAAGGGAAAAAAAACAATAGCTTCTATGAACATTAAGACTTGACTGATGTTTTCATTGGCTATTGCATGACAGCCAACATTAGTATTTTAGATTTTGTAACTGCCTCTGTAGGAGTAAAAAGCCTAAAGCTGGATTTGATTCTTATCTTCAAAATGTGTTGTGTTTTAAAAGAAAACTACACATACTGACTGACACAAAGTAAACTGATTTTACTCAACATAGTATTTTGGGATCATTGGATGTTGTTGTCAAAGTTGCAAACCTTATGCTTCTCTTATGCTTCTCTATCTACAGGAAACAGAAATCTATACTAAACACACAACAATTTCAAACATTTTACTGAGTTACGAAATCAATCAATTTGTATAAATAAATGAGGCCCTAATGTAGGGATTTCACATGACTGGGCTAGGAATAGCCATGCGTGTGCCTGGTAGGCCATAGGCTCACCCACTGGGAGCCAGGCCCAGACAATCAGAATGAGTTTTCCCCACAAAGGGATTTGTTGCAGACAGAAATACCCCTCAGCACACAGTATCAAAGTTTATGATCGCTATGTCTGATTTACAATTACAAGGATGACATGACTCCATTCTATGTGCACTGACATTACTATCTGTCTCTTTGAAGTGCCTTGTGAAAGCAGAAACATGTATGATCCTATTAAATAATTTAGCTAATCATGTTGGCAATATAATATGCTTCCAAATGATGCCCACCTGACACAGATTGTGGGTAGCTTGCCTTAATGGGTAGTTTGCCTTAACAACAACAGTAATTGTGTGATGGTGGGCATGCAGGGATGTGCTCTTTGCTTGCTTCAGTTCCTCATTCGGCACAGCCAGGAGAGCTAAAATAAAGCACCTAATAGTTGAAGACTCATTCCTTGAGTCATGCATGTGTATTGACATGATTTAGTTACTATGTACACCTGAAGAGACTGGTGGGAGGAGATATAGTACCACAGGCTCATTGTAATGGCTGGAATGGAATCAATGGAACAGAGTCCAAAACATGTCCAAAACATGTGTTTAACTACTTATCGAGCAGTGGAGCGCTAGCGTTGTCAGATTTCAAAAAGGCTTCACGGTGAAAGCACAACTTTTGATTGTTTGAGGATAGCCCCTCTCATATTTTATGCATTAGCATAAATCCATAACCAACGCGGGTCTCAAAAAACGCATAAAATCGCTAATATAAAATCCCTTACCTTTCGAAGAACTTCTGCTGAGGGCTTCCCAAGTGTCCAATGAAGACATCCAATGGTTCTTTTGTTAGAAAAAGTCATTTATTATATCCATAAATCTCAGTTTGGTTGGCGCGTTATGATCATAAAATCCACCGTTGAGTCGCCCATTGAACCGTGAAGAGAACACGTTCAAATTATACCTATAAACTTTCTACAAACAAATCAAACATCATTTTTAATGTATCCTTAGGTATCCTTTTGTAACAATATTTTTTTATTGGAATTTCACAATATACACCCATATTAAGAGATACAATAACAAGGACAAAGCAAAAACAGCACTCCCTTACACATACCTGTATGCATATATATATACGCACACATACATATATATGTACATATACATACACACACACACAACCACCATTTTCCTCTCCCCGCTCTTCTCACCCCATCCCCATCACTGCGTCCCTCAATACATGCATTTTAAGCAAACATACAAACAGAAATAAAATTAATAAAAAAAATAATAATATTTAAACTTAAGAAAAAAGCTCAGTTTAAACCAAGAAG
The DNA here is from genome assembly GCA_030435695.1 of Brachymystax lenok tsinlingensis. Lineage (NCBI taxonomy): Eukaryota > Metazoa > Chordata > Actinopteri > Salmoniformes > Salmonidae > Brachymystax > Brachymystax lenok. Next base: position 39,627,909 of record CM059810.1, read on the forward strand.
TTAGGTTCCACACCTGGAACATACAGAGTAACTGAAATAAATAGATCACCACCATTTTAAGAGAATCCTTGCAGCATAATAGCTGATATCTCAGGTTCTAGATAGTTTAGATACGGTTCCCACACTTTGTAGAACTGATCTGTTTTAGAGTGCAATGTACATGTCAGATATTCCAGTGGCACCCATTCAAATAGTATCTTATGCCAATCTTTAATAGAAGGGACCTTATCATTAATCCACTGCAAGAGGATGTTTTTCCTCGCTGCGAAGGTAAGGATGTTGTAAAGCCTCCTCCTACCCACCGAGGTAACATGCCTACTAGGAGACCTAACAGCAAAGAAACTGGATCTAATTCTAGATCCACCCCTAGGATCTTTTCAATTTCTTGCAGAACACCAGACCAGTATCTTTGTATTTTGGAACATGACCATAAGCAATGTGTTAGGGTGCCTGTGTCCGTTTTACATTTAAGACACTGAGGAGAGGAGGAAGTTGGACTGAAAGCATGTCTGCGGTTTGGGGATATATGCAACCTGTGTATTATTCTTAACTGGATTGCTCTAGTACGATTACATATAGATATTGTTTTTGCATATCTCCAAATGTCTTCCCACATCTCTTCGTCAATAGCAACAGACAGTTCTTTCTCCCACACTTGTTTCACCCTCTGTGTGTCGACACCAGCAAAGGACCTTAAAGCATCATAAAACAGACTTACAGACATTTTCCTTTGTGGGGAAAAAGCATTCTTTCAATGACAGACACCTCAGGGTTGCCAATTAAGGTGGTGCTCTTCAAAATATAGTGTCTTACTTGTAGAAAGCGGAAAAAGTCCTGCTTTGGGAGTTGATATTTTTCAACCATCTGCTCAAATGACAATAAAATCTTATCAGTAAATAAATCATTTAGTCTCGTATGCCCTTATTAAGCCAAAGATTAAAGCCAGCGTCCAGCAATCCCGGACCAAAGTCTGGGTTGTTAAGGATTGGGGTAAGAGCAGAGGTAAGTTTGGACCTTCCCAAAAACGTTGAACTGACCTCCATACTTTGAGTGTATTAAGTGTAATGGGATTACTGCATTTATCTTTTACAGACTTGAAACTTCTGAAAAATAAGAGATCCTGTAAGGGTATTCTGAAAAAGAAGTCTCAATGTCTAACCAAATAGAGTCATCATCATTTGTGATCCAGTCATAAATATAACACAGGTGGGCACACCACTGATAAAGTCTAATATTGGGCAGATCCAAGCCGCCCATAGAGCTTGGCAACTGTAATATTGCCATCTTTAGTCTTGGCTTGCGTTTACTCCATATAAAGGAACTTAGCCATCCATTTACGTCCTTTATTACCTTATTGGAGAGTAAGACTGGGATCATTTGGATTGGGTAAAGTAGTCTAGGTAAGATGTTCATTTTCAAGAGGGATATTCTACCCAACCATGAAATGGGAAGAGAGTTCCAGCGCTCCAGATCGTGTCTTACTGTATCAAACAAGGGGACAAAATTGGCTTTATACATTTGCTGGAATTTAGGAGTTACAAATATACCCAGGTATGTAAAACCTGAGGGAGACCATTTAAAAGGAAAGGGGGGAGAAGTATTAGGTACCGAGTGAAGGTTACCAAGTGGCATAGCCTCTGATTTAGTTAAGTTAATTTTGTAGCCTGAGAATTCGCTGAATAATTCAATAATATTAACAAGAGATGTAATTGAAGTCTCTGGGCTAGAGAGGAATATCAGGACATCGTCAGCATACAAGCTTATTTTATGGTGAACGTCACCAATGAGCAGCCCTTGTATAGCAGGCGTTACTCTGATGGCCTCGGCCAGTGGTTCCATAGCGAGTGCAAATAGGAGAGGGGACAAAGGACAGCCCTGCCTGGTACCTCTGTGTATAGAGAAGCTATTTGACCTTATCCCATTAGTAAGGACAGCAGCCTGAGGATCATCATATAACATTTTCACCCATTTTATAAAGTTGTCCCCTAGACCAAATTTAGTCAGAGCAAAGAATAAGTAAGACCACTCCACACGATCAAATGCTTTCTCAGCATCTAAGGAGAGCACAAGACCATCCATAGCACTTCTTTGGTAGGCTTGAATTACATTAAGGAGCCGCCTGACATTGTTACATGATTTCCGGCCCTTGATGAAGCCAGTTTGGTCTCCTTTCACAATTAGTGGTAGTGAGTCTTCTAATCTTGTGGCTAGAATTTTAGATAGCAATTTTCTGTCCACATTCAGAAGGGAAATGGGTCTATACGAGGAACAAGACTCTGGGCATTTTCCTTTTTGAGAATAAGTGATATGTTGGCATCCCTCAGTGTTTGAGGGAGCTGGCCATTTAAAAATGAATGGTTAAACATATCACGCAATGGCTCAAGGATCAGGCCATGGAACTCCTTATAGAACTCACTGCCAAACCCGTCTGGTCCCGGGCCTTACCATTTTGCATATTCTTAATTGCGAACCTTATCTCTTCTTCGGTAATAGGGGCATTAAGGAGAGATCTCTGCTCTTCGTCGATAGTGGGAAGCTTGATCTTAGAAAAGAAGTCCTCCATTAATTTGGGTGCATCATTTGTCAGTTCTGAGGTATAAAGATTCGTATAAAATTTCTTAAATGAGTCACTTATCAATTTATTTTCATATAAATTATTGCCATCAGAATCTGTAATCATAGCAATTGACTGTGAGTCAGCTCTCTTTTTAGCTAGGTATGCCAAGTACTTTCCTGGTTTATCTCCATGTTCATATAGCTTTTGCCTAACGAATCTCATTTTCTTTTCAGCGTCCTGAGTTAGAGAGAGTCCAGCGTTGATCTAAGGACTAATATTTCCTTTAATAGGGCAGGAGTGGGAGTTTTAATGTAGTCTTTCTCTTTAGTTCCTAATTCACCCTCCAACGTTTTTTGCTTTTCACGCTTTTTCCGCCTCTTAGTGGCTGTGTATGACATAATCAGGCCCCTGGCGTACGCTTTACAGGTTTCCCAAAGGAGCGAGGGTTGTCTGTTGATTGAGAGTTAATAGAGAAAAATGCTTTAAACTCTGCAATAAAATATGATGTAAAGGTATGGTCTTGAAGAATGGTTGTATTCAACCTCCAATGTCTTGACAGATTGGATGCTCCGTTGATTTTTATGTCCAGTATCACCTCCGCATGGTCCGATACGACTATGCTTCCTATCTTAGCGGATAAGACAGACTGCAAAGACGTCCTGGGCATAAAAAAGTAATCTATTCTAGTCTGACATCCATGAGGCGCAGAGAAAAAGTGAACTCTCTGCTGGAGGGATGAAGGGTTCTCCAAACATCAGAATACCCCAGATCATCACAAATAGCTTTAAGTGACTTAGCTTGAGAAGAGAGTGAAGCTATACCGCTGGGAAACTTGTCCATAAAGGGGTTTAACAAACAGTTAAAATCTCCTCCAACCACTGCAGTGTCTGAGTTTAATTCTGAAAAGTCCAGAAATACCTTAGTGAGGAAATCTGGGGGTGGGCAGGGGGAAGTAAATATTCATTATGGAAATGTTCTGCCCTTGCAAGGTACCATTAATTATAACAAAACGACCAAGTTTATCTTTCACACAATTCAACACCTTAAATGGTAGGTTCTTTTTCACAATAATTGCTACCCCTCTGCTTCTGGATGTAAATGATGAGAAAAACACCTGACCAAACCCCCCTTGTTGCAATTTCAAATGTTCCTTATCATCCAAATGAGTTTCTTGCAGCAGAGCAATATCAATATTCTCTTTTTTCAAAAAGATAATACCTTCTTCCTTTTAATGGGGTTGTGGCTCCTCTAATGTTCCATGTACACACACGTAGTCTGTTACCTGCCATTGCACTTTGACCAACCAATATCCAGACTGAATCCTACTGTAAAAATGGGGTGGTACCTTTTCTCATGTGTTAAACTTTCCTCAATTTCACCGAGCATAAACAAACGATATAAACCCTGAACCTGAACTATAATAAACCCAAAAATTAAACATGTAACAGCCCAAAAGGGGTTTTCCCACTAGCTAACATGCAGGGATTTCAACTCTCCAGTGTAGACTCTTAAGTCCGCATAGCCACTCCATAGCCTCATCTTCTATATATATGGAAATGAAAATCAATAGAAGGAGATTGAGGCTCTTCCACCTAAAACCAAGCCTGGGCACCAATATAGATTCACACATATCTCTGGCTGAACTATAGCGGCAGTTATTTTAGCAAGAAAAATAATAAAATATATGAATATTAAAGATATCAATATTACCGAACAGGACCACATGAGAACTCACACCACTGTTTCATCTTTTTTTTTTAAGTTATCAAATTCTGCGGAGGTGCTTGTAGTTATTTACCCGAGAGAGTCCATAAACGCAGCAGCCTCTTTAGGTGTGTAGAGTTTTTTAGGCGATCCGTTGACCATAACCTTCAATGTGGCTGGGTACAGCAGTGCATAGTCCATCTTCATTCTCTTGAGTCGAGCCTTCACCTCGTCAAACGCCTTACGCCTCCGTGACAACCACTGTGGAGTAATCATTGAAGAATGAGACCCTTGGACCTTGACGTTGATTACCGTCAGAGCCGATTTTCCTAGCCACATCCATGACGCCAGCGTTGCTTGTCGCTGAAGTTGTGGAACTTTATGACCACTGGCCGTGGGCGCTGGTTGGGACCGGGCATCGGTGCCTGAGCGCGATGGGCTCTGTCCAGCTTCACACGACCAGCCTTAGTGTCCATTTGTAGGTAGTCCGGGATCCATTCCTCAAAATATTTTACTGAATGTGTCCCTTCCGAAGTTTTCCGGGAGTCCCACCACACGGATATTGCATCTGCGTCTCGATTATCCAAGTCATCAATGTGCTCCGCCATTTCACGCACCTGTTTCTCAAGTGCCTTTATTTTAGTGTCCATTGATGTAGTTGAAGTTTCCACAGTAGCAATTCTTTCTTCCGCCTCATCCACACGTTTGACAACTCTCTGTAGTTCAGCTGAATGGCCTGCTATTGCTTCCAAGACCGTTCCTATCTTAACATCGATCACTTTAGTAATGTTATCTGTCATCCTTTGTATCAGCAGGTCCATTGTGCCTGGATCCGCAGTGGCGCCAGCTTCGCTAACGCTAGCTAGCTCCTCCTGCACATCTACAGGGATTTTGGTTTTGGTCGACTTCTTAGTAGTTTTGCTGGGCATGTTGTCGGAAGTTTTTGAGAAATAGCCGTCAAGACTCATTGTAGGATAACTTATTTAGCACATTTTACCACTTTTTCAAGCTAGAGGATTAATGTAAAAAGATAAATTTACGAATGCCACGGGAGCTCGCTGAAACACAGTGTTCTCTCTAAGGCGCCATTTTCTTCCCCCCAGGTATCCTTTTGTGTATATTTGGTGTAATATTTCAACCGGACGATAGCGTGAACGATAAGAAAGAAAAACTGCAAATCCGGATGGATTTGCCTCAGGTTGTCGCCTGCTATATCAGTTCTGTTATACTCACATACTTTATTTTAACACTCTTAAAAACTTCAGATTGTTTCCTATCCAATAGTACTAATTATGTGCATATCCTATTTTCTGGGCCTGAGTGGCAGGCATTTTACTTTGGGCACGCCAGACTCTCCAAAACCGTCACCTATGCAGCCGCTGCCTAAGAAGTTAATGTGTTTGGTACCATTCCATTTATTCTATTCCAATCATTACAATGAGCTTGTCCTCCTATTGCTCCTCCCACCAGCCTCCTCTTGTGTCCACTTTGTCATTGCTTTTGCCTTGTGTTTCACCTATCCCACAATTTCCATTAAAATTCCTAGTATGTTCCTGAATGTATGCAGAGAGTTTTCTGATTTTGTTATTTACAAAAACATTCAGTAAATGTAAAATGCACATAAAATCAACAGTGTAATGTTTGGATTCAATCTTGTGTCAGGTAAACAGTTGGGTCTTCACTTGCTTTCTGACAATTTCCTCATAATATCTTAAGTGTTTCCCCTTTCAAATGCTACCATGGTTATGCATTTGCTTTTCATATTCTGCTTGCAACATTTCAATTTGGCATATTCCCGGCCAGTTTAAAGGGTTACGTATGAATATTGAGTCATGATGCAGTACATTAAATAATGACAAGCCACTACTTACTAGGCCCCTAAGGTTGATGTCCGTGTCTAAATAGCATAATAAAACAAAGGATAACTGTATTTTTTTTGCATTGGATGCGTCTCAATCCACCCTATGTCGCAATACCGTATCTGCTGTGAAAGGTGACAGAGCTAGAGCATGTTTGTCAGACCATGAGACATCCCGAAAATATGCCTCCTCACAGAATCCTATGTCGTGTCCAAAGGGTTTGGCCTGCAAAAATATTTTGACCCCTCTATGGAAAGATTAGACTCTTACGAACATGATGATGTTCTCCGCGTTGCTCCATTAAGTCAAACTTGTTGTATTTTCTATTTTGTTTTGCTCTAGGACGACCACAGGCCTCACAAGTCTCATCTGAAGTTCCCCAGTACCAGTTGAAAACAAGAATGGTGTACAGTATACAGTATATTAAGACTGTTTATTCCAAAAATATGTTTCCTAATATTTCTTATATCTCTCAGATATAGGAGACACTTCAGAAGAAACTTCCTTTTATGTTTTTTGGGGGACAATCTGTTGTTGAATCTGTATTTGTATTGAATCTGTTATTCAATGCGTTTGATTGGACTAATAGCAGTAAGGCCAAAAATACATTTTCATCAAATAGTTTCTAAATATCTATATTTATTTATACTTCATTGGGTCTTAAAATTCAAGATCAAATAGGTAAATGGTCTTTGGTATGACCTTTCCAAATAGCTGAGTAGAATCCCTTCCCCCCCAGCTTAAACAGGGCTTAGATTCTGATGGGCCAGCCTATCAATAAATCAATCAATCAAATGTATTTTTAAAGCTTATCTTACATCAGCTGATGTCACAAAGTGCTGTACAGAAACCCAGCCTAATACCCCACCCAAACAGAAAGCAATGCAGGTGTAGAAGCACGGTGGCTAGGAAAAACTCCCTAGAAAGGCCAGAACCTAGGAAGAAACCTAGAGAGGAACCAGGCTCTGAGGGGTGGCCAATCCTCTTCTGGCTCTGCCGGGTGGAGATTGTAACAGAACATGGCCAAGATGTTCAAATGTTCATAGATACATTTCAATATAGAACATCACTCAATAGTAGAGAAGCAACTCCTACACAGGATGTTATACAAGTTAAAGTATGATTTAGCAAAGATAAAATAGTAGTATATATTTTGGGGGATTACATTTTGGCAAACCAAGCAAGACAGTTAGGAATAGGTTGGAATTGTGAGAGTAAGGTGAGAGTAAGGTGATAGTAAATCTCACATTTGTATTCCTATTTTCACTGAGCTATAAAAAAACAAATACAATGGCATTTTTTACGACAAAACATCGACCTCCCAAAACACACACTGTTGAGTTTAACCATAAACCCCTTACTGTACTCAAAATGTAAAAACCTCTAAGTTATAACATTAACAAAATAATTAAAAGGAGTGGATCAGAATGATAACCTAAAAAATGCAAGACAACCATTCCCCTACAGTTTAGTTATCCTTCTATTTAACCCCAGATGCAGAGCAGTTTCCCAGGTGGAGGAGGGGCTGAGTAAAGATACCAACTTTATATGTATATACTGTATTCTAATCATGGCTCATCCTATATAATTACTACTGTACACATGTTGTATTCATATACTGTCCATACTGTCTATACACACCTGACATTACTTGTTCTGATATTTCAATTTCCTTTCCATATTGAATTGTTTTGGCTATACATGTAGTCATTGTTAGATGTTACTGTTGGAGGTAGATACAAAGGCATATCACAGCACCTGTGATGACATCTGAAAATCTGTGTATGCAACTAATAAACTTGGATTTGGTTTACAAAAGCAGTTACAACAGATTAAATACAATGTTGGATGTCTTGCAAATGTTGTTCATGGAAGCTGATGTTTTTTTTCCAGTGGCCCTGACTGTGGCCTTGTCTGGGTTTGCATGTTTCATCTTACATTTATATTGTAGTTGATTAGCAGACGCTCCTATGGTATATATTTTGTGACATTACAATTTGTCAAAACTAGGCAAACCAGTCAGGAATAGGTTGGAACTGTGAACATGAGTTGATAGTAAAATCGGACAATTTTCGTACAAATTTAACTCCGCTATACAAAGACAAATAAAATGGCGATTTTGCACACAAACAAATCCCCACACACACAATTTAGTTGAACCATATACCGCTTATTAAACATGCCAAAACCTCTAAATAGCACAAACAATATTAATAAAAGGAATGGTTCAGAACAATAACCTGTATTTTTCTAGAGTGGAGTTATCCTCCCTAACCCCAGATGCAGGACATTTTCCCAGCCCTGAGGAGGTAAAGGAAGGGAATAACTAAAGCCAACGTGTTGTAGCAAACAAAATGCTGCTCCTACTTCAAATATATTTATCAAATAAAGAAATTTCACAAATTATGACTATGCTGTCTCTCTGTATGTTTTAACTACAGTTGCAGGTACTAAGAAGTTAGTTTTTTGACACGATATAGGCAGAGCAATTTTGATTCAATGCATATTGAACACAACCATCTATCATCTCCTACTGATAGCTTGTCACCAAACCCTGCAGTGCCAGCAACTGTAACTCTAGCAAGGCTCTATCCCTCTTCTGCATGGCAGCCTTCCCTCTCTGTAGAGGTGAATAAGGGGTGAGACCATGACACTGAAGATGTTAACAATCAATAATATGGGGAGGACGTTGCACTTGTAGTGAAGACTGGATGACTCGATGGCCCAACCAACAACCACAGGGATGGAGCTTGCCAAGATGATCACCAGGTTTGTCAAGACGATCCCAAAAGCTCTCATCTTATGTGGGTCTGTTGTCCCTTGTTTCTTCTTTCCACCTCTGCCCCCCTCTACTTCTCCTGGACCAGGTTGCTTCAACGCATGCAGGATAAAGAAGCAGCAGAGAGAAATGACAGCCACCCCAAGGCAATAGACACTAATGAGCACATTAACTGCAATTTCTACATTACCAATTAAAGGATTAGAAGAAAAACACCCAGATCAAGGTTGAACACACCACCCTGTACCTCCGGAGCCTGTACTTGAGGAAAGCCACAGGTTGGACCACCGCCAGGTAGCGCTCCACACAGATGCAGCTCTGGAGTAGGGGCATGCAAGTCCAGGAGAGGAAATATAGAAAATACACAGCCTGCTGTAACATGATGTTATGGATGAGTAGATAGCTGACCACATCAAGTAGACCCTCAACACAGAACATCAGCTCCACTGCCAACAGGTTAATAGAGAAGATCTGGGTGGGTTTGACACCTCCAGAGAGACTTCCACTCAGAGAGAGCCAGAGGCACCTGACTAGGGCTGGCATCCCCAGGACGAAGCACAGGGCCTGGGCAGCACCGGACAGTATTGGAACAGCATAGACCTGGTCAAAGCAAACATCCAAGTTGTCAAGGTAAGTTTGATTTCCTGAAGAGTCATTCATCCTTGTGGAACAATATCTAAAGCACACTGAGAAATGAGAGAAGGGAAATTACATGATTAATGACATTACATTTTATATGAATAATATATATATTAATAATATTATTGAAAAAATACTGATGCAAAATACTGATTCAAACATACATAAAAATAAAATTTGTTATACATAGGTCTACAGTCGTGGCCAAAAGTCCCTCTTTGCAATACAAATGAACGGAATCCCCAAAAACATTTCCAATGCATTTCAGCCCTGCCACAAAAGGACCAGCTGACATCATGTCAGTGATTCTCTCGTTAGCACAGGTGTGAGTGTTGACGAGGACAAGGTTGGAGATCACTCTGTCTTGCTGATTGAGTTCGAATAACAGACTGGAAGCTTCAAAAGGAGGGTGGTGGTTGGAATCACTGTTCTTCCTCTGTCAAACATGGTTACCTGCAAGGAAACACGTGCCGTCATCATTGCTTTACACAAAAAGGGCTTCACAGGCAAGGATATTGCAGCTAGATTGCACCTAGATCAACCATTTATCGGATCATCAAGAACTTCAAGGAGGGCGCCCAAGAAGGGCGCCCAAGAAAGTCCAGCAAGCGCCAGGACCGTCTCCGAAAGTTGATTCGGGTGCGGGATTGGGGCACCACCGGTACAGAGCTTGCTCAGGAATGGCAGCAGGCTGGTGTGAGTGCATCTGCACGCACAGTGAGACGAAGACTTTTGGATGATGGCCTGGTTTCAAGAAGGGCAGCAAAGAATACACTTATCTCTAGGAAAAACATCAGTGACAGACTGATATTCTGCAAAAGGTACAGGGATTGGACTGCTGAGGACTGGGGTAAAGTCATTTTCTCTGATGAATCCCCTTTCCGATTGTTTGGGGCTTTCGGATAAAAGCTTGTCCGGAGAAGACAAGGTGAGCGCTACCATCGGTCCTGTGTCATGCCAGGATCGGTCCTGTGTCATGTGTGGTTGCTTCTCAGCCAAGGGAGTGGGCTCACTGACAATTTTGCCTAAGAACACAGCCATGAATAAAAAATGGTACGAACAAATCTTCCGAGAGCAACTTTTCCCAACCATCCAAGAACAGTTTGGTGACGAACAATGCTTCGTCCAGCATGATGGAGGACCTTGCCATGAGGCAAAAGTGATAACTACGTGGCTCGGGGAACAAAATGTTGATATTTTGCGTTCATGGCCAGGAAACTCCCCAGACCTTAATCCTATTGAGAACTTGTGGTCAATCCTCAAGAGGCGGGTGGACAAACAAAAACCCACTAATTCTGACAAACTCCAAGCATTGATTATGCAAGAAGGGGCTACCATCAGTCAGGATGTGGCCCAGAAGTTAATTGACAGCATACCAGGGCGAATTGCGGAGGTCTTGAATAAGAAGGGTCAACACTGCAAATATTGACTCTTTGCATCAACTTCATGTAATTGTCAATAAAAGCCTTTGACACTTATGAAATGCGTGTAATTATACTTTAGTATCCCATAGTAACATCTGACAAAAATATCTAAAGACACTGAAGCAGAAAACTTTGTGGAAATTAATATTTGTGTCATAAAACTTTTGGCCACGAATGTACTGTTATATCAAAACATTGTGCATTGTCTCAGAATGTCTGAATAAAAACATGAAGAGAATATTTAATTATCCTTCGATAACGTAGACATGTAAAATGTAAAATAACTTACCCTAGTTGATTTGGTAACTCAGACCTTGATTCACAATATCCGTGGTTCTCTCTCCTGCAGAAGGCTGTGTCCAACCCGATGAAACAGCACTTACATGTTTGAGTGACTTTAGACAAAGCTCTCTGTCCTGTGTTCTTCCTAACAAGTCACGTGCATTATTTACATACACGTATCTGTGTGCCTTGATGAATTGAGCTCCATCATATGTTTAGTTTAGAGCAGGTGACTTAACTTTACTAGAAATCCTATCAAAACGTATCATGAACAAAACAGATAAAAAAAATGTATATGCTGCATGCACATGCACACACACGCACACACACACACACACACACATACACATACACGCACACGTACACTTACACATACACACAGAGATGCAATTTCATCCTGCTCAGAGATTTGCATTTTGGTCTGACTAGAAATGAAATTGACGCATCATCACTAATTTCACTCAGCCACAGGTTAGCCCAGCCACCTGCAAGGGATGACTCTTTCACCTTACATAATCAAATCATATGGGCTTCAGACATACACAGTATTCGTTTTTTTGGATTGTAGGTCTCTCTCTAATTGCGTAGCGAATACAGTATATGTTTGTACTTACAGGTAGACAACAGTATATGTGATTCACTTTATGTTCACAAATCAGAGGTTCAAAGAATCAAAAAAATGTATATTACATTTTTTTTATGAAAGATATTTGTTTGTATTACTGCTATTAGCCCATACAAAAGCATTGAATAACATATTCACTTTATGGAACAACAGATAGTGTCTCTCCTATATTTGTGATATACAAGAAACATCAGGAAACATATATACTGTACAGAACTAGTGACAACTTTGTACACACCTACTCATTCCAGGGTTCTATTTTTTTTTAATTATTATATACATTGTAGAACAATAGTGAAGACATCCAAACTATGAAATAACACTTATGGAATCATGTAGTAACCAAAGAAAAGTTAATCACATCGAAATATATTTTATATTTGAGATTCTTCAAAGGCATCACCCTTTGCCTTGATGACAGCATTTTGTATGGTGGTAAATGTATTTATTTGACCTTAATTTAACTAGGTAAGTCAGTTAAGTGAACGGGATCGATTTTGACAACATCCGGTGAAATGCAGAGCGCCAAATTCAAATTACAAAAATAGTAATATTAAACATTCATGAAAGACAAGTGTTGCACAGCATTCAAAAGCTTAGAATCTTGGTAATCTCACAGCGTTGTCATATTTCAAAAAGGCTTTACGGCGAAAGCATAGTATTTGATTGTCTTAGGAAAGCACCCTGCATACATATTCAATTAGCATAATAACATAACCAGCACGGTTGTCACAAAACTCAAAAATAGCGACGAAATAAATTGCTTACCTTTGAAGATATTCCTCTTATGGAAATCCTAAGGGTCCCAGCTACACAATAAATTATCCTTTTGTCCGAAAAAGTCCCTCTTTATGTCCAAAAAGCTCCGTTTGGTTGGCACGTTTTGTTTAGGAATCCACCGTTCAACTCGTTCAATATACAAGACATAGAAAACGTAAAAAATGTACCTATAAACTTTGCCCAAATAACTCAGAAAACGTTTCTAATCAATCCTCATGTTCTCTATTACGTATATTTCAGACGGAAAATACCCTGCTCACGCAAAACACGCAAAACAGTAGAGTCTTCTCCTGAGTCCACTGACAAAAAAACAAGCCTGAAACCTTGTCTAAAGACTGTTGACATTTAGTGTAAGCCATAGGAACTGCAATCTGGGAGCTAAATCCCCCTGCTTTGAATAGTATGTCAATAGAAAAAGTGTGACATCACAAAATCACATTTTCCGGATGGATTTTCCTTGGGTTTTTGCCTGCCAAATCAGTTCCGTTATACTCACAGACATTATTTTAACAGTTTTAGAAACATCATAGTGTTTTCTATCCATTTGACTTGTCACCTAAAATCTTCACTAACTTTTACCAATGCACAAATGAAAGCATCCTGTCGGGCAGCATCACCGCCTGGTACGGCAACTGCTCCGCCTGCAACCGCATGGCTCTCTAGAGGGTGGTGCGGTCTGTCCAACGCATTACCGGGGGCAAACTACCCGCCCTCCAGGAGACCTACAGCACCCGATGTCACAGGAAGGCCAAAAAGATAATAGGGACATTCAAAAGGCGAGGTCAGTACAGGTGCATCAAAGCTGGGACAGAGAGACTGAAAAACAGCTTTAATCTCAAGGCCATCATACTGTTAAACAGCTATCACTAGCACATTAGAGGCTGCAGCCTATAGGCATAGACTAGGAATCACTGGCCACTTTAAGGAATGGAACACCAGTCACTTTAATAATGTTTACATATCTGGAATTACTAATCTCATATGTATATACTGTATTCAACACTATTCTACGGTATCTAAGTCATTTAATGTTTACATATCTGGCATTACTCATCTCATGTGTATATATTGTTTTCTACATTATTCTACGGCATCTCATTCACTTAATAATGCGTACATATCTTGCATTACTCATCTCATATGTATTTACTGTTTTTCTTTACTATTCTACTGTGTCTTAGTCCGTTCTGCTCTGACATCGCTCGTCCATATGTTTATGGTCTTAATTCATTCCTACTTAGATTTGTATGTATTGGGTATATGTTGTTAGATATTACTGCACTGTCGGAGCTAGAAGCACAAGCATTTCGCTACAACCGCAATAACATCTGCTAACCTGTCACGACTTCCGCCGAAATCGGTGCCTCTCCTTGTTTGGGCAGTGTTTGGCGGTCGGCGTCACCGATATTCTAGCCATCATCGATCCATTTTTCATTTTTCATTTGTTTTGTCTTGTCTTCCCACACACCTGGTTTCAATTCCATTCATTACATGTTGTGTATTTAACCCTCTGTTTCCCACATGTCCTTGTCCGGAATTGTTGTTTGTAGTGCTTGTGCTTTGTTATGTATACTGGTAGTTTACGGGTTGTTTGTACCCAATTGATTTTCTTGTGTTGTTTTGACCGGTTGGGTTGTTTATTAAACAACTACGAGTATTACCCAGCTTTGCTCTCCTGCGCCTGATTTGATTTGAAAACTGCAGCAGGCAATCCTCATAAATAATCGACTTATGAGCTGATGTTCACTGGGAGGGCCTGTGACAGGGTGATACAATAGACAGCCAAGTGATGAATAGCATTTTGTTATTAAGAAAAGACAAAGCTTTTTGATAATGCACTTCACAACCAAAATGACTATTTGTATCTGCTTGGCTGGGTAATTAATCTACTAGTTTTTCAAACATGGTCTTTTTTTAACAAACTTTTTCACATAACACACATTACTGTTGTTGACAAATAATTTTATTAAATGGTAAAGTTACATAACCAGAAGTATAAAATAAAGAAATATATAAAACATCTATGAGCAATGATCTAACTAAGTTGTACTGAGGTACCTAAATTAACATTAGCTAAAAAGGAAGCTAGCCTGCCTCACTTTATCAAAAGAGAGCTACCTGCATAATCAGCAATACGTTATTTACAATAGTTTTTTAAGTTACTTTATACCATACATGTCATTACATTCCAATATCTAGTGGTTATACTTTAAACTACCGGTCGTTGCACACCAAGCTACCGTTACTGGTAAAGAGTTGGGGACCGACAAACTCCAAAAACCTTTCCACATATGTTCTTTCAGCAGGGCATGTACAGTGCATTCAGAAAGTATTCATACCCATTGACTTGTTCCATTTCTTGTTACATTGCAGCATTATTCAAAAATGTATTCAATAGTTTTTTTCCCTCACCCATCTACACACAATACTCCAAAACAACAAAGAAAAACAGGTATTTTTTTTGTTGTTGAAATTATCTAAAACATAAAAATCAGAAATACCTCATTTACATAAGTATTCAGACCCTTTGCTATGAACTCAAAATTTAACAGAAGTTTTACTATTGTTACTATTGATTATCCTTGAGATGTTTCTACAACTTTATTAGAGTCCACCTGAAGTAAATGCAATTATTGAATTATATAGATAGGCACACACCTGTCTATTTAAGGTCACACAGTTGACAGTGCATGTCAGAGGAAAAAACAAGCCATGAGATCGAAGGAAATCTCTGTAGAGGTCAGAGACAGGATTGTGTAGAGGCAGAGACCTGGGGAAGGGTACCAAAAAAACTCTGCAGCATTGAAAGTCCCCAAGAACACAGTTCACACAGGATGACGTTTGGAACAACCAAGACTATTCTTAGAGCTGGCTGTCCAATCAACGTAAGCTAAATATGAGGCAGCTGTCTATGGTTCTGATTTCTGTGTGCGTGTGTCTGTGTATGCGCATCTGCGCAATTAGAAAATAAAACATGTTGTTACACCCTACACGCCAACGACATCCACCACTCTTTCATGTTGATGAAATGGTCTAATTCATAGATTGTTGTGCCCCTGGCCTGAGAGGATGGAAGTACAATATGTATCACAATATAGAATGCTAATGTCAACTAGCTAAAGTTGCCCATAAATGGAAGTTAGGCTAGCATTTTAGCCAGGTAGCCAAGGACAACAAAACATAAAAGAGGGTGCTTTATGAGTGAAAAAGGTTGGATCAAAATCACTGTTATAATTGGCCAATATGGAGAAATCCCTTTCTCGATCCAACAAAACAACAAGATGCAACAATTCAAGATGTTATGTCATTGACGTATGCTCTCAATGGGATTTGATAGGATTGACGCCAATATACAAGCTGGCTTTATACTTTTTCTCACTGTCTTCCCTTGCCTTCAATGCTGCAGGTGGCCACAATGGCATACTCGTTTGAACCAGAGAGCATCAGATGGATGGCCTTCAAGTAGAGAGGGGCGCTGTTTCGGTAGCTCGGATGCATTCTCCTGTGAGATACATCATGATGTAAACATATCTGCAGTGCTAATAATACTAGATGTGTGAAATGGTTTTAATAGTATGCTACTATGTTATAATTCAGTAGTGAAGTAATATTATGTACGCTAATAAGTAGTAGCTTGTCACTCAGTTGTGGTTTGCAGACATGAATAAGAAGTTGCCAGTAGAAAGAGAGACAAGCATAATGTTTTACATTCTGACATCCACATCATTTAGAATTCCAAATATCCCAAAACACTAACATGCTGAATAAAATGTATTTCCTTTCTGTCAGTCGGTGTGTGTGGATGCATTTTAAAACACAATAATAAATATTGAAGATCAGAATAAACTCCAGAATTAGGTCTTAGCTTTTCCCTGATTTCACCTGGTATGTCTGTGTCATGGAAATAGTATTGTTCCTAATGTTTAGACCTGAAACATCGACTAATTCAGATTTTATTTATTTTAAAACATATAGCAATACATTTCAATATATAGAACACCACTCAATAGTAGAGAAGCAACTGCTATACAGGATGTAATACAAGTTTATTAAAGATCATTTATTAAAGTTAAAATAGTTGTATATATTTTGGGGGAAAGAATTGGAATCGTAAGCATGAGGAGACAGTTAAATATCACAATGTACTGCGCTAATTTAACTTAGATGAACAGCTATACATTGAAAATCAAATGGCAACTTCACAAAAAACAATCACAATACCTTCCCCCAGACACACACTATTTACTTAAACCTGTCACAAGAAAGGACGGAGGATTCAATAGCGAGTCACGTTCAGCATTTATTGGAGCATAAAGGAGGTGGAGAACAGGTACAGTATATCCAGGGTGTCGGTAACTGTCCAGGGCTAAGCAGCGCCGAGGCTGCGTGGGAAACCGATCCTCCGTGCTGTCAGAGAGTGACGAGGAATACCCCGACTGGCGATCTGGAACGTGCCCAGCGCAGAGACCTCCACTGGGGCGAAGGCGAAACAAAGAGTCCAGCGGAGAACAGAACCAACGGGGAACAGAATACTCGGCCTGGAGAGAGACACACACACGGAGAGACCAGACAACGAACTGACAAACACAAGACCAAGACAACGAGTATAAATAGGCACATCGTAGCAGTATCAGCTGGCGCTGACAACAAGCAGAGTGGCAATTAGCGGCCACACCCATACTCACACACACACGCACACACACACAGAGCGAGCCGGTGAATTCATGAACCGTGACAGTACCCCCCCTCCTAGGAGCGCCTCCTGGCGCTCCCAGAAGGATCTGCCTGTCGATTGTAATCATCAATAAGGGAGTGATCCAGAATGTCTCTAGCAGGGACCCAACTTCTCCTCCGGCCCGTAGCCCTCCCAGTCCACCAAGTATTGAACCCCGTCCCCTCCGTCTCGAGTCCAGAATGCGACGGACCGAGTAAGTAGGCTCCCCATCAATGAGCCGCGGTGGAGGAGGGACCGGGGCTGGTGGGTTCAAACGTGAATGAGCCACCGGCTTCAGTCGGGACACATGAAACACAGGATGAATCCTCCTGTAAGCCGGCGGGAGCTTGAGACGGACCGCCGACGGACTCAGAACCCGAGTCACCCTGAACGGACCGATAAACCTAGGAGCCAGCTTATTACTAACGGAACGGAGAGGAATGTTCCTGGTGGAAAGCCACACCCTTTGACCTACGACGTAGGTGGGAGCCTTCCGCCGGTGGCGGTCAGCCCTAACCTTAGTGCGCGCCTACCTTAAGGAGGGTCTCACGGGTACTAGTCCAGGTGCGATGACACCTCTGGACAAAGGCGTGAGCAGAGGGGACCGCGACCTCGGAATCCAGGCTAGGGAACACAGGTGGCTGGTAACCCAGACTACCCTCGAACGGAGTCAAACCCGTGGCGGACACTGGTAGCGAGTTGTGAGCATACTCAATGAAGGGAGTTGCTGACTCCAGGACGAGGGGTTCTGGGACACCATACACCGCAACACCCTCTCAACGCCCTGGTTGGCTCTCTCGGCTTGACTGTTACTCTGGGGATGAAACCCGAGGATAAACTGACGGTTGCACCCAGCAGTCTACAAAACTCCCGCCAGAACTTGGACACAAATTAGCCCCCTGTCGGAAACCACGCCCATAGGAAGGCCATGTATCCGAAAGACGTGGTCCACGACTGCTACAGCTGTCTCCTTAGCAGAAGGCAACTTCGTTAAGGGAATGAAATGGGTTGCCTTAGAGAACCGGTCAACGACTGTCAAAATGACGGTCTTGCCCTGAGAAGGTGGGAGGCCCGTGATGAAATCCAAGGCTATATGGGACCAAGGCCTAGAAGGGACAGGCAGCGGCTGGAGTAACCCCTCCGGGGGCCGATTGGAAGTCTTGCCCGTAGCACAGCAGGAACAAGCCAAAACAAAACTCCGAATGTCCTGGACCATCGCTGGCCACCAGAACCGTTGCTTAACCAGGAAGCTGGTGCGGGTCACTCCTGGGTGGCAAGCTACCTTGGAGCAGTGTCCCCAGCGAATAACATCAGATCGCAGCCCTCCGGCACAAATAGTCGACTCGGTGGGCAACCGGACGGAGGAGTTACCTCTAAGGCTGTCTTGACCCTCGACTCGATCTCCCAAGTGAGTGTGGACACAATGAGTCTCTCAGGTAGAATACACTCGGGAGTAGCCGGGCGTTCAGAACGGTCAAATACACGAGACAAGGCATCGGGCTTGACGTTCTTAGAGCCCGGGCGGTAAGAGAGGGAAAAGTCAAAACGTCCGAAAAATAGAGCCCACCGAGCCTGTCTGGAGTTGAGCCTCTTGGCAGATCTGATGTATTCTAAGTTCTTATGGTCAGTCCAGACGATGAAGGGGACCCCCGATCCCTCTAACCAATGACGCCACTCCTCCAACGCCAGTTTGACTGCTAATAACTCTCTATTCCCAATGTCATAATTACGTTCTGCCGGTGATAACCGGTGAGAGAGAAAAGCACAAGGATGCAACTTGTCATCCGAGGAAGAGCGCTGGGAGAGAACAGCACCCACGCCCACCTCTGACGCCTCCACCACAAACTGACGGGTAGGATCTGGGGCAACAAGGATAGGGGCCGAAACAAAGCGACCCTTAAGGTCGGAAAATGCCTTCTCAGCAGCACTGGACCACCTGAACGTAGTACTGAGAGAGGTCAGCGCCGTCAGGGGAGCGGCCAGCTGGCCGAAATTGCGTAATGAATCGCCGGTAGAAATTGGCGAAACCCAGAAACCTCTGTAGGGCCTTACGAGAACTGGCTCGGCCAATCCACCACGGCCTTAACCTTCGGGATCCATGCGCATCCCCTCAGACGAGACGATGTGCCCTAAGAAGGGGACAGACCGAGCATGGAACTGACACTTCTCAGCCTTGACGAAAAGCCCGTTCTCTAGCAACCTCTGGAGCACCCGCCTGACGTGCTGAACGTGTTGCTGGAGAGAGGAAGAAAAGATCAAAATGTCATCCAGATAGACATAAATGAATTGATCTACCATATCTCTCAACACGCCATTAATGAGTGCTTGGAAGACCGCCGGGAGTTAGACAGACCGAAAGGCATGACTAAATATTCAAAATGCCCCTGGGGTGTTGAACGCGGTCTTCCACTCATCCCCTTCTTAATACGGACCAGATGGTAAGCGCTATGAGATCCAATTTCGTGAAGACTGATGCCCCCTGCAACCTCTCGAAGGCTGAAGACATCAACGGCAAAGGATAGGTGTTCTTTACCGTGATGTTGTTCAGCCCTCGGTAGTCAATACAAGGACGCAGGGATCCATCCTTCTTCCCCACGAAAAAGAACCCCGCACCTGCTGGAGAAGAAGAAGGGCGGATGAACCCGGCTGCTAGAGACTCAGAAATGTATTTCTCCATGGCCTCTCTCTCTGGAACCGAAAGAGAGTATAGTCCACCCTTAGGCGGAGACGTACCTGGCCGCAACTCAATGGCGCAATCGTAGGGACGGTGTGGAGGCAGAGAAGCAGCACGAGACTTACTGAACACTTCCTTCAGGTCAAGGTACTCGGCTGGCACGTTAGACAAATTCACCGACTCCTCCTGCAACACAGAACCAGACACAGACGAACAAGCAGACACAAGACAGGATGCATAACACTCATTACTCCAGGCCGATACTGTACTGTGCCCCAGTCCACCCTGGGACCATGTTTGACTAGCCAGGTGGCCTAGTACAATGGGGGTGTGCGGAGAGTCCATGAGTAGGAGCGATATCTCCTCCACATGATTCCCCGAAGTAACGAGGGTTATGGGTTTGGTGCGGAGGTGAATGTTCGGGAGTTCCCGCCCATCCAGCGAGGTAACCGTAATCCGGTGGTTGAGAGGAATGATGGGGATGTGGAGTCTCTGGGCCAGACTCAGGTCCATGAAGTTACCCTCCGCTCCTGAGTCCAATAAGGCTTGGCACTGGTGGGAGTGGGTCGCCCATTGTAGTCTTACCGGGAGGAGGGTTGAGGAAGAGGGCTTATCCGTCGAGAGGCCGCCCGATAGTAGCCTCTGGTTTACCATCGAAGCTTGACCTTTACCGACAGTCATTAACAAAATGTCCTGTGCCTCCGCAGTACAGGCACAGCCCTCTACTCCTCCGCCGTTGCCTCTCCTCCCGGGAGAGTCGAGCCCCACCCACCTGCATGGGCTCCTGATGGAACACGGGACTGACCGTATTGCCGCTGGGTGATGAGTGTTCCACGAACCTCGCGAAACCCGGGACCTGACGTGTCCGCCGTTCCAGCAGGTCTAAGCGGGCATCGACCCTTAATGCCAGCTCGATGAGTCCGCCCAAGCTCCTGGGCAGGTCCAGCGTAGATCTCTCTCTGAATACGGTCAGCCAACCCATGCAGGAACATGTCCCACTGCGCCTCGCTCCATTGACACTCCACTGCTAGGGTCCTGAATTCAATCGAGTACTCTGACACAGGTCTACTCCCCTGCTGCAGATCCGCCAGAACGCTGGCTGCCTCGCCCCGCTATGCCCGGTCGAAGACTCGCCTCAGCTCCTCGGAGAGTGCCTGAAATGACGAGCAGCATTGATGGTGGTTCTCCCACACCGCTGTTCCCCACTGAGCCGCTGGCCCTGTCAGCAGGGTTAGCGTAAAGCCACCTTCGATTGTTCTGAGGCGAACGCCTGTGGCTGGAGCGAAAAACAAGGAGCACTTGTTAATAAATGGCCTGCAAAAATTAGGCTCACCCGAATAAGCCTCTGGGGTTGGCATACGCGCTCAGGTTGGTGGTAAGGGGTGCAGGAACAGGAAGCACCGGGCGATGTTGTGGCCGCAGCGGGATGCTTAGGTGTTGCAGCTGTTGGGTGAGTTCTGACACCTGCGCTACCAAGGCTTGCACCGCATGACCCGTTGCCTTCATCTGTTCCTCCTGTTGGTCCATGCGAGACATACTTCGAGACAGAAATCGTGTTAGCTCCGGCGCACTCGCTGAATCCATGGTTGGTCAGTTCGTTCCGACACAAGAAAGGACGGAGGATTCAATAGCGAGTCACGTTCAGCATTTATTGGAGCATAAAGGAGGTGGAGAACAGGTACAGTATATCCAGGGTGTCGGTAACTGTCCAGGGCTAAGCAGCGCCGAGGCTGCGTGGGAAACCGATCCTCCGTGCTGTCAGAGAGTGACGAGGAATACCCCGACTGGCGATCTGGAACGTGCCCAGCGCAGAGACCTCCACTGGGGCGAAGGCGAAACAAAGAGTCCAGCGGAGAACAGAACCAACGGGGAACAGAATACTCGGCCTGGAGAGAGACACACACACGGAGAGACCAGACAACGAACTGACAAACACAAGACCAAGACAACGAGTATAAATAGGCACACGTAACGAGTATCAGCTGGCGCTGACAACAAGCAGAGTGGCAATTAGCGGCCACACCCATACTCACACACACACGCACACACACACAGAGCGAGCCGGTGAATTCATGAACCGTGACAAAACCATAAACCACTTATTGTTATTTCCAAACATCTAAATTGCATGAAATATATGATTAAAAGTAATGGAACAGAATGTTAACCAAAGAAATTCAAGACAACCATTTCCCAACAGTGGTTATTCTTCTCTTTAACCCCAGATGTAAGGCATTTTCCCAGCCATATGAATGTGAATACAACTGAATGATCTCAAACAAATATGATTGCTCTGATCATAGGAGAGCAGCCTCAAAATCAGCAAGATGATCTTCATCAGGTTCCCTCCCTCCTCTTTTTCACCCTTTCTCGCCAACAGTCCATCCACTGGACCGGACCTGCTCAGTATAAAGTATCACCCTCATTATGTAGACACCGCAGAGTATGTTGATGAACAGGACTTTATCGAAGATAACAGCGTTGAATCAGATGCCGCCTCGGATAACGACCATTGACACAAGGAGGCAGAGTGTCAGCAACCATTCCACGATCACACGTCACTCTGTAAGATCTTTAGCAAGACCACAGTGTGGACCACCGCCAGGTAGCGCTCCACACAGACACAGCACTGGAACAGGGGCCGTCCGACCACAACCAAGCTAAAAATGTACACTCTTATAAAAGGGTTCTGTTGCTGTCGCCTGGTTTCAGGTAGAACCCTTTTTGGTTCAATGTAGAACTATTTTCGGTTCCATTTCGATTCCATGTAGAACTGTCTGTGGAAAGGGTTCTACCTGGAACCAAAAAGGGATCTTCAAGGGATCTCCTACAGGGTCAGCAGAATAACAATTTTGGCTTCAAGACAGCACTTTTTTTCTAATAAAGGGTCAAAATATTGATGAAGAGGACATTGGTGACCAATAGAGGTTAGTAGAGCCAGTATTGAAGCTCTGTGACAGACTGGTTGATGGTGATGTTCTCCTGGTTCACTTGGATCGAAAGGCAGCCCGCCACCAGCCACAGGTACCAGGTGTTGGTGACCAGACTCAGGAGGCAGTTGAACACCTCTGTTCCCCAGTAGGCTGGCAGACAGGTGGGAACACCCAGAACCATGAATGATAATAATTGCTGTGGTTACTATATTTGACTAACGTATTGACATTTGAAATGACATGCATTTGCCATTCAAATATCCAATGTCAAAGGGAAAGTGGTTCAGATGAACTTGTGAGTATCATGTGTATCTGTCTGCGTCCTATATGATGGAAGTTAGAGGCAGTTTCGAGAGACAATATTATCTAGCTATAACACAAATACTGGATTGCTTTGGGTACAGCTAGCAATCTATCTACCTCTAACTTCCTCTATACTTGACGCAGATACATACAAATGGTATCCACAATTTTATCTGACTCTCAAGAAGTAGATAAAAGGCCTCGGTGCCAGACTCCTGAACTATCCTTTTTAACATTTTTCCCCCTACAGTTTAGATAGAGACTAATGGTTTTCTATGAGTTTGCAGTATCTTGGATCGAATGATGTGTAACGATTACACCATTAGGCAAGTCTAAAGCACACTTAGTCCACATAAACTTGAATAATATGACCTAATCTTAGTGACAGACAAGGACTTAAATAGAAATTACATCATATGAAAAACAAAAATCCATTAGGCCAATCTAATGCTAATACAAAATGATAACGCTACAGGGCGTCAGGTATCGGTTAGAGCATTTATGGACATTGAAATGTCCAGGAATGGAAATTTATTATATATTCCCATTTGATTCTTAAAGAATATAACCTGTTAGGAAGCGGCATCAGTGTCTGGTGTGCCCAAAGTAAAATCCCTACTACTCAGGTCCAGAAACTAGGATATGCACATAATTAGCAGTATTGGCTAGAAAACTGTTAAAATAATGTCTGTGGGTATAACAGAACTGATATGTCAGGCGAAAAACCTGAGGAAAATCCATCCAAGAAAATTTCATTTTGTGGGATGGGTCATTTTCCATTGCCTTGATATAGGATTTGCTTAAATCCATCTCCCAGGTTGCAGTACCTATGGCTTCCACTAGATGTCAACCGTCTTTAGACAAGGTTTCAAGAGTCTTGAAAACTTGAGGAATACATGAAGTTTTTCCAAGTGGAGTGATGAAGTGCTGTCACGACTTCCGACGAATTCGGTCCCTCTCCTTGTTACGGCGGCGTTCGGTGGTCGACGTCACCGGCCTTCTAGCCATCGCCAATCCACTTTTCATTTTCCATTTGTTTTGTCTTTGTTTTTTACACACCTGGTTTCAATTCCCCAATTACATGTTCATTATTTAACCCTCTGTTTCCCCCATGTTTGTGTGCGTGGTTGTTTGATTGTTCAGGCAGTTACTGACGGCTGGTTATTTTGTTGCCGTGTTTTGTAACACGCCCGTTATTTCGTGTGACCGGTATTTTCCCGCACCTGAGTGTTATTGTTTGTGCTGGTGCTTCGTTATTAAAATACCTTGTACACGCATCTCTGCTCTCCTGCGCCTGACTCCTTTTCACCAGTTACCCACAGCCTGACAAGTGCCTTTTGGTTTTGGCACACGGGACCGCGAGCACGTGCCTCAGTTTTTTACTTTCTATCGCTCAAGATAATATCTGTGTGAAATATAATTGTTTATAAACATAATAGTGTAGCTAAGGATCGATTAGAAATGTTGCTTGATTTGTTTGGACAAAGTTTAAAGGTATATTTTTACCGGTCTCTGTGTCTTCTACAGTGCATTTTCTGAACAGAACGCGCCAACCAAACTGAGATTTATGGATATAAAGAGTGACTTTTTCGAACAAAAGGAATATTGAATGTCTTGCTTGGACACTTCTGATTACCATCAGCAGAAAACCTTCAAGGTAAGCAAATTATTTTAGATCTTTTTATGTGTTTTGTGACACCCACACTGGTTTTATTATTATGCTAATGAAGGATGTACACGGGGCGCTGTCCTCGGACAATCAAATGTTATGCTTTCGCCGTAAAGCCTTTTTGAAATCTGACAATGCTGTGAGACTGCAAAGAGTCTAAGCTTTTGAAGAGTATTCAACATTTGTATTTTTATTAATGTTTTATAATCTACATTTGCGTTTTAAATTTGCCGCTCAACATTTTTCTGGATGTTGTCAAGGATGGGGCACTGCTCCCTAAACGTACTATTGTGTCATGATCTTAGTTCAACTGCGGTACCCTATCAGAACCCAATATAAGAGCTTTAACTCCCTTGTTTCTAAACAAACACTGTTAAGCCTCAATATTTGCGAGTTTCTCCCCATCCCTTAGCCTTTTAACAAACAGTGGTGGAGAATCAACAATGTTATTGTTTGAATTGTGGATTGCCCTTTTAACAACAACTCTAATGCCAGCTTAATGTATCTCACAAAAAACAATTGGTACATGCAAACAAATTAAAACAATTGATCAAATAAAAAATGTAACATTCTTCTACACCTTTCGTGTTTCTACAAATTCTTTAAACTGTAGTTGCAGGCAAAAAAGTTTGCCAGAATCGCGGTATTGATAGAATGTGTTCTGTTTCAATGCCTAAATAACACAGCACTCTATCGTCTGCTAGCGATAAATTGTTTATTATTAGTGCCCCTAACTGTGATTCTAACGTGTCTCTGGCCCTCTTCGGCATGGCAGCATTCCCTCTCTGTGGAGGTGCATCAGCAGTGAGACCATGACAGTAATGATATTAAAAAACAGCAAAATGTGAAAGTCATTGCAAGTAATGTCAACAGTAGATGGCAGAGTGGCAAAACCAACGACATCCGGGATGGAGCTCGCCAAGATAACCACCAGGTTGGTTAAGATGATACCAAAAGCTCTCATCTTATGCTGGTCTGTCGTCCCCTGTTTCTTCTCTCCCTTTTTCCCCCGCTCTACCTCTCCTGGACCAGGCTGCAACAGGACACACAGGATGAAGAAGCAGCAGAGAGAAATGACGGTCACCCCAAGGCAATAGACACCAATGAGCACATAAGCTGAGATTTCTTCATAACCCAATAAGGGATAGAACATGAATAAGAGAGCGACAACAACCATGCCATGGTTGAACACGCCACCCTGTAGCTCCTCAGCCACAGGTTGGGCCACTGCCAGGTAGCACTCCACGCAGATGCAGGTCTGTAGTAGGGGCCTGCAGGTCCAGGAGAGGCTATAGAGGAAATATACAGCCTGCCGTAACATTAAAGCCTTCTCGATGAATAGATAGCTGATCAACTCAAGGAGAACCCTTGACACAGAACAACAGTTCCACTGCAAACAGGTGAATAATGAAGACCATGGTGGGTTTCAGACCTCCAGAGAAACTTCCATTCAGACAGATCCAGAAGCACCAGACCAGGGCTGGCATCCCCAGGAGGAAGCACAGGGCCTTGGTAGCACCAAACAGCATTTACCCAAAATAGCCATGGTCAAAGCAAACATCCCAATTGTCAAGGTAAGTGTGGTTTCCTGAAGAGTCATTCATCCTTTGAGACAATATCTGAGCCCACTGAGATATGAGGGAGGGGAGATAATATTTGACTTGATGTTGTAATACATTGTTTGCAACATACTGATGCAATAGATATACTGATGACCTAAATACTTCAAAGTACTTTGACTTACATAGGTCTTCTATTTTCATTCAAAACATTGTGCATTGTCTCAGAAAGTCTGAATGAAAACAAGAACAGGAGATTTAAAACAAGTAGCCTAATATAGCATAATCAGTGAAGTTAAAATACCAAATGACTTACCCTAGTTGTTTTGGTAACCCCGACCGTATCAAAGCCAATGGAGCATCACATACATGAGTGATTTTACCAAAGCTCTCTGTCCTGTGTTCATCCATGGATTATTTACATAAACACAGACCTGTACACACATACACACACAAACACACACACACGCACACATATAGATTGAATTTCAACCTGCTCAGGCCTGAGCAGAAATGATAGCATCATTACTCATGTCACTCCGCACCTGTCTGTCCCAGCCACAGGTTTGTCCAGACAGCTGCAAGGGCTGACTCTTTCACCTTACATAAACAAATCATTTTGGTCTTCAGACATATACAAAATTCATCTGTTTTTTGGATTCTGGTCCTCTCTTAAATTGCATAGTTCCTACAGTGTAGGTCAGGGTTCCTTTATTTGGCCCAGGAGTGATTTCCTTTGGCAAAAAAATATCACATGCATTTTATTGTGTTTTTCATAACATTTTCGTTGTTGGACATAAAAAACTGTAGACCATACATGTTGGAGACATCTGGGATTTTGTTTGTCCATCCGCCTCTTGAGGATTGACCACAAGTTCTCAATGGGATTAAGGTCTGGGGAGTTTCCTGGCCATGGACACAAAATATCGATGTTTTCATCCCCGAGCCACTTAGTTATCACTTTTGCCTCATGGCAAGGTGCTCCATCATGCTGGAAAAGGCATTTTTCGTCACCAAACTAATCCTGGATGGTTGGGAGAAGTTGCTCTCTGAAAAACTGTTGGTACCATTCTTTATTCATGGTTGTGTTCTTAGGCAAAATTGTGAGTGAGCCCACTCCCTTGGCTGAGAAGCAATCCCACACATGAATGGTCTCAGGATGCTTTACTCTTGGCATGACACAGGACTGATGGGAGCGCTCACCTTGTCTTCTCCAGACAAGCTTTTTTCCGGATGCCCCAAACAATCGGAAAGGGGATTCATCAGAGAAAATGACTTTACCCCAGTCCTCTGCAGTCCAATCCCTGTACCTTTTGCAGAATATCAGTCTATCCCTGATGTTTTTCAAGGAGAAAAGTGGCTTCTTTGCTGCCCTTCTTGACACCAGGCCATCCTCTAAAAGTCTTTGCCTGGTTGTGCGTGCAGATGCACTCACACCTGCCTGCTGCCATTCTTGAGCAAGCTCTGTACAGGTGGTGCCCCGATCCCGCAGCTGAATCAACTTTAGGAGACGGTCCTAACGCTTGTTGGACTTTCTTGGGCACCCTGAAGCTTTCTTCACATCAATTGAACTGCTCTCCTTGAAGTTCTTGATGATCCGATAAATGGTTGATTTAGGTGCAATCTTACTGGCAGCAATATCCTTGCCTGTGAATCCCTTTTTGTGCAAAGCAATGATGACGGCACGTCTGGGAGAGGGGTTCTATGCTAACATATGGAATTGCTTTAAGATGGTCATACCAAGGATTATTTAGCTATTTGATTTAGAATTTTAAGAACCTCAATGTTTCATTATGAATAAATGAAACATTGAATTTTGCATTACTGCTATTAGCCCATACAAACACATTGAATAACAGATTCAGTACATGAAACAACAGATAGTTCCCCACAAAATCTAAAGGAAGTTTGTTCTGAAGTGTCTGTCCTTTATCTGAGAGATGCACTAAACTATCTCCATATATACTTCATTTTTTATTTTTACTGATGCCGAGGACATTAAGACAAGTATTGTCAGGCTTGTGGGAGTGTTAGAGCAAAACGGAGTACACCATCGTGTTTGTGAGAGTCTAACTTTTTTAGAATGGTGATAATATGTTGTAGGCCAAACCGTTCGGTTGCTACAGCTGTTTTCACGAGAAGACCCATTCTTCAGGATGTCCCATGGTCTGACAAACACTGCCACTTTTCATCACAGATAAGGAAGGGCGATATCGGCAGATGTGGTAGATTGAGGAAGTGCCTATGCAAAAAAACAGATACCTCCAGCTTAAACAGACAGATTTTGATTGGGATGTTTTATTATGTACCTTGTAGGCCAAGGGTTAACAGAAGTCAAATGGCACTGTCTGCTAATCAAAATAACTAAAACACAAGCAACATTTCAACTGTACGGCTAACAGTGGAGCAAGCCTGCCTCCCGGTTATTTTTGCAGTTTGCGGCATGTTTTTTTCTTTGAAATGTTGATTTGCATTTATTGTGTTTCAAATACACAGGACAAGATGGTAAAATCCATGTGCCAATCGAAGACCATGAGCACTAAGAAAAAATTACTTACTGCTCTGCGCCATGCTTTGGCTATGACTTGCATCTCCCAGGCCACTTTCATTAGCTCCACAGAAAGCGTACGATGTCAGGTGTGCTCTTGTATCACCTGTACGGGATTCGCCTTTCGGAGGATGCCTCTCCTTGTTTGGGTGGTGTTCGGCGGTCGACGTCACCAGTCTTCTAGCCATCACTGATCCTCTTTTCATTTTCCATTTGGTTTGTCTGTGTTTTCGACACCTGGTTTCAATTCCCTCATTACATGTTTGTATTTAACCCTCTGTTCCCCCTCAAGTTTTTGTGTGGGATTGTTCATTGTTGTGGTTGTGCACTTATGTACTGGTGCGTTACGGGATATTTTGTGCCCATTTTCTCTCGTGTTGTTTAAACCGTTGGGCTTGTTTAATAATAAACGACTAAGTTTAGTACCCAGTTTTGCTCTCCTGCGCCTGACTTCTCTTTACCAGTTACACAACCCCTACAGGGCTCCATAAACTCCCCAGTTGATGTTTCTGTGCTTGTGTTTCCCTCCTCAGGGATGCTGATATCTTGAGTTTGCCTCCTCAGAGACAGTGTACTGATATCTTTGGTTCAACTCGTCTCTTAACTTTAATTGAATGACTTGACTAACTTCTCAAGAAAAACTGATCATTGCAAAATCTTTTCTCCCCTGTTCAAGCACCTTTTCTTTCTGTGGTGTATTTTCTAGTCCTTTGAAGATGCTTCTTTCTTCCTGAAACAGGAGCAAACCTAGAGCTTGTTATCTGCACATTTCTTGTAAAGCGCTCTTCTTAAGAGCAGTGGTGCGCTAGCACCCCACTCCCGACACTACCCAGTGAAATGTAAGGCGCCAAATTCAAAATCCAAAAGTTGAATTATTAAACATTCATCAATATACAAGTGTTGCATAGTCATCAAAAGCTCTGCTTCTTGGCAATATCACAGTGTTGTCAGATTTCATAAAGGCTTTACGGCAAAAGCACAACATTTGACTGTTTGAGGATAGAACCTACAATATTTATCCTTGGGCATGAATTCATAAACCAGCGCGGTTCACACAAAACCCATTTCACAGCGAAAACAAATCCCTTACCTTTCGAATAACTTCTGCTGAGGGCTTCCCAAGTGTCCAACGAAGACATCCAATGGTTCTTTTGTTAGAAAAAGTCATTCATTATATCGATTAATCTCTGTTTGGTTGGTGCGTTATGTTCAGAAAATCCAACGTCGAATCGCCCATTGAAACGTGAAGAGAACGCGTTCAAATATACCTATAAACTTTTTTTAAACAAATCAAATACCAGTTATAACGCATCCTTAGCTATCCTTTTATGAATATTAGCGATAATATTTCACTCGGATGGTCACCTAAACGTTATATAAGTAAAATAAAGTGGGGCGCACGCAGACTCGCGCCCGAGAACTTGTTTACATTTCAGGTCCCCTTACCATTTCCTGTTCCTATCCGTTCCTCTTACTCCAATCACTCCCAGTCTTTGTATATAGACTGTTGACATCTAGTGGAAGCCATAGGTACTGCAATCCAGGAGCTGGATTGCCTTGAAGTCAATGGGGAGAGTGTCAAACTGAGCAAAGGTCACCAAATCTGCATTTCTGGATGGATTTTCCTCAGGTTTTCGCCTGCTATATCAGTTCTGTTATACTCACAGACATTATGTTAACACGTTTAGAAACTTCAGAGTGTTTCCTATCCAATAGTACTAATTATGTGCATATCCTATTTTCTGAGCCTGAGTGGCAGGCATTTTACTTTGGGCACGCCAGACTCTCCAAAACCTCTGCTGCCGCTCCCTAAGAAGTTAATCGTAGTATTTTCTGTTCCTGGGTCTGTAGCCATGTTATCCATTCATGAGTCATCTTCCACCCCGCTCTCTCAGACTTAAGGGCTATTTTTTCTTAAATTGTTTTCATAGCCATTGGTGGGTGTCTCCAACATACTGACTCAGAGTTGGATCCTGCTGGCATGGGTAGAGAATTACTGTAAAAACTGTTAAATGCCCTTGGATTGATGAGGAATTTAAAAATAGTATGGTTGAGGCAAAGGGTATGGCAAATAAGTCTGGCATCCCAAGTGATTGGTAAACGTAAGTTCAGGAATTGTGGCTAAACTAAATGAAAAGAAAAATAAACTATACTATGAATCAAAGATAAATTATGTAAAGAATGATAGTTAAGAACATTGGCTAAACTGGAACATTAGCATGAGCCTATAGCAAATTTTTGGAATCAAACTTTCACAGAGCCTGTTTTGACTGGAGTGATGCTTAGAATTCCATTGAAAATGTATGCCTTTTTATTTTACCACTATAATCTGTTAGTCGGACAAAACTGGAAAAAAGCTACTTGTGTAGAAAGTAAACATCCGCACATCAATGGTGTCAACTGTTCTCATGTCTACATAATGAAAAAGTAGGGGGAAAAAAACTTTGGACTATTTCTGGTCTAGCAATCGATGACAAAGGAGCTCGCTGCCAGACTTACTTAATTACAAAGAGGAGATTCTCCTGATTAAAATGGTGCCTGTGTAACAGTTTTGCTTCCGTACCTCTCCTCACCCCTACCTGGGCTCGAACCAGAGACTCTCTACACCCATAGACAACAGCCACCCTCGAAGTATAGCTACCCATCACTCCACAATGCAGCGGGGAACAACTACATCAAGGTCTCAGAGCAAGTGACGTCACCGATTGAAACGCTATTAGCGCACACCCCGCAAACTAGCTAGCCATTTCACACCGGTTACACCCGACTTGAAAAAAACTAAATATACACAATGAGATATTTGGTGAAATAGACCAGCATGCCTCTCCATAGGAAAACAATGGGAGGAGCTCAGCGTTATTTTGGGGCTAGCATTTAACTGAGTTAGCTGCCCATGCTTACATAATTAGAAAGAGGAGATTCTCATTATTAAAATGTCGTCCAACTTAAAAAAATCTAAATACACACATTACGAGATATTTGGCGAAATAGACAGACATGCCGATATTTCCCCAATAGAAAACAATGGGAAGACAGCAAAGTTCCAATATTATTTTTGGTGTTTACATTTTAACTATAAAACAACATGAGCACGTCTCATTGCCAACAATAGAGAAGCAGGCATTGTGACGTTGAACAATAAGCTGGGAATAGAACGTTCGGAAGGCGAGTTGGTGCCACGGTGCTCAATAGAACTAATAGGAGCTGGCATGGTGAAAAATGCAGTAAAATAAGATGGGAAATAAGGTCATATTATGAAACTGGGCTCCATGGCGGATGCAATAAACTAGTATTTTATAGGAAAATAATGTTGTTAACAATGTAATGTGTCCAGCCTACTATCTACATGGATTTCAGAGCACTCTCGTCTGAGTGTTCCTGAGCACGGAATAATGAATACCCGTTGAATATGGCCGGTGTCAGTAAACGTCGGGAAAAAAACATAATTAAATTGTTTCCAGCAGCACTTTTACAGTCACCAACTGCCTTACCAGTTCTGCTAGGGCGAGTGAAATGGTCAGAGTGGTCTCATTAGCCAATGTTAGCTACTTCCAGTGTAAGGCCAGAACTCTCAAATCAACCCTACTCCTCGGCGTTCAATGTGCGCTCCGAGAGCAAAACGGTCTGAATTTACAAGCTGACAATCTGAATTTATGACCGTCACATTGTTCAGCGCCATATCTTCTGTTCCATCCTGATGGAAACCCAGATTTTTTTTTTCTTATTTTTTTTCATGGAGTTGAAACACCATAATATTAATCAGATTAATTAAGCAATTACCAGTCAAAAGTTTGGACAGACCTACTCATTTTGTTAATAAAATATAGATACAAAAATTACTATGCGAATAAATATCACTGATTTACAGAAATGTTGGAACAAAGTTGTTGAATGAAGGCAAACAATTTAGAATCCTCCAATCCTGTAGCCTACTCCCGACAATCACGTTGTGCAGAGCCATATATTCCACTCCATCCTAACGGAAACCCTTCGGGTTTCGTTTTCTGTTTTTCTCTGAATGGAAACACCATTATATAAATGTTATTAAAGGAGGAACCACTGTACAGCTTGTTGAGTGCTGTCTTAGTGCCAGAGTCTGTTTGTGCTGGTAAATAGACAGCTACAAAAAATACAGATTAAAATGATCTTGGTAAATAGTGTGGTCTATCATGAAATACTGTACCTCAGGCAAGCAAAACCTTGAGACTTCCTTAATATTATATTTTGTGCAACAGTTGTTATTTACAAATCAACACAGACCGCTACCCCTTGTCTTACTGAAGGCAGCTGTTTTATCTTGCCAATCGAACAAAAATCCAGCCAGCTGTATGCTATCCATGTCGTCA
Organism: Brachymystax lenok tsinlingensis; assembly: GCA_030435695.1. Taxonomy (NCBI): domain Eukaryota; kingdom Metazoa; phylum Chordata; class Actinopteri; order Salmoniformes; family Salmonidae; genus Brachymystax; species Brachymystax lenok. The sequence continues at coordinate 39,661,304 of CM059810.1, forward strand.
TTCGTTCACGACTCTGTGAAACATAAGGTATTACAGTTTTTAATGTCCCGTTGGCAGGACAGTCTTGATCGGAGCTCATCTATTTACTTATCCAATGATTGCACATTGGCTAATAGGACTGATGGTAGAGGGGGATTACTCACTCGCCATCGGATCCTTACACCCTTCTTCATGTGAATGACAGGGATTTGGCCGTTGTCGGGTTTCTGAAGTAAATCCTTCAAGTTCGACTTGTTAAAGAAAACAACTTGGTCCAGTGCAAGGTGAGTAATCGCTGTCCCAATATCCAAAAGCAATTTTTTTATCATGAGACATTATGTACAAAATAAGTTACAAATAACAAAAAAAAACACACATAATAACATAAATGTTTAGGAGGACGTTAACTTCTTAGGGGAGCGGCAGCTGAGGGAGAGGCAGCTGAGGTGTGGGTGACAAAAGCATACATTTTTCTGCATAATGTTTTGACAGAAAGTTTCTGGTTTTTGCAATGTTACGTAGATAAAAAAGCTGTCCTTGAAACAGTCTTGATATGTTCGTCAAAAGAGAGATCAGGGTCCAGAGTAACGCCGAGGTCCTTGACAGTTTTATTTGAGACGACTGTACAACCATCAATTTTACTTGTCAGATTCAACCGAAAATCTCTTTGTTTCTTGTGACCTAGAACAAGCATCTCTGATTTGTCCGTGTTAAAAATTAGAAAATTTGCCGCCATCCACTTCCTTATGTCTGAAACACAGTGCAATTTTGAGGCTTCACCATGTTTCATTGAAATGTACAGCTGTGTATCGTCGGCATAGCAGTGAAAGTTAACATTATGGTTCTGAATGACATCACAAAGGTGTAAAATATATAGTGAAAACAATAGTGGTCATTAAACGGAACCTTGGGGATCACCAAAATTTACAGCTGATTTGTCAGAGGACAAACTATCTACAGAGACAAACTGATATGTTTCTGACAGATAAGATCTAAACCAGGCCATAACTTGTCCATGTAGACCAATTTGGGTATCCAATCTCTCCAAAAGAATGTTATGATTGATGGTATCAAAAGCAGCACTAAGGCCTAGGAGCAAGAAGACAGATGCAGAGCCTCCGTCTGATGCATTAAAAGGTAATTTACCACCTTCACAAGTGCAGTCTCAGTGCTATGATGGGGTCTAAAACCAGACTGAAGCGTTTGTATGCATTTGTTTGTCTTCAGGAAGGCAGTGAGTTGCTGCACAACAGCTTTTAAACTTCTTAAGATAATGTTGAGAGGAACAGGAGATTCGATATTGGCTGATAGTTTTTTATATTTTCTGGGTCAAGGTTTAGCTTTTTCAAGAGATGCCCTATTACTGCCACTTTTAGTGAGTTTGGTACACATCCGGTGGATAGGGAGTCGTTTATTATGTTGAACATAGTTGGGCCAAGCACAGGAATCAACTCTTTCAGTAGTTTAGTTGAAATAGGGTCCAGTATGCAGCTTGAAGGTTTAGAGGCCATGACTATTTTCATCAATGTGTCAATAGATATAGTATTAAAAAACTTGAGTTTCTCCCTTGATCCTAGGTCCTGGCAGTTTTGTGCAGACTCAGGACATCTGAGCTTTGGAGAAATATGCAGATTTAAAGAGGAGTCTGTAATATGCTTTCTAATCATCATGATATTTTTGTCAAAGAAGTTCATGAATTTGTCACTGCTGAAATGAAAGCCATCCTCTGTTGGGGAATGCTGCTTTTTAGTTAGCTTTGTGACAGTATCAAAAATACATTTTGGATAGTTCTTATTTTCCTCAATTAAGTTGGAAAAATCGTATGATCGAGCAGCAGTGAGGGCTCTTCGATACTGCACGGTGCTGTCTTTATAAGCTAGTCGTGAGACTTCCAGTTTGGTGTAACGCCATTTCCGTTCCAATTTTCTGGAAGCTTGCTTCAGGGCTCTGGAAATTTCTGTATACCAGGGAGCTAGTTTCTTAATGCAAATTGTTTTGTGTTTTTAGGGGTACGACTGCATCTACGGTAATGTGCAAGGTTAAATTGAGTTCCTCAGTTAGGTGGTTAACTGATTTTTGGACTCTGACATCCTTGGGTAGGTGGAGGGAGTCTGGAAGGGCATCTAGGAATCTTTGGGTTGTCTGAGAATTGGTTGGGGTCTAAGCAGATTATTTGTTGCGATTGCAAAAGTAATACAATGGTGGTCGAATAGTCCAGGATTATGAGGAAAAACATTAAAATCCACAATATGGGATCCATGGGACAAATCTCGGTCCAGAGTATGACTGTGGCAGTGAGTATGTCCGACATGTTGGACTAAACCCACTGAGTTGATGATGGCTCCGAAAGTCTTTTGGAGTGGGTCTGCGGATTTTTCCATGTGAACATTAAAGTCACCAAAAATGTGAATATTATCTGCCATGACTACAAGATCCGATAGGAATTCAGGAAACTCAGTGAGGAACGCTGTATATGGCCGAGGAGGCCTGTAAACTGTAGCTATAAAAAGGGATTGAGTAGGCTGCATAGATTTCATGACTTGAATTTTTTTATGTTAGCAACACCTCCGCCTTTATGGGATGCGCAGGGGATATTGTCACTAGCTTAACTTCTTGGGGAGCAGCGCACGAGGTGACCGTTTTGGAGAGCCTGGCGTGCCCAAAGTAAAATGCCTCCCATTCAGGCCCAGAAAATAGGATATGCACATATTTAGTACCATTGGATAGGAAACACTCTGAATTTTCTAAAAGTGTTTTGTCTGTGAGTATAACAGAACGGATATGGCAGGCGAAAACCCGAGGAATTTCTGTCCTGGAAAAAGTGGTTTTGACACATTGCCTCATTTAGAGCCCCTCCCCTTATGAAAATGCCCATATAAGGGCATATAAATGCAGTACCTATCGCTTCCTCTGGATGTCAACAGTCTCGAGAAAGTGTTCTGATTCTTTTTAGATGCTTTTAGAGCATAGAAGAAGACGCATAAGGAAGTGGCCACACAGATGTCAATAGAAGTAAATGCGCGTTCCCGGCTGGCGCGCGCTCTGTGTTTTTTTCCTTTCCTATCGCCCAGATTATATTCCGGTTGAAATATTATACTATTTATACTTAAAAGTGTTCCTAAGGATAAATTTCCAATTATGTTTGATTGTTCTTGGACAAGTTTATAGGTATAAGTGGAACGAGTTCTCTTCACGTTTCAATGGACGAGTCGGCGCTGTATTTTCTTATTATAACGCGCCAACCAAACAGAGATTTATGGATATAATACATTACTTTTTCTAACAAAAGAATCATGGATTGTCTTCGTTGGACACTTGGGAAGCCCTCAGCAGAAGTTCTTCAAAAGGTAATTGATTTGTTTTCGCTGTGAAATGTGTTTTCTGTGAACCGTGAAGGCTTATGAATTAGCGCCCCACCACTCCTTAAGAAGTTAACCAGAAGGAGAGGCCTCATTTAACACAGTAAATTCATCAGGCTTAAGCCATGTTTAAGTCAGGTAAATCACATTAACCTCTACAGGCACCGGGGCAGTATTCAGAAGTTTGGAAAGTCTGGCATGCCCAAAGTAAAATGCCTGCCACTCAGGCCCAGAAACTAGGATATGCACATCATTAGTACTATTGGATGGATGGGAAACACTCTTGATGTTTCTAAAATGGTTAAAATAATGTCTGTGAGTATAACAGAACTGATATGGCAGGTGAAAACCCGAGGACTTTTTGTCTGGATTTTTTTCTTTTGTGACATGCCCTCACTTTTAATGGCTGTCTATGGGATTCTCCATAAAATAGGACCCAGATTGCAGTACCTATGGCTTCCACTAGATGTCAACAGTCTTTAGACAAGGTTTCATGCCTTTATCATGGAAGACAAGAAGAGGGAGGAAGTCACTTTAGTTTTTTGTCCTCGGTATTTTCCTTTTCTATCGTTTAGGATGTTATCCGTGTCAAATATCATAGTTAATATACATAAAAGTATACCTAAGGATACATTATAAATGATTGATTTGTGTGGGCAAAGTTGCTAGGTGTAATTTGAATGCTTTCTCTTCACTGTGGATTTTCTGAACATAACGAGCCAACCAAACGGAGATTTATGGACTTTTTTTAACAAAAGAAACATGGATTGTCTTGCTTGGACACTTTGGATTGCCCTCAGCAGAAGATCATCAAAGGTAAGCAATTTATTTTAGCTCTTATATGTGTTTTGTGAGACCCGAGCTGGATATTAAATAAGCTGTGATATTGCCAAGAGTCTAAGCTTTTAAAGACACACTTAAAAACAACACTTGTATATTGATGAATGTTTTATAATTCAACTTTTGGATTTTGAATTTGGCTCTGAACATTTCTCCGGATAGTGTCGGGAATGGGGCGCTAGCGCCCCAATGATCCTTAATAAGAGGGTATGATTATGATCTGTGATTTGTTCATTGACTATGCCTTGGAAGTGAGGGATCTAACATGAAGTATCCCTGTTTTGAGATGTGAGATATCACAATATTTTTCAATAATGACAGGAATGGAAGAAGTCTTTATAACAGTGTAATTGCTAAGGTAAACACCGCCGTGTTTAGTTTTGCCCAACCTAGATCGAGGCACAGACACGGTCTCAATGGGGATGGCTGAGCTGACTACACTGATTGTGCTAGTGGCAGACTCCACTAAGCTGTCAGGCTGGCTAACAGCCTGCTGCTTGGCCTGCACCCTATCTCATTGGGATCCTCTCAAGCTCTGTCAGGTTGAATGGGGAGCGTCTCTGAACAGCTATTTTCAGGTCTCTATGGAGATGTTCGATCAGGTTCAAGTCCAGGCTCTGGCTGGCCCACTCAAGGACATTCAGAGCCTTGTCCTGAAGTCACTCCTGTATTGTCTAGGCTGTGTGCTAAAGGTCATTGTCCGGTTGGAAGGTGAACCTTCGCCCCAATGTTATGAAAACCTACTCCAGAGCAAGATTTCTTCAAGCATCACTCTGTACTTTGCTTTTTTCAACTTTCCCTCGAACATGACTAGTCTACCAGTCCCTGCCGCTGAAAATCATCCTCACAGCATGATGCTGCCACCACCATGCTTCAGGATTGGTGCCAGGTTTCCTCCAGACGTGACACTTGACATTCAGGCCAAAGAGTTCAATCTTTGTTTTATCAGACCAAATAATCTATTTTTAATGGTCTGAGAGTCCTTTAGCCGCCTCCAAGTGGGCTGTCATGTGCCTTTTACTGAGGAGTGGTTTCCGTTACCATAAAGTCCTGATTGGTGGAGTGCTGCAGAGATGGTGATCCTTCTGGATGATGATTCTCCCATCTCCACAGAAGAACTCTGGAGCTCTGTCAGAGTGAACATCGGGTTCTTTGTCACCTCCCTGACCAAGGCACTTCTCACCCGAATGCTCAGTTTGGCCAGGCGGCCAGATCTAGAAAGAGCCTTGGTTGTTTCAAATGTCTTCCTTTTAAGAATGACGGAGGCCACTGTGTTCTTGAAGACATTCAGACTCTGGGCCTGAGTGGCAGGCATTTTACTTTGGGCACGCCAGACTCTCCAAAACCAACACCACTGCTGCTGATCCCTAAGTTAACTTCTTAGAAGGGGCTGCATAGGTGACGGTTTTGGAGAGTATGGCGTGCCCAAAGTAAAATGCCTGCCACTCAGGCCCAGTAACTAGGATATGCACATAATTAGTACTATTGGATAGAAAACACTCTGTTAAAATACTGTTAAAATAATGCCCCACTGTATTTTCCTTTCATAACGTTTAGGTTACCATCCTAGTGAAATATTATCGCTAATATTCATAAAAGGATAGTTAAGGATGCATTATAACTAATCTTTGATTTGTTTAGTAAAGGTTTATAGGTATTTTTGTTCGCATTCTCTTTACGTTTCAATAGGCAATTCGACGTTGGATTTTCTGAACATAACGCGCCAACCAAACTGAGATTTATGGATATATTAAAACTTCTCAAGTACCAGTGGGTCGCTAGCGGGCTCATCCCGACACTACCAGCGAAAATCTAAAGCGCCAAATTCAAATTCCGAAAGTTGAATTATTAAACATCCAGCAATATACAAGTGTTCCATACTCATCAAAAGCTCTGTTTCTTGGCAATATCACAGTGTTGTCAGATTTCAAAAAGGCTTTACGGCGAAAGCAGCACATTCATTTGTTTGAGGCTAGCACCTCACATATTTTCCAATAGCCATGTATCGATTAGCCATCATGGCACACACATAACACATAACACATTTCACAGCGAAAACAAATCAATTACCTGTTGAAGAACTTCTGCTGAGGTCATCCTAAGTGTCCAACGAAGACAATCCATGGTTCTTTTGTTAGAAAAAGTAACGTCTTTTATCCATAAATCCTCCATTTGGTTTGCGCGTTATAATCAGAAACGACAGCCTCCTCCTTTGAAACGCGGCGCCAACTCGTTCAAATTATACCTATAAACTTGTCCAAAAACAATCAAACATAGTTTTAAATGTATCCTTAGGAACACTTATACGTATATATTACGTATATATTTACTATTATAAATCAGCCAGAATATAAACTGAACGCTAAAGACGATAAATAAGGCACTGCGCGCCTTCTCGTGCGCGCGCAATCTGAAGAGTTTTCAGAACGTGGTGTCCCATTGCCATGCTGTTTATCAATGGTCGAAATTCATCCAAGATGGAGTAAAACACCGTCTCGTGGTTGATGACATCATAAGGAAGCGACGTGCACTGCATTCATATGCCTATATATGGTCATTTTCGATAGGGAGGGGTTCCTAAATGAGCAATGTGTCAAAATGACTTTTTCCAGGACAGAGATTCCTCAGGGTTTTGCCTGCTATATGCGTTCTGATTGACCCACAGACAAATGGTTAACAGTTTTGGAAAATTCAGAGTGTTTCCTATCCAATGGTACTAATATATGCATATCCCATTTTCTGGGCCTAAATGGGAGGCATTTTACTTTGGGCACACCAGGCTCTCCAAAACAGTCACCTCTGCTGCTGGTACTTGTGAAGTTAAATGACTTTTTCTAACAAAAGAAATATTGGATGTCTTCGTTGGACACTTGGGAAGCCCTCAGCAGAAGTTCTTCGAAAGGTAAGGGATTTGTTTTCGCTGTGAAATGGGTTTTGTGTGAACCGCGCTGGTTTATGAATTTATGCTAATGCAGAAATTTTAGAGGTGCTATCCTCAAACAATCAAATGTTGTGCTTTCGCCGTGAAGCCTTTTTGAAATCTGACAACGCTGTGATATTGCCAAGAAGCAGAGCTTTTGATGACTATGCAACACTTGTATATTGATGAATGTTTAAAGCCGTCAAAGTCGGCTTCGATATTTTCAAACATATTTGATTTCATGGGCCAATAGTTTTTTTTTCTCTGATCTCAAAAAAATCTTGTCTGGGACAGCTAAATTGTGACCAGAATTGTGTGGTGTACAATGGCTTAAAGTATGCTGTCACCTGCATTTATAGTAAGGGAGTGTATTTCACACAGTTCCCCTCCATTAGGATGACGTAGAGGCACCTTCTCCAGGTGCGTCTACATCACCATTTCAATGGTAGTTCAACCCCTAGGGGCAGAAAAATCTACATTTACTACTAAAAGACCAAAATGTATTACAAAATGAAGACCATAATTTACGTTTCACTATAACTAAGCCTGAAACATTTGGTGTTTGATGTATCCCAAAAACAATAAAATGTTGAGTCAAATCTATTTTCTGTGTGTCAGCATGTAGTTCTCTTTTTTTATATTGAAAATCAGAATTAACTCCAGAACTAGGCCTTAGTCCTACAGAGGCAGTTACAACAGATAAAAGACAATGTTGGTTGCCATGAAAATAGTTACTGGGCACTTCTCGATGTTCATTGAAGCTACTGTTTGTTTTTCTATGTTTCGTATTGGATAAACAAGTAGCAAAGGCAGGCATTCTTCATTGAAGGGGGATACATATGTGATGACATGCTGTAATCATAAGTGACAGACAGACCAGGAACTGAACTGTTTAATCTATCCGATTTTATTTTTCCCACACATCTTTAAAAAATACAGCAATACATTTCAAAATAGAACACCACTCAGAAGTAGAGAATCAACTTTACCAACCTGGACATAGTAACATATCACAATGTATATAGTGGACAGTTCACGCACACTATTAAACCATTAACAACCTACTAAAAAGGTCAACACCTCTAAATAAAATGAACAAAATGATTAAAATATTTGGAGCTTTATGGATATATTAAATTAAATATTTGGAGCAGAATGATAAATCAACCATTCCCCTATACTCATAGAAAAAAGGGTTCAGTGGCTGTCCCCATAGGAGAACACTTTTTGGTTACAGGTGTTATTTTTTTGGAGGACCTTAACAGGATGATCTGGACAGTACTAGAGGCTCTTCTCTTCATAATGTTCCCTTTTCACTCTTTTTCTCCTTCCCTCCATCCCCTTGACCGGACCTCCTCAGAACCCCCAGTATGAAGACTGGTGAACATGTCAATGAACAGGATCCCAGCAACAAAACCATCATTGAATCAGATGGCTCCTTGGGTAGAACCCTAACACAAGTAGGCTGAGTGTCAGCAACCATATCACGATCACACAAAGACCACAGGGTAGACCACCGCCAGGAAGCGCTCTACACAGATGCAGCACTGGAACAGGGACCATCCGACCATGACCAAGCCAATATATCTACCCACTGGCAGAATGAAGGGTAAAACTTTTGATGAAGAGGACGTTGGTGGCCAATAGAGGTGAGTAGAGGCAGTAGAGAAGTACAATGACAGACTGGTAAATGGTGAAGATCTCCTGATTCACCTGGACCTAAGGGCCGCCCTCCACCAGTCACGGGTACCAGATGTTCGTGACCAGGCCCAGAAGGAAGTTGAACACCTCAGTTCCCAGGTAGACTGGCAGACAGGTGGGCCACACCCAGTATCAGGAATCCTAATAGTCATTTTAATTGACGTGCATCTGCCATTATAATAGTCAACATTTACATCAGGGGGATGCACGTTTGCTCTCCAGTGTTTATGAAGCCTGATAGCTTTCTGGGAATGTGCATTGTCAGGGTTAGAATGTTGCGTAACATTGACACCATCAGCCAAGTCTCATGCACAGTCACTCTCAATACATTTAAATATAAAACATTTTGACAGTCAGGGACCTTTAAATCCAAAGTTGAACATAACATGAAGAAGACAATCCATGACATAATGCTGACGCTAAATGAATCGGCCTTATCCCATTTCAAGACACCCCATCCTAATAATAATTGTATACTAACTAAAGAAAAACAATATTCACTATACATGCTAAACGAGTGATGAAGGATTAGTTAAAGGGGTAATATGTGATTGCTACATCCATTCATGCAATTTTAAATTAATGAAATATACCCATTGATTATTGAAGAATATGACTTAGCAATGACTCATGAGCTTAGTTCAACTGTCATACACTATCTAAACCCAAAATAATATATTTTTTAACTCCTTTGTTTGTAAACAACATGAATGTTAACAAACACTGTATACCCTCAACATTTGAGTGTCTCCTGCCCCATCCCCTAGCTTTTTACCAAAACAGTGGTGGGCAATGGGCTTTAACAAATACTCTAATGCTAATTAGTTGTATCTCACAAAGTGCTATTGTTGCATACCACCAAATGAAAACAATCAAATCTATTTATCAAATAAAATATTACCACAATTCGTCTATGCCTTTGCTTTGTCTACATACATTTCAACTTCAGTTCCAGGCACTAAGAAGTTAGGCTGCACCATGGTATTTTCAGTATATTTTTTATTAAAAGCACATTTAACTCAAAGCTCTATAGTTTCCTAAAGGAAGTTTGTCTCAAAATATTGTATATATAGTGCCCACAACTGTAAGTCTAACATGTCTCTGGCCCTCTGTGGCATGGCAGCCTTCCCTCTCTGTAGAGGTGCATCGGGGGTGAGACCATGACACTGAATATGTTAAAAAATCAGCAAGATGGGGATGGCATTGCAGTTGTAGACAAGACTGGATGACATGGTTGTGTAACCAAAGACAACCGGGAAGGAGCTTGCCAAGATAATCACCAGGTTGGTTGAGACAATGCCAAAAGCTCTAATCTTATGTGGGTCTGTCGTCCCCTGTTTCTTCTCTCCCCCTCTACCTCTCCTGGACCAGGCTGCTTCAGAACACGCAGGATGAAGAAGCAGCAGAGAGAAATGACGGCCACCCCAAGGCAATAGACACTAAGGAGCACATAAGCTGTGATTTCTTCATTACCCATTAAAGGGATAGGATAGAATGCACAAGATAGCGTCAACACCCAGACCATGGTTGAACACACCCTGTACCTCCGGAGCCTGTACTTGAGGAAAGTCACACGTTGGGCCACCGCCAAGTAACGCTCCACGCAGACGCAGCTCTGGATCAGGGGCCTGCAGGTCCAGGAGACGATAAAGAGGAAATTAACAGCCTGCCGTACAATGACATTCTGGTTGAGTAGGTAGCTGACCACATTAAGGAGACCCTGGACACAGAACACCAGCTCCACTGCAAACAGGTTAATAAGGAAGACCTGGGTGGGTTTCACACCTCCAGAGAGACTTCCACTCAGAGAGAGCCAGAGGCACCACACCAGAGATGGTGTCCCTAGGAGGAAGCACAGAGCCTGGGCAGCAACGAACAGCACTATCCCAACATAGCCATGGTCAAAGCAAACATCCCAGTTGTCAAGGTAAGTGTGGTTTCCTGACGAGGCATTCATCCTTGTTAAAGAATATCTGAGCCCACTGAGATGTGAGAGAGGGGAGATTACACAATTAATCACTTTATGTTTTAATATATTGTTGGCAAAATACTGATACAATATGCTGATGCACACATTCATAAAAATACTTTGATATAGTGTGTACTGTTGTGCATTGTCTCAAAGTCTTAATTAAAACATGAATAGGAGATAACATACTCAGTGATGTTAAAACATACCTTAGTTTTTTGGTAACTCGTGCCTTGATGCGTAATATTCGTAGTTCTTTCTCCTGTAGAAGGAGAAGGAGTCCAACCCGATGGTACAACACCTACATGTATGATTTTTTTCAATGCTCTCTGTCCTGTGTTCTTCACAACAAGTCAAGTGTGGGTGAATTGAACAAAATTGTATTTTATTTGACTAGAAATCTAAATGTATCAGGAAGGAACAAAATGCAGATGCTTGCACACACAAACACACACACAGATGGAATTTCAACCTGCTCAGGGATTTGCATTTTGGCCAGGCATCATCACTCAGCACCTGTCTGTCCCAACCGCAGGTTAACCCATCCACCTGCAAGGGCTGACTCTTTCACCTTGCATAATCAAATCATATGGGCTTCAGGCATACACAGTATTAGTCTGTTGTTTGGATTCTGGATCTCTCTCTAATTGCATAGTGAATACAGTAGAGGTTTGTACTTACAGGTCAACCATATGTGATATATTCATTAATGTAACAATCATTGTATCTTTAAAAACTCAAAAGAAGTGAACATTTGTAGGTATAGTGCAAATACTATATAGGATGTTAATGTGTGAAATGTGTAGTTAGTTTTAATAGTATGCTATTATGTTATAATTCAGTAATAAAGTAATATTATGCAGGCTAGTAAGTAAACATCGAATCAAATCAAACTGTATTTGCCACATGTGCCGAATACAACAAGTGTAGACTTTGAACAATATGATTAAAGGGAATGGAACAGAATGATAACCTGAGAAATGCAAGACACCCTTCCCCTAAAGTTATCGTTCTCTTTAACCCCTGATGCATGGCAGTTTCCCGGCCTGCAGAGGTTGAAGAGGGGCTGAGTAAAGTTACCAAACACACTGAAGGACAAAGTAATGGGGGTCAGAATACATTTTATTGATGTTAAATAATGATCCTGAAGGATTGCCATGATGATAGTAGGAGAGTAGTTCAGCATTGTTAGGTTCTTATTTTTCAGAGTAAATAACTCACGGACACCAGAGAAGCTTAACCAAGTTTAATTCTCCCCAAAGGGTCAACACAGCTGTTCATACAACCCAAGATTTGTCCCATCCAGATATTTATATGTATCCCACTTCGTCTTGACACTCCACCTTCTCTCCAATCCTTACATCTTATGGTTTCACAGGAAGAGAATAAAGAGGGTAACAGGATACCAAATTACTCCCAGATGAGAATCTGTCCTCACCTCCTGACCTCAACCCCTCCTTCATCTAATCCACAGATGTCCATCTGTCTCCCCTGTTTCACATTTTGCTCTCCTCTCATCAAACAACACATTCCGAAGCCATCTGTCTTTCTTCAGAGAACCATTCCCTTCTAACATAACACCCAGTCTCTTTCACTTCCTATCACTTCTTTAATATCTCAATGTTCAAAGTTTAGCCATTTCCAACAGTCCTTCCTCTTGAACAATAGCTTCCTAATGTTCAATTTACATCAACTTGAAAATGACTTGAATTGATTAAAACATGAATTTACAAAAAATAAATATATATATTATAAAACATGAATTAAACAATCGAACAAATGGAACAAACAATAAACAACATTCACAGCAAGGTTTACACATTTAACTTCTTAGGGAGCAGCTCCCGAGGTGACGGTTTTGGAGAGTCTGGCGTGCCCAAAGTAAAATGCCTCCCACTCAGGCCCAGAAAATAGGATATGCACATAATTAGTACTATTGGATAGGAAACACTCTGAAGTTTCTAAAAGTGTTAACATAATGTCTGTGAGTATAACAGAACAGATATAGCAGGCAAAAACCCGAGGAATTTCTGTCCTGGAAAAAGTGTTTTTGACACATTTTGAACCCCTCCCTATTGAAAACAGCCATATCTGGGAGTAAGATAGCAGTACCTATTTCTTCCACTGGATGTCAACAGTCTCTAAACAGTGTTTGATGATGTTTAGTTGCTCTGGATGGTAATAGAAGAAGAATTTCGAAGTGGTAATCGGATGTGAACAGAAGAGGATGCGCATTCACGGGCTCGCGCGCGCTGTGGTTTTTTCCTTTCCTATCGCCCAGTTTATAATCCGGTTGAAATATTATACTAAATATACATAAAAGTGTTCCTAAGGATACATTATCAATGATGTTTGATTGTTCTTGGACAAGTGTATAGGTATAGGTTGAACGAGTTCTCTTCACGGTTCAATGGGCGAGTGGACGCTGTATTTTATGAACATAATGTGCCAACCAAACAGAGATTTATGGATATAATAAATGACTTTTTCTAACAAAAGAACCATTGGATGTCTTCGTTGGACACTTGCGAAGCCCTCAGCAGAAGTTCTTCAAAAGGTAAGGGATTTGTTTTCGCTGTGAAATGTGTTTTGTGTGAACCGCGATGGTTTATGAATTTATGCTAATGGTAACATATTGGAGGTGCTACCCTCAAACAATCAAATGTAGTGCTTTCGCGGTAAAGCCTTTTTGAAATCTGACAACGCTGTGATATTGCCAAGAAACAGAGCTTTTGAAGACTATGCAGCACTTGTTGTTAGCGCCCCACCACTGCCTAAGAGGTTAAGTCTTTATTGAAGACTCATATGCTCAGTAGGTCCTATGATTGAGTGTGATCTGGCCCAGGAGGTTGAAGGTGAACGGAAAGGCACTGTCTCTGCCTGGCCGGTTCCCCTCTTTCCGCTGTGATTCTCTGCCTCAAACCCTATTACGGGAGATGAGTCACTGGCTTGCTGGTGCTCTTCCATGCCGTCCCTAAGAGGGGTGCGTCACTTAAGTGGATTGAGTCACTGACGTGATCTTCCTGTTTGGGTTGGCACCCCACTTTAGGTTTGTGCGGTGGGGGAGATCTTTGTGGGCTATACTCGGCCTTGTCTCAGAATAGTTAGATGGTGGTATCCCTCTAGTGGTGTGGGAGCTGTGCTCTGGCAAAATGGGTGGGGTTATTTCCTTCCTGTTTGGCCATGTCTGGGGGTATTGTTGGACAGGGCACAGTGTCTCCCAATTCCTCCTGTCTCAGCCTCCAGTATTTATGCTGCAATAGTTTATGTGTCAGGGGGCTAGGGTCAGTCTGTTATATCTGGAGTATTTCTCTTGTCTTATCTGGTGTCCTGTGTGAATTCAAGTCTGCTCTCTCTCTCTCTCTCTCTCTCTCTCTCAGAGGACCTGCGCCTTAGACCAATGCCTCAGGACTACCTGGCCAGAAGACTCCTTGCTGTCCCCAGTCCACCTGGTCGTGCTGCTGCTCCAGTTTCAACTGTTCTGCCTGCAGCTATGGAACCCTGACCTGGTACCTGTCCCAGACCTGATGTTTTCAACTCTCTAGAGACAGCAGGTGCGGTAGAGATACTTTAAATGATCGGCTATGAAAAGCCAACTGACATTTACTCCTAAGGTGCTGACCTATTGCACCCTCTACAACAACTGGGATTATTATTATCTGACCCTGCTGGTCATCTATGAACATTTTTACATCTTGGCCATGTTCTGTTATAATCTCCACCCGGCACAGCTGGAAGGGGACTGGCCACCCCTTATAGCCTGGTTCCTCTCTATGTTTCTTCCTCAGCTCCGGCCTTTCTAGGGAGTTTTTCCTAGCCACTTGCATCTACACCTGCACATCTTGCTGTTTGCAGTTTTTGGCTGGGTTTCTGTACAGCACTTTGTGACATCAGCTGATGTAAGAAGTGCTTTATTAATATATTTGATTGATCTGCAGAGAAACTCCCCATATGCAGGTGTTCCAAGCTTGTAGCATCATACCCAAGAAGACTCAAGGCTGTAATCGCTGCCAAAGCTATTTCAACAAAGTACTGAGTAAAGGGTCTGAATACTTATGTAAATTAGATATTTTCATTTTTATCATTAATATATTGACAAACATAAAGACATTACATTACATTTTGGTTTTGCATTTTGTGTATTGTGTGTAGATTGATGAGGAAAAAAAATATTTCATACATTTTAGAATAAGGATGTAAAGTAACAAAATGTGTAAAATGTCAAGGGGTCTGAATTGTATCCATATGCACTGTACTTCCATACTATTATTCAGCTGGTACGAGGGGAGGCCTGTGGATGTCCTACAGTAGTCTACTCAATGAAGCATCAATCAAAATATATTGGCACACTACACGACTTTCAAAGTCCTAATATCACTGAGCCTCTCACATTAATCAAATGTCTTTCCTGTAGTTGTTTGTCTTGCAAACGTATATTGTGCGCACACTAAACAATGTGGCACAGAACGGAGGTCACACACTACAACATTCTTCATTTTGTTGTGAAAATACCAAGACTTTTCGTGAAAACAATAATGCAATGACGTGATAAGATACGTAGCTAGAACGAGCTGTGGCTCAAAGCAGCCTAATAAATGTTTTCAGTCAGATATTCATGCTTGCCTTACAGAGTTGAAATATCTAACCTAGATTTTCAAATTAATAACATTGCTTGTGAACTTCAGAGCTGTAACAATTTGACACTTCGGCTTTGACTAAAAGCAAGTACACCTGCATACTGGTAGTCATCGCTCTTGCTTGAGAGTCTACACATTTTGGCCAGTGTTGCCAACTCTTCAGTAAGGAAAGTAGCTAATGCCTGTCCTAAAAGTAGCTAAATGACGTCATCACCTAATTTGCATAATTGTCCATGTGCATGTAATTGTGATGGACGCTGTAGGAGAGAGGAAGAAAGTTCATTTGTAGTTCTAAACATATTTAGGGTGGTTTTTACTCACTTTATCGCTCCCATGACTTTATTCCTCTCCTTGATCACATGCCAGCATGGAACAGTGTTCAGCGATAGCTAATGCCATGGTGGCCTCAGTCTTTTTTGAAGAGTCAATTTTCCTTTTGAGTATATTTTTGAGTTTTTTTACATCACTAAGTTTGGCGTAGAAATCAGCCTTACAATACAGGAAATATGCCCGTGTATCGTCTCCAATAAACGGCTTCAACCAGCCTTTGAATTCAGGGTTTGATTCCCATTTCTTTCTGTATTTTTGAGTGTACAGTTTAGACTGAGATATAGCCAGCTAGATGTTTAGCTGATGTCACAGAGAGGCACACACACAGTGGACAAGGTAAGTAAGTAACTGAAGCCGTGTGAGTCAAATGCAGTGATTTATTTTTGTGCAGTGATTTATTTTAGACAAAGCACATTTTACATTTACATCCCGCCCTGAATGTAAGCAGCCTGGATGTGGAGGGGTGAACATCTCCTGCTCTGACTGCAGCTGGGAGGGACTGCTCCGCGAGGACTGGGCAGCCTGTGAGTGCTTTGGGACTGGGGTGGGGCCCACGGCAACACCCACTGCTCGTTGAAAAGAGTAAGAACAATACGTGCTTTCATGTCAGAGTCTCCAAAAGTCTCCAATAACACCAGAAAAAGTCTCTAGATATGTCTCTAGATAGAGTGGTCTGAATACTCGCTAAATATAGCGTCAAAGTCACTAGGTTGGCAACATTGATTTTGGCTGGTGGGAAACAACGTCATCATCTCTCTGTTTTTCTCTCCAGCGAGCTCTCATTGGCTATCGCTGATGATATTTGTTCCACATCTCACATTACATGATTGCACATGAAATCAAACATGTTTAAAAATATCGATGCCGACTTTGACGGCTTTAAATACGGGACCGGGTTGCCCTCAGATTGCATCTCTGACACACTCACATTAAATGAGTGTTGGTGACAGCTGTGCGCCCCGAGTAGGCTGTGCCTACAAAAAAACATCATTGAATCAGATGGCTCCTTGGGTAGAACCCTAACACAAGTAGGCAGAGCTGTGCGCCCCCGTTGCCTACTCGTGGCGCACAGCTGTCACCAACACTCATTTAATGTGAGTGTGTCAGAGATGCAATCTGAGGGCAACCGATCCCGTATTTAATAATTCAACTTTTGAATTTTGAATTTGGCGCCTTACTGCTCCCTAAGTAGTTAATCCAAAAGTTGAATTACTGCTTTGCTTTATCTTGGCCAGGTCGCAGTTGTAAATGAGAACTTGTTCTCAACTTGCCTACCTGGTTAAATAAAGGTGAAATAAAATTTTTTAAAGTAGATGTCCTAACCCGACTAGCCAAAACTGTAGATGGTTGACAAGACGTGTGGAGTAGTTGAAAAACGAGTTATAACAATTTAGGGAGCAGTGGGGCGCTAGTGCTAGTGCTAGCGCCCCACTCCCGACACTACCTGGTGAAATGCAAGGCGCCAAATTCAAAATCCAAAAGTTGAATTATTAAACATTCATCAATATACAAGTGTTGCATATACAAGTGTTGTCAGTTCTCTTATACTCACAGACCATATTATAACACTCTTAGAAACTTCAGACTGTTTCCTATCCAATAGAACTAAGTATGTGCATATCCTATTTTCTGGGCCTGAGTGGGAGGCATTTTACTTTGGGCACGCCAGACTCTCCAAAACCGTCATCTCGGGAGCTGCTCCCTAAGAAGTTAATGACTCCAACCTAAGTGTATGTTAACTTTCAACTGTATATACATTTATATAAATTCATCACATATGGTTTACCTGTAAGTACAAACCCATACTTAATTCACTATGCAATTAGAGAGAGATCGAGAATACAAAATGATACTGTGTATGTCTGAAGACCATATGATTTGGTTATGAAAGGTGAAAGAGTCAGCCCTTGCAGGTGGCTGGGTTAACCTGTGGCTGGGACAGACAGGTGCTGAGTGATATGAGTGATGATGCTTCCATTTCTGCTCAGGTTAAAATGCAAATCCCTGAGCAGGTTGAAATTTCATCTATATTTGTGCATGTGCGTGTGTGTGTGTGTTTGTGCGGGTGTATATGTGTGTGTGTGTGTGTGTTTGTGCGTGTGTGTGTATATGTGTGTGTGTGTGTTTGTGTTTGTGTATATGTGTACAGGTCTATGTTTAAGTAAGTCATCCAACACGTGACTTGTTAGGAAGAACACAGGACAGAGAGCTTTGGTTAAAATCGATGATGTAGGTGATGTTCCATCGGCTTGGACACAGCCTTCTGCAGGAGAGAGAACCAGGAATATTGTGAATCAAGGTCGGAGTTACCAAAAAAACTCTGGTAAGTTATTTGACATTTTAACTTCACTGAGTATGTTCACTATATTCCTGTTTGCAGTGGAGCTGTTGTTCTGTATCGAGGGTCTCCTTGAAGGGATTAGCTACCTATTCATCCGGAAGGCTTTAAATATAGGACAAAACACAGATCACAACAAGAAAGACAACACAACACAACACTACATAAAGAGAGACCTAAGACAACAACATAGCAAGGCAGCAACACATGACAACACAGCATGATAGCAACACAACATAACAACAACATGGTAGCAACACAACACATGGTACGAACATTATTGGGTACGAACATTATTGGGCACAGACAACAGCACAAAAGGCAAGAAGGTAGAGACAACAATACATCACACAAAGCAGCCACAACTGTCAGTAAGACTGTCCATGATTGAGTCTTTGAATGAAGAGATTGAGATAAAACTGTCCAGTTTGAGTGTTTGTTGCAGCTCGTTCCAGTCGCTAGTTGCAGCGAACTGAAAAGAGGAGCGATCCAGGGATGTGTATGCTTTGGGGTTCAGAATGTAACTGACAGAACGGGTGTTGTATGTTGAGGATGAGGGCTGCAGTAGATATCTCATCAACCAGTGGGTCTTGCGACGGGTATACAGAGATGACCAGTTTACAGAGGAGTATAGAAGCAGTGATGTGCCCTATGAGGAGCATTGGTGGCAAATCTAGTAGCCGAATGGTAAAGAACATCTAGCCGCTCGAGAGTAGACTAGTAAGACCTGTCTCCTAAACAGAGGCAGTTACAACAGCTAAAATACAATGTTGGCTGTCAGGCAAATAGCCAATGAAAACATCAGGCATGTCCCGATGTTCATGGAAGCATGTATTTGCATGTATTTGCATGTATCGTAATGGTGATAAAATTAGCCAAGACATGTGCATTCACCGCAGAAGGGGGATACATATTTGATGACATGCTGTAATCATAAGTGTCAGACAGACAGGGACCTGAACTGGTGACGCAATCGGATTTGCTTCATTCCACACATTCCACATTTGCTTGGCTAAATTAAGTTTGAATTGTCTTTTTAATTGTGTGCTCACTATTTAGTTTAGGTGGGTTTGTATTAAAATAAATAAATGATCCTATTGCTGTAATTGTTTTATGTACGATAGTCACTAGCCTTAGTTGGTAATTGTTACAGTATAACTTCTTGATAGTATGCGCTTGGTGCTTACATTTAGAATGTCTTGTCAGAATCCTGTACAGCTATGTAAATCAGAGACCATGAGCTTGGCCTGAGCTCTGACCTCGTATAGCATGTTTACTCTATAACCACTGTATAGCCACTTGTGATAGAAAAATAGCATATTTACCTGATTTGTTGGATATTTGATGATTATACACTTAACTAAACGCTAAGGAATTCCTGTTCTATTAAATGTCTGTGTGAACTGAGAGGAGCCTAAAAGCCTACAGCTGGCATTCGATAGATAATATGTGGTTGGTGTCAACGAGATATAGGCTCAGTTTTCCTAATTAATCCATCCACCTGACAGGTGTGGCATGTAAAGAAGCTGATTAAACAGCATGATCATTACACAGGTGCACCTTGTGCTGGGGACAAAAGGCCACTCTAAAATGGTACGTTTTTTCAGACAGCACAATGGTATAGGGAGCATGCAATTGCCATGCTGACTGCAGAAATGTCCACCAGAGCTGTGGGCAGAGAAATTAATTATAAATTCTCTACCATAAGCCACTTTCAACATTGTTTTAGAGAATTTGTCAGGCCTCACAACTGCAGAATACGTGTAACCAAGCCAGCCCATGAACTCCACATCTGGCTTCTAAACCTGCAAGATTATCTGAGGTTATCTGCTTGGCCTGGCTCCCCTGCCCAGTCATGTGAAATCCCTATATTAGGGCCCAAATGCCACATTTAAAATGACTGATTTCCTTCTATGAACTTTAACTCAGATATTTGAAAATGTTGCGTGATGAGTTAAAATTTCTGTTCAGTATACATGCATAAGGAGTTGCCAGTAGATAGAGAGACAAGGATATGGTTTGAAATTCTGACAACAACATCCTTTAGGGTTCCAAGGATCCCAAAAACACTAACATGTTGATTCAAATCTATTTTCTTTGTGTGTCAGTAGTTTTCTTTAAAAACACAACAATATTAAATATCAGAATCAACTACAGAATTAGGCCTTTAGTCCTAAACAGAGGCAGTGACAACAGCTAAAAGACGATGTTGGTTGTCATGCAAATGAATGAAAACGAAAACATAAGCATTACTTGAGAGTCAAGTGAAGTACAGTTCTGTGGTGTGGGGAAATGCATCATCAAGTGAAATTAGGAGGCTGCAGATTGCACAGAACAAAGCAGCAATTATTTATTATTTTAAGGTGGAGATGTCACGATCTTCAAAGACGGACCAAGGCGCAGCGTGCCGGGTTGAGTAAAACATATTTTATTAAGTTGAACTCCCCCTGAAACAAAAAGGAAGAACACAACGATCGTAACTCAACGTGTAGCGCACAACAGGAACTAGCACGCTGAACATAAACAATATCCCACACACAGGTGGGGGGACTAAACAACCTAAATAGGATTCCCAATTAGAGACAACGACTAACAGCTGCCTCTAATTGGGAACCCAAACCAAACCAACATAGAAACAAAACACACCCCTGATCACGTCCTGACCAACAACACAAATGAGCAGCCAAAACGGGCTATCTTTGGCCAGGACGTGACAGGAGATATGGTTATTCTGTTGCAGTCATGCGCAATGTTCTTGGTTGGTCATCAATCAACAAGATAATTGAAAAAAACATGCTTATTTTATTTCATAATATACACCATTTAAAACAGCAAAATTCTATTCACAACAGTATTCATTTGGTAAGAGACAGACATTCCGTAAATACTAGGAATAGATTGTCCACCATCTATGAGTTATCCAGACAGAAAAGAGAAATAGGCAAAATAAAATTTCGATACAGAGCAATAAATAAATTGAATAAATTAACTGAGCAAACCAGAAACCTTTCAATATATACATTTAAACTTTATTTTATAGCCATTTAAATATAATACATAGAATTGTTGTTGATGAAGAGTAGATGAAGAACCCATATCTTTTAGATTGAGTATTTATTGGGTCAATATGTTAGTGCGTTATGTATGTTTGTAATAGTGTGTTATATGTGAAAATGTGTTCGTATTACAAATTGTATTTTAATGTTTAACTTCTTAGGGAGCGGCAGGTGAGGTGACGGTTTTGGAGAGTCTGGCGTGCCCAAAGCAAAATGCCTGCCACTCAGGCTCAGAAAATAGGATATGCACATAATTAGTACTATTGGATAGGAAACACTCTGAGGTTTCTAAAAGTGTTAACATAATGTCAGTGAGTATAACATAACTCATTTATCAGGCAAAAACCCGAGAAAAATCTATCTGGAAATCAGTTTCTGGTGACCTATTGCTCTGTTTGACACACTCCCCATTGAATCCATTTGTAACCAGGACTGAGACTGCAGTACCTATGGCTTCCACTAGATGTCAACAGTCTACATACAAAGACTCAGAGAGATTGGAGTAAACAGAACGAATAGGTACAGGAAAAGGTCAAGGTAGCTCAGATGTCAACAAGTTTTCTCGGGCGCGAGTCTGGCTGCGTGCCCCACTTTAATTAACTTATATAAGGTATAGGTGACAATCCGAGTGAAATATTATCGCTAATAATCATAAAAGGATAGCTAAGGATGCATTTTAACTGGTATTTGATTTGTTTAGGAAAAGTTTATAGATATTTTTGAACGCGTTCTCTTCACGTTTCAATGGGGGATTCGACGTTGGATTTTGAATTTGGCGCCTTGCATTTCACCGGGTATTGTTGGGAGTGGCTAGCACCCCACCACTCCGTAAGTAGTTAACTACTACTCCCGACACTACCCGGTGAAATGTGAGGCGCCGAGTTCAAAATCCAAAAGTTGAATTATTAAACATTAATCAATATACAAGTGTTGCATAGTCATCAAAAGCTCTGATTCTTGGCAATATCAAAGCGTTGTCAGATTTTAAAAAGGCTTTACAGCGAAAGCACAACATTTGATTGTTTGAGGATAGCCCCTCTCATATTTTATGCATTAGCATGAATCCATAACCAACGCGGGTCCCAAAAAACGCATAAAATCGCTAATTTAAAATCCCTTACCTTTAGAAGAAATTCTGCTGAGTGCTTCCCAAGTGTCCAACGAAGACATCCAATGGTTCTTTTGTTAGAAAAAGTCATTTATTATATCCATAAATCTCTGTTTGGTTGGCGCGTTATGATCATAAAATCCACCGTGGAGTCGCCCATTGAACCGTGAAGAGAACACGTTCAACTTATACCTATACACTTTCTACAAACAAATCAAACGTCATTTTTAACTAATTAGGGAGCGGCTCCCGAGGTGACGGTTTTGGAGTGCCCAAAGTAAAATGCCTCCCACTTAGGCCCAGAAAATAGGATATGTACATACAGTGGGGAAAAAAAGTATTTAGTCAGCCACCAATTGTGCAAGTTCTCTCACTTAAAAAGATGAGAGAGGCCTGTAATTTTCATCATAGGTACACTTCAACTATGACAGACAAAATGAGGAAAAAAAATCCAGAAAATCACATTGTAGGATTTTTATGAATTTATTTGCAAATTATGGTGGAAAATAAGTATTTGGTCAATAACAAAAGTTTATCTCAATACTTTGTTATATACCCTTTGTTGGCAATGACAGAGGTCAAACGTTTTCTGTAAGTCTTCACAAGGTTTTCACACACTGTTGCTGGTATTTTGGCCCATTCCTCCATGCAGATCTCCTCTAGAGCAGTGATGTTTTGGGGCTGTCGCTGGGCAACACAGACTTTCAAAGATTTTCTATGGGGTTGAGATCTGGAGACTGGCTAGGCCACTCCAGGACCTTGAAATGCTTCTTACGAAGCCACTCCTTCGTTCGGCGGTGTGTTTGGGATCATTGTCATGCTGAAAGACCCAGCCACGTTTCATCTTCAATGCCCTTGCTGATGGAAGGAGGTTTTCACTCAAAATCTCACGATACATGGCCCCATTCATTCTTTCCTTTACACGGATCAGTCAGTCCTGGTCCCTTTGCAGAAAAACAGCCCCAAAGCATGATGTTTCCACCCCCATGCTTCACAGTAGGTATGGTGTTCTTTGGATGCAACTCAGCATTCTTTGTCCTCCAAACACGACGAGTTGAGTTTTTACCAAAAAGTTCTATTTTAGTTTCATCTGACATTCTCCCAATCCTCATCTGGATCATCCAAATGCTCTCTAGCAAACTTTAGACGGGCCTGAACATGTACTGGCTTAAGCAGGGGGACACGTCTGGCACTGCAGGATTTGAGTCCCTGGCGGCGAGTGTGTTACTGATGGTAGGCTTTGTTACTTTGGTCCCAGCTCTCTGCAGGTCATTCACTAGGTCCCCGTGTGGTTCTGGGATTTTTGCTCACCGTTCTTGTGATCATTTTGACCCCACGGGTGAGATCTTGCGTGGAGCCCCAGATCGAGGAAGATTATCAGTGGTCTTGTATGTCTTCCATTTCCTAATAATTGCTCCCACA
Organism: Brachymystax lenok tsinlingensis; assembly: GCA_030435695.1. Lineage (NCBI taxonomy): Eukaryota > Metazoa > Chordata > Actinopteri > Salmoniformes > Salmonidae > Brachymystax > Brachymystax lenok. Next base: position 39,684,963 of record CM059810.1, read on the forward strand.
GTTGATTTCTTCAAACCAAGCTGCTTACCTATTGCAGATTCAGTCTTCCCAACCTGGTGCAGGTCTACAATTTTGTTTCTGGTGTCCTTTGACAGCTCTTTGGTCTTGGCCATAGTGAAGTTTGGAGTGTGACTGTTTGAGGTTGTGGACAGGTGTCTTTTATACTGATAACAAGTTCAAACAGGTGCCATGAATACAGGTAACGAGTGGAGGACAGAGGAGCCTCTTAAAGAAGAAGTTACAGGTCTGTGAGAGCCAGAAATCTTGCTTGTTTGTATGTGACCAAATACTTATTTTCCACCATAATTTGCAAATAAATTCATTCAAAATCCTACAATGTGATTTTCTGGATTTTTTTCCCTCATTTTGTCTGTCATAGTTGAAGTGTACCTATGATGAAAATTACAGGCCTCTCTCATCTTTTTAAGTGAGAGAACTTGCACAATTGGTGGCTGACTAAATACTTTTTTGCCCCACTGTATATAGTACTATTGGATAGGAAACACTCTGACGTTTCTAAAAGTGTTAACATAATGTCTGTGAGTATAACAGAACAGATTTAGCAGGCGAAAACCCGAGGAATTTCTGTCCTGGAAAAAGTGACACATTGCCTCATTTTGAATCCCTCCCTATTGAAAACAGCCATTCCTGGGAGTAAGATTGCAGTACCTATTGCTTCCACTGGATGTCAGCAGTGTATAGGTAAAGTTTCATGGCAATCGGAACCAATGTGTTCAATAGGTAGGGGTTTTGGTGAGGGGACCTCTTTTTCAGTTGCACGTTTTTGGGCGCACGTTTGGCTGAGCGGTCCACTTTATTTGACTTATATAATGTTTAGGTGACCATCCAAGTGAAAGATTATCACTTTTATTCATAAAAGACAAGCTAAGGATGCATTTTAATAGTTTTTTGTTTTGTTGAGGGAACGTTTATAGGTTTAGTTGAACGCGTTCTCTTCACGTTGGATTTTCTGAACACAAGGTGCCAACCAAACAGAGATTTATGGATATAATAAATTACTTTTTCTAACCAAATACCCATGGATTGTCTTCGTTGGACACTTAGGAAGCCCTCTGCAGAAGTTCTACAAAAGGTAAGGCACAGGTTTTCCCTGAGAAATGCATTTTCCATCGACCCCGCTGGCATGGTTATGGAAAATATTGGTGCTACCCTCAAACAATCAAATGTAGTGCTTTCGCCGTAAAGCTTTTTTGAAATTCGACAACGCTGTGATATTGCCAAGAAGCAGAGCTTTTGATGAGTATGAAACACTTGTATATTGGTGCATGTTTAATAATTCAACTTTGGGATTTTGCCTTGCATTTCACCTGCAAGGCAGGCACCCCACCACTCCCTAACAGTTTAACAAACAGATTAGCGACCATTTTGAATCCCACCGTACCTTCTCCGCTAGGTAATCTGGTTTCAGAGCTGGTCATGGGTGCACCTCAGCCACTCTCAAGGTCCTAAACAATATTATAACCGCCATCGATAAGAGACGTTACTGTGCAACTGTATTCATCGACCTGGCCAAGGCTTTCGACTCCGTCAATAACCACATTCTTATTGGCAGACTCAACAGCCTTGGTTTCACAAATGATTGCCTGGCCTGGTTCACTAACTACATCTCTATTAGCGTTCAGTGTGTCAAATTGGAGGGCCTGTTGTCCGGACATCTGGCAGTCTCCATGGGGGTGCCACAGGGTTCAATTCTCGGGCCGACTCTCTTCTCCGTATACATCAATGATGTTTCTCTTTCTGCTGGTGATTCTCTGATCCACCTCTATGCAGACGACACCATTCTGTATATTTCTGGCCCTTCTTTGGGCTCTGTGTTAACTATCCATGGCCTCCAACTGTTCTTAAATGCAAGTTAAGCTAAATGCATGCTTTTCAACCGATCCCTGCCTGCACCTGCCCACCTGTTCAGCATCACTACTCTGGACGGTTCAGACCTAGAATATGTACCTAGTTGTCTGGTTATACTGCAAACTCTCCTTCCAGACTCACATTAAACATCTCCAATCCAAAATTAAATCTAGAATCGGCTTCCTACTTCGCAGCAAGAATCCTTCACTCATGCTGCCAAACATACCCTCGTAAAACTGACCATCCTACCGATCCTCGACAAATTGGATGCAGTCTATCACAGTGCCATCCGTTTTGTCTCCAAAGGACCATATACTACCCACCACGGCTACCTGTACGCTTTCGTTGGCTGGCCCTCGCTTCATACTCGTCGCCAAACCCACTGGCTCCAGGTCATCTACAAGTCTTTGCTAGGTAAAGCCCCGCCTTATCTCAGCTCACTGGTCACCATAGTAGCACCCACCCGTAGCACGCACTCCAGCCGGTATATCTCACTGGTCACCCCCAAAGCCAATTCCTCCTTCGGCTGCCATTCCTTCCAGTTCTCTGCTGCCAATGACTGGAACGAACTACAAAAATTACTGAAGCTGGAGACTCATATCTCCCTCAGCTTTAAGCACCAGCTGTCAGTGCAGCTCACAGATCTCTGCACCTGCACATCTGTAAACAGCCCATCCTACTACCTCATCCCGATACTGTATTTATTTATTTCTCTTGCTCCTTTGCACCCCAGTATCTCTACTTGCACATTCATCTTCTGCACATCTACCATTCCAGTGTTTAATTGCTATATTGTATTTACGTCGCCACCATGGCCTATTTATTGCCCTACCTCTTAACTTACCTCATTTGCACTTTCTGTATATAGACTTTTTTTCTTTTTTCTACTGTATTATTAACTGTATATTTGTTTTATTCCATGTGTAACTCTTTGTTGTTGCATGTTTCGAACTGCTGTGCTTTTATCTTGGCCAGGTCGCAGTTGTAAATGAGAACTTGTTCTCAACTAGCCTACCTGGTTAAATTAAGTTGAAAAAAATGAAAAAGTAAAACAAAGAACAGCTCTAAACTATTTATCAATTAAAACATTACACAAATTATTATACGCTTTTGCCGTGCCTACATATGTTTAAACTACAATTGCAGGCAGTAATAAGTTTGGGCTGCGCTGTGGTATTAAATCATTTTAATTCAATGCATATTTAACACAATGCTTTGTCTCCTAGGTATAGTTTGTCACAATAACCTGTACTTTGTGTGCCTGCAACTGTAAGTCTAACATGTCTCTGGCCCTCTGCGGCATGGCAGCCTTCCCTCTCTGTAGAGGTGCATCAGGGGTGAGACCATGACACTGAAGATGTTAACAATCATTAACATGGGGTAGACATTGCAGTAGTAGTGAAGACTGGATGACATCGTGGAGCAACCAACGACAACCGGGATGGAGCTTGTCAAAATGATCACCAGGTTGGTTAAGACGATCCCAAAAGCTCTCATCTTATGTGGGTCTGTTGTCCCCTGTTTCTTCTCTCCCCCTCTGTCTCCCTCTATCTCTCCTGGACCAGGCTGCTTCAGCACATGCAGGATGAAGAAGCAGCAGAGAGAAATTACGGCCACCCCAAGACAATAGACAATAATGAGCACATAAGCTGCGGTTTCTTCATAACCAATTGAAGCGATGGGAGAACATGCAAAAGCAAGGGACAGCACCCAGACCACAGTTGAACACACCACCCTGTACCTCCGTAGCCTGTAATTGAGGAAAGCCACAGGTTGTGCCACCGCCAGGTAGCGCTCCACACAGATGCAGCTCTGAAACAAGGGCCTGCAGGTCCAGACGAGGTAATAGAGGGTATAAGTAGCCTGCCGCAACATGATGTTCTGACTGAGTAGATAGCTGATCACCTCAAGGAGACCCTGGACACAGAACACCAGCTCCACTACAAACAGGTTAATAGAGAAGACCTGGGTGGGTTTGACACCTCCACAGAGACTTCCACTCAGAGAGAGCCAGAGGCACCAGACCAGTGCTGGTGTCCCCAGGAGGAAGCACAGGTCCTCGGCAGCATGGTAAAGCCCTGGCACAAGATAGTCCTGGTCCAAGCAAACATCCCATCTGTCAAGGTAAGTGTGGTTTCCTGAAGAGTCATTCATTGTGGAACAATATCCGAACCCACTGAGATATGAGAGGGAGATTACATGAATCATGAATTTGTTTTAATATGTTGGAAATATTCTTGATTGATACTTAATTTAACGTATTCCAATGCCAGTTGATGCTGACGCAAACACATAAAAATACTTATATATACGTAGGTCTACTGTTATGTCAGTCAAATTATTGTGCATTGTCTCAGAAAGTCTGAATGAAAACCTAAAGAGGAGAAGTAAAACTATTAGCCGAACATAACAGGTTAAAATGTAAAATTACCTACCGTAATTGTTTTAGTAAATCAGTGGTTTCCTTAAGATATTCCTGGTGTTCTCTCCTGTAGAAAGTTGAGTCCAACCCAATGGAATTTCACCTAGATGTACGGGTGATTAAAGCCTACGCTCTGGGTCCTGCTTCCTAACAAATCACTTGTTGTGTTATTTACATATGCAATTTCAAACTGCTCAGAGATTTGCATTTTGGCCTGAGCAGAAATGGAAGGATCATCACTCATATCACTTAGCACATTTCTCTCCAAGCCACAGGTTAACCCAGCCACCTGCAAGATCTGATTCTTTCACCTTACATAATCAAATCATATGGACTTCAGACATACACGTTTGTACTTACAGGAAAAACATATGTGATATCTTCATAATATTTTATTATATATATTTTACCACACACCATTATCTCAAACAAGTTAAATATTTTGATATTAAATGTATTAATCATGATCTAAAATATAGTTAAATATCTGTAGAGCTAATAATACTATATAGAGTGTTAGTGTGAAATATGTTGTTAGTTTTGATACTATGTTATAATTCAGTAGTAAAGTAATATTATGTAGGCTAGTAAGTAGTAGCTTGTCATTCAGTTGTGGTAATGTACAATAATGACCTCAATAAATCATAAATAATAGACAGTTATTGAGTTCTCATTTGAAAATGGTTTATTGAACCGGAACTCTCATAGGGTTGCTGTCTGGCCTTTGATACATTGCAATTGCAATGAAACTGGCATCAAATACTTAACAATTGACTTGGGGACTTGTCACACCCTGATCTGTTTCACCTGTTTTGTGATTGTCTTCAACCCCCACCAGGTGTCTCCCATTACCTCGTGTATTTATGCCTGTGTTTTCTGTTTGTCTGTTGCCAGTTTGTCTTGTCCCGTCAAGTCCTACCAGCGTCTTCCCTGTGATCTAGTTTTTGCTCTTCCTAGTCTTCCCAGTTCTGACCTTTCTGTCTGTCCTGATCCTGCCTGCCGTCCTGTACCTGACTGACTCTGATTTGGATTACGACTCTTTGCCTGCCTTGACTTGCCTGCCCCTTGTACTGTAATAAACTCTGAGACTCGTACTATCCACCGCCTGTGTCTGAATCTGTGTCAGCCTGAGCCATGATAGGACTTGTGACTTGACTCGATGTGGAACTTAGGACTTTACTTGATACTTGACCATTATTACTTGGGACTTGACTCACAACTCGAAGGTTAAGACTTAAGACTTGCTTAGGACTTGCAAAATTGTGACTTGGTCCCATCTCTGGTACTGGCATCCAAAATGAGTGCCGTCACCTATTTCAGTTCAAGTCAAGCACTGCACTCCGGCCCCCCGTGAACAGGAGGGCTATCAGGAGGCTGCCTGAACACCATCTCTGAAGGGATGCATATCTCTCTCCCTAGCATGAGAAGGGCAGGTGTGCAGGAGGTGGAGTCTTGGACAGTGATGCAGCATGCCATGAGGACCATAGGCAGGTGCATGTCCCAGTCACGCTGGTCTTTGGTAGAGATCATGGCCAGTTGCTGTGCAAGCACTTTGTTGAAGCACTCAATGAGATCATCGCTCTGTGGAAGAAGCGGAGTGGTGCGTGTCTTGTGCAAACCCGGCTGCGACCACATGGGACAACAAATGTCTGCCTTGGTCGCTGTGAATGTACTCTTCAGTGCCGAACCTGCTGAACATACCCTCTGTATGGGCGTTGACTATGGTCTCTGCTTCCTGGTAAAGGCAGAGCGTTGACCTGAGGCCATTTTGTGAAATAGTCCATAGCTGTGAGCACCCAGTGGTTTCCACTGTCTGTGGTGGGGAACGTCCTGACTACATCCCATCCACTCCCACTCTCTCCATGGGAATCCTGACTGGGAACTGTTGGAGCTGAACGTGGGAATGCATGCTGCTCATCGGTTGTTTCAGACGCTGTTTTAAATTCAAATAAAATTGTACCTATACACTCAAGAAGACTGTAAAGCCGAAACGTATCTGTACCCTATCCTTAAAATAATAAAAATAATAATAAAGTAAGCTTTATGAAAAATATTTTTGAGTGCAGACCAATTACACCTTTTTGCTTGTCTGAATGTGGGAGTGACCTGGAGGGCCCTTTCTTTTCTGGCTGTGGAGCTGTCACAGCAGCAGCAAAAATCCTCCACATCCCTTTTGTACTAACCCCAGTAGAAGCCCTGACTGAGGCGGTGAAGGGTTTTTGCGACCCCAAAGTGTCACTTCCACGCATGCCCTGGAGCACAGACTCCCGCATTGCTTTGGGGACCACCCCCTGCCACCTCTCCTCTCCTGTAGCTGGATCCTTCCATGATTGATGTAGATGGAAAATAGCCAATCGCAGAGCCTCACAATTTGACAACAACTTCTTTGCCGTGTGTGAGAGCACCACCAACTCTTCCAACCATGTCCTCTGCTGGGCCTCCACACACTGTAGCGCTGGCTTTAAGCTCAGGCCGGCCGGCCCACCGGGCATGCTGAGGCATAGACCCCCTCCTCCGCACACAGCTCTTTCTCATGGCCTCTTTCCTCTTATTTTGGCAGCACCCGTTTGCAGTAGTTCTACAGTACATGGAGTCTACATTAGAAGGTCTCCTGTTACTCCCCTGTCCATATGAGTACTTCCTATTACTCCTGTGTCCAGGTGAAGACCTCCTGTCTCTCCTCTGTCTGTGTGAAGGCCTGGTCATTTAACAGCAGGCAAATAAGAGTGGCAAATGCAGGAGAAGCCTTTGCATCTCCAATTCAGCCTTGCCTACCGCCTTCTGGGTGTATCAGCAGGAAATGGAGGGGGGGCACATCTTGATGGGCCAAACTGCCCCTGTGTGGATCTCACGCTGCACCAGATGAGTCTGACGCAACTCCTCCTCACTCAAAGCAAATCCGTCAGGAACTCTAACAGCAACCACCACAGCTGTTCCCGCTGCTTGGGAACAAGGCCATCACAGTTCTCTCCTCTCCTCACCTATCTGGGTTGCTCACCTGGGGTGGGTATGGCGCAGGCTCACAGAGGGATGTGCCATGGCGTTAGCTGGGAGAATGTAACACATAGCTGTACATGACAGATGGCTTGGTGGCTGGTCACACACCGAAGTGGGGGAGGGGTGGCAGCCATGGGTCTCCACTGCCTTGACAACCTGAGTAAGTGGGTCGTTGGGATGCTTGAATGTGACATTGGGGGGCGAGGGCATGGTGACTGCAGACTTTACTTGGAAGGTCAGTGTGCCCCCTCTAGGTCTAGCTAGCAGCCTGTGCTCTTTAGAAAGTCCAACCCCAGGATACAGGAGTCCTGCACAGCCTCCACTCACACAGGATGATGTATAGTCCCGCCCCTTACTGTAAGAGTCATTATCCCCTTCTCTTTGATTGGTGCCATCTCACCTGTGACTGTGCAGAGCTGCACAGTTGTGGACTCGAACAGAGTCCAAGTCAGTACAATGTCTGGCCTCATCATGGTTGCTCTCGACCCAGTGTCCGACAGGGCAGTGCAGGGCACCCCATCCACAGTGACAGGGACAATGACAAAAGTCCCCAACACATGTCCAGCCCACCACAACAACAGGCAACATCATCATACAATCATCTGCTTTTAGGGGAAGTGGAGACTTGTTCCTCTGTCTGTGCTGTTGGGCCCCTCCTGGCGATGGTGGGGTATTGGAAAGAGAGTCAAAGGTCCGCACCAGTCTATGCGGACCCCGAGCCATATCCCTGAGCTCTGGGAGACATAAAGCAATCCCTGTGCAGATGGCCTGGCTGGCCACAACTCTCCGACAGACCATGTGGCCAGAGCATGTGTTGCATGGTGTCGATAGTGCTACATGCTGTTTATAGTGCTAAGTGCTGTTTATAGTGCTACATGCATGCTGTTTATAGTGCTATATGCTGCATACAGTGCAATATGCTGTCTGTAGTGCTACATGCTTTCTATAGTGCTACATGCTGTCTGTAGTGCTACATATTGTCTGTAGTGCAACATGCTTTTTGTAGTGCTACATGCTGTCTGTAGTGCTATTTGCTGTCTATAGTGTTACATGCTGTCTGTAGAGCTACATGCTGTCTGTAGTGCTACATGCTGTCTATAGTGCTACATCCTGTCTATAGTTCTACATGCTGTCTATAGTGCTACATCCTGTCTATAGTGCTACATGCTGTCTGTAGTGTTACATGTTGTCTGTAGTGCAACATGCTGTTTGTAGTTTTACATGCTTTCTGTAGTGTTACATGCTGTCTGTAGTGCTACATGCTGTCTATAGTGCTACATCCTGTCTATAGTGCTACATGCTGTCTATAGTGTTACATTTTGTCTGTAGTGCAACATGCTGTTTGTAGTTTTACATGCTGTCTGTAGTGGTACATGCTGTCTATAGTGCTATATCCTGTATAAAGTGCTACATGCTGACTATAGTGCTACATGCTGTTTGTAGTGCTACATGCTGTCTGTAGTTGTTCATTCTGTCTATAATGATATATACTGTCTGTAGTTTTACATGCTTTCTGTAGTGTTACATGCTGTCTATAGTGCTGCGTGCTGTATATAGTGATACATGATGTCTGTAGAGCTACATGCTGTCTGTAGGGCTACATGCTGTCTATAGTGCTACATGCTCTCTATAGTGCTACATGCTGGCTATAGTGTTACATGCTGTCTATAGTATTACATTCTGTCTATAGTGCTACATGTTGTCTGTAGTGCTACATGCTGTCTGTAGTGTTACATGCTGTATGCAGTGCTACATGCTGTCAATAGTGCTACATCCTGTCTATAGTTCTACATGCTGTCTATAGTGCTACATGCTGTCTATAGTGCTACATGCTGTCTATAGTGCTACATGTTGTCTGTAGTGCAACATGCTGTTTGTAGTGGTACATGCTGTCTATAGTGCTACATGCTGGCTGTAGTGTTACATGCTGTCTATAATGTAACATTCTGTCTTTAGTGATATATGCTGTCTATAGTGCTACATGCTGCCTGTAGTGTTACATGCTGTCTATATTGCTGCATGCTGTATATAGTGCTACATGCTGTCTGTAGAACTACAAGCTGTCTGTAGTGCTACATGCTGTATATAGTGCTACATGTTGTCTATGGTGCTACATCCTGTCTTTAGTGGTACATGCTGTCTATAGTGCTACATGCTGTCTGTAGTGGTACATGCTGTCTATATTGTTGCATGCTATATATTGTGCTATATGCTGTATGTAGTGATACATGCTGTCTATAGTGCTATATGCTGACTATAGTGCTACATGCTGTCTATAGTGCTACATGCAGTCTGTAGTGCTACATGCTGTCTATAGAGCTACATTCTGTCTATAGTGCTACATCCTGTCTTTAGTGGTACATGCTGTATGTAGTGCTACATGCTGGCTGTAGTGTTACATGCTGTCTATAATGTAACATTCTGTCTTTAGTGATATATGCTGTCTATAGTGCTACATGCTGCCTGTAGTGTTACATGCTGTCTATATTGCTGCATGCTGCATATAGTGCTACATGCTGTCTGTAGAGCTACAAGCTGTCTGTAGTGCTACATGCTGTCTATAGTGCTACATGCTGTATATGGTGCTACATGCTGTCTGTAGAACTACAAGCTGTCTGTAGTGCTACATGCTGTATATAGTGCTACATGCTGTCTATGGTGCTACATCCTGTCTTTAGTGGTACATGCTGTCTATAGTGCTACATGCTGTCTGTAGTGGTACATGCTGTCTATATTGTTGCATGCTATATATTGTGCTATATGCTGTATGTAGTGATACATGCTGTCTATAGTGCTATATGCTGACTATAGTGCTACATGCTGTCTATAGTGCTACATGCAGTCTGTAGTGCTACATGCTGTCTATAGAGCTACATTCTGTCTATAGTGCTACATCCTGTCTTTAGTGGTACATGCTGCATATAGTGCTACATGCTGTCTGTAGAACTACAAGCTGTCTGTAGTGCTACATGCTGTCTATAGTGCTACATGCTGTATATGGTGCTACATGCTGTCTATAGTGCTACATGCTGTCTATAGTGCTACATGCTGTCTATATTGTTGCATGCTATATATTGTGCTATATGCTGTATGTAGTGGTACATGCTGTCTATAGTGCTATATGCTGACTATAGTGCTACATGCTGACTATAGTGCTACATGCAGTCTGTAGTGCTACATGCTGTCTATAGAGCTACATTCTGTCTATAGTGCTACATCCTGTCTTTAGTGGTACATGCTGTATGTAGTGCTACATGCAGTCTGTAGTGCTACATGCTGTCTATAGAGCTACATTCTGTCTATAGTGCTACATCCTGTCTTTAGTGGTACATGCTGCATATAGTGCTACATGCTGTCTGTAGAACTACAAGCTGTCTGTAGTGCTACATGCTGTCTATAGTGCTACATGCTGTATATGGTGCTACATGCTGTCTATAGTGCTACATGCTGTCTATAGTGCTACATGCTGTCTATATTGTTGCATGCTATATATTGTGCTATATGCTGTATGTAGTGGTACATGCTGTCTATAGTGCTATATGCTGACTATAGTGCTACATGCTGACTATAGTGCTACATGCAGTCTGTAGTGCTACATGCTGTCTATAGAGCTACATTCTGTCTATAGTGCTACATCCTGTCTTTAGTGGTACATGCTGTATGTAGTGGTACATGCTGTCTGTAGTGTTACATGCTGTCTATAGTGCTATTTTCTGTCTGTAGTGGTACATGCTGTCTGTAGTGTCTTCCATGCTGTCTATAGTGCTATTTGCTGACTGTAGTGCTACATGCTGTCTGTGTTGGTACATGCTGTCAGTAGTGGTACATGCTGTCTGTAGTGCTGTATACTGTCTTTAGTGCTACAGTATGTTAGAACATTTGTCAGGATACTATGTGTGTAGTAAATCTGTGTAGGTTGAAGTGTGTGATTTTGGATGTGATTTATTGAAAGTGCATATGATTCCTGAATAAGAGTAAGACCCTAATGTCCAATTAAGTGATAATGACCTTGAAGCCGGTGTTTGGAGGATATATTGGTACGGATGTTGTTAGGCCCTAAAACGAAGTTGAGGGCTGGCAAGCCATAACAATATATCCTCCAATCACCGGCTTTCTCAAGTTTATACAATGGGTTACCAACATATTCAAATAATGATTGAAATATTTTCATAAAATGTTTAATTTTGTTTAACTTATTCATACTATTTCATCCTTCCACAATATATAGTCCGACACAAATCTAGGGTTGGTAACCAATCTGTCTGGTTGTTCGTTCTATCGGTTCTGTTGCCAGAGACGCGATCCAGTCTTTCAGTCTTTTTGTACGGACGCAACCCAGTCGTTCATTCTAAATGTTCCATTGCCATACTGGCTGGCAACATTCTTATCCCTTGCTTGCTAGCCAACTACAGCTAACTTACAGTCACGTCAAACAGTGCAGAAAGAATAACAACAGAGGCTGTTTTCTAGTGACATTTATTTAGATATATCCATAACAATGAGCTAATGAGGCACAATTTCACTTGGCATAGAAAATGTGCTCACTTGTCAGGAAACTGTTTTTCAGAGGAGCTTGCCAACAACACAGCTAACACAATCACTTCACATTGAAGCTGGAAAGATTGCAAATGAGCCGCAATTCATTTCGTTTGTACTTTTTTTCAAAATACATTTCTTTGTATATATCCATGAATGAACTGATTCATGATTTAAACTGGCTGAGAAACACTGCCTGCCTGTCTGTCTTGTCCCAATTCCCGACATGTTCATTACTATGGGACAGCTGGAGATCTAATTTATATTTTGAAACAATTTTGCAAATGTCAGAGAGACTGACAGCAAAGTTTATACAAATGAGCTGCATCTGTGTGGAGCGCTACCTGGCGGTGGCCCAAACTGTGGCTTTCCTCAAGTACAGTCTCCGGAGGTTCAGGATGGCATGTTCAACCGTGGTCTGGGTGCTGTCGCTAGCGTTTGCATGTTCTCCAATCGCCTCAATGGGTTATGAAGAAGCTGTAGCTTGTGTGCTCATTAGTGTCTATTGCCTTGGGGTGGCTTTAATTTCTCTCTGCTGCTTCTTCATCCTGTGTGTGCTGAAGCAGCCTGGTCCAAGAGAGGTAGAGGGGGGCAGAGGGGGAGAGAAGAAACAGGGGAGAACAGACCCACATAAGATCAGAGCTTTTGGGATCGTCTTAACCAACCTGTTGGTTACCTTGGTGAGCTCCATCCTGGTGGTTGTTGGTTGGAGCACCGTGTCATCCAGTCTTGTCTACTACTGCGTAGTCTTTGTTAACTCGAAATGACACAACGACAAGGTTCCAGTTTAACAAGGTTTACTATACCATATGAACACACTACAAGTTAGCCATTCCACTCAAGGCTAGGTCAATTAACCAACAAAACTCCTCGCGCAGGCGCACTCCTAACTGAGTGATAGCCCCGTAATAACAGAAGTATAGGGACACTTAAAACATGAACCTAACAATCTCCCACTTTTCTTTAAAGGCAAATATAACAACAACATAATTAAATGTCCAAGTATTATTCAAGTTCCCCATTACAGATGGGTTGTGTGACAAGGTGTTTATTTATATTACTCAAGCTGCCATTTTCCATTACTGAGAGCCTGTAGGAGCACAAGACCGGATGCTCCTTTTTTAGTCAGACAGTCAGCAAGCTGTTCCTTTGTGGTCGACCACAGAATCCGCTGGATTCTCTGTGCTTGAATAAGTTCCTTGATGCTGCTAATCTCAAGACGAAGTCTTTTCTCTGTGACAGACTTGGTTGACTTGACAGCATCAACTAAGGAGTAGTTGTCAGTGACACAAACTACAGGTAGAATGTGCCGTTTTGTCTCACCAGTGGTAAGCTCTGAGTACAGAGTTGCAAGAAAGATAGCATTGTCAATTCCATCCGCAAGAGCAAGTGTTTCTCCAGCAAGTGTGCTTCGGACAACCCTTCTGATCCTTTTTGACTGCCAACAGATAGGTGAGAATCTTCCTCCTTCACCCATTAGCACGATTAGATGTCCACCTTGTGTGCCTCCATCTGTAAGGTTCCCTAGGGAAGCATCACTGAAGACAACTAGTTTCAGAGAGTCATCTTTTCCAACATGCTGAAACTTTAATGTCACTTGTTGTGATTTCAGTTTACGAACAACTTTGTTTGCCTCATGAATGGTTTGTACAGTGGCGTGTTTTGTGTTAGATGCCAAGTTGCAACCATCAAACATTACATCAGGTCTACTCTGTCTAGCAACCCATAGAATTTGTCCTATCTTTGACCTCAATTGATCTGCTTCAATTCCACAGAGAGGGGAATTCCTTTGTACGGCTCTTGAAGAATCCATGTGGATGGGTTGAAGATTCTTGATATAGCTCTCCTGTTGCATAAGTATTGTTCCATCAACTGTAATAAACTCTATGCCAACATAACAAAAATTATCATGCTCCTCACGGCCGACCTGGAAAACAGCTTTGAGGTGTGGAATCACAGTTGTAGCAAAGGTCTGTGAGCCACCCCAGATAAAGTCATCAACATGACAGGCAAGTACTCCAGTCACATTGCAGTCTTGATCAAGCCAATAGAAGACTGCAGGATCCACTTGTGACATTTTTCCACCTGTACTCAGCATTGTTGCCTTGACTTTGTTGTACCAGTAGAGTGATGCATCTGCCAGGCCATACACACACTTTTTTTAGTTTCCACAGTGTTCCTTTGCTCTTAGCTTCAGGCGGAGGTCGGATGTGAATATCTCTTGACAGCTCTGTTCCCTGCAAAAATGCAGATTTGATGTCTATGGAATTAAGTTTCCAATGTTTCTGGCAGATCACTGTCATCAGCAATCTGAGTGACTCTGAGGCGCATGTCGGTGAGTCTTTTGGGAGTTCTTTAGCAGCCAGCTCCTCAAAACCTCTAGCCACTAGACGTGCTTTAGGCACTATTCCAGTTAAGGATTCTTTAAGGGTACACACCAACCTTGTTGAGACACATTTTTGGCCAATGTCTTTGACTTCCTCAAACACTCCATTTTTCCTCCAATTACTGAGCTCATCTAGCTTAGCTGAGTCAAATGACACGTCCTTTGTTTCAAGTACATCATCATTTTGAATGTCATTCTGTGTTTCTCGATTTTCCATTGGTTCAATTCTGAGATTATCTACAAGTGACAGGTCAGCTGACCCTGTTGTACCGGAAAGTGTATGTGGTTCAGAGTACTGCAAGTTGTACCAGTTCTGGTGTTTTCCTTTTGCTTTTCCTGCTCGTCCAATGACGGTTGCTGTATGTGGAATACCACTTTCTCTGTCCATGTATTTAACAGTTTGTCCAGTTTTCAGATTGGAACAACCATGCTGTCTTAACTTCACCGGCTCCAGCAGAAAAACTGACTGTTTTGGAGAGCCTGGCGTGCCCAAAGTAAAATGCCTCCCATTTAGGCCCAGAAAATGGGATATGCATATATTTAGTACCATTGGATAGGAAACACTCTGAATTTTCCAAAACTGTTAACCATTTGTCTGTGGGTCAATCAGAACGCATTTGGCAGGCAAAACCCTGAGGAATCTCTGTCCTGAAAAAAAGTCATTTTGACACATTGCTCATTTTTGAGCCCCTCCCTATCCAAAATGACCATATATAGGCATGTGAACTCAGTGCACGTCGCTTCCTTATGATGTCATCAACCACGAGACGGTGTTTTACTCCATCTTGGGGGAATTTCGGCCATTGATAAACAGCATGGAACGAGAGACCACCTTATGAAAACTCTTCAGAGTGCGCGTGCATGAGAAGGCGCGCTGTGCCTTATTTATCGTTTTAACACATGTGGCTGTTGTTGAATGTTTTCTTCATTTGAACACTCAACAGTATTATCCGTGTCATGGTTGAAGGTCTCTGCTCCATTTCCTGTGTCAGTTTCAGTGTCCATATCATTGGATCCGACATCTGGTAAGTTTGCGTCTGTTACTGTGTCCTTTTTTGTCATTTTCATTAGGAGACTGATTCTCAGCAACAGTCCCTCTATCTTGTTGATCATTTACTTTCCTCAATCTTGAGTGATGCACCCTGACAATGGTGCCTCCATGCCTCACAAATATCACCACGCCATCTTGGCCAATAACTACTCCCGGTCCTTACCACTCTTGACAGTCAACTCGTTTGTAGTACACTTTGTTTCCAGTTTCGTACTTCTCATCGGTGGGTCGAAGCTGTTTACGCAGAGCCCTGCAAATTCTCTCTGAGCACTCTGCTTCAGTGAACGCTTTTCTTGCTGCATGTAGTGCTGAAAGGTGCTGTCCCACCCATGCACTCACACTGGTCCCTTCTAGTGCTGGTGGCTTGTCAACCAGTACAGAGGGAAGATTAGGGTTCTGACCGAAGACTAGTTGTATGGGCTGTAGCCATGAACATTGTGCATGGAGTTTTTTGCCATCAAAGCCCAATCTAGGGCTGTTTTCCAGTCACATCCATTATCTTGCTTCACTTTCAGCATTATCTCTGTGAGTGTTTGATTATGTCTCTCCAGAAGTCCATTGCTCCATGGACTGTATGCAGCAGTTGTCTTTACCTCCATGTTGAATTTCTCTGCCATTTCTCTTATTTCATTATTATTGAATTCTCCTCCATTGTCACTGTACAATTTCTGGGAGGGCCATGCACACTTATCCAGGAATGAATGAAGTGCTTGACAATTTCACTGGGTTTCTTTGTATTCACAATGCTTCCAGCACTGAAGCGTGTGAAGTGGTCGAATATGTGAAGGTACCACACACTTGGTCCTAGCTCATGTAGATCTACAGCCACTGTTTCATTGTACTTGGAAGCCAGTGGCAGACCAACAGCTGGTTTGGGCTTAGGTTTACTGTATTTCTGACATGTCTCACAACTGTTAACTATCTGCTGTAGAATGGAAATACTCTCATCATCATTATTCCCTGAACTGCTGAGTAATTTCTGAAGTCTGTCAACTGTAGCATGTCCAAACTGTTTGTGAAGCTTTAACAATACTTTGTGTTTTTCTTTTGTGTTCAAAAGATGTGAATCTCATTTTTACATGGACTCTGTGTGATGTCTCGGTCTAAAATATTTACACAATAGTGGCCCGAGGTGGTAAGTTCAAGAGTTACTGGTTGTTTAAACATCACTGCCTTGTCATTTTTTATGTCTAGTACAGGCCCTGCCTTCTTGAGGGAAGCTTTGCTTAATAGTAAGGGGATATCTGCAGGGACCCCCTCTGTTTCAATGTGACACTTAGTCTGACCAATTTTTGCTGGTATCTTAACTCTCTTGGTAGAATGGACGATTCTCCCATCTCCAAATCTGAAAGCTCTGTTGCTTGGTGTGTCAATCATATTTTGTACTTCTTTCATATTTAGTTCACTAACATAGCTATCAAGCCATTTTGCACCACACACTGTCCGTGTACATGCAGTATCAATCACAGCAGATCCTAAAGATTCAACTATAAAAATCTCAGTATCAGAAGCAGATTCGTTTGAAAACAGTGTAATGTTACACTGCTCTATCTCTGTGTTTACATTTTCCTCTGTTAGTTTAACATGTTCATTTTTATGAGGACAGTCTTTAACCCAATGGTAAGTGCTTTGACAAATAGCACATTTTGATCTCCTTCCGTATCTGTCCAGTGGATTTGTTCCGGGCAATGGCGCCCTCTTCTGGTTGTCTTGAGAATGTGACTTGTTGGCGCCTTTTCTCTGCTGCTCGGTGTAATATGCTCCGTCACTCACTTGCATTCCATCAGTTATTGGCGCGACAGACGTCTTTTCACCAAAAATTATTTTTAGTGCCGACTTCATTGATGCAAAAGTCAGCACAGAGCCAACTGTTTCTCCCTACCATCTAGACAGGCAGTATCTAGCAACTTGAAAGCTAACACTGCATCTGGGAGAACCATGTCGTACTTGCGCATCCTGTTGTACCTCTGTTCGAAATCAATGATGTAGTCCGTCATTGCGACCGAAATATTTCTCGTAACACTGTCAAAGTTTGAATATGCTTCGTAGGCACGGTCTTTCTCTTCCTTAACCTCTTAGCGCGCCGATCCCTTTAGCGGGATCGTTTTCAGAGCAAACATAACGCGCCAAATTCAAAATACATATTCGTAATACATATTCGTAATATTTAACTTCGATATACAAGTGTTGCATAGTGTTGCATAGCCATCAAAAGCTCTGCTTCTTGGCAATATCACTGCGTTGTCAGATTTTAAAAAGGCTTTACGGCGAAAGCACTACATTTGATTGTTTGAGGCTAGTACCTCACATATTTTCCACATTAGCATAAATTCATATCCAGCTCGGTTCTCAAAATATCCATATCACAGCTAATATAAATCGCTTACCTTTCAAATAACTTCTTCTGAGGTCTTCCCAAGTGTCCAAACAAGATAATCCATGGTTCTTTTGTTAGAAAAAGTAAATAATTATATCCATAAATATCCGTTGTTTTTGGCACGTTACGTTCAGCTACTCCACCAAGCATTGTCAGTCTACTCGCCCGTTTACAGTGAAGGGATCGCGTTCAAATTATACCTCTCATCTTTTCACAAACAAATCAAATATCATTAATAATGCATCCTTATGTATTCTTTTATGAATAATAGCGATCATATTTTACAAGAACGGTAAGTGAAACGTTAAAAGACGAAAAGAAAGTTGGTCGGCGCTGGCGTTCACGTTCTCGTGAACGCACGCCTGTTTACCTTTTTCCCTACCCGTAGTAATTCTCTCTCTCTAAGGATCTGGTCAGAGCTTTTTCCTCCATACCCTTTCCAGAGACTGTTGACATCTAGTGGAAGCCATAAGTACTGCAACCTCGGTCCTATTCCCCATAGAAAAATATTACATGGGCTTCAAAATGAGAGGAGAGCAACAGAAAAATAAATTCCGGACAGAAATCTCTCTGGTTTTTGCCTGCTAAATCTGTTCTGGAATAGCCACAGACTATATCTTAATGGTTTTATAAACTTCAGAGTGTTTCCTATCCAATAGTACTAAATATGTAAATATCCTAGTTTCTGGCCATGAGTGGTAGGCATTTAACTTTGGGCACGTCAGACAGGCGAAAATTTGGAAAATGGGACCCTAGCTGGAAGAGGTTAAGAAACACAGAATCCAGTGCTCTGATCAAAGTTCCCATACCATCATCCTTGTTCAAATCCTCAACGGATATTTCCAGCGCTGTATCTCTCGCTCTTCCCTCCAGCGATAATACCACCGCAAGCGCTTGCTTTCTCGCGTCCAGATTAGTAACACGTGTCCAGATTCCAAGTTCATTTTTCCAACTTTCAGCACGACCTCTTCTCGTCGAAGCGAGGTGGCACATTGTAGTTATTAGCCATCCTCTGCTACCAATGTTAACTCGAAATGACACAACGACAAGGTTCCAGTTTAACAAGGTTTACTATACCATATGAACACACTACAAGTAAGCCATTCCACTCAAGGCTAGGTCAATTAACCAACAAAACTCCTCGCGCAGGCGCACTCCTAACTGAGTGATAGCCCCGTAATGACAGAAGTATAGGGATACTTAAAACATGAACTTAACAGTCTTCCCCTTGTTAATGATCATTAACATCTTCAGTGTCCCTATCACACTTGATGCACCTCTACAGAGAGGGAAGGCTGCCAAGCCGAAGAGGGCCAGAGACACGTTAGACTTATTGTTGAGGGCGCTAAAAGACTGCAGAGCGTTGTGTTAAATATGCATTTAAAAAAAAATATATATCATTACCTAACTTCATAGTAGCTGAAACCGTAGTTTAATTCACTTGTCTAGTTAAATAAAGGTTTAAAAAAATATATGTAATGAATATATGTAATAATTATATCACATCTATTCCACTATTACCAATGCATAAGGTTCTTATATCACATCTATTCCACTCTTAAACGCGTATAAAGCCCATATTATATTTTCCACTATTAAACATGCATACAGCCCTCATACCACATCTATTACACTATTAAACACAAGGGAGGTGAGCACATGTTAACTATGTAATATTACCATTTGGAAGAGGGAGAGGAGCACATGTTTTACTTTACTATGTAATATTACCATTCAGAAGAGGGAGGTAAGCACATGTTCTACTTAACTATGTAATATTACAATTCAGAACAGGGAGGTGAGCACATGTTCTACTTAACTATGTAATATTATCATTCAGAAAAGGGAGGTGAGCACATGTTCTAATTAACTATGTAATATTACCATTCAGAAGAGGGAGGTCAGCACATGTTCTACTTAACTATGTAGTATTATCATTCAGTAGAGTTAGGTGAGCACATGTTCTGCTTAACTATGCAATATTAGAATTCAGAAGAGGGAGGTGAGCACATGTTTTACTAACTAAGTGATATTATCATTCATAAGAAGTAGGTGAGCACATGTTCTACTTAACTATGCAATATTATCATTCAGAACAGGGAGGTGAGCACATGTTCTACATAACTATGTAACATTACCATTCAGAAGAGGGAGAGGAGCACATGTTTTACTTTACTATGTAATATTACCATTCAGAACAGGGAGGTGAGCACATGTTTTACTAACTAAGTGATATTATCATTCAGAAGAAGTAGGTGAGCACATGTTCTACTTAACTCTTTAATATTACCATTCAGAAGAGGGAGGTGAGCACATGTTCTACTTAACTATGTAATATTATCATTCAGAAGAGGGAGGTGAGCACATGTTTTACTAACTAAGTGATGTTACAATTCAGAAGAAGTAGGTGAGCACATGTTCTACTTAACTATGTAATATTTCCATTCAGAAGAGGGAGGGGAGCATATGTTTTACTAACTAAGTGATATTATCATTCAGAAGAAGTAGGTGAGCACATGTTCTACTTAACTATTTAATGTTACTATTCAGAAAAGGAGGTGAGCACATGTTCTACTTAACTATGTACTATTACCATTCAGAACAGGAGGTGAGCACATGTCTACTTAACTATGTAATATTATCATTCAGAAAAGGGAGGTGAGCACATGTTCTATGTAACTATGTAACATTACCATTCAGAAGAGGGAGAGGAGCAAAGTTTTACTTTACTATGTAATATTACCACTCAGAAGAGGGAGGGGAGCACATATTCTACTTAACTAGGGTAATAATTTTGGCATTCAGAACCGGGAGGTGAGCACATGTTCTACTTAACTATGTAATATTATCATTCAGACGAGGGAGGTGAGCACATGTTCTACTTAACTATGCAATATAAGTTTTCAAAAGAGGGAAGTGAGCACATGTTCTACTTAACTATAATGTTATCATTCAGAAGAGGGTGTTGAGCACATGTTCTACTTAACTATGTAATAATTTCATTCAGAAGAGGGAGGTGAGCACATGTTCTACGTAACTATGCAATATAAGTTTTCAAAAGAGGGAAGTGAGCACATGTTCTACTTAACTATGTCATATTATCATTCAGAAGAGGGTGTTGAGCACATGTTCTACTTAACTATGTAATAATTTCATTCAGAAGAGGGAGGTGAGCACATGTTCTACGTAACTATGTAATATTACCATTCAGAAGTGGGAGAGGAGCACATGTTTTACTTTACTATGTAATATTACCATTCAGAAGAGGGAGGTGAGCACATGTTCTACTTAAATATGTAATATTATCATTCAGAAGAGGGAGGTCAGCACATGTTCTATTTAACTATGTAATATTAGAATTCAGAAGAGGGAGGTGAGCAAATGTTCTACTTAACTATAATATTATCATTCAGAAGAGGGTGATGAGCACATGTTCTATTTAACTATGTAATATTAGAATTCAGAAGAGGGAGGTCAGCACATGTTCTACTTAACTATGCAATATAAGATTTCAGAAGAGGGAGGTGAGCAAATGTTCTACTTATCTATGTAATATCTTTCAGAAGAGGGAGGTGAGCACATGTTCTACTTAACTATGTCATATTATCATTCAGAAGAGGGAGGTGAGCACATGTTCTATTTAACTATGTAATATTAGAATTCAGAGGAAGGAGGTCAGCACATGTTCTACTTAACTATGCAATATAAGATTTCAGAAGAGGGAGGTGAGCACATGTTCTACTTAACTATGTAATATTGACATTCAGAAGAGGGAGATGAGCACATGTTCTACTTAACTATGTAATATTGACATTCAGAAGAGGGAGGTGAGCACATGTTCTACTTAACTATGTAATATTATCATTCAGAAGAGGGAGATGAGCACATGTTCTACTTAACTATGTAATATTATCATTCAGAAGAGGGAGGTCAGCACATGTTCTACTTAACTATGCAATATAAGTATTCAGAAGAGGTTGGTGAGCACATGTTCTAATTAACTATGTAATATTACCATTCAGAAGAGGGAGGTCAGCACATGTTCTACTTAACTATGTAGTATTATCATTCAGTAGAGTTAGGTGAGCACATGTTCTGCTTAACTATGCAATATTAGAATTCAGAAGAGGGAGGTGAGCACATGTTCTACATAACTATGTAACATTACCATTCAGAAGAGGGAGAGGAGCACATGTTTTACTTTACTATGTAATATTACCATTCAGAACAGGGAGGTGAGCACATGTTTTACTAACTAAGTGATATTATCATTCAGAAGAAGTAGGTGAGCACATGTTCTACTTAACTCTTTAATATTACCATTCAGAAGAGGGAGGTGAGCACATGTTCTACTTAACTATGTAATATTATCATTCAGAAGAGGGAGGTGAGCACATGTTTTACTAACTAAGTGATGTTACAATTCAGAAGAAGTAGGTGAGCACATGTTCTACTTAACTATGTACTATTACCATTCAGAACAGGGAGGTGAGCACATGTCTACTTAACTATGTAATATTATCATTCAGAAAAGGGAGGTGAGCACATGTTCTACGTAACTATGTAATATTACAATTCAGAAGTGGGAGAGGAGCACATGTTTTACTTTACTATGTAATATTACCATTCAGAAGAGGGAGGGGACCACATGTTCTACTTAAATATGTAATATTATCATTCAGAAGAGGGAGCTGAGCACATCTTCTTCTTAACAATGTAATATTAGAATTCTGAAGAGTGAGGTCAGCACATGTTCTACTTAACTTTGTAATATACGTTTTCAAAAGAGGGAGGTGAGCACATGTTCTACTTAACTATAATATTATCATTCAGAAGAGGGTGATGAGCACATGTTCTATTTAACTATGTAATATTAGAATTCAGAAGAGGGAGGTCAGCACATGTTCTACTTAACTATGCAATATAAGATTTCAGAAGAGGGAGGTGAGCAAATGTTCTACTTATCTATGTAATATCATTCAGAAGAGGGAAGTGAGCACATGTTCTACTTAACTATGTAATATTATCATTCAGAAGAGGGAGATGAGCACATGTTCTATGTAACTATGTAATATTGACATTCAGAAGAGGGAGGTGAGCACATGTTTTACTAACTAAGTGATGTTACAATTCAGAAGAAGTAGGTGAGCACATGTTCTACTTAACTATGTAATATTTCCATTCAGAAGAGGGAGGGGAGCATATGTTTTACTAACTAAGTGATATTATCATTCAGAAGAAGTAGGTGAGCACATGTTCTACTTAACTATTTAATGTTACTATTCAGAAAAGGGAGGTGAGCACATGTTCTACTTAACTATGTACTATTACCATTCAGAACAGGGAGGTGAGCACATGTCTACTTAACTATGTAATATTATCATTCAGAAAAGGGAGGTGAGCACATGTTCTACGTAACTATGTAACATTACCATTCAGAAGAGGGAGAGGAGCAAAGTTTTACTTTACTATGTAATATTACCACTCTGAAGAGGGAGGGGAGCACATATTCTACTTAACTAGGGTAATAATTTTGGCATTCAGAACAGGGAGGTGAGCACATGTTCTACTTAACTATGTAATATTTCCATTCAGAAGAGGGAGGGGAGCATATGTTTTACTAACTAAGTGATATTATCATTCAGAAGAAGTAGGTGAGCACATGTTCTACTTAACTATTTAATGTTACTATTCAGAAAAGGGAGGTGAGCACATGTTCTACTTAACTATGTACTATTACCATTCAGAACAGGGAGGTGAGCACATGTCTACTTAACTATGTAATATTATCATTCAGAAAAGGGAGGTGAGCACATGTTCTACGTAACTATGTAACATTACCATTCAGAAGAGGGAGAGGAGCAAAGTTTTACTTTACTATGTAATATTACCACTCAGAAGAGGGAGGGGAGCACATATTCTACTTAACTAGGGTAATAATTTTGGCATTCAGAACAGGGAGGTGAGCACATGTTCTACTTAACTATGTAATATTATCATTCAGACGAGGGAGGTGAGCACATGTTCTACTTAACTATGCAATATAAGTTTTCAAAAGAGGGAAGTGAGCACATGTTCTACTTAACTATAATGTTATCATTCAGAAGAGGGTGTTGAGCACATGTTCTACTTTACTATGTAATATTACCATTCAGAAGAGGGAGGTGAGCACATGTTCTACTTAAATATGTAATATTATCATTCAGAAGAGGGAGCTGAGCACATCTTCTTCTTAACAATGTAATATTAGAATTCTGAAGAGTGAGGTCAGCACATGTTCTACTTAACTTTGTAATATACGTTTTCAAAAGAGGGAGGTGAGCACATGTTCTACTTAACTATAATATTATCATTCAGAAGAGGGTGATGAGCACATGTTCTATTTAACTATGTAATATTAGAATTCAGAAGAGGGAGGTCAGCACATGTTCTACTTAACTATGCAATATAAGATTTCAGAAGAGGGAGGTGAGCAAATGTTCTACTTATCTATGTAATATCTTTCAGAAGAGGGAGGTGAGCACATGTTCTACTTAACTATGTAATATTGACATTCAGTAGAGGGAGGTGAGCACATGTTCTACTTAACTATGTCATATTATCATTCAGAAGAGGGAGGTGAGCACATGTTCTACTTAACTATGCAATATAAGATTTCAGAAGAGGGAGGTGAGCACATGTTCTACTTAACTATGTAATATTATCATTCAGAAGAGGGAGATGAGCACATGTTCTACTTAACTATGTAATATTATCATTCAGAAGAGGGAGGTCAGCACATGTTCTACTTAACTATGCAATATAAGTATTCAGAAGAGGTTGGTAAGCACATGTTCTAATTAACTATGTAATATTACCATTCAGAAGAGGGAGGTCAGCACATGTTCTACTTAACTATGTAGTATTATCATTCAGTAGAGTTAGGTGAGCACATGTTCTGCTTAACTATGCAATATTAGAATTCAGAAGAGGGAGGTGAGCACATGTTTTACTAACTAAGTGATATTATCATTCATAAGAAGTAGGTGAGCACATGTTCTACTTAACTATGCAATATTATCATTCAGAACAGGGAGGTGAGCACATGTTCTACATAACTATGTAACATTACCATTCAGAAGAGGGAGAGGAGCACATGTTTTACTTTACTATGTAATATTACCATTCAGAACAGGGAGGTGAGCACATGTTTTACTAACTAAGTGATATTATCATTCAGAAGAAGTAGGTGAGCACATGTTCTACTTAACTCTTTAATATTACCATTCAGAAGAGGGAGGTGAGCACATGTTCTACTTAACTATGTAATATTATCATTCAGAAGAGGGAGGTGAGCACATGTTTTACTAACTAAGTGATGTTACAATTCAGAAGAAGTAGGTGAGCACATGTTCTACTTAACTATGTAATATTTCCATTCAGAAGAGGGAGGGGAGCATATGTTTTACTAACTATGTGATATTATCATTCAGAAGAAGTAGGTGAGCACATGTTCTACTTAACTATTTAATGTTACTATTCAGAAAAGGGAGGTGAGCACATGTTCTACTTAACTATGTACTATTACCATTCAGAACAGGGAGGTGAGCACATGTCTACTTAACTATGTAATATTATCATTCAGAAAAGGGAGGTGAGCACATGTTCTATGTAACTATGTAACATTACCATTCAGAAGAGGGAGAGGAGCAAAGTTTTACTTTACTATGTAATATTACCACTCAGAAGAGGGAGGGGAGCACATATTCTACTTAACTAGGGTAATAATTTTGGCATTCAGAACCGGGAGGTGAGCACATGTTCTACTTAACTATGTAATATTATCATTCAGACGAGGGAGGTGAGCACATGTTCTACTTAACTATGCAATATAAGTTTTCAAAAGAGGGAAGTGAGCACATGTTCTACTTAACTATAATGTTATCATTCAGAAGAGGGTGTTGAGCACATGTTCTACTTAACTATGTAATAATTTCATTCAGAAGAGGGAGGTGAGCACATGTTCTAATGTAACTATGTAATATTACCATTCAGAAGTGGGAGAGGAGCACATGTTTTACTTTACTATGTAATATTACCATTCAGAAGAGGGAGGTGAGCACATGTTCTACTTAAATATGTAATATTATCATTCAGAAGAGGAGCTGAGCACATCTTCTTCTTAACAATGTAATATTAGAATTCTGAAGAGTGAGGTCAGCACATGTTCTACTTAACTTTGTAATATACGTTTTCAAAAGAGGGAGGTGAGCACATGTTCTACTTAACTATAATATTATCATTCAGAAGAGGGTGATGAGCACATGTTCTATTTAACTATGTAATATTAGAATTCAGAAGAGGGAGGTCAGCACATGTTCTACTTAACTATGCAATATAAGATTTCAGAAGAGGGAGGTGAGCAAATGTTCTACTTATCTATGTAATATCTTTCAGAAGAGGGAGGTGAGCACATGTTCTACTTAACTATGTAATATTGACATTCAGTAGAGGGAGGTGAGCACATGTTCTACTTAACTATGTCATATTATCATTCAGAAGAGGGAGGTGAGCACATGTTCTACTTAACTATGCAATATAAGATTTCAGAAGAGGGAGGTGAGCACATGTTCTACTTAACTATGTAATATTATCATTCAGAAGAGGGAGATGAGCACATGTTCTACTTAACTATGTAATATTATCATTCAGAAGAGGGAGGTCAGCACATGTTCTACTTAACTATGCAATATAAGTATTCAGAAGAGGTTGGTAAGCACATGTTCTAATTAACTATGTAATATTACCATTCAGAAGAGGGAGGTCAGCACATGTTCTACTTAACTATGTAGTATTATCATTCAGTAGAGTTAGGTGAGCACATGTTCTGCTTAACTATGCAATATTAGAATTCAGAAGAGGGAGGTGAGCACATGTTTTACTAACTAAGTGATATTATCATTCATAAGAAGTAGGTGAGCACATGTTCTACTTAACTATGCAATATTATCATTCAGAACAGGGAGGTGAGCACATGTTCTACATAACTATGTAACATTACCATTCAGAAGAGGGAGAGGAGCACATGTTTTACTTTACTATGTAATATTACCATTCAGAACAGGGAGGTGAGCACATGTTTTACTAACTAAGTGATATTATCATTCAGAAGAAGTAGGTGAGCACATGTTCTACTTAACTATTTAATGTTACTATTCAGAAAAGGGAGGTGAGCACATGTTCTACTTAACTATGTACTATTACCATTCAGAACAGGGAGGTGAGCACATGTCTACTTAACTATGTAATATTATCATTCAGAAAAGGGAGGTGAGCACATGTTCTATGTAACTATGTAACATTACCATTCAGAAGAGGGAGAGGAGCAAAGTTTTACTTTACTATGTAATATTACCACTCAGAAGAGGGAGGGGAGCACATATTCTACTTAACTAGGGTAATAATTTTGGCATTCAGAACCGGGAGGTGAGCACATGTTCTACTTAACTATGTAATATTATCATTCAGACGAGGAGGTGAGCACATGTTCTACTTAACTATGCAATATAAGTTTTCAAAAGAGGGAAGTGAGCACATGTTCTACTTAACTATAATGTTATCATTCAGAAGAGGGTGTTGAGCACATGTTCTACTTAACTATGTAATAATTTCATTCAGAAGAGGGAGGTGAGCACATGTTCTACGTAACTATGTAATATTACCATTCAGAAGTGGGAGAGGAGCACATGTTTTACTTTACTATGTAATATTACCATTCAGAAGAGGGAGGTGAGCACATGTTCTACTTAAATATGTAATATTATCATTCAGAAGAGGGAGCTGAGCACATCTTCTTCTTAACAATGTAATATTAGAATTCTGAAGAGTGAGGTCAGCACATGTTCTACTTAACTTTGTAATATACGTTTTCAAAAGAGGGAGGTGAGCACATGTTCTACTTAACTATAATATTATCATTCAGAAGAGGGTGATGAGCACATGTTCTATTTAACTATGTAATATTAGAATTCAGAAGAGGGAGGTCAGCACATGTTCTACTTAACTATGCAATATAAGATTTCAGAAGAGGGAGGTGAGCAAATGTTCTACTTATCTATGTAATATCTTTCAGAAGAGGGAGGTGAGCACATGTTCTACTTAACTATGTCATATTATCATTCAGAAGAGGGAGGTGAGCACATGTTCTATTTAACTATGTAATATTAGAATTCAGAGGAAGGAGGTCAGCACATGTTCTACTTAACTATGCAATATAAGATTTCAGAAGAGGGAGGTGAGCACATGTTCTACTTAACTATGTAATATTGACATTCAGAAGAGGGAGGTGAGCTCATGTTCTACTTAACTATGTAATATTGACATTCAGAAGAGGGAGGTGAGCACATGTTCTACTTAACTATGTAATATTATCATTCAGAAGAGGGAGATGAGCACATGTTCTACTTAACTATGTAATATTATCATTCAGAAGAGGGAGGTCAGCACATGTTCTACTTAACTATGCAATATAAGTATTCAGAAGAGGTTGGTGAGCACATGTTCTAATTAACTATGTAATATTACCATTCAGAAGAGGGAGGTCAGCACATGTTCTACTTAACTATGTAGTATTATCATTCAGTAGAGTTAGGTGAGCACATGTTCTGCTTAACTATGCAATATTAGAATTCAGAAGAGGGAGGTGAGCACATGTTTTACTAACTAAGTGATATTATCATTCATAAGAAGTAGGTGAGCACATGTTCTACTTAACTATGCAATATTATCATTCAGAACAGGGAGGTGAGCACATGTTCTACATAACTATGTAACATTACCATTCAGAAGAGGGAGAGGAGCACATGTTTTACTTTACTATGTAATATTACCATTCAGAACAGGGAGGTGAGCACATGTTCTACTTAACTATAATATTATCATTCAGAAGAGGGTGATGAGCACATGTTCTATTTAACTATGTAATATTAGAATTCAGAAGAGGGAGGTCAGCACATGTTCTACTTAACTATGCAATATAAGATTTCAGAAGAGGGAGGTGAGCAAATGTTCTACTTATCTATGTAATATCATTCAGAAGAGGGAGATGAGCACATGTTCTACTTAACTATGTAATATTATCATTCAGAAGAGGGAGATGAGCACATGTTCTACTTAACTATGTAACATTACCATTCAGAAGAGGGAGGTCAGCACATGTTCTTCTTATCTATGCAATATAAGATTTCAGAAGAGGGAGGTGAGCAAATTTTCTTCTTATCTATGTAATATCTTTCAGAAGAGGGAGGTGAGCACATGTTCTACTTAACTATGTAATATTATCATTCAGAAGAGGGAGGTGAGCACATGTTCTATTTAACTATTTAATATTAGAATTCAGAAGAGTGAGGTCAGCACATGTTCTACTTAACTATGCAATATAAGATTTCAGAAGAGGGAGGTGAGCACATGTTCTACGTAACTATGTAATATTGACATTCAGAAGAGGGAGATGAGCACATGTTCTACTTAACTATGTAATATTGACATTCAGAAGAGGGAGGTGAGCACATGTTCTACTTAACTATGTAATATTATCATTCAGAATAGGGAGATGAGCACATGTTCTACTTAACTATGTAATATTATCATTCAGAGGAGGGAGATGAGCACATGTTCTACTTAACTATGTAATATTATCATTCAGAAGAGGGAGGTCAGCACATGTTCTACTTAACTATGCAATATAAGTATTCAGAAGAGGTTGGTGAGCACATGTTCTAATTAACTATGTAATATTACCATTCAGAAGAGGGAGGTGAGCACATGTTCTACTTAACTATTTAATATTACCATTCAGAGGAGGGAGGGGAGCACATGTTCTACTTAACTATGCAATATAAGATTTCAAAAGAGGGAGGTGAGCACATGTTCTACTTAACTATGTAATATTATCGTTCAGAAGAGGGAGGGGAGCACATGTGCTACTTAACTATGTAGTATTACAATTTGAAGATTCAGGTCAGTCAGAAGGGTAGTACAACAGAAGTTCAAAAAAGTCATGAGACTTTTACTAAATCAAAGATGGGACACATTGATGGGGGTGGGGACCACAAAAAATCTGAACTCAACATGACGGGCTGCAGTTCCCCCCCTCCCCACACCTTATGCAAGCAGAACATTTTGTGGATCCACTCTCGACAGCAGATATGTTTTTTTGTTTAAATATTTATTTAATTTTGTGCATTTCTACACATTTTGCCATGGGATGTAGAGAACATTTAGCAGTTTTGTAACTAACTGATGCAATTCTACACATTTTGCCATGGGGCGGAGAGGAAAATTTGCTGTTTTACAGCTCATTTGCTGCAATTCTACTCATTTTGCCATGGGGCGGAGAGAGCTGTTTTACAGCTCATATCCTGAAATTCTACACTGTACTAAATATTCCCACGTCTCCGGCTTCTTTGCAACACTTCATGACCCCACCAGACCACATTCTATATTTTTTGTTTTCATAAATGTCTCTCAACGATTGGGTAGGTGTTGAACCTATCAGCTTTGCAGATTATGTTATAGCAATTGGATGCCCGACTGTGCAGTTGATGAAGTGGCACCGACCTTTGGTTGATAAAATGCAACGTCTGCAAGGAAGTGGTCCTGGAACTCGACCAAGACATTCAACATGTCACTAATGTCATGTGTTACAGGTTTTTTTTTTTTTTACGACAATATGGCAATTCAAGTCACTTTTGGTTGTTTTTGTGCTCTCTAGTTCATAGACAATCTCAGATTCACTCTTATCATTGTCCTTATCTTCCAGTAGTTTATTATTGGTCACCTCAGCAATTTTGAAAACCTCATATGGGGGAATCAACACCTCTTCTTCATCGTTCACTTGAGATTAACCTGCCAGGGAAGCACCAAAACAGGTAGTGATTTTAAAACATGTCTTCCAATCTGCAAACATTTTAGCCACATGCTCGTAGGTAGATGAAGCAAATTGGCCAAATCCCATGATGTCATCTTTTTTTCCTTCATAAGCTAATGGGTTCCATAGAAGGTTTTTACACACTGTTTTCCTGGGTCTTTATTAAAAATACGTAAGGCATCTGACAACAGGAAATGCAAGGAGTGATACTTATAAACGGTCTTGTAGTGCTTCCCTAGGGTAGTGGCCTCATTGAATGGCTCGAATATCATCTCTGTTGGATTCACATACTCATGAATTGCCCTTGAATGATCATTGGACAGTTCAATGTTATGTTTATGGTTGTCATAAAATTCCATAGCTTCCCACCAAGCGCATTGACCTTTTCTGTACTTTTTTTTCTCCTTTGGTAGGAAGTTGTTTGTCACCTCACAGAGCATATTCTCCCTGCAGCCCTCATAGGAGTCATCGATAGAGTCAGGGGCCATGTCAAGGGGTGTTGGGTTGGGATTGTGACTATTCAGGGATGAATCTTCAGAAAAGAGAAGAGACAATGGTAACACTTTAATTACAGTGATGAAATGTATTTTTCATAAAGCATTCATAAAGCCTTTATATGCATGACATGAAGAGTCATGAAGCCTTTATATGTGTGACATTGTCATAAAGCCCTATTATCGTACACTCTTTATAAGCCTACATAGTTTTATGTAGTCTTATGCAGTAATGACATGAACTGTAATGAACTGTTATTAGCAAGCTACATTGTCTCTGCCAAATGTCTCTTTTACACATATATTCATGTTATGAAGCCTTTATGTGTAAACATACTTATACATGTATTTGGTACAATCAGAGAAGACACTTTAGTGTTTACTAGCATTAGTAACTAATTAATTAATTAATTGGTGTTAGGGTGTTTGGTGTAACAGTTTTCTTACATTAACTAATGAACCATAGAGGTACCCCGCTCTGAGGGTGGTAACTCCTTGGATCAGATTCATTTGATTAAATGCAATTGCATGTTTTCGGGCTGCAACCATAGAAATACAATGTATTTATGCTACCTAAACGCTATTGTCAACTTCATGTCTATGGTTATTTTGTTCACTGCTCACTGAGAGCCTTTTTCTGCAACTATTATTGCATTTGCATAGAAAAGTCATTTGGTTGCAAATGCAACTGGGGCCATGTAAATAATTTATAGATTACTGATTCCACCATTGGCACCTTGTATGACCATACAAGTCTATTATTCGACCGAGCACAGTAAAATAATTTGCTTGCCAATCACTGCCCTGCCATAACTCTGCCCCACAAGGACCGTTAACCCACTGTTCCTAGGCCATCATTGTAAATAAGAAATTGTTCTTAACTGACTTGCCTAGTTAAATAAATGTAAAAAAAATAAATCATAACTTTTTGGTGGCTGTGAAATCGCCCCACTGCTCCCTAAGTAGTTAACACAAGGCTTATAGTTCTGCCTGGACACTTCCATTAAGGCTAGTGCTGTATCTTTACCTGATAACATACTGCAGGAGAGGTTAATTTCCATACTGCACTGTAAATTAGTAACATGCTGTTGAGTTGTTATACATTTTCAGAAGTCTGGACATGTCACGACTTCCGCCGAAGTCAGTCCCTCTCCTTGTTCGGACGGCGTTCAGCCGTCGACGTCACCGGTCTTCTAGCCATCGCCAATCCATTTTCATTTTCCATTTGTTTTGTCCTTGTTTTGCACAAACCTGGTTTTCATTCCCCAATTACTTGTTAATGTATTCAACCCCCTGGTTCCCCCATGTTTGTGTGCGTGATTGTTCTTTGTTCATGTCGGTACCTTTCCAGCTGGTTTACTCGCCGGGTGCTGTTTTCACCCGTGTGTTATGGATACTGTTATTTTGGGCACATTGTAAATTGTTTACTTTGTGCCGTCGTAGTAAAATATGTTGTTCACTCATCTCTGCTCTCTTGCGCCTGACTTTATGCATCAGCTACACACACCGACCTGACAGAATCACGCACCGAAAATGATGGAGTAAGCTGGAGCAGATACCCCTGTAGTAAGGGTCATGGAGCATTTCCAGCAGCACGCGGCTATGCTGCAACATCTCGGTACTCCATTGCAGTTTAGGTACTCCATTGCAGTTTGCGCGAGGACGTCTGTCGGGAGTTGGCCTGCAGGGACACCACTCTCACCTTCGACCAGCTGGTGGACCGGTCCATTCGGTTGGATAACCTACTGGCTACCCGCGGGCGTCCAGATCGGGGTCTGTTGGTTCCATCCCCAAGCACTACCGCTCTGACGCCCATGGAGCTGGGAGGTGCTGCACTTATCGAGGCCGTTCCATGCACCATCTGCCAGTTGGTGCTGGGGAGGTTCCTCTGGGAGTCGAGGCAGCAGGCAGGGCACTCTCGCATCACCTTAGGTGAGTCGGCACCATGCTCACCCAGAGCCCTCACATGTTTTTGTACATACATTTTCCTGTGTTTTCCCCGCATTCCCAGCATAAGACGCTCGTAGATTCAGGCGCAGCTGGGAATTTCATTGACAGATAATTTGCCTATAGTTTAGGGATCCCCATTGTTCTAGTGGATATGCCCTTTCCAGTCCACGCCCTAGATAGTCAACCATTAGGTTCGGGGTTAATTAGGGAGGCCACCGCTCCACTGGGCATGGTGATGCACAAGGAGGGAATCAGTCTCTTCCTTATTGATTCTCCTGCGTTTCCCGTGGTGCTGGGCCTACTCTGGTTGGCTTGTCATGACCCCACTATTTTGTGGCAACAGAGGGCTCTCATGGGATGGTCACGAAAGTGCTCAGGGAGGTGTTTAGGGGTTTCCGTTATTGCTACTATGGTGGAAAGTCCAGACCAGGTGTCCACCGTGCGCATTCCATCCGAATATGCC
This sequence comes from Brachymystax lenok tsinlingensis, assembly GCA_030435695.1. NCBI lineage: Eukaryota > Metazoa > Chordata > Actinopteri > Salmoniformes > Salmonidae > Brachymystax > Brachymystax lenok. The sequence goes on from CM059810.1 coordinate 39,718,415, forward strand.
GATTTGGCTCTCGCCTTCTGTAAGAAAAGGGCGACTCAATTACAAACCAATCAATGGGGGGATTGTGCGATAAACCTCCTGGTATACGCAGCACTTCCCAGGAGTCACGTGTATCCCCTGTCGCAGGAGGAAACTGCGGATATGGAAACATATGTCTCCAAATCTGTGGGGTAGGGGTACATTCAAGTTTATTTTTTGTGAAGAAGAAGGATGGAGGTCTGCGCCCGTGTATTGACTAGCGAAATATCAACCAGATCAATGTGAGGTACAGGTACCCACTACCTCTCATAGCCAGTGCGATTGAGTCAATGCACGGGGCACGTTGCTTCACAAAATTGGATCTCAGGAGCGCTTACAACCAGGTGCGTATCCGGGAGGGAGATGAGTGGTAGACGGCTTTCAGTACCACCTCAGGGCACTATGAGTACCTCGTCATGCCGAACGGGTTGATGAATGCTCCATCAGTCTTCCAGGCCTTTGTAGACAACATTTTCAGGGACCTGCACGGGCAGGGTGTAGTGTTGTATATTGATGACATTCTGATATACTCCGCTACACACGCCGAGCATGTGTCCCTCGTGCGCAGGGAGCTTGGTCGACTGTTGGAGCAAGACCTGTACGTCAAAACTGAGAAATGTCTGCTCTTTCAACAGTCCATCTCCTTCCTAAGGTAACACATTTCCACTTCAGGGGTGGAAATGGAGAGTGACCACATTTCAGCCCTGCGTAATTGGCCGACTCCCACCATGGTAAAGGAAGTGCAGTGGTTTCTAGGGTTTGCCAACAACTACCGGAGGTTTATCCGGGGTTTTGGTCAGGTTGCATTACCTCACTGTTGAAGGGGGGACCGGGGACCGGTGCGTTTGCAGTGGTCGGCTGAGGCGGACAGGGCTTTTGGTCACCTGAGGGCTCTGTTTACCTCGGCTCTCGTGCTGGCTCATCCGGATCCCTCTTTAGCGTTCATAATGGAGGTGGACGTGTCCAAGGCTGGGATAGGAGCCGTGCTCTCTCAGTGCTCGGGTACGCCACCAAAGCTCGGCCCCTGTGCCTTCTTCTCGAAAAGCTCAGCCCGGCAGAGCGAAACTATGTTGTGGGAGACCGGGATTTGATTGCTGTCGTCAAGGCCTTGAAGGCGTGGAGACATTGGCTTGAGGGGGCTAAACACCGTTTTCTCGTCTGGACTGACCACCGCAATCTGGAGTACATCCATGCGGCGAGAAGACTGAACCCTCGCCTGGCAAGGTGGGCCATGTTTTTTACCGGTTTTGTTTTCACTCTGACCTACAGACCAGGTTCCCTGAACGCAAAGGCAGACGCACTGTCCCGGATGTAAGACACAGAGGAACTGCCCATGGATCACACCCCCGTACTCCCGGCCTCCTGCCTGGTGGCACCGGTAGTGTGAGAGCTGGACGCAGACATCGAGCGGGCGCTACGTGCAGAGCCCACTCCCATCCAGTGTCCAGCTGGGCGTCTGTACGTTCCGTCTGCTGTCCGCGACCATTTGATCTAATGGTCCCACACGTCACCCTCCTCTGGTCATCTGGGCATTGGTCGGACGGTGTGCTGTCTTAGTGGGAAGTACTGGTGGCCCACTTTAGCTAAGGACTGAGGGTTTATGTTTCCTCCTGCTCAGTGTGCGCCCAGTGCAAGGCTCCTAGGCACCTGCCCAGAGGGAAGTTACAACCCTCACCCGTTCAACAACGGCCGTGGTCGCACCTGTCGGTGGATTTCATAACCGATATTCCTCCCTCACAGGGTAACACCACGATCCTGGTCGTTGTGGATTGTTTTTCTAAGTCCTGCCATCTCCTCCCTTTGCCCGGTCTCGCTACGGCCCTACAAACTGCCAAGGCCCTATTTACACACGTCTTCCGGCACTACGAGGTGCCTGAGGACATAGTGTCTGATCGAGGTCCCCGGTTCACGTCGAGGGTCTGGAGGGCAGTCATGGAACGTCTGGGGGCCTTACCTAGGGTTTTCACCCCAAGAGTAATGGGCAGGTGGAGAGAGTGAACCAGGATGTGGGTAGGTTTCTGAGGTCTTATTGCCAGGACCGGCCGGGCGAGTGAGCGGCGTTCGTGCCCTGGGCAGTAATGAACTCGCTTCTCCAGAACTCGCTCCGCAACTCCCCCACTCGTCCTCCTCCTCCGCCTTGGCATCAGAGACAGATTGAGGCTCCTGCGGTGGACGACTGGTTTAGGCGCAAGGAGGAGACATGGGACGCCGCTCAAGTTCACCTTCAGCGGGCCGTGATGCGCCAGAAAGCCAGCGCAGATCGTCACTGCAGTGAGACCCCGGTGTTCGCATCGGGGGACCGGGTCTGGCTCTCGACCTGAAACCCTCCGCTTGCCCTGCAGGAAGCTTGGCCCGCGGTTTTTGGTACCATTTAACTACTTACGGCGTGGTGGGGCCCAGAAACTAGGATATGCACATAATTTGTACTATTGGATAGGAAACACTCTGAAGTTTCTAAGAGTGTTAACATAATGTATGTGAGTATAACAGAACAGATAGAGCAGGCGAAAACCCGAGGAATTTCTGTCCTGGAAAAAGTGTTTTTGACACATTGCCTCATTTTGAACCCCTCCCTATTGAAAACAGCCATATATGGGAGTATAAAATTGCAGTACCTATTGCTTCCACTGGATGTCAACAGTCTCTAGGCAGTGTTTGGTGATGTTAGGTTGCTCTGGATGGTAGTAGAAGAAGAATTTCGAACTAGTCACAGGATGTAAACAGAAGAGGATGCGCGTTCACTGGCTCGCGTGCGCTGTGGTTTTTTCCTTTCCTATCGTCCAGTTTATAATCCGGTTGAAATTTTATAGTAAATATACATCAAAGTGTTCCTATCCCTTTGTTTACATTTGTTGACCAGTTCTAAATTCTTCTTCTGTTCGCTCCCAATTCAACCTAACGTCACCAAACACTGTCTAGAGACTGTTGGCATCCAGTGGAAGCCATAGGTACTGCAATCTGACTCCCAGATAGGGCTGTTATTTATAGGCAGGTGTACAAAATGAGGCAATGTGTCAAAAACACATTTTTCCGGACAGAAATTCCTTGGGTTTTCGCCTGCTATATCAGTTATGTTATACTCACAGACAATATTTTAACACTTTTAGAAACTTCAGTGTTTCCTATCCAATAGTACTAATTATGTGCATATCCTAGTTTCTGGGCCTGAGTGGCAGACATTTTACTTTGGGCACGCCAGACTCTCCAAATCCGACAACACTGCAGCCCTTTCCTAACTAGTTAAGTACTGCAGTGCATCTCGTTCTCGTGGACTGCACCAGATTTGCCAGTTCTTTCTGTGAGGTGTTACCCCACTCTTTCACCAAGGCATGTTCCCCTGCAAGTTCCCCGGATATTTCTGACCCTAGCCCTCACCCTCCAATCCAACATGTCCCAGACGTGCTCAATGGGATTGAGATCCAGGCTCTTTGCTGACCATGGCAGAACACTGACATTCCTGTCTTGCAGGAAATCACGCACAGAACGAGCAGTACGGCTGGTGGCATTGTCATGCTGGAGGGTCATGTCAAGATGAGTCTGCAGGAAGGGTACCACATGAGGGAGGAGGATGTCTTCCCTGTAACGCACAGCGTTGAGATTGCCTGCAATGACAAATGACACACCGCCCCAGACCATGACAGAACCTCCACCTCCAAATCGATCCCGCTCCAGAGTACAGGACTTGGTGTAACGCTCATTCCTTCGACGATAAACGCGAATCGACCATCACCCCTGGTGAGACAAAAACGTGACTTGTCAGTGAAGTGCACTTTTTGACAGTCCTGTCTGGTCCAGCGACGGTTGGTTTGTGCCAATAGGCGACGTTGTTGCCGGTGATGTCTGGTGAGGACCTGCCTTACAACATGCCTACAAGCCCTCAGTCTAGCCTCTCTCAGCCTATTGCGGACAGTCTGAGCACTGATGGAGGGATTGTCCGTGGCAGTTGTTGCCATCCTGTACCTGTCCTGCAGATGTGATGTTCGGATGTACCGATCCTGTGCAGGTGTTGTTACACGTGGTCTGTCACTGCGAGGATGATCAGCTGTCTGTCCTGTCTCCCTGTAACGCTGTCTTAGGCGTCTCACTGCACGGACATTGCAATTTACTGCCCTGGCCACATCTGCAGTACTCATGCCTCCTTGCAGCATGCCTAAGGCATGTTCACGCAGATGAGCAGGGACCCTGGGCATCTTTCTTTTTGTGTTTTTCAGAGTCAGTAGAAAGACCTATTATGTGTCCTAACTTTTCATAACTGTGACATTAATTGCCTACTGTCTGTAAGCTGTTAGTGTCTTTACAACCGTTCCACAGGTGTATGTTAATTAATTGTTTATGGTTCATTGAACAAGCATGGGAAACAGTGTTTAAACCCTTTACAATGAAGATCTGTGAAGTTATTTGTATTTTTACGAATTATCTTTAGTTTCTTTTTTTGCTGAGTTGATATTTTTATTAAGATATCACATACAGTGGTTTGCGAAAGTATTTACCCCCTTGGCATTTTTCCTATTTTGTTGTCTTACAACCTGGAATTTAAACATATTTTGGGGGGCTTTGTGTCATTTGATTGACACAACATGCCTACCACTTTGAAGATATCATTTTTTATATTGTGAAGTAAACAAGAAATAAGACAAAAAAAACGGAACTTCAGCATGTAGAGCCAGCTTTTGCAGCAATTACAGCTGCAAGTCTCTTGGTAAGTTTTTATAAACTTGGCACATCTAGTCACTGGGATTTTTGCCCATTCTTCAAGATGGATGGATTCCGCTGGTGTATAGAAATATGTAAGTCATACCACAGATTCTCAATTGGATTGAGGTCTGGGCTAGGCCATTCCAAGACATTGACATGCTTCCCCTTAACTGACTTGCCTAGTTAAATAAATGAAATGAAAGATCAGGAAAATATTCATTTTACATACATGTATGCATCTCATTATTTTAGGCACTAAACTATCTCCATGTTTTTTACTGGAACCGGGGTCCTTCAGAAGAGTCTTGTAAGGCTTGTGGGTGTCCTACAGCAAAACTATCGTGTTCGGGAGTGTCTCAGAGGGGTCAACTGTGTAGCCTAAACCGTTCGGGCGCTGCAGACATTACCTTGAGAAGACCGATTTTCCAGATTTTTCGGTATGTCTCATGGTCTGACAAACACAGCTCTATCTCTGCCACCTTGCCCTGCAGATGCGTAAGGGAAATATCGGTGGATATGATGGATTGAGAAAGTATTATGTTAATTATATTTCCACGGGGCACAGAAATTGCAGGGTAAGGGTTAAAGAGAAGGAGAAATGGAGTTATCGTCCAGTACCATTACTTTGAATCATATTGTTAATGTGGTTTAGAGGTATTTTACATTTTTAAATCAGTAAGTGGTTTATGGTTAAACTCAACAGTGTATGTTTGTTGGAGGGAGATTGTGTGTGTGTAAAATTGGGAATTAATTTGTTGGTGTATAGCAATTCCACAATTCCAACCTATTCCTTACTGTTTTGCTTGGTTTTACTAAATGTAACCCAAAAACATATACACTACTATTTTAACTTTCCAAAATCATATATTAACTTGTATTACATCCTGTGTAGAAGTTGCTTCTCTACTTTTGACTGATGTTCTGTATTGAATTGTATTGCTTTATGTTTTCAAAGAAGTGGGGAGTAAAGCAAATCTGTTTGATTCAACACTTCAGGTCCCCGTCTGTGTGTTACTTGTGATTACAGCATGTCATCAAATGTGAATGCCCCTTCAGTGAAAAATGCACCTGTATTGGCTAATTGTGTCACCTTTAGTTAACATGCAAACCCAGACGGGGCCCCTTGAAAATCTATTAACTTTCAAGAGCATTGGGAACCTGTCTGATGTTTTCATTAGCTATTTGTATGACAACCAACATAGTCTTTTAGCTGTTGTAACTGCCTCTGTTTAGAAGATAGGCCTAATTCTGGATCTTCAAAATTGTTTATTTTAAAACTATACACACAGACTGAAGCATTGAAATCATATTTTACTAAACCTGTTTTTGGGAAGAGCCAATTATGTGCTTGTCAGATTTATTTTACAGTTTTTTTCAATTGTTTACACGCAATTTTGAAAACCGGGTTCTTTTTTTCAAAATATAATCACAATTATCCAAACACCACACTCAATTTGCATAATTCCTAGATTGTTTGCTAAATGACACACTTCAGTCAAAACATACACACTTCCGTCAAAACATATACACATATTTGTGAAAATGCTATTAGTTTTCATTTAACCAACACAGTCCTCAATGATCAGACACTATTGCAGCCAGTTTCACACTGCTGTGATAAATAAAAAACACAATTGTAAAAACTAATTTTAGGAAATAGCACGTGCTAGATTTTTGGCCAGACATTGTTATGTAAGGGATAATTTAGATGAAAAAATAGTGACAAACCCACAACATTCTTCATGATTAGTTTGAGATATAGGAGAATGTACACAAATAGGCCTACTATAAACTTACCAAGCACTGCACAACACTGATGCTGCAGACTGAATATTTCAAGTATTTATTTCAATACTTACAGTATTTCTTACCATAATCAGTTACAGTAATCAACCAACAATGAAATCAATGAAACAAATAAAATCTGTAGAGAAATAAAAATTACTGCATGAAGTACATACACTTTGACTCTGAAGAAAAACTACTGTAAAAGCAACAAGAATACTGTAACTATTCATCATCTCTCCGTCTGGCTGGATCAGGGCATAAGATTTCATCCACATCACAGGCTATGTCTTTATTGGCAAGGCACTGTTGGAAGAATCGCCTCGTGTGACGAATCCACCCCTGCACAGAAGCTGCTTCGATATGATCACAGGCCTGCTCCATGGCCTGAATGAGGGGCAAACGGTCATAGGGCCGCAGGTAGTATACCTTCCACCGCCATGCTGAAAAAAACGATTCTATTGGATTCAGGAAGGGGGAGTATGGGGGGAAGGTATAAGACTTCAAATTCAGGGTGCTCATGGAACCAATTCTGGACCAGAGCAGCCCGATGGAATGAGACATTGTCCCAAACGACAATGTACCGCATCTGGTCCACTTGGTTTAATGCTGTGACAATCTCGTGCAATCTGTCAAGAAATGCAAGTATTAGATTTGCATTATAGGGTCCCAGATTTGCATGGTGGTGGAGGTGATGTTACCCCCCTCGCTGCCCTGGCACATTGGTGATTGCCCTGTGTCCAATTACATTTCTCCCTCTTCTTCTTGTTTTCGCAAGGTTAAATCCAGCCTCATCCACATATATAAATTCATGTTGAATTTCTGCAGCATCCATTTGCAAGACTCTCTGAAACACAGTAAAAGACAATAGGATGCTATTCAATATCTATTGCACAGTATTCTTTTGTGCCAGAACATTATGAGCAGTGCACAATACCACACCATAGTAAGATGAACAATACATACCTCCACATACTCATTGCGCAGATGTTTCACTCTCTCTGAATTTCTGTCAAATGGTACCCGATACAGTTGCTTCATGTATATTTGATTTTTCTTGAGGATTCGACCTAATGTTGACAGAGAGACTCGTTGGATGTTATTGAAAATATGGTTTGGCTTGGATTTCTCGCAGCCTGATACAATTATTGGTCAAAACCATGTTCACAATGGCGGCCTCTTGTGCACGAGTGAACATAGGGCCCCTTCCACCTTGGTGTCCTCGACCCTCAATCCTATGTAAAACAAATATATAAAAAAATACACATTGTGGGGATCTGACATTTTTATACCATAATAGTATTTTTATACCATAATAGTATTAACAATTGCTAATTGCTATTAATCATATTGGGGGTTATTCTGTAAGGACTTGTGTATGTGTAACCCCTGTGCGGACATCTTGGGACAGTTGCTGACTTGTGGTTAAGTGGGGGGTGTGGGGTCTTTATCACAAGACCCTGTCTGGTGGAAAAGTACTGAGCTACTAAAAACAAGAAGATAACTCAAGAAAGAGCGCCAAGAGGCTGGGACCAGCCTGTGCGCCAACGATAGGTTGAGCAAGCTTAAAACCACGCCGCTGTTCTGATAGGCCAGCTCACGAAGCCGGAACTAACTCTGTCGGGGTATTTAACAAGAGCCTTTTAGGGTGTTGGCCAGTTCTCTGCTTCGTCCTGCGTGATGTTACAGTGAACCCGTATATACGGAAATTGCATTTGCCATTAATTAACTTTTGAATTAAACAAATATTTTTACTATTGTTCCTATCTCAGTTGAACCTACGCAAAACCTAACAACATGCAGCCTACTGTCAAATGTCACAGTAAACAATATTGATGATAAGTACAGCAAGCTTCAGTTTCAATGTACTGTGTGGTTAGCTTACCTGTTTTCTCGATGAAATGTCCGAATTACTGACGCAACAGTATTTCTGCTGAGATTTGGTTGAACTCTTTGTCCAGCTTCCATCAGTGTCAGTCCATGGTTGATAACATGGTCAATAAGTGTTGCACGGATTTCTTGAGTCAAATTTGGTCCTCGTCTTCTTTGTTCAGGTTCTATCAACTCTTCAAGTCCTTCTCTACCTCTTCCTCTACCTAGGCCTCTTCCTCTATCTCCTTCTCCTCTTCCTCTACCTCCTTCTCCTCTTCCTCTACCTCCTTCTCCTCTTCCTCTACCTAGGCCTCTTCCTCTACCTCCTTCTCCTCTTCCTCTACCTCCTTCTCCTCTTCCTCTACCTAGGCCTCTTCCTCTATCTCCTTCTCCTCTTCCTCTACCTCCTTCATCTCCTCTTTGAGCTCCCCCTCTCATTCTCACTCTTCTTCTTCTTCTAGCTCCTTCCATTTTTGTTGAAGACAGGTGAACTCACCTGCTGCCTTTTATAGCACACCTGAGTGCTGCGTTTTCAAATTAGCACATGTGTGCTTCCACACCTGGTGGATGTGATTATCCAATTCGTTCATTAGTGTGGTCATTGGCAATCCGGGGCTTTGAAATGACAAGGAAGTAACCTCAAAATCCTTATCTGTGTCTAAGGTGTGAAAATGTGTGTAATGTTGTGCAAATCTGTGGAGGTGTTTTGCTCATTGGAGTAGAATTTTGCAAATTGTGTGGAAATTTTTATTTTAGTGTGTAAACAATCGTAAAAAACTGTAATAAAAAAAAACACTAGCTGTTGCCAAAGCAGCACCTTCTCTTCCTGGGTTTCAAACAAATTAAGGCAAAAACTAAAATTAAAATGCATTTAACATTATTACACAACTATATCATAATACAACATTTGTAATACCACCACACATATTGTGTAGTGTGTGTTCTAGTGTGTGTGTGTGTGTGTCTGCTAGCGTGTGTGTGCGTATTCAGGTGTGTGTGCCTGCCAGACAGGAATAGTGTGTGTGTGTGTGTCTCTTCGCAGTCTGCATTGGTGTAGTTTTATCTGGCGGTTTTTCAAACTGATTTTATTGCTAGCATGAGTTACTTGATATGGATAGGGTTCCATGTAGAATTTGCATTTTTATTCATTAGGGATCCCCATTAGCTGCTGCCAAACACATTAAGGCCCTTACATCACATATAAAACAAAATATTAAACAGTACATTATTACACCACTACATATCTACAATCCAAAACTGTATCATGGCTCTGTGTAGGTCTGTTTATTTTCCAGAGTCTTTTCAGTCTTGAAGGACTTCACACACAGATGAAGTCGGAAGTTTACATGCACCTTAGCCAAATACATTTAAACTCTGTTTTTTTACAATTCCTAAAAATTCCCTGTCTTAGGTCAGTTAGGATTCCCACTTTATTTTAAGAATGTGGAATGTCAGAATAATAGTAGTGATTTATTTCAGCTTTTATTTCTTTCATCACATTCCCATTTGATCCGAAGTTTAAATACACTCAATTAGTATTTGGTAGCATGGCCTTTAAATTGTTTAACTCTTATCCTCTGCAGCAGAGGTAACTGGGTGTTCCTTCCAAAGTTGTGGCAAAATGTCTTAAGGACAACGAAGTCAAGGTATTGGAGTGGCCATCACAAAGCCCTGACCTCAATCCCATAGAAAATTTGCGGGCAGAACTGAAAAAGCGTGTGCGAGCAAGGAGGCCTTTGAACCTGACTCAGTTACACCAGCTCTGTCAGGAGGAATGGGACAAAATTCACCAAACATATTGTGGGAAGCTTGTGGAAGGCTACCCGAAACATTTGGCCCTAGTTAAATAACGTGTTTTAAAATGTCTGCAAGATTAAGAATTAAATAAAGGATTTTTTTTTTTTTTTACTGAACTCTTCTAATGAATGGAAGCGCTATATTTCTCTCACGCCACTCTTTCCATGACTGTATTATCCCCCCACCGGCCTTTTTCTGCCAGACAGGAATAGATTTTTAAATTTTTTTATAATTATAACGTGTTTACAAATAAGACTTAGAATTAAATAAAGGATTTTAAAAATGGAACTTACTTAACAAATATATTCCTATATATCTCACGAGCCCTCTTTCCGTGACCGGCATATTTAGAACAGAAGGAAAGAAAGAATGTGCGTCTGTGTGTATGCGTGCGTGTGCGTGTGCGTGCATGTCGGCATAACTGCCTTTCCCGTGACAGTTTCAACACGAACAGAATGAAGGAAAGAATGAATAAGATGTGTGTGTGTGTGTGTGTGTGCACACTGGGGCATTATCAGGTGGGATGAAAGGGGGTAAGCCAGCGCCGTTCCCTCTCACCGGCTTTCTCCGGAGGGGGGGCCCAGACAGCATGGCATTATAAGGTGGGATGAAAGGGGGTAAGCCAGCGCCGTTCTCGATCACCGGCTTTCTCCGGAGGGGGGGGCATAGACAGCATGGCAATATTAGGTGGGATGAAAGAGGGAGGCCGTTGCCATTCCGATCACCGGCTTTCTCCAGAGGGGGGGCCCAGACATCATGGCAATATCGAGAGGATGAAACGGGATGGCTGATAGTGTCCAGACAATTAGGTGTGTAGGGGGGTCATATTCCCGGGGATTATGGGGTGGGCCATAAACTCACGCCCGAAATTAACTCATCCTTCGTACTCTGTCTCAGTTAGGAGTCTACGGCAGGAGAAGTATCTCAAGCGACTTTACATATGGACAAATACGGTGAGATGTAATTACATTCTAAAGAATGCTTTTTAACTTCTTAGGGAGCAGCGCACGAGGTGACCGTTTTGGAGAGCCTGGCGTGCCCAAAGTAAAATGCCTCCCATTCAGGCCCAGAAAATAGGATATGCACATATTTAGTACCAGTGGATAGGAAACACACTGAATTTTCTAAAAGTGTTAACCAAACGGAGATTTATTGATATAATACATTACTTTTTCGAACAAAAGAACCATGGATTGTCTTCGTTGGACACTTTGGAAGCCCTCAGCAGAAGTTCTTCAAAAGGTAATTGATTTGTTTTCGCTGTGAAATGTGTTTTCTGTGAACCGTGGAGGCTTATGAAATTATGGTAATGGCAAAAATATGTTAGGTGCTACCCTCAAACAATCAAATGTGGTACTTTCGCCGTAAAAAACCTTTTTGAAATCTGACAACGCTGTGATATTGCCAAGAAGCAGAGCTTTTGATGACTATGAAGCACTTGTATATTGATGTATGTTTAATAATTCAACTTTTGGATTTTGAATTTGGCGCCTTGCATTTCACCTGGTAGTGTCGGGAGTGGGGTGCTAGCGCACCACCGCTCCCTAAGAAGTTAAGGTCCTGGAGTGGCCTAACCAGTCTCCAGACCTTAATCCCATAGAAAATCTGTGGAGGGAGCTGAAGGTTTCAGTTGCCAAACGTCAGCCTCGAAACCTTAATGACTTGGAGAAGATCTGCAAAGAGGAGTGGGACAAAATCCCTCCTGAGATGTGTGCAAACCTTGTGGCTAACTACAAGAAATGTCTGACCTCTGTGATTGTCAACAAGGGTTTTGCCACCGAGTACTAAGTCATGTTTTGCAGAGGGGTCAAATACGTATTTCCCTCATTAAAATTCAAATCAATTTATAACAATTTTTGACATGCTTTTTCAGGATTTTTTTGTTGTTATTCTGTCTCTCACTGTTCAAATAAACCTACCATTAAAATTATAGACTGATAATTTCTTTGTCAGTGGGCAAACATACAAAATCAGCAGGGGATCAAATACTTTTTTCCCTCACTGTACAGTACCAGTCAAAAGTTTGGTCACACCTACTCATTCAAGGGTTTGTCTTTATTTGTACTATTTTAAAAACTGTAGAATAATAGTGAAGACATCAAAACTATGAAATAACACACATGGAATCATGTATTAACCAACAAAAAATCTAAATATATTTTATATTCCTGAAAGTAGCCACCCTTCGCCTTGATGACAGCTTTGCAGACCCTTGGCATTCTCTCAACCAGCTTCATGAGTTAGTCATCTGAAATGCATTTCACTTAACAGGTGTGCTCTGTTAAATGTTAATTTCTGAAATGTCTTTCCTTCTTAATGCATTTGAGCCAATCAGTTGTGTTGTGACAAGGCATGGGTGGTATACAGAAGATTGCCCTATTTTGGTTAAAGACCAAGTCCATTTTATGGCAAGAACAGCTCAAATATGCAAAGAGAAAAGACAGTCCATCAGTACTTTAAGACATGAAGGTCAGTCAATCCGGAAAATGTCAATAACTTTGAAAGTGTATTCAATTGCAGTCACAAAAAAACATCAAGTGCTGTGATGAAACTGGCTCATATGAGGACCGCCACAGGAAAGGAACACTACCTCTGCTGCTGAGGATAAGTTCATTAGAATTAACTGTTCCTCAGATTTGTATTTATGTTCATTATGGATCCCCATTAGTTGCTGCCAAGGCAGCAGCTACTCTTCATTGCGCTCCAAACCTATTAAAGCACATAGATTGCAGCCCAAATAAATGCTTCACAGAGTTCAAGTAACAGACATATCTCAACATCAACTGTTCAGAATAGACTGCATGAATAAGGCCTTAACGGTCGAATTGCTGCAAGAAACCACTACTAAAGGACACCAGTAATAATAAGAAGAGACTTCCTTGTGTCAAGAAACACGAGTAATGGACATTTGACCGGTGGAAATCTGTCTTTTGGTCTGACGAGTCCAAATTTTGTCTTTGTGAGACGCAGAGTAGGTGAACGGATTATCTCTGCATATGTGGTTCCCACCGTGAAGCATGGAGGAGGAAGTGTGATGGTTTTGGGGTGCTTTGCTGGTGACACTGTCTGTGATTTATTTAGAATTCAAGGCACACTCAACAAGCATGGTTACCGCAGCATTCTGCAGCGATACGCCATCCCATCTTGTTTGAGTTTAGCGGGACTATCATTTGTTTTTCAACAGGACAATGACCCAAAACACACCTCCAGGCAACTTGTTAGGGCTAGGGTCCTTTTTTCAGTAAACTGCCTGTTACTCAGGCCCAGAAGCCAGGATATGCATGTAATTGGTAAATTCGGATAGAAAACACTCTGCCATTTGTGGAAATGTTAAAATACTGCATGAGACTATAACACAATATATATGGCAGGTGGAAATCCAAAGAAAAACCAACCTGAATTTTTTTTTTAGGTCCCAGGCTCTTATAATGGAAAGCTAGGGGTCCTATGTAATTCCAGCTCCCAGATTGTTTATTGTTTCAGGCTTGTTTCTTACAAAACGAGTAAGAATTTTGAGTTTTGGCTCAAAGACTCATAGGAAAAATTACTTGTGTCATGCACAAGGTAGATGTCCTAACCACCTTGCCAAAACTATAGTTTGTTAACAAGAAATGTGTGTAGTGGTTGAAAAACGAGTTTTAATCACTCCAAACAAAGAGTATGTACATTTCCGACTTCAACTGTATACTGAGCACATGTTGGCTGCTTTTCCTTCACTCTGCATTCCAACTCATCCCAAACCATCTCAATTGGGTTGAGGTTGGGTGACTGTGGAGACCAAGTCATTTGATGCAGCACTCCAGCACTCTCGTCTTCAGGCTACAGTCGACAACATCCTGTGAAATTGGGGATCCAATTTGGGGATCCATAATAAACATAAATACAAATACAAATCTGAGGAGCAGTTAACTTCTTACGAAGTGGTGGGACACTACCTGGTGAAATGCAAGGCTGCCAAACTCAAAATCCAAAAGTTGAATTATTAAACATGCATCAATATACAAGTGTTTCATAGTCATCAAAAGCTCTGCTTCTTGGCAATATCACAGCATTGTCAGATTTCAAAAAGGCTTTACGGTGAAAGCACCATATTTGATTGTTTGAGGGTAGCACCTAACATATTTTTCCATTACCATAAATTCATAAGCCTTTACGCTTCACAGAAAACACATTTCACAGCGAAAACAAATCAATTACCTTTTGAAGAACTTCTGCTGAGGGCTTCCCAAGTGTCCAACGAAGACAATCCATAGTTCTTTTGTTAGAAAAAGTAATGTATTATATCCATAAATCTCCATTTGGTTGGCGCGTTATAATGAGAAAATATAGTTTAGACTCCTCCATTGAAATGTGAAGAGAACTCGTTCAACTTATACCTATAAACTTTTCCAAGAAGAATCAAACAATTTTAAATGTATCCTTAGGAACACTTTTATGTATAAATAGTATAATATTTCAACCGGAATATAAACTGGGCGATAAGAAAGGAAAAAACCACAGAGCGTGCCAGCCGTGAACGCGCATTTACTTCTAATGACATCTGTGTGACCACTTCCTTATTCCTCTTCTTCTCTGCTCTAAAAGCAGCTAAAATGAATCAGAACACTTTCTCGAGACTATTGACATCCAGAGGAAGCGATAGGTACTGCATTCATATGCCCTTATATGGGCATTTTCATAAGGGACGTGTTCCAAATGAGGCAAAACCACCACTTTTTCCAGGACAGAAATTCCTCTGGTTTTTGCCTGCCATATCTGTTCTGTTATACTCACAGACAAAATGTTAATACTTTTAGAAAATTCAGAGTGTTTCCTATCCAATGGTACTACATATGTGCATATCCTATTTTCTGGGCCTGAATGGGAGGCATTTTACTTTGGGCACGCCAGGCTCTCCAAAACGGTCACCTCGAGCTCTGATCTCTAAGAAGTTAAACCAGTTATAATTATTTAAACGTTTTTTTATATTTCTCTTTTTGCAGAAAAAAGGTGGGGGGTGGTCTCTATCCGTCCGTTTCCAATTCAGCGTATTCAGATTGTGACCGGATCAGACGCTGCCTTTTGATCCCTCCATCCAGGTGCTGTATATTTTCAGTCCATGGATAGATCCACATGTGTGTCTTTAGACCCGGGCTCTGTCTTGGGGATAGAAGCACCCATCGCCGTAACTTTTCACGATGTTTGAAAATACTTTCCACCTCTCTCATAAGGTAAAGGATTTTATGATAGTCGCGCTACACAAAGCTGAAAATAGGCACAAAATAGTTAACCTCCGTGCATGCTTTGGAAAATACATACGTATTAACGGATTTGGTGGCATTGGAACTATCAAATTGGGCACATGCTAAAAATGTCACTCGGGAGATTGGAGTATACGCCGTTGAAGAGATTCTTATGGCTTGCAGGTCATCGCGCCCGCAGACTTGTTCTTCAAATGCATAGCCTGGCAGTCCTGACCCCCTCAGTGTTTTTTCCATTTGGCATAGAGCTAAACGTATTTTCAACCATTCTCTCATTCATAGCACTGGAGAAAAACTCCCGGTTTTTGTTTGGAAAAGCGTGATACGGTCTATGTTTGTGAAAATCTTCACGCTTGAATCCTCCGGGTGGAAAATGTATCCCATATGGCCTTCCCTCATATCAAGCAATCCATTAAAACAATCCGGGGCATCACAAATAACGTCCTCTATGGTTTTGTCATTGTGTTCTTGACACACTGAACACAATACACCTAAAATCGGTCTTGGTGTCACGCCCTGACCTGTTGGAGCCTTTTTATGTCTCATTTTGGTTTGGTCAGGGTGTGATTTGGGGTGGGCATTCTATGTTCTTTTTGTATTTCTTTGTTTTGGCTGAGTGTGGCTCTCAATCAGGGACAGCTGTCTATCGTTGTCTCTGATTGGGAACCACACTTAAGCAGCTATTTTTCCCTCCAGCCTTGTGGGAAGTTGACTCTGTGTATGTGCTGTTGGTGCTATACGTTTTGATCTTCGTTTGTTGTCTTGTATTGAGTGAGTTAACGAAATAAATATGTTTAACTCAACACGACACGCTGCCCCTTGGTCCGTCAATGAAGATCGTGACACTTGGAGACATGTTTAATTTCTTCTTTAGGGTTCTGAGCTTATTTTAATTTGTATAGTGTTCTGGGGTTTATCTCTGAGTTAGCGGGAACTGTCCACAGTCCACTCTTTATAGTCCGTCTGTCTAATACCCTGGACCATTACTGTTTCAGAAACACATTCCCCAGTTCAAAGAGGTCACCTCAATCACCTTGACAGTTTGTAAACACAGGCTTTACCCTGGACAGGACGTATGGCCATAAGCACTCACTCGAACATGGGGGTGGTGGTGGGGGTTGACATCACCTCAAAGAGGTCATTTCAATCAGCTTGACCGTTTCTTGACCGCATTAATGTAATCAAAGCCATATCTTCAAAGGGACATATAGGAACACAAAATACACAGCATATCTTCAAATAGACATATAGCGCCATAAATACAAAGCATATCTTCAAAGGAACATATAGGGCCATAAAACTACAAAGGCTTCAAAGGGACAGATGTACATACATGATCATAAAACACCTCCCCCTACCGGGGGGTGTACACACCCACCGGGGGGGCCATAAAAAAGCCATCAATCACACGTTTGACCGATGCCGTCTACTTTATTCTCTCTTATGTCCAAGCAATTAGACTGCTGAACAGCTAATCAATGGCTGTCTGCATACTCCCACTAACTATCTGCACTAACTCTATGCACACTCACAGGACTCTATCTACACATTCCCAGACACATACAGTGACACTCACACACAAACACTCACGCACATATTGACACACACACACACAATCACCATATCCATTGCTGCTACTTTCTTTTTTTATCCTGCTGCTCAGTCACTATTACCCCTGATAACGTGTACATGTCTAACTCAACTATCACCAGTATCCCTGCACAGTGATATTGATTGTGGCAGTGACCTTGTATATAGTGTATATTATACTGTGGATTTTATTTTGTCTGACTTAGTATTGAGTCAGTGCTCTTTTCAAGAATCTAGTCTGGATTTGACACTTTTCAACGTATTTACTTTTAATATTGAAAACGGTGTTGTTGAGGAAGAGCTTGCAAGTAATTATTTCAGTCTACTTTGTACACCTGCTGTATAATGTGTGTGTGAGAAAGAAACTTTTATTTGATTTGTGTATATGTAAATTATGCACCATGTGACTTCTTAGGAAGAACACAGGACGGAGAGCTTTGGATCTCTCATACACTCATTCATGCAGGTGAATTAAAATCAGGTTGGACTCAGCCTCGTGCAGGAGAGAACACCACCAAAACAGTTACCAAAACAACAAAGGTAAGTTCTTTTACATTTTAACACGACTTAGTACGTTAACGCAGGCTATTCGTTGTACATCCCCTCTTCATGTTTACTTTCAGACTTACTGAGATACTCAGTAAAGTATTCATACATTTTGTTTTCTTACAGACGTAATTTAAAATTTATTAAACAAATATTTTTGCCACTGGCCTACTCTCAATAACCTGTAATGTGAAATTGGAATCATCAATTTAGAAATGTTTACAAATTATATACAAATTAAAAGCTGAGAACTTGACTCATTAAGTATTCAACCCATTTGTTATGGAAAGCCTAAATACATTCAGGGGGAAAAATATGCTGACAGTGTGCTATAACAGTGTTAAACATGATTTTTTGAATGACTACCTCATCTCTGCACCCCACGAATGCCAAAAGCCACCACCATCACTTTTTACTCAGGCCAAAACGTTTTTTGCAGCATTAATTTAGTGCCTTGTTGCAAACAGGATGCATGTTTTGGAATAATATTTTATTCAATATACAAGTGCTTCATAGTCATCAAAAGCTCTGCTTCTTGGCAATATCACAGCATTGTCAGATTTCAAAAAGGCTTTACGGTGAAAGCACCACATTTGATTGTTTGAGGGTAGCACCTAACATATTTTTCCCATTACCATAAATTCATAAGCCTTCACGGGTTCACAGAAAACACATTTCACAGCGAAAACAAATCAATTACCTTTTGAAGAACTTCTGCTGAGGGCTTCCCAAGTGTCCAACGAAGACAATCCATAGTTCTTTTGTTAGAAAAAGTAATGTATTATATCCATAAATCTCCATTTGGTTGGCGCGTTATAATGAGAAAATATAGCTTCGACTCCTCCATTGAAATGTGAAGAGAACTCGTTCAACTTATACCTATAAACTTTTCCAAGAAGAATCAAACAATTTTAAATGTATCCTTAGGAACACTTTTATGTATAAATAGTATAATATTTCAACCGGAATATAAACTGGGTGATAAGAAAGGAAAAAACCACAGAGCGTGCCAGCTATGAACGCGCATTTACTTCTAATGACATCTGTGTGACCACTTCCTTATTCCTCTTCTTCTCTGCTCTAAAAGCAGCTAAAATGAATCAGAACACTTTCTCGAGACTATTGACATTCAGAGGAAGCGATAGGCTTTATGGCGAAAGCACCACATTTGATTGTTTGAGGTTAGCACCTAACATATTTTTTCCATTACCATAATTTCATAAGCCTCCACGGTTCACAGAAAACACATTTCACAGCGAAAACAAATCAATTACCTTTACCAGCCAACGACCAGGACCCTTCAATGGACAGATACCCACCTTACCGCTTTCAACAACCTGAAACGCCTCTTCACCTCAACTCCAGTCCTTCGCTAACCTGACCAAACCCTTCCTTTCATCCTAGAGGTGGATGCCACCGAAGTAGGAGCCATACTCTCTCAGCAGGTAGGAACACCTCCAAAATCACGTCAATGTGCCTTCTTCTCCAGGAAGTTATCCTCCGCTGAGAGGAATTGGGATGTGGGCAACAGAACTCCTCACCATCAAGCTGGCCATCGGAGTGGCACCACTGGTTGGAGGGGGCACAACATACCTTTCTCGTCCTACCAGATCATCGTAATCTGGAGTATACCAGAGGGGCCAAGAGGTTAAACTCCAGACAGCTCTCTTCCTCAAACACGGCGGTATATAGCCTGGGCCGAATACGCTCAGAAATCACTCATCTCTCCGCCTTACTCCGTTTCAGTGTGTCCTTGGTTACCAAGCCCCCCTTGTTTCCCTGGGAGATGGAGCCCGGTACTGTCCCAGCTGTTGACGACTGGTTTTGGTGAAGTGAGCGGGTATGGGAGACCTGCAAGAAGCCTCAAATACCCAGAAAAGCTTTGCCAACAGACGCCGCCAATCTACGCCACTCTTGCATCCCGGACAACGTCTGTGGCTTTCTACCAGAAACATCCGACTCCGTCTTCCCTGCAAAAAGTTCTGTCCTCGCTTCATTGGTTCTTTCAAGATAACCCATCGCATCAACCCTGTCTTGTATCGCCTCCAGTTACCCCATCATTATAGAATCTTCTCGTCCTTCCATGTGTCTCTACTGAAGCAGGTCACCTATAGTCCTCTTCATCCTCCAGTTTCCACCAACAGTGCACCCCCACCATTGGACGCCGGAGGGGAACCGGCATACACCATAAGGGCCATCCTGGATTCCAAACATCTAAGAGGTCACATTCATTATTTGATGGATTGGGAAGGGTATGGCCCTGAGGATCATCCTGCTCCCCGACCTCGGGGTCGACCCCCTAAAAGACCCAACAGACACCAGCCTGCCGGACCTCGCCCCCAAGGTAGGCGGCCACCTCAGTGCCCCCACCCGCCCGTTCCACTGTCAGAGGCTGTTGGGTCGTCAGGTGCCTCCCTTGGGGGGAAGGGGGTACTGTAACGTTTTGTGTTTTCCTTGTGTTTCCTTTTTTTTTGCTTTCTGGAACGTGCCCAGCCTTTCAATTAGTTCATTGAGTTTACCCTTGTTTTAGACTCACATGGTTTAATCAGTTCCCTATTTAGTTCAGTTCTTCCTGCTTTTTCTTTGTGAGGTACTGTTTTTTGTTTGTTGTGCAAATGATATGCCTGTCACCAGTAAATTTCTATTCATTAAAGCCCACCGCGCTTGAATCTCCACCTTCTCTTGAGTATTCATTACAGGAAGAATGTTTATCAGTGACTGGGTATACTGATACACCACCCAATACATAATTAACATCTTATTTTCAGTCCCCGTCTTTATGAGACATTGTAAAATCTCCCTGGTCTTTATGGTTGAATCTGTGCTTGAAATTAAATACTTGACTGACGGATGTTACAGATAATCGAATGTGTGGGGTACAGAGATGGGGTAGTAAAAAAAGCATGTGAACCACTATTTGAAGCAAATGTTTACTCCAGAACTTATTTAGGCTTGCCATAACAAAGGTGTTGAATACTGTTTGACTCAAGACATTTCATCTTTCCATTTTTTATTAATAAAAAAATACCCCCCCCAAAAAATAGAAATATAAAAAATTATCCACTTTTACATTATGGGGTATGATGTATAGATCAGTGACACGAAATATAAATTTTAAATTCAGGCTGTCACACCAAACATTTGGGAAAAAGTCAAGGGGTTTGAATAATTTGTGAAGGCACTGTAAGTCTCTTGCCAATAACATTTTAAAACAAAGTCATGAATTGTGTTCTCTCCCCCTCTCTATCTCAGGCCTCGGACACTGTTCCGCAATTATGGATGACTCTTCAGGAAATGACACTTATAGTGTTTGCTTGGACCAGGAATTAGTTGTGATATGGCTGTTCTTTGCTGGCCAGGCCCTGTGCTTCCTCTTGGGAGCGCCAGCTCTGGTCTGGTGCCTCTGGCTCTCTCTGAGTGGAAGTCAATCTGGAGGTCTCAAACCCACCCAGGTCTTCCCTATTAACCTGTTTGCAGTGGAGCTGGTGTTTTGTGTCAATGTTCTCCTTAACCTGCTCGCTCACCTCATCGAGAATTACATGTTTATGCAGGCTGTGTTTTTCCTCTATGACCTCTCCTGGGCCTGCAGGCCCCTACTCCAGAGCTGCATCTGCGTGGAGCACTACCTAGCGGTGGTCCAACCTGTGGCTTTCCTCAAGTACAGACACCGGAGGTACAGGGTGGCGTGTTCAACCATGGTCTGGGGTTTATCCTTCACTCATGCATTTCTTGGAATCGTTTTATTGAGTTATACGCACATCACTGGATATATTCTCATTAGTGTCTATTGCCTTGGGATGGTCGTCCTTTCTCTCTGCTACTTCTTTATCATGCGTGTGCTGAAGCAACTTGGTCCAGGAGAGGTAGAGGGGGGCAGAGGGGGAGAGGAGAGACATAAGATGAGAGCTTTTGGAATCATCTTAACCAACCTGGTGATAATCTTGGCAAGCTCAATCTCTGTGGTTGTTAGTTTGGTTAGCCAGTCACCTGATTTTGACTTTGACTGCAATTTTGTACCCATTTTGCTTATTGTTAACATTTTCAGTGTCGTGCTCTCACCCCTGCTGCACCTCTACAGAGAGGGAAAGCTGCCATGCAGAAGAGGGCCAGAGACACGTTAGACTTACAGTTGCAGGCTTTAAAAATACTGTTTTTGTAACAAACTATTGCTAGGAGACAGGAAACTGGTGAGAAGAGGACAGCTCATAGTAATGGCTGGAATTAAGTGAATACATTTGAATCAAACGTAAGTAAGCCATGTGTTTGATGTGTCATTTCCATTTCATTTATTCCATTCCAGTCATTATTTTGAGCCTGTCCTCCCTAATTAAGGTGTCGCCAGCATACTGTACGTAGACACAGCAAAGGCATAGAGCAATTTGTGTAATTGTTAATTTTAGAAATATTTGTTATTGTTTTAATTTGGTGGCATGTAGCAATATCATTATGTGTGATACATCATGCTAGCATTAGCTTTGTTGTTAACTAAAGCTGCATCACTTGTTCAGCATTATAGTGAATGTTGGATTGTTTTATTAGTGGTTTAAACAATAAGAGTATTAGGCTAGACAGGGGATTAGGTCTATTAATTTAGCATCAGCAATTTTAAAATGAATTGTCTTAATCTTTAAATTATGTTGTAATTTGAATTAAGTTCCTTGTCTGTCACTAAGATTACATAATGTTATTAAAATGCATGTGGACTGACTGTTCAAGAGACTTGGCTAATTATGTCATTGTTACGCAACATTGTAACCCAGACAGTGCACACTCCCCTCTCCATTCCTTTTCACATTAGGCTCTATCCACACTGGAAAAAATCTGGTAGTTCGGTAATTTTATCTACTTCCCAAGATTCAGATAAAGTTGTGGATATCATTTATATGTATCTGCGTCCAGTATGAAATAAGTTAGAGGTAGCTAGCTTGCCTGTATTTGTGCTAAGCTAGTTAATATAGGCTTGTGAAACTATCTCTAACTTCCTTCATATTGGACGCAGATACGCTGTATGTGCTGTAAATGGTATCAACAAATGAATGTGACTCTCGGAAAGTAGAAACAGGGTCTCCTAAACCAACCCTTTAACATTGGCTATTTGAGTGGCAGATGCACATCAACTCAAATGTCAAAACATTCGACAAAAATGGGCTAGTCTAGATAAGTGTCATCTTGGTGGGGTAAAATGTTGATTTTGTGAGTATGTGTGTGAAATTTCCATTGTATTTGTTATATAACTATTAGTCTAAGTGACTTTATACATGAATACACATCTTAGCTAATTGTATCATTATTAAGAAACATGCAAACCCAGACAGGATCATTGGAAAAAAATATTAACTTCCATGAACATCGGGACCTGATTTGATGTCTTTTAGCTGTTGTATTTGTATTCCTATTTGTTTTGGATTCTCATAAGCTGCTACCAAGGCAGCAGCTACTCTTACTGTTTTTTTTAAGGATTTCCATTAGTTCATGCCGAGGCAGCAGCTACTCTTCCTGGGGTCCAGCAAAATTAATTCAGTTTATACCATTTTAAAAACATTACAATATGTTTACAGATTTCAGAACACACTGTTTGGCCTCAGGCTCCTAGTGTGTGTATAGTGTGTATGTTATCTTGTGTGTGTATGCATGTGTATGCATGTTGTAACTGCTTCTGTTTAGGAATAATAACAAATTCTGGAGTTGATTCTGATCTTGAATATGTTCGTGAGATTGCCTGCAATGACAACAAGTTCAGTCCGATGATGCTGTGACACACCACCCCAGACCATGACGGAACCTCCATCTCCAAATCGATCTCGCTCCAGAGTACAGGCTCGGTGTAACGCTCATTCCTTCGACGATAAACGCAAATCGGCCATCACCCCTGCTGAGACAAGTGAAGAGCACTTTTTGATTTGCCAGTCCTGTCTGGTCCAGCAACAGTGGGTTTGTGTCCATAGGTGACATTGTTGCCGGTGATGTCTGGTGAGGACCTTCCTTTCAACAGGCCTACAGCCCTCAGTCCAGCTTCTCTCAACCTATTGCGGACAGTCTGAGCACAGATGGATGGATTGTGCATTCCTGGTGTAACTCGGGCAGTTGTTGTTGCCATCCTGTACCTGTCCCGCATGTGTGATGTTCGGATGTACTAAACCTGTGCGGGTGTTACACGAGGTCTGTCACTGCGAGGACGATAATCTGTGATTTAGCTGCCAGATTGCAGTTCCTATTGCTTCCACTAGAGGTCAGCAGTCTTTAGACAAGGTTTTTTCGATATTGGAAAACCAAGGAGTAAGAGCTGTTCTTCCTGGGGTCTCGTGAAGTGCCCTGATCTGTTTTGCGTGCGTGAGCGCGCTCTTCGCTATTTATCTTTTTTATTCAACAGGCTATATTCCGTCTGAAATATTATCGTTTCTATTCATATTAGGGTATCTGAGTATTGATTAGGAACACTGTTTGACTTGTTTCGACGAACTTTACCGGTACTTTTGGGATATTGTTTGTCTGCATGGATGAACGCCTTTGAGCAGGTGGACGAACAAGCATGGGAAACAATATTTAAACCCTTTACAATGAAAATCTGTGAGGTTATTTTGATTTTTACGAATTATCTTTTGTTTCTTTTTTTGCTGAGTTTATATTTTTATTAAGATATCACATGCAGTGGCTTGTGAAAGTATTCACCCCCCCTGGCATTTTTCCTATTTTGTTGCCTTACAACCTGGATTTAGAATAGATTTTTTGGGGCTTTGTATCATTTGATGTGCACAACATGCCTACCACTTTGAAGATAACATATTTTTTTTGTGAAGCAAGCAAGAAATAAGACTTAAATTAATGCAATTACAGGTGCAAGTCTCTTGGGGTATGTCTCTATAAACTTGGCACATCTAGTCACTGGGATTTTTGCCCATTCTTCAAGGCAAAAATGCTCCAGCTTCTTCAAGTTGGATGGATTCTGCTGGTGTACAGCAATCTTTAAGTCAAACCACAGATTCTCAATTGGATTGAGGTCTGGGCTTTGACTAGGCCATTCCAAGACATTTACATTTTTCCCCTTAAACCACTGGAGTGTTGCTTTAGCAGTATGCTTAAGGGTCATTGTCCTGCTGGAAGGTGATCCTCTGTCTCACTGTAAAATCTCTGGAAGACTGAAACAGGTTTCCCTCAAGAATGTCCCTGTATTTAGCACCATCCATCATTCCTTCAATTCTGACCAGCGTGCCAGTCCCTGCTGATGAAAAACATCCCCACAGAATGATGATGCTACCACCATGCATCACTGTGGGGATGGTGTTCTCGTTGTGATGTTAGGTGTTGGGTTTGGCCAGACATAGCAATTTTTCTTGATGGACAAAAAGCTAAATTCTAGTCTCATCTGACCAGAGTAACTTCTTCCATATGTTCGGGAAGTCTCCCAAATGCCTTTGTCGAACACCAAACATCTTTGCTTATTTTCTTCTTTAATTAAGCAATGGCTTTTTTTCTGGCCACCCTTCTGTCAAACCCAGTTCTGTGGAGTGTACAGCTTAAGGTGGTTTTATGAACAGGTACTCCAATCTCCGTTGTGAAGCTTTGCAGCTCCTTCAGGGTTATCTTTGGTCTCTTTGTTGCCTCTCTGATTAATGCCCTCCTTGCCTGGTTCATGAGTTTTGGTGGGCGGATTTAATGGTGCTCTGTGTGTTGTTTAAAGTTTCTGATATATTTTTATATCCCAACCCATATCTGTACTTCTCCACAACTTTGTCCCTGACCTGTTTCTAGAGCTCCTTGGTCTTCATGGTGCTGCTTAGTTGGTGGTGCAACTTGTTTAGTGGTGTTGCAGACTCTGGGGATTTTGACTATGCCCATATGATTTGACTATGTATCATGAAAGAATCAGCCTTTGCAGGTGGCTGGGCTATCCTGTGCCTGGGACTGACAGATGCAGAGTGATATGAGTGGTACTGTTTTCGTTTCTGCTCAGGCAAAAATGCAAATCCCTGAACAGGTTGATATTCCATCTATATTTGTGTGTGTGTCTGTGCGCATGTGAGTTATATGCATTATATGCATTTTGTTAATCTGTGTTTTGTTCATGATACGTTTTGACCAACTATGATCATTTAGCATTTTTACATCATTGAGTATGTGAACTTCGACTAACCGTTTAACATCTCAAGTTGTCATTCAGACTTTCTGAGAGAATGTACAATGCTTTGACTGACATAACAGTAGACCTACTCATATCAAATTATTTGCATGTTTACATCAGTATATTGCATTAGCATTTTTTAAACAATATTTAAAAACATGAAGTCATGAATCGTGTACACTCCCCTCTCTCATATCTCAGTGGGATCAGATATTGTTCCACAAGGATGAATGACTTTTCAGGAAACCACACTTGACAAGTGGGATGTGCTTGGTCCAGGTCTATGTTGTTCCGGTGCTTTGCCATTCTGCCCAGGTATTGTGCTTCCTTCTGGGGACACCAGCTCTGGTATGGTGCCACTGGCTCTCTCTGAGTGGAAGTCTCTCTGGAGGTCTCTAACCAACACATATCTTCTCAATTAACCTGTTTGCAGTGGAGCTGGTGTGCTGTGTCGAGGGTCTCCTTGAGATGGTCAGCTACCTAATCAGCCAGAATGTCTTGCTACGGCAGGCTATTTATGTCCTGTATTACCCCACCTAAAAGTATGTTTTTTTTGACAGACTAACTTGTTAGTGCCTGCAGCTGTAGTTTAAACATACATAGACAAGGCCTAGACACTTAATATTCTTTTTAGATAACTAGTTTTGATTGTTTTAATTTGTTTGCGTGTAGCAATAGCATTTTGTGAGATACATCACGTTAGCATTAGAGTTGTTGTTAATCACTTGTTTAGCATTATAGTGATTGTTGGTGTGATTTATTCATTCTACAACTATTATTAGGATAGGGTGGCTAGAGTAAATAATTGTCTTGTTCTTCATATAATGTTGTAATTTGAATGTAAGTCCTTCTCTGTCACTAAGATTACATAATGTTATACAAATGTATGGGGACGGACTGTGCATGAGACTTGGCTAAAGGCGTCTTCATTACAAATAGTTCCAACCCAGACAGTGCACACTCCTAGAAAGCCATTAAGCTTCATACACACTTGGAAAAATATTTAAACTACTTTACGTAAACTTTGATTACTTGAAAAGCAGATGCATGTCAATTCAAAGTCAAGTTAGTTAAATATAGGCTATTCTAGATGACTGTGATCTTGTTTTGAGCACTCTTCACAGCTTACTGCAGGTGCCAAATACTAGTCCCTTTGACAGAGGTATAGACACTCATTCTTCCACAATAAGAAGCCAAATTAGGTACAGTGAAAATGTAATTTCTTACCATGTCCTGAAAAACCACAGTAGTTTCAATACATTTGTAATATTAACATTGTTTATCTTTAAGTATTCATGCTTAATTCTTGTGACGATAAAACTAGCATTTTACATCAATTGTTACACCTCTCTTCAAATCAATTATTTTTCTCTCTCTCTCAGCCCTTCAGTCACGGTGAACCAGGAGATCTTCACCATAAACCAGTCTGTCAGGGAGCTTCTCTACTGCCTCTACTCACCTCTATTGGTTAACAACGTTCTCTTTTTTAAAGTTTGATCCTTACTTCTACATTTTTGGTTTGGTGGAGATTGGAAGGCCACTGTTCCTTTGCTGCATCTGTGTGGAGCGCTACATGGCGATGGTTTACCCTATGGTCTTTCTCAAGTACAGACCCCTGAAGTACAGAGTGGCATGTGTGACCCTATAATGGTTTCCGACACTCTGCATCCTCGTGTCAATCGGTGCTACCAGAAGGAGTATCGAATTCAACGCTGGTATCTTCACTGTGGTTCTGTTCAGTGAAGTGCTTCTCTTGTGTCTTAAAACTGAGGGTGCTGCTGAGCAGGTCTGGTCCAGGGGATGAAGAAAAATGAAGAAAAAAGCCTCCTGTACCTTCCAGATCTTCATGCTGACCTTGATGCTGAACTACTCACCTATGATCATCAGGGCAATCCTTCAGAATCATATTTATTTGAGATTAAGGTGTATTCTAACCCCCATTACTTTCTCATTCAGGGTGTTGGGTAGCTTTACTCAGCCCTTCCTCTACCTCCACATGACTAAGAAACTGCCCTGCACCGGGGGTTAACACTCTAGAGTCTAATCCCTGTCTAGACTGGGGGAGAGGGAATTGTTCTAAAATGGTCATACCAATAATTATTTAGCTGTTTAATTTAGACTTTTAAGAACATTAAGGTATCCCCCTCAAAAATATAAACAAATTATTGGATGAAACATTGAATTTGGCATTACTGCAATTAGTCAATAGAAATGCAATAAATAACAGATTCATGGAAGTCCCAATAAAGGAAGTGTGTTCTGAAGTGTCTGTGCTATATCTGAGAGATATAGGACAGACACTCCCGAGTGGGGCTCCTGAGTGGTGCAGCGGTCTAATACACTGCATCTCAGTGTTAGAGGCGTCACTACATACCCTGGCACGATTCCAGGCTGTTTCACAACCGCCCGTGATTGGGAGTCCCATAGGGTGCCGCACAATTGGCCCAGGTTTATCCGGGTTAGGGTTTGGACGGGGTAGACCGTCATTGTGAATATGAATTTGTTCTTAACTGACTTGCCTAGTTAAATAAGTAAAACAAAAGATCAGGAAACTATTTATTTTACATGTACAGTGAGGGAAAAAAGTATTTGATCCCGTTTTGTACGTTTGCCAAAGAAGTGATCAGTCTATAATTTTAATGGTAGGTTTATTTGAACAGTGAGAGACAGAATAACAACAAAAAAAAACAGAAAAACGAATGTCAAAAATGTTATAAACTGATTTGCATTTTAATGAGGGAAAAAAGTATTTGACCCCTCTCAATCAGAAAGATTTCTGGCTCCCAGGTGTATTTTATACAGGTAACGAGCTGAGAATAGGAGCACACTCTGAAAGGGAGTGCTCCTAATCTCAGTTTGTTACCTGTATAAAAGACACCTGTCCATAGAAGCAATCAATCAATCAGATTCCAAACTCTCCACCATGGCCAAGACCAAAGAGCTCTCCAAGGATGTCAGGGACAAGATTGTAGACCGACACAAGGCTGGAATGGGCTACAAGACCATCGCCAAGCAGCTTGGTGAGAAGGTGACAACAGTTGGTGCGATTATTTGCAAATGGAAGAAACACAAAAGAACTGTCAATCTCCCTCTGCCTGGGGCTCCATGCAAGATCTCACCTTGTGGAGTTGCAATGATCATGAGAACGGTGAGGAATCAGCCCAGAACTACACAGGAGGATCTTGTCAATGATCTCAAGGCAGCTGGGACCATAGTCACCAAGAAAACAATTGGTAACACACAACGCCGTGAAGGACTGAAATCATGCAGCACCCGCAAGGTCCCCCTGCTCAAGAAAGCACATATACATGCCCGTCTGAAGTTTGCCAATGAACATCTGAATGATTCAGAGGACAACTGGGTGAAAGTGTTGTGGTCAGATGAGACCAAAATGGAGCTCTTTGGCATCAACTCAACTCGCCGTGTTCGGAAGAGGAGGAATGCTGCCTATGACCCCAAGAACACCATCCCCACCGTCAAACATGGAGGTGGAAACATTATGCTTTGGGGGGTTTTTTCTGCTAAGGGGACAGGACAACTTCACCGCATCAAAGGGACGATGGACGGGGCCATGTACTGTCAAATCTTGTGTGAGAACCTCCTTCCCTCAGCCAGGGCATTGAAAATGGGTTGTGGATGGGTATTCCAGCATGACAATGACCCAAAACACAAGGCCAAGGCAACAAAGGAGTAGCTCAAGAAGAAGCACATTAAGGTCCTTTAGTGGCCTAGCCAGTCTCCAGACCTTAATCCCATAGAAAATCTGTGGAGGGAGTTGAAGGTTCAAGTTGCCAAACAACATCCATGAAACCTTAATGACTTGGTGTAGATCTGCAAAGAAGAGTGGGACAAAATCCCTCCTGAGATGTGTGCAAACCTGGTGGCCAACTACAAGAAAAGTCTGACCTCTGTGATTGCCAACAAGGGTTTTGCCACCATGTTTTGCAGAGGGGTCAAATACTTATTTCCCTCATTAAAATGCAAATCAATTTATAACATTTTTGACATGCGTTTTTCTGGATTTTTTTGTTGTTGTTATTCTGTCTCTCACTGTTCCTATACTTGTGCCTCTACGCTCGGTAATGGAAGCCCGCTGTCTCAATCTCATTAAGACCCATCCACGTCTGCCTCTGTTGAAATGGTGAAAGTAGTTTATGGTCAGTGACGCACTAAGGAAGTCCAGGGTGGAGTCCTTGTAGGAAGGGTCCAGTGGTGAGTTGTGTTGAGGTGATGCAGAGTTTTTCTGACCTGTTGTCACTCTGCACCCCTTTGTCAAATTAAAGAACAGGCAGCATATGGGTCTGTTACACGACTTGACAGGACCTGTGATTGGCTGAGTTCTGGTCCATAAAACCTGGTCCATAACACAGAGGTGTGAAGAGGCCTCTTCCACTGGACCTTGGGGTCAAGCTGAGGTCGGGGATGGTAGCCTACCTTAGCAGTAAAAGTCACACAGAGTTTGAAATCCCAAAGAAACGTCTCTGAACCCCAGCGCAAGACAGAGGGTTTGAGTGAGAAGGTGTTCTACACTGTGCGTGTCTGAAGCTCATATGATTTGACTCTGTAAGGTGAAAGAGTCAACCCTTGCCTGGTTGATGGGTTAACCTGTGGCTGGGATTGACAGGTGCTGAGTAGTATGAGTAATGATGATTCTCATTCTGTTCAGGCCAAAATGCAAATTCCTGAGCAGGTTGAAGTTGCATCTGTGGGTTTGTGGCTGCCAACCTTCCCCCACTTCCAGTGCAGTCCAGCTACCTCAAGAGTGGAGAGGACACTGTCCACAGTGAATGAGATATGGGTGTGGAATTGTAATAACCTTGACACCAAGCAGCAGGAACAGCTGTGGCAGTTGCTGTTAGAGTTCTAAGACAGCTTTTTATCTGATTGAGGAGGAGGTGGGTCAGACTCATGTGGTTTAGCACAAGATTGACACGGGACGTTCGGCCCATCAAGATGCGTCCATATTCTGCTGATATACCAGGAGGTAGCAGACAAGGCTGTGTTGGAGATGCAGCGGGCAGACTTCATTGAGACCTCAGACAGTAATGGTTTCTAAAAAGGGGGACAAGCTGACATTCTGTGCTGACTACAGGCTGCTGTGTTTGACTTTGTTAGGGGGTCCTCCTGTTTTTTTTTGTTGATGGACCTCCTGTCTATGCCAGGTGCCCCTCTCCACAGATGCCAGAGCCAAAACAACTTTTTCCAATGGTTAAAGGTCCTGCGCTTCGACATGCGCAATGCTCAAGTTACATTTGAGTGGTGGATGGATAGGTTGATGGCTGGTTCCACTTCATGAAGAGTGTTGTACCTTCTTGGGGCACCGAGTGGGGGAAGAGGGAATCTGAACTATGAAGGACAATGTGTGGGCTGTCCGAGACCAGCAGAAGCTGACCACCAGCAGGATCTGAAGAGCTTCCTGGGCCTGGCCTTATACTACAACATGGTTAGCATGGGGCTTCCCATGGACAGGGTAGTGCCAGGATGCCTACACCAAGACCGAGGAGTGCCAGGGTACCTTTAACACCGTCAAGCGTGCTCTGATCGAGGCCCTCGTGCTTGACGCCCCTGACCCCACCTTGCTTATCTATCCTGGACACAGATGTGAACAATGCAGGCATGCGTTGTGTGCTGACCCAGGTGGATATAGGGGCAGAGAGTGGTGACGTACTTCAGAAAAACATTCAACAAACATGAGTCCTGCTAATGTCACTCTACGAGAGCTTCTCGCTGTAGTTGAGTCCATCAAACGGTTCAAGTACTACCTATGTGGCCTGCCCTTCATTGTAAGAACTGACCACTCCTCGCTCCAGTGAATCATGTCTTTCAAAGAGACAGAGGGGCAGGTCACAAGCTGGTTGGAGGAGTTTATGATGCAAGACTTGGTACACAGGGTGGGGCCACACCCCGTTAACGCTGACTCCATGTCCTGCCGGCCCTGTAATGCAGACTAGTGCCATCATTGTGAGAAGAAAGAGGCCCGTGAGAGAGAGCGCTGTGTGTGGAGAAGTGGGTCTGTGCCTCAGTTTGCCAGGTGAGTGGGCCTGTCTGCTGTCAGCTGCAAGCTGTTGACAAGGTTAAATGGAGGCAGCAACAAGAGCAAGACGGCCTAAAAGTCGGTGCTACAGTGGGTGAAGGAGCAGGACACAGATTAAAGTCGGTGCTACAGTGGGTGGAGATGCAGCAGAGGCCACATTTGGAAGAGTTGGTGGTGCTCTCACACACAACCAAAGGGCTGGGGTCAAAGTTTTAGGCTCTGTGGCTGACTGATGGTGTGCTACATCAAGCATCGAAGCAGCTATAGGAGAAAACAGGTGGCAGGTGGTGGTCCCCAAAGCATTTGGCAGGCTATGCTGCAGGGCATGCATGGAGGACACAAAACCCTCTACCGCTTCAGTCAGGACTTATACTGCTCTCAGCACAAGAGGGATGTGGCAGACTTTTGTCGCCAATGTGACAGCTGCACAGTCAGAAAGGGCCCTCCATGTTGCTCCCACAGGTCCCAGTCAGGGTTCCCATTGAGAGAGTGGGAGTGGATGTAGACGGGCCGTTCCCCGGGTGCTAGCCTTGTTGGGTTGGTCTCATTTCACAAAATGGCCTGAGTTCCACGCTCTGACTAACCAGGAAGCAGAGACCATTGTCAACCCACATACAGGGGGTATTGGCACTGCAGAGTCCATTCACTGCAACCAAGGAATGTCCCATGATCATTTTATTTTACCAGGCATGTCAGTTAATAACTAATTTTTATTTACAATGATGGCCTAGGAACAGTGGGTTAACTGCCTTGTTCAGGAGCAGAACAAACTGTTTTTATCTTGTCAGCTCTGGGATTCAATTTAGCAACATTTTGTGTACTGGTCCAATGCTCTAACCACAAGGCTACCTGCCGCCCCACAAAAGACACACAGTACTACGCTTCTCCTACAGAGTGATGTCATCGTCGAGCGCTTCAACAAAGCGCTTGCATTGCCGAGGCTCACCATATCTGCCAACCACCAGTGTGACTGGGACAAGCACCTGCCCATGTTTCTCAAGGCGTGCCGCACCGCTGTCCAAGACTCCACCTCCTGCCTTACTCTTGTTGATAGAGAGATCTGCACCCCTGCAGAGATGGTGTTTGAGTGCCCCCCTGAAAGCCCTCCTGTTTGTTGTGAGTTTGGGTTCAAAAAAGCATTTTCATTCGAGAAGTCAAGAACTGTTGTTGATTTTCACACATTTATGATTTATCGAAGTCATTACAATACATTACCATAACTGTTTGACCAGCTACTACTTACTAGCCTACATAATATAACTTTACTAACTGGACATATGTGACTATACTGTAGATAATGAAGATTAAATTAAATAAGAAACGTAAGAGAAATTCTGTGTTTTTAAACATAGAATGTACAGTAGAATTTTGTTCTAATGAAGATATCATTTACCTGTAAGTGAAAACCTATTCTGCAATCACTGCAATTATAAAGAGATGGAATCCAAACATCACGAACACTGTGTATGTCTGAAGCCCATATGATGTGATTATGTAAGGGAAAGAGTCATCCCTGGGACAGAAACTGAGTGATATGAGTGATATGAGTTCTATTTCTGCTCAGAGTAAAATAAAAATCCCTGAGCAGGTTGAATTTGCAGCTGTGTGTGTGTGTGCGTGCGTGCGTGCGTGCGTGCGTGCGTGTGTGTGTGTGTGTGTGTGTGTGGGTTAATGTGAAGCATTTGGCATATGCAATTTGTCTGTTTTGTTTGTTGACTTTAGGTTTTAATGGGATTCCTAGTCAAATATAATGACTTGCTGTAAACTGGTCTTACAATGCTGCTCAATTTATCAATGCCCACAGGTGTGTCTATGTAAATGACATAACACGTGACTTGTTGGGAAGAACACAGGACAGAGAGCTTTGGCTTAAATCACTCATACATGTAGGTGTTGTACCATTGGGTTGGTCTCAGTGTTCTCTAGGACAGAATTACAAATATTGCGAATCAAGGTCGAAGGAACAAAAACGACTAAGGTAGGTTATTGTACATTTTATAAAAATTGAGGATGTTATCTCTGCTAACGGTTTTACATCTCATATTTTCATTCAGACTTTCTGAGACAATGTACATTATCTTGACTGACATAGATATAGTTATTATTTATGTATTTTTGTTTAAGATTATTGCATCAGTATTTTGCCAGCAATATATTTAAACATAAAGTAATTCATTGTGTAATTTCCCCTCTCTCTTATCTCAGTGTGCTCGGATATTGTTCCACAAGGATGAATGTCTCTTCAGGAAACCACACTAACCAGCTGGGAGGTTTGCTTTACCAACGTCTATGTTGGGATAGTGCTGTCTGGTGCTGCCCAGGTCCTGTGCTTCCTCCTGGGGACACCAACTCTGGTCTGGTGCCTCTGGCTATCTCTGACTGGAAGTCTTTCTGGAGGTCTCAAACCCACCCAGGTCTTCCCTATTAACCTGTTTGCAGTGGAGCTGGTTTTCTGTGTTGAGGGTCTCCTTGAGGTGATCAGCTACCTCGCACAGAATGTCACTTTACTGCATGTTGTTTATTTCCTCTTTATCCTCTCCTGGACCTACAGGCCCATGCTCCAGAGCTGCATCTGTGTGGAGCGCTACCTGGCGGTGGTCCAACCTGTGGCTTTCCTCAAGTACAGACTCCGGAGGTACAGGTTGGCGTGTTCAACCATGGTCTGGCTGTTGTCGCTCGCTTACGCATGTTCTTGTATTACTTCAATGGGTAATGAAGAAACGGACGGTCATGTGCTTGTCAGTCTGTATTGCCTTGGGGTGGTCGTAATTTCTCTCTGCTGCTTCCTCATCCTGCGTGTGCTGAAGCAACCTGGTCCAGGAGAGGTAGACGGGGGCAGAGGGGGAGAGAAGAAACAGGGGATGACAGACCCACATAAGATGAGAGCTTTTGGGATCGTCTTAACAAACCTGGTGATTATCTTGGTGAACTTCATCCCGGTTGTCGTTGGTTACACCACCTTGCCATCCAGTCTTGACTACACCTGCAATGTCATCCCCTTGTTGCTCATTGTTAACATCTTCAGTGTCCTGGTCTCACCCCTGATGCACCTCCACAGAGGAGGAAGGCTGCCATGCCGAAGAGGGCCAGAGACACGTTAGACTTACAGTTGTGGGAACTAAAAGTACAGGTTTATGTGACAAGCTATCGCTAGGAGATTATTGAGCGTTGTGTTATAAAACCATTTCATTAAAATTGTTCTGCGCAGTCTAACGTCTTATTGCCTGCACCTGTAGTTTAAGCGTACTGTACGTAGACACGGCAAAAAGTAGAAGTCATTTTTTATTTGATTAATTATATATCATTTTGTGAGCTACAGCACAGTAGCATTGTACTTGTTTCTTAAAGGGGCAATCTGCAATTCAAACAAAAACAAAGTGGGCCATCCT
Organism: Brachymystax lenok tsinlingensis; assembly: GCA_030435695.1. Taxonomy (NCBI): domain Eukaryota; kingdom Metazoa; phylum Chordata; class Actinopteri; order Salmoniformes; family Salmonidae; genus Brachymystax; species Brachymystax lenok. Next base: position 39,753,500 of record CM059810.1, read on the forward strand.
TAATATCAACATTACGTTTTGAGGCTATACAGTACTATAGCCTCAACTTTTTTTAAACAAGCTATTTTGGGGTTCTGATGGGATACGACAGTTGAACTAAGCTCATGTGGCATTTATAAGATATATTGTTCAAGAATCACTGGGTAAATAATTAATTTAAAAGACCAACAATGGATATAGCATTCACCCCTTTAGCTAAAGCTGCATCACTTGTTCATCATTTATGGTGAATTTTGTTTTGTTTTATTTATAATACCATTTGTTTTAGAATGGGGGATTAGGCGGATTAATTTAACAGCAATAAGTCATGTATTGTCTTCTTCCTATTATATTGTCCATTTAATTGAGGGTCCTTGTATGTCACTAAGATTACATAATGGTATTTAAATGAATGGGGACTGACTGTGCATGAGACTTGGCTGTCATTGTAAATCGTCATCGTTCCGTAAAACACTGGAACGAAATTGGGACCCCCCTGATATAAACTTCAGCTATTTGAATTGCAGATACACGTCAATTCAAAAGCCAGTACATTAGTCAAATAAAGGCTAGTCTAGATGAGTGTGATCTTGGTTTGAGCCCTCTTCATAGCATACTGCAGGTGCTAAATCATAACCCCTAGACAGAAGTATAGACACTTGTTCTACCCCGATAAGAACAAGCCACAGCAGGTAGAGTGGAAAATAAATGTCTTTGATTGTCTTGAAAAACCACAGTAACTTCAATCAATTTGTAAAAACCACATGGTCTGTGTGTGTGTGTGTGTTTTTTTCTTAAATCCTGGGATGATAAAACATGTTTTGCACTATGTGTTTCACCTCTCCAGAACCTCTTTGTGGTCTTCAAACTCAGCTCAACCTAAACTTCAGAGACTAAAGTAACAGAGGACTTGCAAAAACAAATAAACCAAACTCATCTTATCCCGATCCCATGAGGTTTAATCACACGGGAGTTTTGAATATTACGACTCCTGGTATGATTGGTTTGCAGTTCCTAGCTGTTTTGCTTGGTTTGATTAATTTTAACCCCCAAAATACTGTATATACCACAATTCTATCTTTGCTAAATCATGTTTTAACTTGTATTACATTATGGATATAGAAGTGACTTCTCTACTGTTGAGTGATGTTCTATATTGAAATTAATTGCTGTTTGTTTTAAAACGTGTTGAATAAAGCAAATCTGATTGACTCAACAGTTCAGGTCCCTGTCTATCACTTATGATTAGTGACTTAAAATCTACACTTGTTTACAATATACCATATCTCTGGTGAGCACAAGGGAGAAGTGTAATATTGTTTAGACAAAGAGATACGTGTTAGCTAACCTAACAGCGGCTAAATTAATTCTGATTTGGCAGTATGTTTTATTTTAAGAAGATATCACATATGGTTTACTTGTAAGTACAAACCTACACTGTATTCACTATGCAATTAAAGATAGATCCCGAATCCAAACAAAAGACTAAAACAGTGTACTGTATGTCTGTATGATTTGACTCTGTAAGGTGAAAGAGTTAGCCCTTGCAGGTGGCTGGGTTAACCTGTGACTGGGACAGACAGGTGCTGAGTGATGATGCTTCCATTTCTGCTTAGGCCAAAATGCAAATCCCTGAGCAGGATGATATTCCATCTGGTTGTGTGTGTGTGTGTGTGTGTGTGTGTGTGTGTGTGTGTGTGTGTGTGTGTGTGTGTGTGTGTGTGTGTGTGTTAGGCATATTAGGCATATTAATTTTTATTAATCTATGTTTTGTACCTTCATGATATGTTTTGATTTCTAGTGAAATAATAAAGTGTTATTGGCATAGACATTGGTGAAAATGAGTGTGCAGCCACAGAGCAGATGAGACCGCTGATGAACCACATAAAAGGCTGTGTTTAATATATCCTGTTAGGATTTAGTGTTCGGAGATTTGGAGAGTCTGGCGTGCCCAAATAGAAATGCCTGGTACTCAGGATATGCACATAATTAGTGGTATTGGATAGAAAACACTCTGAAGTTTCTAAAACTGTTAAAATAATCTCTGTGAGTATAACAGAAAACCCCAGGAAAATCCATCCAGATAATGTAATTTTGTGAGCTGGCTCATTTTCCATTGAGTTGCTATTGTAAACGCTTAAATCCAGCTCCCAGGTTGCAGTACCTATGGCTTCCACTAGATGTCACGAGTCTTTGGACAAGGTTTCAAGTGTTTACCTTGACAAATAAGGGAGTAGAAGAAGATTATCCAAGTGGAGTAAAGAAGTGCCTTCTGTATGTGGCGCGAGGGACCGGGAGCGCACCTCGTTTTATCCTTTACTATCGCCCAAGATATTACCGTGTGAAATATTATACTTATTATACATAATAGTGTACCTAAGGATCAATTAGAAACGTTGTTTGATTTGTTGGGAAAAAGTTTACAGGTATATTTTTAACAGGCAGAGGCTGAAAGAGGAAGGTCCGCTGATAAGAATGGTACAGAGGTGATCTGAGCAAGCAGATGTTGTGCTTCAAAGCTGTTTTGAACCTGTTGACTGTGTGGTAAACTGTGGGGTGTTGGGTTGAGCGTGCAGAGACACAGAGACAGGAGGTTCTAGTCAGAAAACATGACTTTACTAGGCAACAAAATAAACATAACAACAAAGTAACGTAGGCTTGGCTCTGTCCTTCTTCTCAGGTTATTCTCCGTGTCTGTCTCTCTCGGTCTCTCCTCGCAGAATGCCACGGTGCACCTTTTATGTGGCCTACACGGCTGGTTGGCACTTTCCCCTAATTACCTCTACTTGGAGCCATCTGCATCGGGGTGCCGAGCCCGTCTACTCCCAGCAGAGGGAGCCAACGTCGCGGCACGTAACTCACTTCTATCACCAACCCCAGGGGTAGAACTCCCGGGACACCACAACTGGAATATGTTTTGAGGATGCTCCAACAGCATCAAGCGTTTACAACCTCAGTCAGAGGCTTCATAAGGATGTGCATTGACAGCGTCGTCCCACCAGTGATGATCTGTTCATTTCCAAATCAGAAACCGTGGGTTAAGGCTGAGCTCCAGGCTAAGCTAAACACTAGGGCTACCACGTTTAACTCCTAACCTCAAAATCCGGACCCTATTAAACAGTGGGTCTGTTTTCAATAACAGACTGTTTTGGCCACCTTTTTAAGGGAGAAAATGTTTTCCCAGGGTGGGTCCTTTTCAGACAGACAACTCTCCCAAGAAATCATGAGGCAGACATGGCAGAACATTGCGATTGACATCAAAGTTTGCAGGAAAAACCTTTGCTGTGGTTTTGGTGAAAGTATTTAATGCAAACTAGTCACTTCAAAATGCAGTCATAAAAAAATGTCCATCTTGTTAGCTTAGTATTTTGTATTATATTAAAGCAGATAAAGTTGTGACATAGGCAGTGACGCAGTTATTTTATGCCAAAAGAGTATGTCCTTGAAACCAGAACATAGTCAATGTTGTCTTGGGCCGGGTTTTAGGACAATGGACAATAGAGGAATAAGGTGGAGACTTAGTACAATGTCTCCGACGCATGTTGCATGTGGAAAGAATTACAGACCATTACGGATTACAAAGAAAAACCCAGCTGTGAGTTGACCAATGATATCTCACTACCAGACGAGCTTAATACTTTTTATGCTCAATGTAGCACTCACATCCCAGATTCTTTGAAAGGCTTGTCATGGCCCACATCAATTCCAATATCCCAGATACCCTGAATGCACTCTAATTTGCATACCGCCCCAACAGATCCACAGATGATGGAATCTCATTTGCACTCCACACTGCCCTTTCCCACCTAGACTAAACCGAAGGGCCCGGCCCAGGCTGGGAGCTAAACCGAAGGGCCCGGTCTGTTGCACCCCTTCCGCCCTGCCTCAGGATGCCTGGATTGCTGTCCGGGGAGTAAAGCACTCCAGGAAATGGAATCCATCAATCGTTTCGGAGGTGCTACAACTGGGGAGGAGATTCAGGGTCCTGGAAGACCTGGAAGTGCATTCCAATCATACTGTACAGGGTCCCTCCGCTACATCTCTACTGCTGCCATCTCACTCTCAGGTGGAAGTGCCCAAGCACACTCATCTGCGCTCCTTGCCAGCCGCTAGGTCATCAATTTTATCAGCTAGCCCCCCTCAACCTGCTAGGAGACAGATCACCCGAGAGAGGCCCCGCCATTTACCCAATAAACCCATCTGTAGTCCTTCCGTTATCGTGGTGGGTTCATCCATGGTCCGAAACGTTTCAATCCGGAAAGCTGAGACCTTCTGTTACCCTGGAGCTAGGATCCCTGACCTAAACTCCATGCTGCCGCTACTTATTAGCGAGAATTCCGCCGCTTCAACTGTCATTGTCCACGCTGGGTCAAATGACATTAAACTCCAGCAGTCAGAGAAATTGAGAACCGATTTTAAAACATTGATAAATACGCTACTGGAATCTGGGAAGCAGTGCGTTATTTCCGGTCCATTTCCATCCCCACGCTACACGGATATGGTTTTTAGTCGTATACGCCAATTACACACCTGGCTAAAGGGATACTGCTGCACGATGGGAATTCCTTTTGTGGATAACTTTGCAGCTTTTACAGACTGACCAGGCCTATTTCTTCGGGACAATTTACATCTTAACAGGTATGGCTCCAGCATCCTCTCCACCAACATGTCTCTTACTCTTGCTTCATGTAGAGCCTTTGATACCTGACGTTGCGTATCTTCGGGGGTTGACTCTTGGGATTGTACGCTCCCCTATCAGACAGCTCCTCTCCCAGTTTCATTAATTAGTCCCCCAATTGCAAATATGGAACAAACTACAGTTAACAAACTTTTTGCAATTCCTAGATTATTGTCCAATCACCGTATTGCGAATACTACTCACATGCAGAGAGGTATTGTTAGTAGGTATCTTGTCCCCATAAAATTGAGCTCTGTCAATAGCTCGAAAAGGGTTTATTGCTCATCCAGTGCAGCTTCAGGTGCTACCTTGGATACTCCATCTGATATGAATTGGCATTGGAATAATTCATTTGAACGCTAGAAGCCTGATCCAAAAGTTGGACTTTATTGACATTTTGGTCTCACAATCAAATGTTGACGTACTGATTGTATCTGAATCGTGGCTGTGTGATTCTGTGCCTGATTCAGATGTTCAGTCGATTGGGTACAATATTTATAGAGCTGATAGAGTTGGTAGAGGTGGTGGTATTGCGATTTATGTAAAATGCTGCTTGAATGCTTCTGTGTCCATATCAACCTCTGTCCCAAAGCAATATGAATGTCTAGTTTTAAATGTGGTACTTGGTCATAACGCTCAGCTAACTCTAGCAGGGGTATATCGCCCCCCCCTCAGCTCCTCCTTGTACTCTATGCAAATTATCTGATATACTGTCTAATTATGCAAACTCTGAATTACTGATTTTGGGAGATTTTAATCTGGATTGGCTCTCACCAGTATCTGATAAATTAAACGACATTTGTACTGAACTAAATCTAACTCAGCTGATAACTAAATCAACCCGTCCCAACTTTAAGAACCCAGTGAAATCTACTGTACTAGATATTATTCTAACAAATACCCCCCATAAATACACAGCCAGTGGGGTTTTTGCAAATGATATCAGTGACCACTGCCCTATTGCTTGTGTTAGAGATACCAGGCTGAAACACTGATCCCTGTATAATCTCTAAGAGAAATTATAAACATTTCTCACAGCAAGCTTTTATCCTTGACCTATATCACTCTGAGCTTTTATCCACTTGCTGCATTCTGGACCCTGTTTTAGCCTTTGCTTTTTTCTCTTCTATTGTTACCTCTATGTCTGATAAACATGCCCCACTTAAGAATCACAGAGTAAGAAACCGAACCAGTTCTTGGTTCTCTCCTGAATTGTCAGGTCTTTTCCTGCAAAAAAATCGGGCCTGGGCCTTGGCGAGGAAAACAGGTACTCCAGCTGATTGGCTGTTTTTTTAGGCAATTGAGAAATAAATGTACTGCAGCTGTCAAAAGGGCAAAATCTAATTACTTCCTTAACGCTATGACAGATTCTGCAGGAGTTCCTGCAAAATTCTGGAAAACCGTTAATTCACTGAAACTGGGAAATTCTGCTGTTTCTCTTCCTAAGCAAATTATCTCAGACTCCTGTATTCTAAGTGGTAAAAATGATATTTGTGATGCTTTTAATAAGCATTTTATCTCTGCTGGTTTTTTATTTGAAAGGAAAAGTGGCCATTGTGGTACTGGCCAGTTAGTTGATTTTTCGTCTTGCTTTTCAACCGTTACTCTGAAAAATGGTAACCCTGTTTTTAGTTTCCAGAAAATAACTGAAGCAGAGGTTCTAGCTGCCCTGTGTGCCATTGATACTAAGAAATCTCTAGGCGCGGACTATTTAGACCCGTACTTACTTAAGTGTGCTGCACCTATCATTGCTGGTTCAGTGACACACATCTTTAATCTAACATTAAGCACAGGAAATATCCCTAAGGTGTGGAAAGCAGCTTTTGTTCTGCCATTACATAAGGGAGGTGACGGTAGGGATTTGGATAACTATCGACCCATCTCTAGGCTCCCTTGTCTGGCAAAGATCCTAGAATCTTTAGTTAACAAACAGTTACAATCTTTTCTTTCTGCTAACAGTATTCTTAGCACCAATCAATCTGGTTTTAGATCTAAACACAGTACCACATCGGCCACTATGCTTGTTGTAAATGATATTGCAAATGCCTTAGATGATAGAAAGCATTGTGCTGCGTTGTTTATAGATTTGTCTAAAGCTTTTGACACTGAAGACCATGCCATCCTTTTGAGTAAGCTGTCATCTATAGGACTGGGCACTGATGCCTGCCGATGGTTTTATGACTATCTTAAAGATAGAACTCAGGCCGTCATGGTCGACGGGGGTCAAGTCTGACCCCTTACAGTTACTTAAAGGGGTCCCTCAGGGTTCAATAATTGGCCCACTATTGTTCTCACTTTATATAAACAACATTGGTGATGATGTCAGATATTGTAATTTCCATTTATATGCAGATGACACAGTGATGTACTCTATTGCTCCAACAGCGGACCAAGCTGTTGTAATAGTAAAGCAAGAGTAAATAAAATTTGATTTGATTTGATTTGCAACTGGAGTCTGATTTTAGGATATTACAGGAGTCTCTTTTACAGCTTAAACTTGTTTTAAACGCTAAGAAAACAAATGTCATGCTTTTTTCTAGGTCTAACCTCTCAGTTAGAAACACTTTTGTAATCACTAGCTTGGATGGTACTCAAATCAAACAGGTCTCTGCATATAAATATTTAGGGGTATGGTTAGATGATAGGCTCTCTTTTAAAAAACATGTTACTGAATTGGGAAAAAAGCTCAAATTCAAGATAGGGTTCCTTTACAGAAACAGGACTTGTTTGTCCTCCGTAAATAGGAAACAAATTGTGCAGGCTACTTTTATGTCCGTTTTAGATTATGGAGATATTATTTATATGCATGCATCGGCAAATATATTAAAACCATTGGATGCTATTTACCATTGTGCACTCAGGTTTATCACGGGTGGTAGTTACAAAACTCATCACTGTATCCTATATCAACATGTGGGTTGGGCCTCTCTATCTGTGAGGTGAGAGCAACATGCTCTTTTTGTTTATTTATAAAGCACTTAAAACTACCTCCATATATATCATCATTAATTTCAATTAGATATACAAATTTTATGACCAGGTCACAGACGTGGATTACATTAGAAACTCCTGCGGTCTCCACAGAGTTGGGAAGGACTGCCTTCAGTTCCTTTGCACCTTATTTATGGAACAAACTGCAGATCCAACTTAAGCTAGCCACTCTGGTGTCCCTTGCCCATTTAAAAAATGTGATGGAGGATCAATATGATGTTGTCTGTGATTGTTTCTGTTGAACTGTGTCTGTGTTTTGTATTTTTTTAAATGTTCTTGTCTGTATGCCTAGAACTGTACATGTCAACATGTTTGCACAGGGCACAGCCGTAAAAGAGATCCAGGTCTCAGTCTGTTTTTCCCTGTTAAAATAAAGATTAAAAAAAAAAAGACAAAATGAACACATACAGTGGTTGCTCCACTAAAAGCTTTGTGATTATGCTGCAGGGCTTAGAGATAGTTTGCCGTTAAGTACGGTACCCTGCATCACCACTTCATTGCTCCAGAGTGGCGCAAGGGGGAGTTAGAGCACTGATTATGCTTTTGGGTCCTACTGTGTCTCTAACTCATAATGAATGGGCAACATAAACCTAAATAGAAACTGCTAATTGTGCACAACTTCAGTACTACTTACTAAACCTGTTGTTACACTAAGGTTTATATTATTTTATTTTGTTAGGATTATTTTGCTCTTACTGTATTACTGTAGGCCACTCCCGACCGGTCACGTTATACAGTGCCTGAGTGGCGCAACAGTCACTGCATAGCAATGCAAGCTGTGTTGCTACAGATGCTGGTTCAATACCCGTGCCGCCCTCCAACGGTAGACCCATGAGATGATTGTAGGTTTTTGGTTTCTCTCCCTGTAAAAACATAAATAAATCATTCTAAACAACAAACTGGCTTTATTTACAAATTAGTAACAATGTTTCACCCCATGTTCAGAATGTCCTTTTTCTCGCAATGACATCACACATGACTCCTTCATTGTATCAAATTCAGCACTGGGAATCAAGACATCCACCATCTCCTCCACACCAGCAAGCCTACTTGCCCGGGGTGGCACATGCTCGTATATTATGGTGATGGTGGATGTGATGGATAAGGATCTGAGACAGGCGCATCTCCTCTGTGTTTTCAGTGATTATCTGTTGAGAAAATACAATGAATTTGTATGGGAATGATATTATAGGTATATTATATAATAATATTAAACTTATTAAATGAGAAATCTAAAAAGCACCTAACCTCTGCTTTTTCTTCTGTCGTGATGATCAATGGCTCCCACATCTGGGTACAGGGGCATATGAATGAGGTCCAGTGTTATTTCTGGAAGGTCAAACCCATCGTGTAAGCATGACAATGTTTGAAGAGCTTTAGGCTCGATATGATGAGAGAAGTAAACAAGTGTAACGTTAGCTGCACGACTGGATACTTTTGTAACCATTAACTTTTTATTGCGTCACTGTCACAGACACAGTTGGCTAATGGACATATAAATACAGTAAGTTCTTAAGAAAGATATTGACGAAGTTCCATAGAAAATGATAAATTCCAAAGAAAATTTTGAGGAACTGCATTTACGAACTATCTTATTTTTTTCCTTAAGAAACTTCTTACGTTTTTTCGTAAGTAGTGTTTGTGAATCCGGCCTCTGGGGACTAAACACCTCCCTCTGCAACTGGATCCTAGACTTCCTGAAGAGCCGCCAAAAGTGGTAAGGGTAGGCAACATGCTATACTGACTCTCAACACGTGGGACCCTCAAGGGTGTTTGCTTAATATCCTCCTGTACTCCCTGTTTCCCCTTGACAGCTGGTCAAATATGACTCCAAGACCATCATTAAGTTTGCCGACTACACGACTTTGGTAGGCCTGATCACAACAACGACGAGACCGCCTACAGGGAGGAGGTCAGAGACCTGGCGTCTCTGCTCAGGCAGTAGCAGCCAGCTAACCATCTAACATTAACGTTGCAGGTATGTACCCAATCATTTCAAACCGTGATTACACTGGAATACAATCACATATGACTCTCTGTTTAAACATGTGAATACTTGGGAACAGATATATCAAAATGGCTTTCAAGCTGATTTACTGGTCATTTTGATATCTTATTTCTAACAATGAAAATAATTGTATTGATAAAAGAAATCAGTTTTGGCCACATATTGGGGAATCCTGATCTATACTGTAGGATGCTCTAATGCAATTAGAGAGACATTCTGAATCGAAACAGACTAACACTGTGCGTCTGAAGCCCATATGATTTGATTATGTAAGGTGACAGTCAGACCATTCAGGTGGCTGGGCTAACATGTGGCTGGGACAGACAGGTGCTGAGCAATGATGCTTCCATTTCCAACAATGCCTGAATGCAAATCCCTGAGCAGGTGTGTGTGTGTGCATGCTTGCTTTCATGTGCATTTTGTTAATCTGTGTTTTGTTCACGAAACGTTTGATAGGATTTCTAGTCAAATAATATGACTGCCTGTAAATTTATCATAGAATTGTGCTCAATTCATCACTGCCCACAGGTGTGTGTATGTAAATAACACAACACGTGACTTGTTAGGAAGAACATAGGACAGAGAGCTTTGGCAAAAATCATTCATACATGTAGATGTTGTACCATCTGGTTGGACTAAGCCTTCTGATGGAGAGAGAAGTACGAATATCACAAAGCAAGTTATGACTTACCAAAACAACTAGGGTAGGTTATCTGATATGTTAAGTATGCTATCTCAAGCTACTTATTTTACATCTCCTCTTCATGTTTTCATTCAGACTTTCTGAGACAATTCACAATATCTTGACTGACATAAGAGTAGACTTGCGTATATCAAAGTATGTTTATGTATGTTTGCATCAGTATATTAAATTCGTTTTTTTGCAAACAATATATTGTAACATAATGTCATGAATTGTGTAATCTCCCCTCTCTCATATCTCAGTGGGCTCAAATATTGTTCCAAAAGCATGAACAACTCTTCAGGAAATCACACTGAACTTGACAGATGGGATGTTTGCTTGGACCAGGGCTATGTCGCGCCAGCGCTTTGCCATGCTGCCCAGGCCCTGTGCTTCCTCCTAGGGGCACCAGCTCTGGTTTCGTGCCTCTGGCTCTCTCTGAGTGGAAGTCTCTCTGGAGGTCTCAAACCCACACAGATCTTCCTTATTAAACTGTTTGCAGTGGAGCTAATGTTATGTGTCGAGGGATTTCTTGAGGTGGTCAGCTACCTACTCATCCAGAATGTAGTTTTACGGAAGGTTATTTATGTCCTCTTTTACCTCGTCTGGACCTGCAGGCCTCTGCTCCAGAGCTGCATCTGTGTGGAGCGCTACCTGGCGGTGGCCAAACCTGTGGCTTTCCTGAAGTACAGGCTCCGGAGGTACAGGGTGGCGTGTTCAACCATGGTCTGGCTGCTGTCGCTCGCATTTGCATGTTCTCCAATTGCCTCAATGGGTTATGAAGAAGCTGCAGCTCAAGTGCTCATTTGTGTCTATTGCCTTGGGGTGGCTGTCATTTCTATCTGCTGCTTCTTCATCCTGCGTGTGCTGAAGCAGCCAGGTCCAGGAGAGGCAGAGGGGGGCAGAGGGGGAGAGAAGAAACAGGGGACGACAGACCCACATAAGATGAGAGCTTTTGGGATCGTATTAACAAACCTGGTGATTATCTTGGCGAGCTCCATCCCGGTGGTTGTTGGTTACACCACCGTGTCATCCAGTCTTGTCTACTACTGCAATATCTTCCCCTTGTTAATGATCATTAACATCTTCAGTGTCCTGGTCTCACCCCTGATGCACCTCTACAGAGAGGGAAGGCTGCCATGCCAAAGAGGGCCAAAGACACATTAGACTTACAGTTGTGGGCACTAAATGTACATGTTTTTGTGACAAGCTATCCCTAAAAGACTGTAGAGCGTTGTGTTAAATACACATTTAATTAAATTTGTTCTGCCAGTACTGCGGTGCAGCCTAACTTCTTATTGCCTGCAACCGTAGTTTAAACGTATGTAGACACGGCAAAGGGCAGATAACTAATTGTAATTTATTATTTGATAAATAGTTTTGCAAAAAAAAATGTTTTGGGTGTTGTTAACTTAAGCTGCATCCCTTGCTTAGCATTTATAGTGAATGTTGGTTAGTTTTTAATTTTACAATTAATTTTAGGACGGGGTGGATGGATATGGGACTAGGCCTATTCATTTAGCATCAGCATTAAGTAATAGATTGTCTTCTTCTTCATGTTATGTTCTACTTTGAACCCAGGTTCCATGTCTGTTACTAAGATCACATAATTGTATTCAAACGTATGGGGACTGAATGTGCATGAGACTTTGTTACTCAACTTTCTAACCAAGACAGTGCACACTACTAGACAGCCATTAGACTCCATCCAAAAACATGGACCCCCCTAATGTTAAATGGATAGTTTGGAATTTAGGAAATGAGGCCCTTTGTCTACTTCCAGAGAGTCAGAAGAACTAATGGATATCATTTTTACGACTCTGCTTACAATATGAAGAGCCTCCCGAACCATCCCCTGAATGTCGGCTATTTTAACGGCAATGTATTAGTCAAATATAGGCTAATCTAGATGAGTGTGATCTTGTTTTGAGAACTCTTCACAGTATACTGTGGGTGTTGTATAAGTGGTTTAGGGTTCACCTAAATAGTGTGCGGGGAAGGGGGATTGTTTTTGTGTAAAAATTATTGCCATTTAATTTGTCCTTGTATAGCTGTTTATCTCAGTGAAATTAGGAAGATACACTATATATACAAAAGTATGTGGACACCCCTTCAAATTAGTGTATTTGGCTATTTCAGCCACTCTCGTTGCTGACAGATGTATAAAATTGAGCACACAGCCATACAATCTCCATAGATAAACATTGGCAAAAGAATGGCCTTACTGAAGAGCTCAGTGAATTTCAAAGTGTTACCGTCATAGGATGCCACCTTCGCAACAAGTCAGATCTTCAAAACGAGTTAACCATCTGGCAGTGCGAAACAAAATAATCTGGGTTTGGCGGATGCCAGGTGAACGCTACCTAACCTAATGTATAGTGCCATCATGTTTGGTGGAGGAGGAATAATGGACTGGGGCTGTTTTTCATGGTTCGGGCTTGGCCCCTTTTTCGGGCTTGGCCCCGAAAATCTTAACGCTACAGCATGCAATGATATTCTAGACAATTCTGTGCTTCCAGCTGACTGCGAGGCAGGCCTTATCGCCCATTATCAGTGCCTGACCTCACTAATGCTATTGTCGGTGAACGGAAGCAAGTCCCAGCAGCAATGTTCCAACATCTAGAGGAAAGCCTTCCCAGAAGAGTGACGGCTGTTATAGCAGCTAAGGGGGGAAACAACTCCATATTAATGCCCATGATTTTAGAATAAGATGTTTGATGAGCAGGTGTCCACATACCTTATGTGAAGAAGTGTTTATTGTGATATTTTCCTATCACCTCAGTCTCACAAATACAACCTATAACTGACTGTTTTGCTTGGTTTGACTAAATGTATTCCCATACATATTACACTCTGTTAAACAGTTGCTTCTCTACTATTGAGTGATGTTCTATATTAAATGTATTGTATGTTTTAAAAGAAGTGTGGAACAAAGCAAATGTGATTGATCCAACAGTTTAGGTCCGTCTGTCACGTATGATTACATCATGTCATCAAACATGTATCCTCCGTCAGTGGTGAATACAAATGTTTTGCTAATTGTATTAACATTAAGAAACATGCGAACTCAGCCACTGGGAAAAACAACATTAGCTTCCATGAACATTGGGACCTACCTGATGTTTTCAATTACTATTTGCATGATGGCTAACATTGTATTTTAGCTGTAGTAACTGCCTCTGTAGGAGCAAGGCCTAATTATGCAGTTCATTCTGATCTTATCTTCAATATTTTTGTATTTTAAAAGAAAACTACACACATACACGCACACACTGACACACAAAGACAATAGATATTTTATGATTTCTAAAATTAGAATAGTTTGGCAAATTTAGGTTTATGTGACAAAACAATCAGTCTTTGTGCATTGAATCATTGTACCATCAAAACCGTTGTGAAATATATTATCCATATCCCAAAATATTGTATTTTTCACTGTTTGAAACTGGTGCACAAAACAGAATGTAAAATATGCTAAAACAAAATTTAAGAATGCAAAGCACAGAAATAGTGCACACAGAACATATCCAGCGCTTCTCAGACGTGCTTTCAATGAGAATGACAGATCTATAACTCCCGTTTCAATGTGAATTTGGTCGCATCACCCAAAAAGTTACATATTGCAGGTGAAAGAGCCAGCCATTGCAGGTGGCTGGGACAGACATGTGCTAAGTGATATGAGTGATGATGCTTCCATTTCTGCTTAGGCCAAAATGCAATTCACTGAGCAGGTTGAAATTCCATCTGTGTGTGTGTATGTGTGTGTGTGTGTGTGTGTGTGTGTGTGTGTGTGTGTGTGTGTGTGTGTGTGTGTGTGTGTGTGTGTGTGTGTGTGTGTGTGTGTGCCGGTATATGCAGCATTTGCATTTTATTAATCTGTGTTTTGTTCACAATACATTTTGATTTCTAGTCAAATAAAATTACTTCCTGCAAACTAATCATGCAATGGTGCACCTTTTTTTCTTGCACTGTAATGGTGACGGGTGGTGTCAGTTCTGTTTTGTCATATTATATTTTTGAAAATGGTGTGCAGTGCATCAGAGTAGTTGAGTCAGCATAAATGGAGTTTTCCAGTTATTAGCATATTTTAGAATTTTGGTTGTGTGGATCTCGTCTGATCCAAATCAAATCAAATTTTATTTGTCACATACACATGGTTAGCAGATGTTAATGCGAGTGTAGCGAAATGCTTGTGCTTCTAGTTCCGACCATGCAGTAGTATCTAACAAGTAATCTAACAAATTCACAACAACTACCTTATACACACAAGAGTAAAGGAATGAATACGAGTATGTACATATAAATATATGGATGAGCGATGGCTGACCGGCATAGGCAAGATGCAGTAGATGGTATGGAGTACAGTATATACACACATACACACACACATATATGAGATGAGTAATGTAGGATATGTAAACATTATATAAATGGCATTGTTTAAAGTGGCTAGTGATACATTATTTCATCCAATTATAATTATTCAAGTGGCTAGAGATTTGGGTCGATGACCGAACGGCATAGGCAAGATACAGTAGATGGTTTAGAGTACAGTGTATACATTTGATATGAGTATGTCGGATACGTAAACATTATATACAAAATTGTTTAAAGTGGCTAGTGATACATTTGTTACATCCAATTCCTATGTATAAAGTGGCTAGAGATTTAAGTCAGTATGTTGGCAGCAGCCACTCAATGTTAGTGATGGCTGTTTAACAGTCTGATGGCCTTGAGGTAGAAGCTGTTTTTCAGTCTCTCGGTCCCAGCTTTGATGCACCTGTACTGACCTCGCCTTCTGGATGATAGCGGGGTGAACAGGCAGTGGCTCGGGTGGTTGTTGTCCTTGATGATCTTTTTGGCCTTTCTGTGACATCGGGTGGTGTAGGTGTCCTGGAGGGCAGGTAGTTTAACCCGGTGATGCGTTGTGCAGTCCTCACTACCCTCTGGAGAGCCTTACGGTTGTGGGCGGAGCAGTTGCCGTACCAGGCGGTGATACAGCCCGACAGGATGCTCTCGATTGTGCATCTGTAAAAGTTTGTGAGTGATTTTGGTGACAAGCCAAATTTCTTCAGCCTCCTGAGGTTGAAGAGGCGCTGTTGCCTTCTTCACCACGCTGTCTGTGTGGGTGGACCAATTCAGTTTGTCCGTGATGTGTACGCCGAGGAACTTAAAACTTTCCACCTTCTCCACTACTGACCCCTCGATGTGGATAGGGGGGTGCTCCCTCTCCTGTTTCCTGAAGTCCACGATCATCTCCTTTGTTTTGTTGACATTTAGTGAGAGGTTATTTTCCTGACACCACACTCCGAGGGCCCTCACCTCCTCTCTGTAGGCCGTCTCGCCGTTGTTGGTAATCAAGCCTACCACTGTAGTGTCGTCAGCAAACTTGATGATTGAGTTGGATCGTGCTTGGCCACGCAGTCATGGGTAAACAGGGAGTACAGGAGAGGACTGAGAACGCACCCTTGTGGGGCCCCAGTGTTGAGGATCAGCGGGGTGGAGATGTTGTTTCCTACCCTCACCACCTGGGACCGGCCCGTCAGGAAGTCAGGACCCAGTTGCACAGGGCTGGGTCGAGACCCAGGGTCTCGAGCTTAATGACGAGCTTGGAGGGAACTATGGTGTTAAATGCTGAGCTGTAGTCGATGAACAGCATTCTTACATAAGTATTCCTCTTGTCCAGATGGGTTAGGGCAGTATGCAGTGTGATTGCGATTGCGTCGTCTGTGGACCTATTGGGACGGTAAGCAAATTGGAGTGGGTCCAGGGTGTCTGGCAGGATGGAGGTGATATGATCCTTGACTAATCTCTCAAAGCACTTCATGATGACGGAAGTGAGTGCTACGGGCGATAGTCATTTAGCTCAGTCACCTTAGCTTTCTTGGGAACAGGAACAATGGTGGCCCTCTTGAAGCATGTGGGAACAGCAGACTGGGATAGGGACTGATTGAATATGTCCAGAAACACACCAGCCAGCTGGTCTGCGCATGCTCTGAGGACACGGCCAGGATGCCATCTGGGCGGCAGCCTTGCGAGGGTTAACACATTTAAATGTTTTTCTCACATTGGCTGCGGTGAAGGTGAGCCCGCAAGTTTTGGTAGCGGGCCGTGTCGGTGGCACTGTATTGTCCTCAAAGCGAGCAAAGAAGTTGTTTAGTTTGTCTGGGAGCAGGACGTCATGGTCCGCGACGGGCTGGTTTTCTTTTTGTAGTCCGTGATTGACTGTAGACCCTGCCACATTCCTCTTGTGTCTGAGCCATTGAATTGTGACTCTACTTTGTCTCTATATTGACGCTAGCTTGTTTGATTGCCTTGCGGAGGGAGTAGCTGCACTGTTTGTATTCAGTCATGTTTCCGGTAGCCTTTACCTGGTTAAAAGCAGTGGTTCGCGCTTTCAGTTTTTGCGCGAATGCTGCCATCAATCCATGGTTTCTGGTTGGGGAAGGTTTTGATATTTGCTATGGGTACAACATCACCAATGCATTTGCTAATAAACTCGCTCACCGAATCAGCGTATACATCAATGTTGTTGTCAGATGCTATCCGGAACATATCCCAGTCCACGTGCTCGAAGCAATCTTGAAGCATGGAATCAGATTGTTCGACCAGCGTTGAACAGACCTGAGAACGGGCGTTTCCTGTTTTAGTTTCTGTTTGTAGGCTGGGAGCAACAAAATGGAGTCATGGTCAGACTTGCCGAAAGGAGGGCGGAGAATAGCCTTGTATGCATCACGGAAGTTGGAATAACAGTGGTCCAGGATTTTACCAGCCCGGGTGGCACATTCGATATGCTGGTAAAATTTCGGGAGCCTTGTTCTTAAATTAGCCTTATTAAAATCCCCAGCCACAATAAATGCAGCCTCAGGATATGTGGTTTCCAGTTTACATAGAGTCCGATGAATTTCTTTCAGTGCCGTCGATGTATCAGCTTGAGGGGGGATGTACACGGCTGTGATTATAATCGAAGAGAATTCTCTTGGTAGATAATGCGGTCTGCATTTGATTGTAAGGAATTCTATGTCAGGTGAACAAAAGGACTTGAGTTCCTGTATGTTGTTATGATCACACCACGTCTCGTTAATCATAAGACACACACCCCGCCCTTCTTCTTACCAGAGAGATGTTTGTTTCTGTCGGCGATGTGTGGAGAAACCAGGTGGCTGTACCGACTCTGATAACGTGTCCTGAGTGAGCCATGTTTCCGTGAAGCAAAGAACGTTGCAGTCTCGGATGTCTCTCTGAAAGGCAACTCTCGATCGGATTTCGTCTACTTTGTTGTCAAGAGACTGTACATTGGCGATTAAAATACTCGGGAGAGGTGCACGATGCGCCCGTCGACGTAGCTTGACCAAAAGACCGGCGCGTTTCCCTCTTCTCCGGCGCCGCCGTTGTTTTGAGTAGCCACGTGCTATCCAGTCTGTTGTTGTGTTTGGGTTAACGAAAGGAGAATCCTCTTTGGGAAAGTCGTATTCCTGGTCGTAATGTTGGTAAGTTGACGTTGCTCTTATATCCAATAGTTCCTCCCGGTTGTATGTAATAAAACTTAATATTTTCCGGGGTAACAATGTAAGAAGTAAAACATAAAAAAACTAAATACTGCATGGTTTCCTGAGAACGTGAAGCGAGGCTGCCATCTCTGTCGGCGCCGGAAGTTCCCTGGTGGTATCCAGGATGAAACTGCCTCTAGCCAGCCACCTGGACGGAGATAGAGAAAGCGGCACCGAATGATTCTCCATATTGCTGCTGTGTGACCTTTATGAACTGCCTCCAAAGATAAGATAGTACAGTATTAGGATTCCTTGAAACTGCTTCTCAAATAGAAATCCCCGATCCCGCTTGTAGCTGATGTCATGGCAACGTTGGCTAGCTCGGACAGAAGCACGTCATCAGATCTAATGGTCGTCTCACGCCAATATTGGACCTTTATTATTGTTTTAAATTAACAACTAAGAAAGTATTTTTATTACTCTCATTGACTTCCTAAACCCCAAAATCCAATCTGGTCTGTCAAGTCTGCTTTGTGAAGCATTCCTGGAAGTATTGCGATGCTTGGCCTTAAATAATCTGTGCTACCACCATCAATGCAGGTCTGCGAGTCTGCATCATCATGACCCTGAGACGTGGCAAGCAACATCGCCCCTTCAGGACACTGTTAAAGGCCTGCTCTAAATTGCACTCACAGATGTTTGTGATGTTATTATTTTACTGACCTGTTTATATGTGTAACCTTATCCACAGGCTGAAAGTGTCTGTTGAAACTTTGCAGCCTACTATCTATGTTATTGTTGTTTTTTCCCCTCACAGGAAAAATGAAGTTAATCGAATCTTCTAATTTAATTCATCAGTGTTATGATGTGGATATACTTTTGTCACGGAACATGACGCTGGAGAGACGAAGCAGGTACGGGGAGTAAACATTTAATAAATAACGGACAAGACAGAAACAGCGTCAGCAAAAGAATATAGACAAAACTAATATAATGCAGCAGCGGGGAACAGAGCTGGGGAACAGACAAATATAGGGGAGGAAATTAACAGGTGATAAGTGAGTCCAGGTGAGTCCAATAACGCTGATGCGAGTGACAGAGGAAGGCAGGTGTGATCGATGATGGCAGGAACGTGTGATGCAGGGTAATCTGGCGCCCTCAAGCGCCAGGGGGGAAGGGAAGAGCGGGAGCAGACGTGACAACTTTCTTCTTTTTGGAGTGGCAGGTAGCCTAGTGGTTTGGGCCAGTAACTGAAAGGTTGGTGGATCAAATCCCCGAGCTGACAAGGTAAAAATCTGTTGTTCTGCCAGTTAACCCACTGTTCCTAGGCTGTCATTGTAAATAAGAATAAGTTCTTAACTGACTTGCCTAGTTAAATAAACATTTACTAAAAAATTAAAAAAAATATTTGTTCACATGATTTGGATTGCCTAGTAAAATGTTCATTAATCTATTACCATCACCACTGTCTACATCCCACCTCAGGCCAACCCCACTTTAGCACTCAACAAACTATAGAGCGCTCTAAATAAACAGGAAAGAGCTCATTCAGAGGCTCATCATGACTGGTTTCTTCAACCATGCAAACTTAGAAAATGTTTTGCCAAAGTACTATCAGCAAGTATTTTGCTCAATTAGAGGTGCTGAGTCTCTGCATCACTGTTATACAACCCATAAGGATGCGTACAAAGCTCTTCCTCGACTTACCTTTGCCCAATCAGTTCATGACTCAATCCTTCGGATTCCTGTTCACAATCCGAGGTTTATACATTAGGAGGACCACAATGTTCTAGAAGTGTCCACGCAGCAGGAACATGAGCAAGACAGCAGTGTTCTAGAAGTGTCCACGCAGCAGGAACATGAGGAAGACCGCAGCCATGACCCCTTCCCCTTTTCTGACTTTTGTTTTTTAAAACTCAACCTTCACCAGTATCCCTGCACATTGATATTGGTAGTGGTACTGGTGTTGTCTATAGTGTATATTCTAGTGTGTATTTTATTTAATGTGTATTATATTTTATCTGATTTAGTATTGATTCAGTGCTCTTTTCAAGAATTTATTGTGGATGTTACACTTCTATTTCTTTGCTTTTAATAATAAATAACTGCTTTTAATAATAAATAACTGCATTTAAAAACTGCATTGTTGAGGAAGAGCTTGCAAGTAAGAATTTCACTGTACTTTTTACACCTGTATCCTGTGCGTGTGACAAATAAACTTTTATTGGATTTGTGTGTATGTAAATAATGCACCACTTGACTTAGGAAGACAACTGGGCACAGAGCTTCAGCTCTCTCATACACTCATTCATGTAGTTAAAATCAGGTTGGACTCTGTCACGTCCAGGCCTGAGAAGACAGGCTGGCGTGTTCAGTTTTGTTTTGGTGTAGGGTTTTTTCTGTTCTAGGTTATCTATTTCTATGTTGAGGTAATGGTTCCCAATTAGAGGCAGCTGTGTGTCGTTACCTCTAATTGGGAACCATATATATGTTTATAGTTTTCACTAGGGGTTTGTGGGTTACTGTTTGTTCATACCGTCATTGTGGTTTACGTTATGGTCATTGTTACGATCGTCATATGTTTTGTTGTTTTTGACCCAGTTACGTTCGTTCAATAAAGGATGTATACTGGATACCTCGCTGCGGCTTGGTCTGTCCCTCACGGAGATCATGACAGAATAACCCACCATAAAAAGACCAAGCAGCGAGAGACCCGGGAGTTCTGGACTTGGGAGGAGATATTGGCTGGTAAGGGACCTTGGGAGAAGACGGCGGAGCATCGTCACCCCAGGGAGAAAAGTGGAGCAGCGAAGGCTGAGCGGGGGAGTTATGAGGAATTAAACGGAGCGTGGAATCCAGAGAGAGAAAAGTTTGTTGGAACTCGCCTGGCTAGGAAGCCCGAAAGGCAGCGCCAAAAAACTTTTTTGGGGGGGGCACACGGGGAGTTTGGCCGGATCAGGATGGACTCCTGAGCGAACTCCTCGTGCTCTCTGGAGGGAGCGTTGGAGGGAGCGTCGCACTGGAAAGACGCCGTGCTATGCAATTTTGCGCACGGTGTCTCCAGTGAGCATTCATAGGCCGGTGCGCGAGATTCCAGCTCCACTCATCTGTCAGGGGAGGGTGAGTGTGCAGCCTGGAGGAGTGGTGCCGGTTCTGCGCGCTAGGTCTCCAGTGCACCTGATGGGACCGAAATATCCTGCATCGGTTCTGCGTGTGGGGTTTCCGGTTCGCATCCACAGCCCAGTGCGAGACATTCCAGCTCCCATCATCGGTGAGGCAAGCGTGAGTGAACAGCCTTGCCTCACCGACAGGTCCCCTGTACGCTTAGAGTCCAGCACATCCTGTTCCGGCTCCGCGCACCAGGCCCCCCGTGCGCTTAGAGAGTCCAGCACGTCCTGTTCCGGCTCCGCACCAGGCCCCCGTGCGCTAGAGATTTCAGCACGTCCTGTTCTGGCTCCGCGCACCAGGCCCCCTGTGCGCTTAGAGAGTCCAGCACGTCCTGTCCCTGCTCCACGCTCCAGGATTCCTGTGCCCGTCGTGGACCCAGCACGTCCTGTCCCTGCTCCATGCTCCAGGATCCCTGTGCCCGTCGTGGACCCAGCACGTCCTGTCCCTGCCCCACGCTCCAGGATCCCTGTGCCCGTCGTGGACCCAGCACCTCCTGTCCCTGCTCCACGCTCCAGGATCCCTGTGCCCGTCGTGGACTCAGCACGTCCTGTCCTTGCTCCACGCTCCAGGATCCATGTGCCCGTCATGGACCCAGCACGTTCTGTCCCTGCTCCACGCTCCAGGATTCCTGTGCCTGTCGTGGATCCAGCACGGCCCGTTCCTGCTCCCCGCACCAGAGTCCCAGTGTGCGTCATGAGCCCAGTACGGCCCGTTCCTGCTCCCCGCACCAGAGTCCCAGTGCGCGTCATGAGTCCAGTACGGCCCATTCCTGCTCCCCGCACCAGAGTCCCAGTGCGCATCGACAGTCCGGAACCTCCAGAGAAGGTTCCCAGTCCGGAGCCTCCAGAGAAGGTTCCCAGTCCGGAGCCTCCAGAGAAGGTTCCCAGTCCGGAGCCTCCAGAGAAGGTTCCCAGTTCGGATCCTCCAGAGAATGTTCCCAGTCCGGAGCCTCCTGAGAAGGTTCCCAGGCCGGAGCCTCCTGAGAAGGTTCCCAGTCCGGAGCCTCCTGAGAAGGTTCCCAGTCCGGAGCCTCCTGAGAAGGTCCCCAGTCCGGAACCTCCAGTGAAGGTCCCCAGTCCTGAACTAACTGTTCCGGCAAATAGCCCAGGGCCTCCGGTGTGGGACCCCGAGCCAGCACGGCCGGCACCGGAGCCGCCACCTGGGACAGGAAGGCCCACTCAAGACCCCACAATGGACTTTTGGCGCGGTCAGAGTCCGCGCCTTTGGGGGTACTGTCACGTTCAGGCCTGATTTTTGACAGGCTGGCGTGTTGAGTTTCGTTTTGGTGTAGGTTTTTTGTTGTTCTAGGTGTTGTATATCTATGTTGGAGTAATGGTTCCTAATTAGAGGCAGCTGTGTGTCGTTGTCTCTAATTGGGAACCATATATATGTTTGGGGTTTTTCTATAGTATTTTGTGAGTTATTGTTTGGTCATAGCTTTGTTTTGTGTGACATGTTATGGTCAACGTTTCGATCTTCGTTTGTTTTGTTGTTTTTGTCCCAGTTACGTTCGTAAATAAAGATGTGTACTGGATGCCTCGCTGCGCCTTGGTCTGTCCCTCAAGGAGATCGTGACAGTCGCCTGGGACTAGGGTTCCAAAAAATCCATTCACTTTCCCAAAATCCCACGGTTTTCCAGAAATCCTGTTTGGAGGATTCCAGAGTTCCTGCTTATTCCTTCCTGAATCCGGGAATCTTCCAAAAACATTTTATGTAAAACTATGGGAACGTTAGCAGATTTTTCTGTCCCAGAACTACCTGAAATCACCCATGTCTGTATTATATAACGAGCTCCCCAAGTGAGATAACAATTGTGCATGATATACACAAGGTGTGGATCTACAGGTAATTGCCTAAATAAAGGAAACTCAGACATAATGTCTTAATAGGGCGCTGGGCCACCATGAGCCAGAATGCATCTTGGCATAGATTCTCAAAGTGTCTGAACTCTATTGGAGCAATGCGACACCATTCTTCCACAAGAAATTCTATACTTTGGTGTTTTGTTGATGGTGGTGGAAAACGCTGTCTCGGCCACAGCTCCAGATTCTCTCATAAGTGTTCAATGTGATGACATAGACAATACCGTGTCAGCTATGCTAGATATGATAGTGATAATGATCATAAAATGTATACATGACCAAATACATAACCAGCAATCTACAGTCTAGCTACCAAGCCCCATTCAATGAAGGGAGGCGAAGCGAAATAGGCGTAGGGACGAAAAAGGGGGCATAATTTGTTGATGTAATTGTAATCCAAACCGATACAGTGTTCAATAACTATGTATTCAGCAGTCTGTACGGTGCAGGGTACTGTATGGGGTGGTATCCAGCTACTGTTTAACTGTCTGATGGAGATAGAAGCTGTTTTCCCCAGCTTTGATGCAGCTGTACTATCTCCGCCTTCTAGGTGGTACCGGGGTGAACAGGTCGTGCCTTGAGTGGGCAAAGTCCTTGATGATCTTCTTGGCCATCCTGGGACACTGGGAGCTGTAGGTGTCCTGCAGGGCAGGCAGAGTGCCCCAGGTGATGCGTTGGACTGACTGCACAACCCTCTGGAGAGAGTGTTTGCGGGTGGTGCAGTTGCTGTACCAAGCGGTGATATAGCCCGACAGGTGCATCTGTAGAAGTATATGAGGGTCTTAGGAGCCAAGACAAAGCCTTCTGATGTTGAAGAGGCACTGTTTCAACCTTTTTTTACCATGCTGTTTGTGTGGAGGGACCATTTTAGGTCCTCTGTGACATGCATGCTGAAGTACATGAAGCCTTTGACCATTTCCACTGTGGCCATGTCGATGGGGATTGGGGCGTTCTCTCTCTGATGTCTCCTGTAGTACAGGAGACACCACTCACCACTCCACCAGGGCTCCCATAACCTCCCTGTAGGCTGTCTTGTCATTGTTGGTGATCAGGTCACCACTGTTGTGTCAGCAAACTTGATGATTGAGTTGGAGACGTGCCTAACCACGCAGTCATGGGTGAACAGGGAGTACAGTAGTGGGCCCCAGTGTACAGCACATACCCTTGTGGGGCCCCAGTGTTGAGGATCAGCGTGGCAGAAGAATTGTTGCCTACCTTTACCACCTGGGGTTGGCCCGTCTGGAAGTCTAGAACCCAGTTGCACAAGGAGGGGCTCAGACCCAAGGCCCTGAATGTCAGAATTTCAAACATTATGATTGTCTTTTTATCTACTGGTAACTTTCTATACATGTCTAAAAACACAGACTGAATGCCAAGCTACTACTTATTCGCCTACATAATTAGATAGTTTGGTAGTGTGTTATAATTACTTAACAATGAAAACTAATTACACATTTCACACATTAACTTTCTACCAGTGTTGGGGAAGCTAATCTGAAAACATAGCTTGATAAACTATCAATAACTTCACACTAGAAGATGTTAAGCTACACGAAATCTACCCTAAACACTGAAAACTATCAGGTACAAAGGTAAGACCCAGATGCAGACACTTCGGATAAACAATGGTTTCATGATTTTACAAGGTCAGGCAATAGACAGGTCAAGGCAGGCAGGGGTCGGTAACGAGAGGAGGGACAAAAACCAGGATGGTGAGGCAGGACAGGCAAGGGTCAAAACCAGGAGGGTGAGAAAAGAGAGAAATTTGAGAAAAGCAAGAGCAGAGGCACGAACTGGCACAGACAGACAGACAGACAACACAGGTATAAGTACCCAGGGGCTAATGGGGAAGATGGGTGACACCTGGAAGGGGGGTGGAGACAAGCACAAGTGAAACAGATCAGGGTGTGACAGAAAACACTACCAAGATTTGGAGTTAAACTACCACCAAGCTCCTGAAAAATGTTGTTACTACATGTAGTTCACTACTCCAACACTCACTCAACATACATAGTATTAGCACACTAGTAATATTAGCACGACAGATATAAATACAAAAATTGTAAATGAAGATATCACATATGATTTAACTGTAGATGTAAGTAAAAACCTACACTGAATGCACTATGCAATTAGAGAGATCCGGAATCCAAATAGACTAATACTGTATATGTCTGAAGCCCATTTGAATGATTAGGTAAGGTGAAAGAGTCAGACCTTGCAGGTGGCTGGGTTAACTTGTGGCTGGGAAAGACAGGTGCTTAGTGATATGAGTGATGATGCTTCCATTTCTGCTCAGGCCCCAAAATGCAAATCCATGAGCAGGTCGAAATTAAATCTGTATGTATGTGTGTGTCTGTGTCTGTGTCTGTCTGTGTCTGTGTCTGTGTCTGTCTGTTCGTTCAAGCATGTGCATCTTGTTAATCTGTGTTATACTCCTTCATGATATGTTTTGAGATCTATTCAAATAAACTGCTCAATTCATCACTGCACACAAGTGTGTGTATGTAAATAACACAACACGTGACTTGTTAGGAAGAACACAGGACAGAGAGCTGAAATCACATGTCGGTGTTGTACCATTGGGTTGGACACAGGTTTTGTCAGGAGAAGGAACTACAAATATCACAAATCAAGGTTCGAGTTACCAAAACAACTGGGGTAGGTTATTTAACATTTTAACATAATTGAGTACGTTATCTCAGGCTAACTGTTTTACATCTCCTATTCACATTTTCATTCAGACTTTCTGAGACAATACACTGACAAAAACAGTAGACCTATGTACAGTACCTTCGAAAAGTATTCAGACCTCTTGACTGTTTCACATTTTGTGACGTTACAGCCTTATTCTAAAATTAAACTGTTTTTTTTCTGATCAATCTACACACAATAGCCCATAATGACAAAGCAAAAAAAAAAATATTACATTTTTTTGCTAATTTCTAGAAGATGAAAAAACTGAAATATCGCATTTACATAAGTATTTAGAACCTTTACTCAATACTTTGTTGAAGCCCCTTTGGCATCAATTACACTATTGAGCTTTCTTGGGTATGGCGCTACAAGCTTGCCACACCTGTACTAGGGGGAGTTTCTCCCATTCTTCTCTGCAGATCCTCAAGCTCTGTCAGGTTGGATGGGGAGTTGCTGCACAGCTATTTTCTGGTCTCTTCAGAGATGTTTAATTGTGTTAAAGTTCAGGCTCTGGCTGGGCCACTCAAGGACATTCAGAGACTTGTCCCGAAGCCACTCCTGGGTTGTCTTGGCTGTGTACTTAGGATTGTTGTCCTTAGGGTCGGTGCACCCAGTCTGATGTCCTGAGCACTCTGGAGCAGGTTTTCATCAGCCATCTCTCTATACTTTAATCCATTCATCTTTCCCTCAATCTTCACTGAAAAAAATCCCACAGCATGATGCTGGCACCAATATGCTTCAACGTAGGGTTCTTGGTCTCCTCCCTGTCCAAGGCCCTTCTCCTCTGATTACTCTGTTTGGCCAGGGGGTTAACTCTAGGAAGAGTCTTGGTGGTTCCAAACTTCTTCCATTTAAATATTATGGAGGCCACTGTGTTCTTGGGGGCATTCTTTTTGGTACCCTTCCCCAGATCTGTCCTGGACACAATCCTGTCTAGGACCTCTGCGGACAATTCCTTCTACTTCCTGGCTTGGTTTTTGCTCAGACACGCACTGTCAACTGTGGGACCTCATATAGACAGGTGTGTGCCTTTCCAAATCATGTCAAATCAATTGAATTTACCACAAGTGGACTCCAATCAAGTTGTTGAAACATCTCAAGGATGATCAATAGAAATGATGCACCTACTTTTACGCCTCCAACTCAATCATCAAGTTTGCAGACAACACAACAGTAGTAGGTTTGATTACAAACAACAATGAGACAGCCTACAGAGAGGAGGTGAGGGCTCTGGGAGTGTGGTGCCAGGAAAATAACCTGTCACTCAACATCAACAAAACTATGGTGATGATCGTGGACTTCAGGAATCAGCAGAGGGAGCACCCCCTATCTACATCGATGGGACTGCAGTGGAGAAGGTGAAAAGTTCCTCAGCCTACACATCACTGACGAACTGAAATTGTCCACCCACACAGACAGTGTGGTGAAGAAGGCGCAACAGCACCTTTTCAACCTCAGGAGTCTAAAGAAATGTGTCTTAACACCTAAAACCCTCACAATATTTTACAGATGCAGATTTGAGAAGATCCTGTCGGGCTGTATCACCACCTTGTATGGCAACTGCACCGGCCAAACCGCAAAGCTCTCCAGAGGGTAATGCCCTCCTGGACACCTACAGCACCCGATGCCACAGGAAGGCCAAAAAGATCAAAGACATCAATCACCCGAGCCACTTCCTGTTCACCCCGCTATCATCCAGAAGGCGTGGTCAGTACAGGTGCTTCAAAGCTAGGACCGAGAGACTGAAAGACAGTCAACACTATCACAGAGGCGGCTGCCTATAGACAAATATTAGAAATCACTGGCCACTTCAAAGAATAGAACACTAGCCACTTTAATAATGTATCCTCTATGAATAAACTGCACTCTACACTATTCTACGATATCTTAGTCACTAATTGTGTGTTGATATTGCATCACCCATCTCACATGTATATACTGTATTTTATTCTAAACTACGCCACTGACTGCTAAACAGCCATCTCTAGCACATCAGATACTGCTGCCTGTAGACATAAATTAGAAATCACTGTCCACCTTAAAGAAATTAAACACTAGCCACTTTAATAATGTTTCCGTATCTTGAACTACTCATCTCATATGTATAAACTGTACTCTACAATATTCTTTGGTACCTTAGTCACTTTAATTGTCTTTACATACTGCATCACCAATCTATTACGTACAGTTGAAGATGGAAGTTTACATACACTTAGGTTGGAGTCATTATAACTAGTTTTTCAACCACTCCCAACCGTGAAGCATGCGGGTGGCATGTTGTGGAGGTGCTTTGCTGCAGGAGGGACTGGTGCACTTCATAAAATAGAAATAGATCGTGAGGTAGGAAAATGATGTGGATATATTGAAGCAACATCTCAAGACATCAGTCAGGAAGTTAAAGCTTGGTCGCAAATGGGTCTTCCAAATGGACAATGACCCCAAGCACACTTCCAAAGTTGTGGCAAAATGGCTTAAGGACAACAAAGTCAAGGGATTGGAGTGGCCATCACAAAGCCCTGATCTCAATCCTATAGAAAATGTGTGGGCTGAACTGAAAAAGTGTGTGCGAGCAAAGAGGCCTACAAACCTGACTCAGTTACACCAGCTCTGTCAGGAGGAATGGGCCAAAATTCACCCAACTTATTGTGGGAAGCTTGTGGAAGGCAATTGAAAGGCAACGCTACCAAATACAAATTGAGTGTATGTAAACTTCTGACCCACTGCGAATGTAATGAAAGAACTAAAAGCTGAAATAAATCATTCTCTCGACTATTATTCTGACATTTCACATTCTTAAAATAAAGTTGTGATCCTAACTGGCCAAAGACAGGGACTTTTTACGTGGATTAAATGTCAGGAATTTCGAAAAACTGAGTTTAAATGTATTTGGCTAAGGTGTATGTAAACTTCCGACTTCAACTGTATATACTGTACACTATACTATGCCACTGTATTTTTGTCCAATGCCGTTCTGATATACAGTATTTGTATATATTCTCAATCCATTCCTTAGTTAGATTCATGTGTATTTGGGTAAACTAAACTGTTAGATATTACTTGTTAGATATTACTGCACTGTCGGAGCTAGATGCACAAGCATTTCACTACATCCACAATAACATGTGCTAACCACGTGTATGTGACCAATAAAATGTGATTTGTATTTCAGCTTTTTATTTTAAATAAATTTGCAAACATTTAAAAAAAGTGTTTTTGCTTTGTCATTATTGAGTATTGTGGGTAAATTGCTGAGGATTATATTGTTTTAATCCATTTTAGAATAGGGCTGCAAAATACAAAATGTGGAAAAAGTCAATGGGTCTGAATACTTTCCGAAGGTACATACAATTATTTCATGTATATATTGCATCAGTATTTTATATATAAAGTCATGAATATCCCCTCTCTCATATCTCAGTGGGCTCCAATACTGTTCAACAAGGATGAATGATACAGGAGAGCAAATTTACCTTGACAACTGGGATGCTTGCTTGGACCAGTTCTATGTTGTGACAGTGCTGACCTTTGCAACCCAGGCCCTGTGCTTCTTCCTGGGGATACCAGCTCTGGTCTGGTGCCTCTGGCTCTCTCTGAGTGGAATTCCCTCTGGAGGTCTCATATCCACCCAGGTCTTCCCTATTAACCTGTTTGCAGTAGAGCTGATGTTCTGTGTCGAGGGTCTTCTTGAGTTGATCAGCTATCTATTCATCCAGAAGGCTACAATGTTACGGCAGGCTGTGTATGTCCACTACGACCTCTCTTGGATCTGCAGGCCCCTGATCCAGAGCTGCATCTGTGTGGAGCGCTATCTGGCGGTGGTCCAACCTGTGTCTTTCCTCAAGTACAGACTCAGGAGGTACAGGGTGGCGTGTTCAACCTTGATCTGGGTGTTGTCGCTCACTCATGCATGTTTTGGAATCCTTATAATGAGTTATGACGAAATCACAGTTTATGTGCTCATTAGTGTCTATTGCCTTGGGGTGGCCGTCATTTCTCTCTGCTGCTTCTTCATCCTGCGTGTGCTGAAGCAGCCTGGTCCAGGAGAAGTAGAGGGGGGCAGAGGGGGAGAGAAGAAACAGGGGACGACAGACCCACATAAGATGAGAGCTTTTGGGATCATCTTAACCAACCTGCTGATCATCTTGGCGAGCTCCATCCCGGTGGTTGTTAGTTGGGCCACTCTGACATCCAGTCTTGACATCACCTGCATTGTCTTCCCCATGTTGCAGATTATCAACATCTTCAGTGTCATGGTTTCACCCCTGATGCACCTCTACAGAGAGGGAAGGCTACCATGCAGTAGAGGGCAAGAGACACATTAAACTTACGGTTGAGGGCTCTATAAGTACAGGTTGTTGTGACAAACTATCACTAGGAGATGATAGAGCATTGTGTTAAATACGCATTGAATTAAAAATGTTCTGCCAATATTACGGCTCAACCTAACTTCTTAGAGCCTGATACCGTATGTAAAACCTATGTATAGAATAATGTGTAACCTTTTATTTGATAGCATTTTTGTTTTAATTTGGTGGCAGGTACTGAAGCAATAGCATTTTGTGAGATACAGCACGTTAGCATTAGAATTGTTGTTTACAAAAGCTGCATCACTTGTTTAGCATTCATAGTGAATGTTGGTTTTTTAATTAATTATACAGTTAGTGTTAGGATGGGTGGCTTGTTAGGGGATTATCCATTCATTTAACATCAGCATTAAGGACTGGATTGTCTTCTTCTTCATGTTATGCTCTACTGTGAACCTAGGTTCCTTGTCTGTCATTAAGATTACATAATGATATTTAAATGTATTGGGACTGACTGTGCATGAGGCTAATGGTGTCATCGTGAAGTTCTATCTACACTGGAGAAAAAAAACACAGAGCTCACTGATGTAAACGTTGGCTATTTGAATGGCAGATGCACGTCAATTAAAAAGTGAATACATTAGTCAGATATATGCTAGTCTAGATGATTGTCATCTTGTTTTGAGCCCTCTTCACAGCATACTGTAGGTTCTAAACCCTAACCCTTGGACAGAGGTATAGACACTCATTCCACCCCAATAAGAACAAACCACAGAAGGTACAGTGAAAACTCAATGTCTTACGTTGTCTGAAAAACCATAGTAACTTCAATCAATTTGTAAAAACAACATTGTCTATCTTTGTGTTTTAGGTTAATTCACATGATGATAAAATATGTTTTTAAGTGTTACACCTCTTAAGATACACAAATAAATGTTCCTCTTGTTTTTTTCTCTCTCTTCGCTCTTACTATTCTTCAGAGACTAAAATAACACAGGATGTGTAGCAATGAAGGAACCAAAATCCTGATCCCGTGAAGTTTAACCACACCAGTCGTTTGACTATTATGATTCCTGGTGCTGGGTGTGTCACACCTGTCTGCCTGTCTACCTAGGAACAGAGGTGTTCAACTAACTCCTGGGCCTGGTCACCAACACCTGGTACCTCTGGCTGGTGGAGGACGGCCCCTCGGTCCAGGTGAACCAGGAGCTCTTCACCATCAACCAATCTGTCATTGAGCTTCTCTGCTGCCTCTACTCACCTCTATTGGTCACCAAAGTCAAAAGTTTGACCCTTCATTCTGCCAGGCGGTACATTTTTTGGCTTGGTAGAGATAGAACAGCCGCGGATCTACCCTGTGGTCTTTCTCAAGTACAGATCCCTGAGGTACATGGAGGCATGTGTGACTGTAAAATGGTTGCCTACACTCTGTCTCCTTGTGTTAATGGGTGCTACCAGAGGCAGCATCAAATTCAATGCTGGGATCTTCACTGCAGTTTTGTTCGTGAACGTGTTTCCCAGTGTCTTCATACTGATGGTGCTGAGAACAGAGCTTCCTGTACCATCCAGATCATCCTGCTGACCTTAATGCTGAACTACACTACTGCGATCATCGGGGAAATCCTTCAGGATCATAATTCTTTGATATCATTCAGGTGTATTCTGACCCCTATTACTTTCTCCATTGTGTTGGGTAGCTTTACTTAGCCCCTCTACCTCCTTAGGGTTGGAAACTGCCCTTCATCGGGGGTTAACCCTCTAGAGTCTAATCCCTGCCTAAGCCGGGGAGGGAGAAATATTTTAAGATGGTCATACTAAGGATTATTTAGCTCTTTGATTTAGAATTTTAAGACCCCTTATTATGGTATGAAACATTGCATTTTTCATTACTGCTATTAGCCAATAGAAACGCAAATAACTGATTCAGGGAACAACAGCTATTTTCCATTTTTTGGGGACAAAGTATTTCCTGAAGTGTCTGTCCTATATCTGAGCAATATATGAAAGATCAGGAAACTTAAAAAATATATATATTTATACCTTCATTTTAGGCACCAAAGTATCTCCATATATACCGGGACCTTCAGATGAGTCTTGTGAGACTTGTGGGCCAAACCGTTCAGATGCTACAGACATTATCTTGAGAAAACCGATTTTCAGGATGTCTCAATGTCTGACGAACACCGCTCCATCTCTGCCCCTTTGCACCGCAGACGCGGATGTGGTGGATTGAGACTCAGCCAATGTAAAACTTCTTTAGCTTTAACGGACAGATTTTGATATGGATTTTGTACTATGGTTATGACATTACTCATGTTATCGTTCAGTAGCATTAGTTGTTTGTTGTTTAGAGGTTTTAAAATTGTAATACAGTAAGTAGTTTATGGTTATACTCAACAGTGTGTGTTTGGGGGAAGGGGATTTTGTGTGCAATATTGCCATTTTATTTGTTGTTGTATAGCTAAGTGAAATTAGCGTCACTTATAAGCTTTTCGATTTTACTATCACCTAATTCTCATAATTCCAACCTTTTCTTAACTGTTTTTCTTTGTTTGACAAAATGTAACTCCCAAAAATATATACTACCGTTTAACTTTGAAAAATTATCTTTTAACTTGCATTTCATCCTGCAAAGCAGTTGTTTCTCTACTTTTGACTGATGTTCTATATTGAATTATATTGCTGTAAATTTTTAAAGAAGTGTTGAATGAAGCAAATCTGATTGAATCAACAGTGCAGGTCCATGTCTGTCACTTGTGATTACAGCATGTCATCAAATATGTATTCCCCTTCAGTGATGAATGCACCTGTCTTGGCTAATTGTGTCACCTTAAGGAAAGATGCAAACCCAGACAGGGACACTGGAAAACCCATTCACTTTTTAAAAAACATTGTGAATCTGCCTGATGTTTTCATTTGCTATTTGCATGACAGCCAACATAGTCTTTTAGCTGTTGTAACTGCCTTTGTTTAGGAGATCTTCAACATTGTTGTGTTTTAAAAGAAAAGTATACACACAGACTGAAACATTGAAAATATATATTTCTTGTCTTAAATATCCCCACTAGCTGTTGCCAAGGCAGCAGCTACTCTTCCTGGGATCCAAACAAATGAAAGCAAAAACAAAACATTTAAATAAAACATTGCATATAACATTATTACACAACTACAAATGTATAATGCAACATTCATAAAACCACCACGTGTGATACAGCGAGGGAAATAAGTATTTGACCCCCTCTCAATCAGAAAGATTTCTGGCTCCCAGGTGTCTTTTATACAGGTAACGAGTTGAGATTAGGTGCACACTCTTAAAGGGAGTGCTCCTAATCTCAGCTTGTTACCTGTATAAATGACACCTGTCCACAGAAGCAATCAATCAATCAGATTCCAAACTCTCCACCATGGCCAAGACCAAAGAGCTCTCCAAGAATGTCAGGGACAAGATTGTAGACCGACACAAGGCTGGAATGGGCTACAAGACCATCGCCAAGCAGCTTGGTGAGAAGGTGACAACAGTTGGTGCGATTATTCGCAAATGGAAGAAACACAAAAGAACTGTCAATCTCCCTTGGCCTGGGGCTCCATGCAAGATCTCACCTCGTGGAGTTGCAATGATCATGAGAACGGTGAGAAATCAGCCCAGAACTACACGGGAGGATCTTGTCAATGATCTCAAGGCAGCTGGGACCATAGTCACCAAGAAAACAATTGGTAACACACCATGCCGTGAAGGACTGAAATCCTGCAGCAGCCGCAAGGTCCCCCTGCTCAAGAAAACACATATACATGCCCCTCTGAAGTTTGCCAATGAACAGGACAATTGGGTGAAAGTGTTGTGGTCAGATGAGACGAAAATGGGGCTCTTTGGCATTAACTCAATTCGCTGTGTTTGGAGGAGGAGGAATGCTGCCTATAACCCAAAGAAAACCATCCCCACCGTCAAACATGGAGGTGGAAACATTATGCTTTGGGGGTGTTTTTCTGCTAAGGGGACTGGACAACTTTACCGCATCAAAGGGACGATGGACGGGGCCATGTACCGTCAAATCTTGGGTGAGAACCACAGCCAGGGCATTGAAAATGGGTCGTGGATGGGTATTCCAGCATGACAATGACCCAAAACAGACGGCCAAGGTAACAAAGGAGTGGCTCAAGAAGAAGCACATTAAGGTCCTGGAGTGGCCTAGCCAGTCTCCAGACTTTAATCCCATAGAAAATCTGTGGAGGGAGCTGAAGGTTCGAGTTGCCAAACGTCAGCCTCGAAACCTTAATGACTTGGAGAAGATCTGCAAAGAGGAGTGGGACAAAATCCCTCCTGAGATGTGTGCTAACCTGGTGGCCAACTGCAAGAAACATCTGACCTCTGTGATTGCCAACAAGGGTTTTGCCTGAGTCATGTTTTTTCCCTCACTGTATGTGTAGAGTGTTTGTGCTAGCATGTGTGTGTCTTCACAGTCCTCGTTGTTCCATATGGTGTAGTTTTATCTGTTTATTAAATCAGATTTTACTGCTTGCATGTAGTCATAGCTACTGTGCATTTTATACAGTCTGTACTTGACTGTGGGACTGTGAAGAGACCCCGGGTGACATAGTATGCAGTCAATCTCTCCTCTACTGTACTTTGAGCCAGATTGAGATTGACAAGCATGTCATTGATGTAAACTCTGTGTACATTTCAGGGCCAGCCATGTTGCTCTTGGCAAACTGTAATTTTTTTTCTCTTTTTAGCACATATGACTGGGCAGTAGTCCAGGTGAGACAAAACTAGGGCCTGTAGCCCTTGTTTAGTTGATAGCAATGTCAAAACAGAAGAGCAGTGCTCGATTACAGACAGACCTCTCCTCATCTTATCTACCATTGCATCGTGACTTCTTACAATCCAGGGTTACACCAAGAAGTTTAGTCTCCTCAACTTGCTCAATTTCCACATTATTCATTACACGATTGAGTTGATGTTTTTTATTTATTTAATTTATTTTACCTTTATTTAACCAGGTAGGCTAGTTGAGAACAAGTTCTGATTTACAACTGTGACCTGGCCAAGATAAAGCAGAGCAGTTTGATACATACAACAACAAAGAGTTACACATGGAATACACCGACAAACAGCCAATAATACAGCAGAAAAAAATAAAATAATAATAATAAAAATTTAAAAAATAAGTCTATATACAGTGAGTGCAAATGAGGTAAGATAAGGGAGGTAGGGCAATAAACAGGCCATTGTGGCGAGGTAGTTACAATATAGCAATTAAACACTGGAATGGTAGATGTGCAGAAGATAAATGTGCAAGTTACTGGGGTGCAAAGGAGCAAGATAAATAAATAAAGAAAGTATGGGGATGAGGTTGTAGAATGGGCTGTTTACAGATGGGCTATGTACAGGTGCAGTGAGCTGCTCTGACAGCTGGTGTTTAAAGCTAGTGAGGAAGATATAAGTCTCAAGCTTCAGTGATTTTTGTAGTTCGTTCCAGTCATTGGCAGCAGAGAACTGGAAGGAAAGGCGGCCAAAGTAGGAATTGGCTTTGGGAGTGACCAGTGAGATATACCGGCTGGAGCATGCGC
Source organism: Brachymystax lenok tsinlingensis (assembly GCA_030435695.1). NCBI lineage: Eukaryota > Metazoa > Chordata > Actinopteri > Salmoniformes > Salmonidae > Brachymystax > Brachymystax lenok. The sequence goes on from CM059810.1 coordinate 39,788,927, forward strand.
TACGTGTGGGTGCTGCTATGGTGACCAGTGAGCTGAGATAAGGTGGGGCTTTACCTAGCAAAGACTTGTAGATGACCTGGAGCCAGTGGGTTTGGCGACGAGTATGATGCGAGGACCAGCCAACGAGAGCGTACAGGTCGCAGTGGTGGGTAGTATATGGGGATTTGGTGACAAAGTAGATGGCACTGGAATAGACTGCATCCAGTTTGTTGAGTAGAGTGTTGGATGCTATTTTATAAATGACATCGCCGAAATCGAGTATCGGTAGGATGGTCAGTTTTACAAGGGTATGTTTGGCAGCATGAGTGAAGGATGCTTTGTTGCAAAATAGGAAGCCGATTCTAGATTTAATTTTGGATTGGAGATATTTAATGTGAGTCTGGAAGGAGAGTTTACAGTCTAGCCAGACACCTCGGTATTTGTAGTTGTTCACATATTCTAAGTCAGAACTGTCCAGAGTAGTCATGCTGGACGGGCGGGCAGGTGCGGGCAGTGATCGGTTGAAGAGCATGCATTTAGTTTTACTTGCATTTTTGAGTAGTTGGGAGGCCACGGAAGGAGAGTTGTATGGCATTGAAGCTCGTCTGGAGGTTAGTTAACACGGTGTCCAAAGAAGGGCCAGAAGTATACAGAATGGTGTCGTCTGCGTAGAGGTGGATCAGAGAATCACCAGCAGCAAGAGCGACATCATTGATGTATACAGGGAAGAGAGTCGGGCCGAGAATTTAACCCTATGGCAGCCCCATAGAGATTGCCAGAGGTCCGGACAACAGGCCCTCCAATTTGACACGCTAAACTCTATCAGAGAAGTAGTTGGTGAACCAGGCGTGGCAATCATTTGAGAAACCAAGGCTGTTGAGTCTGCCAATAAGAATGTGGTGATTGACAGAGTTGAAAGCCTTGGCCAGGTCAATGAATATGGCTGCACAGTAATGTCTCTTATCTATAGCGGTTATGATATCGTTTAGGGCCTTGAGTGTGGCTGAGGTACACCCATGACCAGCTCTGAAACCAGATTGCATAGCGGAAAAGGTACGGTGGGATTCGAAATGGTCAGTAATCTGTTTGTTAACTTGGCTTTTGAAGACCATAGAAAGGCAGGGTAGGATAGATATAGGTCTGTAGAAGTTTGGTTCTAGAGTGTCACCTCTTTTGAAGAGGGGGATGACAGCGGCAGCTTTCCAATCTTTGGGAATCTCAGACGATACGAAAGAGAGGTTGAACTGGCTAGAAATAGGGGTTGCAACAATTTTGGCAGATAATTTTACAAAGAGAGGGTCCAGATTTTGCAGCTCTTTCAGAACATCAGCTATCTGGATGTGGGTGAAGGAGAAATGGGGGAGGCTTGGGCGAGATTCTGTGGGGAGTGCAGGGCTGTAAAGGTAGCCAGGTGGAAAGCATGGCCAGCCGTAGAAAAATGCTTATTGAAGTTCTCAATTATAGTGGATTTGTCGGTGGTGACAGTATTTCCTAGCCTCAGTGCAGTGGGCAGCTGGGAGGAGGTTCTCTTATTCTCCATGGACTTTACAGTGTCCCAAACTGGAATTAGTGCTAAAGGATGCACATTTCTGCTTGAAAAAGCTAGCCTTAGACTTTCCTAACTGCCTGTGTATATTGGTTCCTGACTTCCCTGAAAAGCTGCATATCGCGGGGGCAATTCGATGCTAATGCAGTATGCCACAGGATGTTTTTGTGCTGGTCAAGGGCAGTCAAGTCTGGAGTGAACCAAGGGCTATATCTGTTCCTGGTTCTGGTTTATGAAAGGGGCATGCTAATTTAAGATGGTGAGGAAGGCACTCTTAAAGAATGACCAGGCATCCTCCACTGACAGGATGAGGTCAATATCCTTCCAGGGTACCCGGGCCAGGTAGATTAGAAAGGCCTGCTCGCTGAAGCATTTTAGGGAGCGTTTGACAGTGATGAGGGGTGGTCGTTTGACCGCAGACCCAATACGGATGCAGGGAATGAGGCAGTGATCGCTGAGATCTTGGTTGAAAACAGCAGAGATGTATTTAGAGGGCAAGTTGGTTAGGATGATATCTATGAGGGTGCCTGTGTTTACAGATTTGGGGTTGTACCTGGTGGGTTCATTGATAATTTGTGTGAGGTTGAGGGCATCAAGCTTAGATTGTAGGATGGCCGGGTTGTTAAGCATGTCCCAGTTTAGGTCACCTAGCAGCACGAACTCTGAAGATAGATGGGGGGCGATCAGTTCACATATGGTGTCAAGGGCACAGCTGGGGGCAGAGGGTGGTCTATAGCAAGTGACAATGGTGAGAGACTGGTTTCTGGAAAGGTGGATTTTTTTAAGTAGAATCTTGAATTGTTTGGGTGCAGACCTGGATAGTAAGACAAAACTCTGCAGGCTATCTCTGCAGTAGATTGCAACACCGTCCCCTTTGGCAGTTCTATCTTGTCGGAAAATGGTATAGTTAGGGATGGACATTTTTGGTGGTCTTCCTAAGCCAGGATTCAGACAATGGCTATGACATCCGGGTTGGCAGAGTGTGCTAGGGCAGTGAATAAAACAAACTTAGGTAGGAGGCTTCTAATGTTAACATGCATGAAACCAAGGCTTTTACGGTTACAAAAGTCAACAAATGATAGCGCCTGGGGAACGGGAGTGGGGTTAGGCACTGCAGGGCCTAGAGGAACAGAGGAGGAGTATGATAAGGGAAGCAGCTAAAGGCTAAAAGGACTGGTCGTCTAGTATTTTCGGACCAGTTAGTGAATGGAGCAGATTTCTGGGTACGGAAGAATAGATTCAAGGAAAAATTTACAGACAAAGGTATGGTAGGACGTGAGTACAGTGTGGGTAAACCTGTGCACAGAGTGACGATGAAAGAGATGTTGTCTCTAGAAATATTGTTTAAACCAGGTGATGTCTCCGCATGTGTGGGAGGTGGAACTAAAGTGTCAACTAAGGCGTATTGAGCAGGGCTAGAGGCTCTACAGTGAAATAAGGCAATAATTACTAACCAAAACAGCAATGAACAAGGCATATTGACATTATGGAGAGGCATGCATAGCCGAATGGTCATAGGAGTCCAGTGAGTGGCTTCAGGCAGCTAGCAGGGCGGAGCTAATAAGCTAACAGAAGGGCCTTGGAGGGACGTCGTGACGGGAGAAAGTCTGTTGTCCCAAACAATGCTTTTAGTTTTGGAAATATGTAGGACAAACTAACTGCAGTTCTTTGTTAACCTCTTAGCGCGCCGATCCCTTTAGCGGGATCGTTTTCAGAGCAAACATAACGCGCCAAATTCAAAATACATATTCGTAATACATATTCGTAATATTTAACTTCGATATACAAGTGTTGCATAGTGTTGCATAGCCATCAAAAGCTCTGCTTCTTGGCAATATCACTGCGTTGTCAGATTTTAAAAAGGCTTTACGGCGAAAGCACTACATTTGATTGTTTGAGGCTAGTACCTCACATATTTTCCACATTAGCATAAATTCATATCCAGCTCGGTTCTCAAAATATCCATATCACAGCTAATATAAATCGCTTACCTTTCAAATAACTTCTTCTGAGGTCTTCCCAAGTGTCCAAACAAGATAATCCATGGTTCTTTTGTTAGAAAAAGTAAATAATTATATCCATAAATATCCGTTGTTTTTGGCACGTTACGTTCAGCTACTCCACCAAGCATTGTCAGTCTACTCGCCCGTTTTACAGTGAAGGGATCGCGTTCAAATTATACCTCTCATCTTTTCACAAACAAATCAAATATCATTAATAATGCATCCTTATGTATTCTTTTATGAATAATAGCGATCATATTTTACAAGAACGGTAAGTGAAACGTTAAAAGACGAAAAGAAAGTTGGTCGCTGGCGCGTTCACGTTCTCGTGAACGTGCACGCCTGTTTACCTTTTTCCCTACCCGTAGTAATTCTCTCTCTCTAAGGATCTGGTCAGAGCTTTTTCCTCCATACCCTTTCCAGAGACTGTTGACATCTAGTGGAAGCCATAAGTACTGCAACCTCGGTCCTATTCCCCATAGAAAAATATTACATGGGCTTCAAAATGAGAGGAGAGCAACAGAAAAATAAATTCCGGACAGAAATCTCTCTGGTTTTTGCCTGCTAAATCTGTTCTGGAATAGCCACAGACTATATCTTAATGGTTTTATAAACTTCAGAGTGTTTCCTATCCAATAGTACTAAATATGTAAATATCCTAGTTTCTGGCCATGAGTGGTAGGCATTTAACTTTGGGCACGTCAGACAGGCGAAAATTTGGAAAATGGGACCCTAGCTGGAAGAGGTTAAGTGTTGCATGGAGTTCACTTTTTGTGGTAGTTGACGTGTAAAATGCTAAGTCATAGTATTCACAAAATAAACCCAGAACGCATTTATGTCATTCATTTCGAATAAATAATATTGCTTAGTTCATCATCAACAGTAATTCATATATTTGCCAGCTTTACTCAGAACCAGTGGCAGGTCGTCAGTAAAGATCGAAAAAAGTAAGTGGCCTATTGTCACTCCCTGATCTGTTTCACCTGTCCTTTTTTTCTGTCTGTCTGTGCCAGTTCATCTTGTTTGTTCAAGCTTACCAGCGTTTGTTCTGTCAGCTCATGTCTTTTCCCAGCCTCTCTTTTTTCATCCTCCTGGTTTTTGAACCTTGCCTGTCCTGACTCGGAGCTTGCCTGCCTGACCACTCTGCCTGTCCCTGAGCCTGCCTGCCGTCCTGTACCTTTGCCCCCATACTCTGGATTATCGACCCCTGCCTTCCTTGACCTGTCTTTGCCTGCCCCTGTTGCTACAATAAACATTGTTACTTCGACAGTCTGCATCTGGTTCTTACATTGGTTCTAATAGTAAAAACACAGGTTTAAATACACAGAGGATAAGTGGGGAAGATGGGTGACACCTGGAGGGGGTGGAAGCAAGCACAAGGACAGGTGAAACAGATCAAGGCGTGAGACCTATACAGTTGCCCTGGGGAATGCCCAACTATTCCTGTGTTATGTTGGAGAGGCTTTCAAGAACACTCCCTGTGATCTGTTAGACAGGTAACTCTCAATCCACAATATAGCAGGGGGTGTAATGTCATAACAGCAGCAGATTTCTTCAGCAGCAGATTATGACTGATAATGTCAAAAGATGCACTGAAGTCTAAGAAAACAGCTCTAACAATCTTATTATTATCAATTTGTGTAAGTAACGTACATGTTAGGTGCCCTTCCCTATAAGCATGCTGAAAGTTGTTAATTTGTTTACTGTGCAATAGCATTGTTTCTGGTCAAACATCATTTTTTACAGAACTTTTCTGAGGGTTTATAACAGGCTGATTGGTAATCTGTTTGGGTCAGTAAAGGGGGCTTTGCTATTCTTGTGTAGTGGAATGACTTTTGCTTCCCTCCAGGGATGAAGGCACACACTTTTCTGTAGCCTTAGATTGAAGAGATGGCAAGTAGGAGATCCAATTTTGCCTGCTATCATCCTCAGTAATTTTCCATCCAAGTTATCAGACCCAGGTGGCTTGTCATTGTTGGCAGAACAATATTCGTTCACCTCTTCCACACTGATTTTACATAATTCAGAATTGCAATGCTTGTCTTTCACAATTTGGTCAGTTATGCATGGATAACCAATTTTACAGTCATATTCATATTAAAATGACTGCAAAGCTGAGAGCAACCCCGAGTTGCAAAGCTTACAGAGGGTTGCCAGGTGCCATACGATGCCTCCTGGTGGCCATGTTGGAAGACCACCGCATCAATTATTCCGTCAACAACAGCAGAGTGCTACCCCAAGCTTCAAGACAACAATGCCTAAAACGTATTGATTCATCATCATTGTCCATTTCTGTGCCATATGTGGCTGCTCTAACAAGACAGGAAAGACAAAGGTAAAATATATTTTTTACAGATCACCGGTAATCATGAGATAAGACTCAAGAACCATCAGAAAAAGCAAGGAGCATTGCACTACCACAGTGATTGAGTCAGAGTATTAAATTACTAGTTCAGTGAGAGTATGCCGGCACTGTTAGCCACATCACTGCATTAAACATTCCTGAATGAAGTACCAGTGTGATTGGTAGTAAAGGTAGTAGTTGCATTAAAGGTAGAGTAGTACGAAGAGTTCACCCGCCACTTTCGGGCAGTTTTCGACCACCCGCCTGAGGGTCTGTTCCATCTGAGGCAGTGGACGAGGATTGTGCAGGATTTCGCTTTGGACTTCCGGACCCTGGCCGCCAACGTGGGATGGAACGACAGGGCCCTGGCCGACTCCCGACGTCCGTCGGTAGTTGGCCTGCCGAGACAACACCCTCACGCTGGACCAGCTGGTGGACCTGTCCATCCGGGTGGACAATCTGCTGTCCAGCGCCTGACTACACCAGCTACACACAGGATCTGTTACAATTGAGTTGTTATTTTACCTGAAATGCACGAGGTCCTTTCCTCGACAATTAATCCACACATAAAAAGGTCAACCGAATAGTTTCTAGTCATCTCTCCTCCTTCCAGGCTTTTTCTTCTTTGAACTTATATGCCAATTGGAATCTAAACTGTCATAGTATTACCAAGACGACCGACATCTTAGTTCATCTGTCAATCACCCACTTGGGTATAACCAATGAGGAGATGGCATGTGAGTATCTGCTTCTATAAACCAATGAGGAGATGGGAGAGGCAGGACTTGCAGCGCGATCTGCGTCACAAATAGAACTGACTTCTAATTTAGCCCTTGGCAACGTAGACGCTCGTTGGTGCGCGCGCGAGAGCATTGTGGGCACAATAATTTAATAATATAGATTTATTTAACATTGATTGGGGGGAAGATTTAACATTTATTGGGGGGGAAGGTGATTTATTATAAAAATATATATATATTTGTGTGTATAACTGCCATTTTATTTGTTGTTGTTTAGCTGAGTGAAATTAGCTTTAACATTATTTGGATTTTACTATCAGCTCATGCTCACAATTCCAACCTTTTCTAACTGTTTTGCTTGCTTTGACAAAATGTAACCCCAATAAGTATATACTACCATTTTAACTTTGCAAAATCATCTTTTAACCTTCATTTCATAATGTATATATTGAAAAGTATTCCCGACACTACCCGGGGGAAATGTAAGGCGCCAAATTCAAAATCCAAAAGTTGAATTATTAAACATTCATCAACATACAAGTGTTGCGCATAGTCATCAAAAGCTCAGAGTCTTGGAAATATCACAGCGTTGTCAGATTTCAAAAAGGCTTTACGGCGAAAGCACAACATTTGATTGTTTGAGGATAGCACCTCTCATATTTGTGCATTAGCATAAATTCATAACCATCGCGGGTCTCACAAAACACATATAAGAGCTAAAATAAATCGCTTACCTTTGATGATCTTCTGCTGAGGGCAATCCGAAGTGTCCAAGCAAGACATTCAATGTTTCTTTTGTTAGAAAAAGTAATTTATTATATCCATAAATCTCAGTTTGGTTGGCGTGTTATGCTCAGATATACAGTGCAGATAAAGGGTTCAAATTATACCAATCAACTTTGCCCAAACAAATCAAACATCATTCATAATGTATCCTTAGGTATCCTTTTATGTATATTAGTTATTATATTTCACACGGATAGCATCCTAATTGATATAAAAGGAAAATAAAGAGGAACGCGCACACGGTCTCGCGGACTGAAAATGATATTGACTTCCTTGCTTCTCTTACAAAATCTTCTTCTATAAGGCTCTGTTCCATGATAAACGCTTGAAACACTGTCTAAAGACTGTTCTAGTGGAAGCCATAGGTACTGCAATTGGGAGCTATTTTACTGGGATTCCCATAAGGAGCCATTCAAAGTCAGGAAATGTCACAAAAAAATTCTGGACAGAAATTCTTCAGGTTTTCACCTACTATATCAGTTCTGTTATACTCACAGACATTATTTTAACAGTTTTAGAAACTTCAGAGTGTTTCCTATCCAATAGTACGTGCATATCCTAGTTTCTGGGCCTGAGTGGCAGGCATTTTACTTTGGGCATGCCAGACTCTCCAAAACTGACACCTCTGCTGCCGCTCCCTAAGAAGTTAAGCAAATCTGATTGATTCAACAGTTCAGGTCTCTGTATGTAATTTGTGATAACAGAATGTCATCAAATATGTGACTCACCACCTGGATTCGGTCTAACAGTTGAAGTAGGAAGTTTACATACACTTAGATTGGAGTCATTAAAACTCGTTTTTCAACCACTCCACAAATTTCTTGTTAACAAACTATAGTTTTTGCAAGTCGATTAGGACATCTACTTTGTGCATGACACAAGTATTTTTTCCAACAATTGTTTACAGACAGATTATTTCACTTATAATTCACTGTATCACAATTCCAGTGGGTCAGAAGGTATAGTGTTTGCAAGTACATACACTAAGTTGACTGTGCCTTTAAACAGCTTGGAGCAATTTCCAAATGCCTGAAGGTACCATGTTCATCTGTAGAGACAATAGTATGCAAGTATAAACACCATGGGACCACGCAGCAGTCATACCGCTCAGGAAGGAGACGCATTCCGTCTCCTAGAGATGAACGTACTTTGGTGCAAAAACTGCAAATCAATCCCAGAAAAACAGCAAAGGACTTTGTGAAGATGCTGGAGGCAAACAGGTACAAAATATCCACAGTAAAACGAGTCCTATATCGACATGACCTGAAAGGCCGCTCAGCAAGGAAGAATCAACTGCTCCAAAACCACCTTAAAAAAGCCAGACTAAGGTTTGCAACTGCACATGGGGACAAAGATTTTACTTTTTTGAGGAATGTCCTCTGGTCTGATGAAACAAAAATACAACTGTTTGGCCATAATGACCATTGTTGTGTTTGGAGGAAAAAGGGGAAGGCTTGCAAGCCGAAGCACACCATCCCAACGTGAAGAACGGGGGTGGCAGCATCATGTTGAGGGGGTGCTTTGCTGCAGGAGGGACTGGTGCACATCACAAAATAGATGGCATCATGAGGGAGGAAAATTGTGTGGATATATTGAAGCAACATCTCAATACATCAGTCAGGAAGTTAAAGCTTGGTCCCAAATGGGTCTTCCAAATGGACAATCACCCCAAGCATACTTCCAAAGTTGTGGCAAAATGGCTAAAGGGCAACAAAGTCAAGGTATTGGAGTGGCCATCACAAAGCCCTGACCTCAATCCTATAGAACATTTGTGGGCAGAACTGAAAAAGTGTGTGCGAGCAAGGAGGCCTACAAACCTGACTCAGTTACACCAGCTCGCCAACTTATTGTGGGAAGCTTGTGGAAGGCTACCCGAAACTGTAATTTTTACTAGGATTAAATGTCAGGAATTGTGAAAAACTGAGTTTAAATGTATTTGGCTAAGGTGTATGTAAACTTCCGACTTAAACTTCTTTAACTTTAAGGGTTGATCTGACCGTTCTGTACTAACTTCCCAGCTACTTCCAGACGTCTAAGAGAGATAGACCAGCTCACTGAACATTACTCGCCCTTGCAGCGCTGGTTACGCTGTTATGTTATCCAGAGCGTTGGTGACTGCAACTGTGCTGTCAGATTGTCCGTTTGTAAATTCAAAGCGTTTCGCGTTCAAAACGCACACTGAACGCTCTGGCCAATAAGTAGGGTTGTTCCGAAAGCTCTGACCTCACAGCAACAGTCAAGCACCCAAGCTAACTGGCTAACATTGGCTAGCTTGCTAGCTACTTCCAGACACATAATGAGAGAACACCGCACTCTAACCATTGTACTCGCCCTAGCAGAGATGGTTAGGCAGTTTTCATGTTATCCAGAGTGTTGGTGACTATAACAGTGCTGCTGGCAACAATTGAATTACGCATTGATGTTAACTGACACCGGACATATTCAACGGGTGTTGGGCTTAATTCAGATATTCTGCGCTCTAGCACACTAAGACGAGAGTCTTTTGTTAACACTACACATATGTGACTCTATTTTACATCATGATAAATTTTGCTTTTTTGAAAAAGGGTTTGTGTTTAGAGATATAATGTATGTTTTTTAAATTAACATATTACATATTGTTTACCTGTAAGTGAAAATCTATATTTTATGCACTATGCAATTGCAGTTTTTTACAATCACTTTGGCACTAATTTCAGAACCTTGTGGTCATTTTTCAAAACTCTAGACACAAAACTCAAAATGGTCATCACTTGTAACACAGGCTGTCCAATGTTGAAAACATGGCATTGTGCATTCACATCTTTAAAGAAACTTTGCACTTGCAGAATCGTTGGTTCAAATAACTCATTTATCATGAAATACCATAGGAACATTCATTTCGATCGCTCATACACAAGATGCCGATAGTTTCACTGTGTAGTTGTTCGTACAATCATTAAATAATGTAGTACAAAATATGTGATCATACATATCATACTACACGTAAATACATCACTGTAAAATAACTAGTAGAGAGAAAACTACAGAAACAGTGGAATCATTGAACAACATCTGAAATGTATTGATGAAATACAATAAAATCACAACATAGTTTTTTTTAAATCAAAATAAAAAATAATTAGCTACAAAAAAAAAGAAAACTACAGTGAAACGTCAACTGCAGTGTCCTCACCTGGCTTACTGTAAAAAGCAAAACAAAGGATTGATTACTTGGCCTCTACCACGTCCCCCCCCTCGAACGAGGCCCACGACCACCTCTCAGAAGGGGTGCTTGTCCCCTGCCATTCCTTTGACCACCACGTCTTCCTCGTCTTCCTCTTCCCACTGCTTGACCTCTATTGTGACCTGGATCACCTGCCGGCTCCATGTTATCGCTATGTTGTTGTAGGTGGATACCACTCATTTCACTATACACTCTTAACCACAATGTGAAATCAATCATCACTAACACGTTTTCAGTATTGGAAAAGCAATTATAAGGGCCTGCATACATACATACACTCACCGGTCACTTTATTAGGTACACCTGCGTGTTAACGCAAATAGCCTGCTCCTTCTAATGGCAAATTTTGTGGCTGCCTGCAATTCAATATATAGAGCATATAGAGTAGAGAGTTTTAGTTGTTGTTCGACCAAACATTAGAACAGGCATAGGTGTACCTAATAAAGTGGCTGAGTGTACAGTAATATGTACAGTAATGTCAAATTTGAATGTACAGTAATGAGTGTACAGTAATGTCAAATCTGAAAACATGGTCTGGAAAAGTGGTACATGAGACCATAGAAACAGTGTCTGATAAAGAATGATGATGAAATATTACATCCATAGATAATGTAGTCCAATTGGTTCATGTTCCACGGTAATTGGTGTCAATGGAGCTCGTTATCCTGAAACTTTCATGATCTAAATATGGAATATTGTTCTTCAGTTTACATAAAACTATGCATTAAGAGTAATGCAACAGTTACTTATCATTTTGAGCAGTTGTATCAGTTGATTGTTAGATCGCTGTAATGAAATGAATAGACAGTCATCTCAGATGTAATGTGTGAATTGCATTTTGAAATGGTAATACTTTGATGTTAAGTTGTGTCATTTTGAACAGGTGATTTTAGTTCAATGAACAAATGATCTTAGCTTTATGTGTATTCTATCCAACCAATTGGAAAAAGTGTTTGAGTTTTGAAAAATGTGGATTTTGATAATCGGTTGTGAGTTTTGTCCAGAGTTTTGAAAAATGACATCTGAAATTTGTGCCAAAGTGATTGTAAAAAACTGTAAAGAGAGATCCATAATCCAAACAAAATACTAATACTCTGTAGGTCTGAAGCCCATTTGATTTGATTATGTAAGGTGAAAGAGTCAGTCCTTGCAGGTGGCTGGGCTAACCTGTGGCTGTGACAGACAGGGTCTGAGTGATGATGCTCAGGCCAGCCCCCTACCTCCTCTCCTCCCCACATCTGATGACTAGCAGAGCGGCAGCAGGCGGCAGCAGGCTGCCTACACTCATTGAGAGCGGGCTCCTGAGTCTTCCTGTGGTTGGCGGTTGCAGTAAAAAAAATACTAAATGTATACTACATACAGTATACTGTATATATAATATATAACTCTTAAACTCAACTCTGGATCTCAATGCCAGTTCCACTGCATTTGTTAATTGTTCCCCTCTCTAATCAGGGACTGATTTAGACCTGGGACACCAGGTAGGTGCAATTCATTATTAGGTAGAACAGAAAAACATCAGGCTATGGACCTCGTAGGGTAAGAGCTAAGTACCCCTGATATGTAATATTAAGATATTTAATAGATACATAATATATTTTTTAAGTACATCATTTATTTTGCTTTCTCTTGGGCCCGCCACAGGCCCAGGCCGTGGTGTGTGTGAGTGTGTGTGTGTGTGTGTGTGTGTGTGTGTGTGTGTGTGTGTGTGTGTGTGTGTGTGTGTGTGTGTGTGTGTGTGTGTGTGTGTGCTGTTCATGTGCATGTAGTATATGCATTTAGTTAATCTGTGTTTTGTTCATGAATGAATTGCTGTAAACTAAACATACAATGGTGCTCAATGTATCAATGCACACACTCATGTTTATGTTAAGAATGCAGCACGTGACCTGTTAGGAAGAACACAGGACAGAGAACGTTGGTTAAAATCACTCATACATGTAGGTGATGTTCCATCGGGTTGGACACAGCCTTCTGCAGGAGAGAGAACCACAAATATTGAGAATCAAGGTCTGAGTTAACAAAAGAACTAGGGTAGGTTATTTTACATTTTAACATCACTTAGCATGTAATCTCAGGCTAATTGTTTTACATCTCCTCTTCAGGTTTTTGTTCAAACTTTCTGAGACAATGCACAATGCTTTGACTGACATAGCAGAAAACATCAAAGTATGTTTTATGTGTCTTCAACAGTATGTTGCATCAGCATTTTGCCAACAATATATGAAAGCAAGTCATTCTGATCTTCAATATTTCCGTTATTTAAAATAAATCTACACACAGACACCAAGAAACTAGATTTTACTCAACATGTTTTTGAGATCATTGGAACTCTAAAGGATGTGGTTGTAAGAATTTCAAACCTGATGATTGTCTCTCTATTAACTGGCAACTCCTTATGCATGTGTTTAAACAGGAATAGTATTCCATATACATTACCATGACTGAATGGCAAGCTACTTGTTATGCTATATACAGTAATATTACTTTATTACTGAATTATAACATAGTACCATTCTATTAAAACTAACTACACATTTCACACAATAACACTCAATATAGTATTATCACTCTAGAATTATTAACACTGCAGATAAGTGACTCTATTTTAGATCATGATGAATACATTAAATAGAAAACCCTTCACTTGGTTGAGAAATTGTGTGTTTTTACATAGAATGTATGGTTTTAAATGAATATGTCGTATAGGTTTTACCTGTAAGTACAACAATATACAGTACTCACTATGCAATTAGAGAGAGACACAGAATCCGAACAACAGACTAATACTGTGTATGTCTGAAGCCCATATGATTTTATTATGTAAGGTGAAAGAGTCAGGCCTTGCAGGTGGCTGAGTTAACTTGTGGCTGTGACAGACAGGTGCTGAGTGATGATGCTTAGAACAAAATGCAAATCTCTGAGCAGGTTGAAATTCTTTCTGTGTGTGTGTGTTTGTTCATGTGCGTGTGTGCAACATATGCATTTTGTTAATCTGTGTTTTGTTGATGATACGTTGTAATCTGATTCCTAGCTAAATAATGACTTGATGTAAACTAATCATACAATGGGGCTCAATTCATCAATGCACACAGGTGTGTTTATGTAATTAATGCAACATATGACTTGTTAGGAAGAACAAAGGACAGTGAGCTTTGGGTGAAATTTTTTTAACATGTTTTGTTCAGCAAACCGTTTTAACTTCTACTCTTCATGTTTTCATTCAGACTTTCTGAGAGAATGCACAACGCTTTAACAAACATAACAGTAGACCTACGTATATAAAATTATTTTTATATAGGTTTACATCAGCATTTTGCGTCATTATTTTCAACTCATTAAAACATAAAGTAATGAATCTTGTAATCTCTCCTCTCTCATCTCTCAGTGGGCTCGGATATTGTTCCACAAGGATGAATGACTCTTCAGGAAACCACACTAACCTTGACGGATGGGATGTTTGCTTGGTCCAGGGCTATGTTGTGCCAAAGCTGACCGGTGCTGCCCAGGCCCTATGCTTCGTTCTGGGGACACCAGCCCTGATCTGGTGCCTCTGGATCTCTCTGAGTGGAAGTCTCTGTGGAGGTCTCAAACCTACACAGGTCTTCCCTATTAACCTGTTTGCAGTGGAGATGGTGTTCTGTGTCCAGGGTCTACTTGAGGTGATCAGCTACCTATTCATCTGGAAGGCTATAAAGTTACGGCAGGCTATGTATTTCCTGTATTACCTCTCCTGGACCGGCAGGCCCCTGCTCCAAAGCTGTATATCTGTGGAGTGCTACCTGGCGGTGGCCCAACCTGTGGCTTTCCTCAAGTACAGGCTCCGGAGGTACAGGGTGACGTGTTCAACCTTGGTCTGGGTGTTGTCGTTCACTTTTGCATGTTCTCCTATCCCTTTAGTTGGTTATGAAAAAATCACAGGTTATCTTCTCAGTAGTGTCTATTGCCTTGGGGTGGCCATCATTTCTCTTTGCTGCTTCTTCATCCTGCGTGTGCTGAAGCAGCCTGGTCCATGAGAGGTAGAGGGGGGCAGAGGGGGAGAGAAGAAACAGGAGACGACAGACCCACATAAGATGAGAGCTTTTGGGATCGTCTTAACCAACCTGGTGATTATCTTGGCGAGCTCCATCTCGGTTGTCGTAGGTTACACCACTGCGTCATCCAGTCTTGACTACAACTGCAATGTCATCCTCATGTTGCAGATTGTCAACATCTTCAGTGTCATGGTCTCACCCCTGATGCACCTCTACAGAGAGGGAAGGCTGCCATGCCGTATAGGGCAAGAGACACATTAGACTTACAGTTGAGGGCACTAAAAGTACAGGTTTCTGTGACAAACTAATGCTAGGAAACGATAGAGCGTTGTGCTACATATGCATTAAAACATTTCTGTCAATACCACGGCTCAACCTAACTTCTTAGTACCTGCAACCTTAAAAACTTATTGGGGATCAGTGGGGCGCTAGCGGGCTCCTCCCGACACTACCAGGTAAAATGTAAAGCGCCAAATTCAAAATCCAAAAGTTGAATTATTAAACATCCACCAATATACAAGTGTTCCATACTCATCAAAAGCTCTGTTTCTTGGCAATATCACAGCGTTGTCAGATTTCAAAAAGGCTTTACGGCGAAAGCAGCACATTTGATTGTTTGAGAGTAGCACCTCACATATTTTTCCCATAGCCATGAATCGATTAGCCATCATGGCACACACATAACACATTTCACAGCGAAAACAAATCAATTACCTGTTGAAGAACTTCTGCTGAGGTCATCCTAAGTGTCCAACGAAGACAATCCATGGTTCTTTTGTTAGAAAAAGTAACGTATTTTATCCATAAATCCTCCATTTGGTTCGCACGTTATAATCAGAAACGACAGCTTCCACTACTCCATTAAAACGTGACGCGAACTCATTCATCTTATACCTATAAACTTGTCCAAGAACAATCAAACATAGTTTTAAATGTATCCTTAGGAACACTTTTACGTATATTTACTATTATAAATCAACCGGAATATAAACTGATCGATAACGACGGTAAAAAAGACACTGCGCGCTTTCACGGGAGCGCGCCCAGCCTACTGTTGTCATCAAAGAGTGACTTCCTTGTTTGGTCTTCTTCTCTGGTCTTACTCACCCAAAATTAAAAAAATACACTGTCTCGAGACTGTTGACATCTAAAGGAAGCGATGGGTACTGCATTCATATGCCCTTATATGGTCATTTTCATTAGGGAGGGGTTCCCAAATGAGCAATGTGTCAAAATCACTTTTTCCAGGACAGAAACTCCTCGGGGTTTCGCCTGCTATATGCGTTCTGTTTTACTCACAGACAAATGGTTAACAGTTTGGAAAATCCAGAGTGTTTCCTATCCAATGGTACCAAATATATGCATATCCTATTTTCTGGGCCTGAATGGGAGGCATTTTACTTTGGGCACGCCAGGCTCTCCAAAACGGTCACCTCATGCGCCCATCCCCAAGAAGTTAAGGTGGAAATGTAGATGCGGCAAAGACGTATAATAATGTGTCATCTCTTATTTGATAAAGTTGTGTTGTTTTAACAGCACGTTAGCATTAGAGTTGTTGTTAACTTAAGCTGCATCACTTATTTTGCGTTATAGTGAATGTTGGTTTGTTTTAGTAATTATACAGTAGGTATTAGGACGGGGTGGCTTGATAGGGGATTAAACCTATTCATTTAACATTAGCATTAAGTAATGGATTGTGTTCTTCTTCATGTTCTTTCAATTTTGAACTTAGGGCACTTGTCTGTCACTAAGATTACATAATGATATTTAAATGTATGGGGACTGACTGTGAATGAGACTTGGCTGATGGTGTCATTGTGACTCAACATTCTAACCCAGACAGTGCACACTCCTAAAAAGCCATTTGAGCTCCATCTACACTGGAGATCCAAAAAAAATGTGGAACCCCCAGATGTAAACATTGGCTTTTTTAATGGCAGATGGATTTCCATTTAAATGGCAATACATTACTCAAATAGAGTGTAGGCTAGTCTAGATGAGTGTAATCTTGTTTTGGGAACTCTTCAAATCATTCTGTAGATGCCAAATGATTACCCCTGGACAGGGGTATAGATGTCCATTCTTCCCCAAGAAGAACAAGCTGCAGAAGGTACAGTGAAAACTATTGTCTTGAAAAGCCACAATAACTTGAATACATTTGTAATAATGACACTGTCTATCTTTAAGCTTTATTCCTGTGATGATAAAAGTTGTGTTACACCGCTTCAGATCCTCTTATAATTTCTCCTCTTGTCTTTCTCTCTCTCCCTCTTTATCTTGTAACACAGCTCTTACTATTATTCAAAGACTAATGTAACAGAGGGCGTGCAGCAATGAAGGAACCAAACTCTTCTTTTCCAGTTCCCGTCAGGTTTAACCATACTGGGGGGGTTTGACTATTATGACTCCTGGTGCTGGGTGTGTCCCACCTGTCTGCCAGTCTACCTGGGAACAGAGGTGTTTAACTTCCTCCTGGGCCTGGTCACCAACACCTGGTACCTGTGGCTGGTGGCGGACAGCCCTTCAGTCCATGTGAACCAGGAGATCTTCATCATCAACCAGTCTGTCATGGAACTTGGTCACCAACGTCCTCTTCATCAAAAGGTTTCCCCTTCCTTCTGCCAGGAGATACATTCTGCTTGGCCAAGGTAGAACGGCCCATGTTCCTGTGCTGCATCTGTGTGGAGTGCTACATGGCGGTGGTCTACCCTGTGGTCTATCATGTGGTCTACCCTGTGGTATTTCTCAAGGACAGACCCCTGAGGTATGTGTGACCATATAATAATTGCTGACATTCTGCCTCCTTGTGTCAATCGGTGCTACCGGAGGAGGCATCGAATTCAACGCTGGTATATTCACTGCAGTTCTATTCATGGACCTGTTTCATACTAAGGGTACTGAGAAAGTCCATGGGATGGAGGGAAGGAGAGAAAGGGTGAAAAAGAAGAGGGAGGGAACCTGATGAAGAGAAGAGCCTCCTGTAGCGTCCAGATCATCCTGCTGACCTTGATGCTAAACTACTCTCCTACGATCATCAGGGAAATCCTTCAGGATCATATTTCTTTGTGATCATTCAGGTGTATTCTGACCCCCATTACTTTCTCCTTCAGTGTGTTGGGTAGCTTTACTCAGCTCCTCCTCTACCTCCACAGGGCTGGGAAACTGTCCTGCTTCGGGTGTTAAAGAGAAGGATAACTCCACTGTAGGGGCATGGGTGTCTTGCGTTTCTCTGGTTATCATGATGTTCTATTTCTTATAGTCATATTGTTTGTGAAATTTAGAGGTTTTGACATTTGTAATAAGTTGTTAATCATTCAAATAAACAGTGTGTGTAGAGGGAGAACGGGGTATAGGGGTTTATTGGTGCTTGTGTGAAATGTTCATTGTATTTGTCGAGTATCTGTTAATCTAAATGGAAATTAGGGAGCTACATTGTGAGAATTTACTATCACCTCATGCTCACAATTCCAACCTATTCCTGACTGTGTTGCTTGGTTTGACAAATTGTATCCCCAAAAATACATACTACTATTGTAACTTTGCTAAATCATTTTTTAACTTGTATTACGTCTTGTATAGAAGTTTCTTCTCTGTTATTGAGTTATGTTCTATATTGACATATATTGCTGTTTGTTTTAAAAGAAGTGTGTAATAAAGGAACTCTGATTGGTTCAACAGTTCAGGTCCCTGTCTGTCACTTATGATTACAGCAGGTCATTAAATATGTATCACCCTTCAGTGATGAATGCACCTGTATTAGTTAATAGCATGCTTTTACAAAACATATACTGAACAAGAATATAAACGCAATATGCAACAATTGCAAAGATTTTACTGAGTTACAGTTTGTAAGGGGCTCCCGAGTAGCGCAGCGGTCTAAGGCACTGCATCTCAGTGCTAGAGGTGTCATTACAGCCCCTGGTTTGATTCCAGGCTGTATCACAACCGTCCGTGATTGGGAGTCCCATAGGGCGGCGCACAATTGGCCCAGTGTCGTCCGGGTTATGGTTTGGCCGGTGTAGGCCGTCATTATAAATAAGAATTTGTTCTTAGCTGACTTGCCTAGTTAAATAAAGGTTAAATAAAACATTTAAAAAATTAGGTAATCAGTAATTTGAAATAAATTCCTTTGACCGTCCACTCTTAGAAAAAAAAGGTGCCATCTAGAACCCTTTGAGGAAAGGGTTCTACATGGACCCCAATAGGGTTCTACCTGAAACCAAAAGGATTCTTCTATGGGGACAGTCGGAGAACCCTTTTGGAACCATTTTTTATAATAGTGTAATCTGAGGATTTCACATGACTGGGAATACAAATATGCATCTGTTTGCCACAGATACCTTTAAAAAAAAGATCAGAAAATCAATCAGTATCTGTTGTGACCACCATTTACCTCATGCAGTGCGACACATCTCCTTCGCACAGAGTTGATCAGGCTGTTGATTGTGGCCAGTAGAATGTTGTCCCTCTCCTCTTGAATGGCTGTACGAAGTTGCTGGATATTGGCAGGAACTGGAACACGCTGTTGTACCAGAGCATCCCAAACATGCTTAATGAGTGACATGTCTGGTGAGTATGCAGGCCATGGAAGACCTGGGATATTTTCAGCTTCCAGGAATGTACAGTGTGTACAGATCCTTGCGACAGTGGGCAGTGCATTATCATGCTTAATCATGAGGTGATGGCGGCGGATGAATGGCCCGACATTGGCCTCAGGATCTCGTCAGAGCATCTCTGTGCATTCAAAATGCAGTAGATAAAATGTCATTGTGTTTGTCTCCAAACAACAACTGAATGAAGCTACTACTTAAAAGCCTACAACAATATTATTGAATTATAACATAGTAACATACTATTAAAACTGACTACACATTTCACAGCTGTGTGCTTTTACTCAGGAGAGGCGCATTACAAACATTTGATTAAACTGCCGCCCCCTTTGCATAAGTTCTCGCAAAGCCCTCACAGGTGCGTTCCCTGGTGAGTTCCCTGAGTGATTCTTTGGTCATTATGAAAATCAGTGTTTGCATTTACGGAACATATTCACAATCTCTTCAAGAGCCACACTGGTCCTAATTATGTTGTGTTTTGTAAGAGCACTATTACTGTTTGTTGTTAAGTTAACTTTGCTGTCACGATCTCCTGAAGGGACAGACCAAAACGCAGCGATGCTTCCAGTATACATTTTACATTTTGTTCTGTTTCCTCCCAACCCCTTTAAATCAAATCAAATGCCTTCATAGGGTCATTCCTGCTCTTGCAGGAACTCTGTACTGTTGCCTCTCTGTGCTCTAGGTTTTGAAGCGTCCCAGGCCAGGAGTGAGAAAATGATGATGGCTTTCAAGGTCATCCTGGTCATTCTGTTGCTGAGCTACTATACTTCTCAATGATCACTATGTTTGACTTGTATTGTCATTTAGAATTCTAGTAACTTTCCCAAAATTCCCAGATTTTACAAAAATCCTGTTTGGAGGATTACAGAGATCCTGCTTATTCTCTCCTTATTCCGGGAATATTCCAATGAAGAACTCAGGAAATCCAGTGAACTTGGGGAAGTTACAGGAATTTAGCAACCCTATGCATACAGAGCACTACATTTTCTCCACTTAATCAGCAATTTTGACATTTCCTATTTTCCGCCCTGTATATCAAAGCATTTCTTTGAGTATTTCTGATTGTATTGTCCCAATTGTATTCACTCTTGTGTCATGTCCTTTTGACGGTTGTTATGTTGTTGTTTATTATACTGGACAAAAATATATAAATTCCTGGCCAAAAGTTTTGAGAATGACACAAATATTATTTTCCACAAAGTTTGCTGCTTTAGGGTCTTTAGATATTTTTGTCAGATGTTACTATGGAATACTGAAGTGTAATTACAAGCATTTCATTCAAGTGTCAAAGGCTTTTATTGACAATTACATGAAGTTGATGCAAAGAGTCAATATTTGCAGTGTTGACCCTTCTTTTTCAAGACCTCTGCAATCCGCCTTGGCATGCTGTCAATTAACTCCTGGGCCACATCCTGACTGATGGCAGCCCGTTCTTGCATAATCAATCTTGGAGTTTGTCAGAATTTGTGGGTTTTTGTTTGTCCACCTGCCTCTTGAGGATGGACCACAAGTTCTCAATGGGATTAAGGTCTGGGGAGTTTCCTGACCATGGACCCAAATTATCAATGTTTTGTTCCATAGTTATCATAGTTACTTCCATAGTTACTTTTGCCTTATGGCAAGGTGCTCCATCATGCTGGAAAAGGCATTGTTCGTCACCAAACTGTTCCTGGATGGTTGGGAGAAGTTGCTCTCGGAGGATGTGTTGGTACCATTCTTTATTCATGGCTGTGTTCTTAGGCAAAATTGTGGGTGAGCCCACTCCCTTGGCTGAGAAGCAACCCCACACATGAATGGTCTCAGGATGCTTTACTGTTGGCATGACACAGGACTGATGGTAGCGCTCACCTTGTCTTCTCCGGACAAGCTTTTTTCCTGATGCCCCAAACAATCGGAAAGGGGATTCATCAGAGAAAATGACTTGACCCCGGTCCTCAGCAGTCCAATCCCTATACCTTTTGCAGAATATCAGTCTGTCCCTGATGTTTTTCCTGGAGAGAAGTGGCTTCTTTGCTGCCCTTTTTGACACCAGGCCATCCTACAAAAGTCTTCGCCTCACTGTGCGTGCAGATGCACTCACACCTGCCTGCTGCCATTCCTGAGAAAGCTCTGTACTGGTGGTGCCCCAATCCCGCAGCTGAATCAACTTTAGGAGATGGTCTTGGCGCTTGCTGGGCTTTCTTGGGCGCCCTGAAGCCTTCTTCACAACAATTGAACCGCTCTCCTTGAAGTTCTTGATGATCCGATAAATGGTTGATTTAGGTGCAATCTTACTGGCAGCAATATCCTTGCCTGTGAAGCCCTTTTTGTGCAAAGCAATGATGACGGCATGTGTTTCCTTGCAGGTAACCATGTTTGACAGAGGAGGAACAAGGATTCCAAGCACCACCCTCCTTTTTAAGCTTCCAGTCTGTTATTCGAACTGAATCAACATGACAGAGTGATCTCCAGCCTTGTCCTCATCAACACTCACACCTTTGTTAACGACAGAATCACTGACATGATGTCAGCTGGTCCTTTTGTGGCAGGGCTGAAATGCAGTGGAAATGTTCTTTTGGGATTCAGTTCATTTGCATGGCAAAGAGGGACTTTGCAATTAATTGCAATTCATCTGATCACTCTTCATGACATTCTGGAGTATATGCAAATTGCCATCATACAAACTGAGGCAGCAGACTTTGAGAAAATGTATGTTTGTGTCATTCCCAAAACTTTTTTCCACGACTGTACACAACAAAATATCCAATTTTCCATATGCACAAAAAGCCTATTTCTCTCAAATTGTATGCACAAATGTGTTCTTTGTCAAGATAATTATTCCACCTGACAGACGTGGCATATCAAGAAGCTGTAATTTCTAAACAATATGGATGAAATTACCCTAAAATTAAAGCTGACAGTCTGCACTTTAACCATTTAATAATTGTATAATTTCAAATCCAAAGTGCTGAAGTGTAGAGCCAAAACGACAAACAATTTGTCACTGTTCCAATACTTTTGGAGCTCACTGTATTACTTGAACGTGGTTACTCTCACCAAACATGTGACTTTTTCGTTCCGGACCCTGTTCTGGTGCTGTATCTATGTGGAGCCCTACCCTGCGATCTTCCTGAAGGATAAACCCTTGAGATACAGGGTGGGGGGCATGTCTGTGGTCTGGTTGGGGGTGCTGTCTTTCTGAAAATGTTTTGTATATTGTCTATTACAATAATCTGTACAATTTTTGTTCCCCCAAATAAACTTTCGGGAGTGTCAATATCACTGCTCTAGCGTGTAGAGGAAAACCAGCCCATTCAACCAAGCAATTATTCACGTGTCCGAAACGGGAACCGGAACTAATAATGTGGGTGATTTTTTGTTGTTTTGTCAACCAGTTTGCTTTTCTTTTGAGTACTTTTGGGTTGTTTTGGGTACCTATTTGTGTTTGTTTGTGGTTGTTTTGATACTTTTAGGTTGTTTGGGCTTGTTTTGGGTGTTTAGCAGAACCCAGGGAGGATTCAAATAACAAAGCAAAAGCAATTCAGAATCATTTTGGCTCTATGGCAATAAACTATATCCCATTACCATTGGTTTTCCTCCTGAAAGATAATTTGCCTTCTATGGACTACTTCAGACATGAGCATGTCTGTTAGTTAGCATCAACAGAACTATGATCTGTGGGTTGGTGCAGACCCTCATCTACCTCCACAGAGCTGCGAAACTACCCAGCTGCCTAAGGGGTCAAAGAGATGCTAACTGATATAGAACACCCCCTCTCTCTCTCCATCTCCATTCCAGTAGCTAAAATCACAAATTCAAATATTATCACAGAGGGATGAACAAACACATAATGTACCCTGACCCACGTGTTCAGGCTGTTGATGGATTTGCCTAATAGACATATCATTCCTCTCCGTCAGAGAGATGTAAGTAAGTGTGACACACCTCACAGGAGAGACAGGTTTCCACAACACAGGTCTGATTCATTTTGGTATTGTTAATATCATGTTATTATGCTATATGTTGTAATGTGAATAGTTTGTTGTATACAACTTGTGATTTAGTACACCCTGTACTCGTCTTGCACACGTAGACAGTTTTTTTGAACAATATCTACATCATCTTACTGTATGATGCTACGTTTATAATGTACAATTTTGTGCTGATTGCGGTTATATACAACACTTTTAATATTATTACTTTACTATTGTTACAAACTGCTGAAGATGAGATATTCTCATGTGTGGATTGTGTCTAGTACATGTCTTTGCAACATACGGAGTGTACAAAACATATATATTAGGAATTTGTTCCACATTTTTGGTATTCTCAGTGTATGCACATTTTGTTTGTATTTTTGGTATTCTCAGTGTATGCACATTTTGTTTGTAGTTGAAAAGTTCTAAAACCCTTAATTGACTATAGTAGTAATTTAACTATAGTAACTATAGTAGTAATTTAACTATAGTAACTACAGTAGTAATTTAACTGTAGTAACTATAGTCGTAATTTTATCATAATGTTGTACATTTGAGAAAGATTACAGAAAGAGAAAGAGCTGCAGTTGGCTCTTAGCAATTTGAATCAGGGATACATGGGTCATCAGCCCAGAAAGAATGGATCTCAGACATTGAGGACAGACATTGGTCTACATATGGTTCATAAACGAGTACATGTGAGAAACTAAAATCCCTTTGGCAGTTGTGAGGATGCCCTGTCTGTCAAAAAAAATTAAAAACAATAATGGATATGTAAAGTATACGTTATCCACTTCAAAAAAAAAGTTAAGTCATTTGGGTCAGACATTAACAGGTTTTTCTCTTCCCTCAAAACAGCTCCAAACAGAATAATAAGAAAATGAACTCCTCCGAGATCAGTTCTGACCTTCTCCAGCCCACCAACGGCACTCAACGATTCAGCTCGTTCTATTGTCTAGGCTCCCCCAGCTTTACAGCTAGCACTGTTGTCATGCTGATAGACTTCACCTTCGGTGTGCCAGCCAATGGCTGGTCTCTCTGGGTCTTTTCCAGCAGCGGGCGGAGTCTCATCGAGTCTGAAATCTTCACCCTGAATCTTGTCTCCATGGAGTTGGCCAGCACGCTCTTCTTCATGTTGTCGATACTCAACATTTTCAAACTGCGTAGCGTGTCCTTTCAATTGGCTACTGATTTCCTGTATGGTATGGTCATTGCAGCCCGGCCCCTGTTCCAGTGCTGTATCTGTGTGGAGCGCTACCTGGCGGTGGTCCACCCTGTGGTCTTCCTGAAGTACAAACCCCTGAGATACAGGGTGTGGTGTTGTGGTGTTGTCTGGTTCTTAGTTCTGGGGTTCAGTGCAATCAACTATATAGAATTATCCATATATAATAACCTGTGCATATTCCTCCCCATACTGTCAGTGGACTTGTTCTGCAGTCTCTCCATCCTCAGGGTTCTTAAGAAGTCCCGCCCGGGAGATGGGGGGAAGGAGAAAGAGGGGGGAAACCTGCAGAAGAAGAGAGCTTTCAGGATTGTCTCCATCATACTGGTGATGCTGCTGGTCAACTATGTGCCAACGATCATCATGGCACCAATGGTGCAGCTGTTTTCATTGAACGTATACATGTGTAATGTAATACCACCTCTTGTTTCCTTCTCACTTTTTGGCAGTCCTGTTCAGGCCCTCCTCTTCCTCCGCAGGGCTGGGAAGCTGCCATGTCTCTGGCCAGGCAGAGTTAGTGGGGAGAACAAGTAGGCGTTTATAAAGGTAGACTTAGCAGTACAAGGCATATCGTGCATATGACTTCTGCAGCCGAGCGCATGAACCGAGAGGCTAATCTCTTCCACAATTGTTGTCCTGCAACTATCACATTGAGTGAAGCAACGCTGTCATCTGTGGTTCCCACTGCTGCTCATATATCGCAGAGTCTCTGTTTAATGAAAACCACTGCAACACTTTTCAATTTAACAGTAGCATTACTTTGGGGATAACTACAGGGGAATAACATGATTATGTGTGGATTCATTTTGTTATTAAGTGTGGCTTTTTTGTACTTACAACGTTCTAATAACCAATTGATTATCTGTACATCTGTGTTTGATAAGAAGGCTATTTTTCATTGACTAATTTTGGTTGTATTATTTCTGTTCCATAATGTTATTATGTTACATTATTTGATAGTTGAAGTCTATACCAGGCCCTCCTCTTCCTCCTCAGGGCTGGGAAGGTGCCATGTCTCTGTGCAGGCAGGGGTAGCGGGGAGAACAACTAGGATTGTATAAAGGTAGACAGCATATTTGGCCAAATTCCACAGAATGACCCAATCGAGAGGCTTATCTTCTCTGCACTTTTTGTCACGCAACTATCACATTGAGTGAAGTAAACGTGCATGTGTTTTGAGTGGGTACACACGAGTGTTGCCTCTTACATCGTGCCAACTCTGTAATTTATGTTGTTACCACTTATTAACAGCAGGAAGCAGATTTAACTTTAACAGTAGCATTTTTCTGGGGATAACTACAGGGGAATAACATGATTATATGTGAAGTTATATTATTCATTATGAATGTAGAAAATTATAATAATCAATTGATTATATGTAGTGATATTGGTGTTCGATAAGATGGCTATACTTCATTAACTGGTTTTGTTATCGTTGTTTTATAATATTATGTTAAATGATTTGACAGTTTAAGTCTATACAATCTAAATTAATAATTTCCTCACTACATAATGTCTTCTTTATATTGTGTAGTCTCATTATTCAGGTTTGAACTACTCATGTCATTATGATGTTTGATTATGATTATATTAAATTGTGAGCTGGAGAAAGATCAACATCTATCTTTCTTCCTCAAGTTTCTTGTATGTTATTGTAGTAATAATGTCAAGCACAGTATAATTTAATAATACTGTTAAATATCACTGCCCTTTAGGCTACAGTATATGATTACTAACAATACTGAATGATGACACATGTATTTCAGGGTTAATATAGCATGAATTATTAACTAATACTTCTATTTACACACTTGTTTAAGTACTTCACTTGAATCTATTGCATGAGGATACTGTATCTTTACAAACACACTCACACACAGGAGTTTTTTGTAGCAATGATTTGCTTATTTGACATCAATCTTTACTCAGTCAGAGAGATGCAAAATCTACATCTCTCACTCAGAGGCTATGGAAAAAGTTAGTTGACGTGTGGCTTGATTGAACAATATTAAGCTTTAAACGTGCAGTTATTGGTTGAAATTCTGAGCCGTCTTTTTGTACTGCGGTGATTCATTTTATGTGAAAATATTGCAATGATTTGACTGTTTTATGAGGAAATCAGTGACTGGTGAAATTTGAAAGCTCTCGCATAGTATTATTGTGGGTTAATGAACAGCCAAATGGAGAAGGTTAGGTCTTCAGGTGTGTTTTTTTATACCTTCATACCATTCAAAGCAGGTTGGTGGTGCCTTAATTGGGGAGAAAGGTGCTCATGGTAATTTCTCAAGTGGAATAGGTGGAATGGCATCAAATACATCAAACACATGGTTTCCATGGTTTCCTTGTGTTTGATGCCATTCCATTGGCTCAGTTCCAGCCAATATTATGATCCATCTTCCCCTCAGCATCTTCCTGTGACTATTCCTGCTGTTATCCTTCTCTATTCAAAGTATTGTAGTAGTAGTTCTAAGAATCCTAGGTAGATGGCGCCTAACATCACACACCAAAACAGAAAGTTGTATCTCAACACTCAAAGTAAATACAACTGAAAACTCCTGACTGTAGGCCGACATTATCTAATTCCATTGGGTTTGGTACACTACAAGCCCTTTTCGCAGATGCAGTCGGTGAGTGATGGCAGCCCTTTAGTCATCGCACATTAGGCTAATAATATCAGACTGACAGGTTGGCAGAAGGGAAAAAAAATATTTGCATGGGATTGATTACACAGTGCTCTCTGCTGAGTAGGCCAAAGTGCAGGGTGTGCTTTAGTCCTTTTGCCTAATGGGTCAGTCCTCCCTTCGCCTAATGGGTCAGTCCTCCCTTTGCCTAATGGGGCAGTCCTCCCTTTGCCTAAAGGGTCAGTCCTGCCTTTGCCTAATGGGTCAGTCCTCTCTCTGCCTAATGGGTCAGTCCTCCCTTTGCCTAATGGGTCAGATCTCCCTTTGCCTAATGGGTCAGTCCTTTTTTTGCCTAATGGGTCAGTCCTCTCTTTACCTAATGAGTCAGTCAGAAAGCCATGAACAAACACACAACATTCTCTAAACGACTGCACGTTTTGTTATTAAGTTCATACAGTTTTATGCTCCCAAATTACTTCTTATATTTGTCAGTAAGTTCATGCAGTTTTATGTTCTCAAAAAAATAGAAAGTTGCATTATGTTTCCACTTACCTGTGCTCTTGTCGATCAACCCAAACATGTTTTAAGTGCATATTTGGGTTATTCAGGTCTAGTTAGATTCAGCACCTTCTAGCTATTGTCATATTACATTAGCAGTTTAAAAACAGGTGACAGTAAGAGAACACACCCATGGGACATGCTGTAGGCCTACTTGCTATGTCAACCAGGTTTCTTACGTAGAGAATGTAAATGAATAAAACCATAAATGTTGCAGTATTTCACATTAAAACGAATCTAGCCTACTTTGAAATAACACACTTGAAATTGTCAGTCAATGTCAGTTGATCTGCTGCACCACATTCACACACAACTCACGTCACTCACATCACTCACAGTTGCTGAGCTAACAATCCTCTCCTTCTAACTGTGTCTGTAGGGCGTCTGTGTGGCTACTAGAATTCTTCAGACTTACAAATCATTAACTCTTTATTTTCACACTCAAGGAATAGTATACAGTTACAGCACTTAGACTTTATGTTTAATAGCATAACCATAAGGTGGATTTTGAAGGGGACTTGAATAGGAGAACCAGTAAGACGGGTGGTAAGATCTGTCTACCTACATGTACATATTACCTTAATTACCTCGTCACCAGCGCCCCCGCACATTGACTCTGAAACGGTACCCCCTGTATATAGCCCCGCTATTGATATTTTACTGCTGCTCTTTAATAATTTGTTATTCTTATCTCTTACTTTTTGTGGGTATTTTCTTAAAACTGCATTGCTGGTTAAGCATTTCAGTAAGCATTTCACTGTAAGGTTGTGTTCGGCGCATGTAACAAATATAATTTTATTTGACAAGATTTTTTAAGATCTGTGTACTTTTCCTCCAAGACAGGACACCATTGTATTTGAATGTGATTGGAACCACAAACGCCTTACCTCTCATGATAACATTTAACAGATGTAGCCTGTGTCTCGCATGCCTAATGATATGTTATTAGGCCTACACCGCCACTCTCTCACTCAAGAGTAAACACATGTAATACGGTTGCGTGTGTCAAAGGGCCTCCATCTCTGGGAAAATGCTACCTTAGTTATGGGAGTTTAGGCGAGAGAGTAAAGAGAGGTACTGGTTGAACAGTACCATGAGTTAATCCTTACAATTCATTTAAAGGATATCAGACAGGTGTGAAAAGAGAGAGAGAGAGAGGCAGAGAGAGAGAGGCAGAGAGAGAGGGAGAGAAAGAGAGAGAGTGGGAGAGAGAGAGAGAATGAAATGCATACCTGAACCTGGTCTGGACACCTGTCTGGCTGGTTGGATTGGCTGAGGGATGGAGGGAGGAACCAACTGTAAAGTCTGCAGTTCCTCCATCGTGATGTGACAACAACCTCCGTCTAACTCTGGATACCTGTTGAGAGCAGTGAGGAAAAGACAGAAAGTGAGAAAAGGGAATAAATGTGTAACAAGGTACAACTAAAGAGAGATAGAGGTGGGGAAGACTGACAGAAGACTGGACATTATCCACTTGGAAGTCTCAAGGACCACAGAACAGGTAGAGATCTAGGTCCATCTCAAAATGATAAAGTCCTAGCTAATAAGCAAGCGGTAGCATATATTTTCATGTGGGCCAGTGCATTGTGTGTGTATTTTTCTCCAATAGAAGCCTATTGTACACCTGTTACCTGATGGATCACGAGTGGGTTTGCCAGCGGTGCTTAGTTTGCAGAATTGCTACACTTTATCAGACTTGGTATGATAATATTATATTGGAGCTAGCTCATTTCCATTCTCTGAATACATATCAGGAGGAGCCATGTGAATCTGTGAAGAAAGCCTAAGCGTATGTAAATGTGAAGAAAGTCTCAGGTGGAGACCCCAAACTAAGTCCTGGAAAATTAACTGACACAAGGAAGACTTAGCTACTTGCATGTGTTTCCTTCAATATCTATCTACAGTAGGCTGCAACAAAGATGTCACTTAAATATCTAGCTAACAATAGCTAGCAGTAGACTAGACTCAAAAACACTGACTATTTCCCTAGTACTATTCCACAGTAGGCCTAGCTCCGTCTAGCCAGCTAGCTAATTCTCCCATAGGTAGCTAACTACAGTATATAGGCAGGGCTCAGAAATGAAGGGTGTCCTGTTGTCCCGCTGATGATAAAATGTCTGGAATGTCTGGGAAGGTTCAAACAGACTCTGGGACAGTTCTGGGAGGATAGATCCAAATTCATACAACTACTGTACATAAAAAAACAAATAGTAATAATACGTTGTTAAAGCTGACGCAAGAGATTAGAATGTTTAGCTTAAAATGTTGATAAGCTATTATTTCTACACGTTATAAGACCAGCAATGCGCACTCAGCAGTAGGTTATGTGCCAATGTTCCAAAATGCAATTCATGGGAACACACCGTTCTAAAGAGCTACATGCAGGATGCATAAAATACATTTACATACGCTAGTATTCCAATATTGACCTTTTTAGAGGCCATTTTTTTACGTGAATTTCTGGCTCAGCCCCACTTATCTATTTCAGTAGTAGGCTAGTCTTATTAGCAAATTAAATCACTGTGAATGACCTAGGTTCTCGAGTAGACCCATGTTGGCATATAAAAATGTAAAGAAAAGATGTAGGCTATTTTAATTTGGGGTGGTTCATCTTCATTTTGGAGCGATTTAAATTGCACTTCGGGATGATTCTGGGATGGTGATAAAAACGGTTAGTCTTATTGGCCAGAAAGTTGAAGTCAACCGATTTACTACATTACTGACTGTCTAATTATAATAGGCTAGTAGTGATTGATTACTAGTAGAATAAAACTGTCTTGATCTCCTCTCTCTCTTTACATTTCCATCTTGCTGCCTGCAGCCACACATTAATAGATGTTTATACTCCCATTGAAAATACGATTATTTTAGAGCAATGTGACACCATGTCACAATAGTCTGTCTTAAACATTCACTGTCAATCACTTCTTTAGTTCAGATTAAATCATTTGGTGTGATGAACCAATAACGGGGAGAAATGCAGAGAACAAGGTGAATACATTTTAGCAGTTGTAGCCTATTTAGATTGTCATTAAGGAGAGACGTCTATTGGATAAATGTGTCAACTCCTCTCTTGCGGCGGGAACAAAAGGGCTAGTTTTCAGACATTGTACGCGGGTTTTGAATTTGAATTGTCAACGACTTCCGACCTCAGTGCTTTCAAATGAGTTCCGACATTGAGCGCGCGGGCTCCTGTGGTCGGATAAAAACAAATAATAATAAATATAAAATAACTACATTTTTATAAAAAATAGTTTTGCCTCTTGGGCCCCCTATTTGCTCGGTCCCAGCCCCTGACTCACAATTGATCAGTCACATAAATTTATTCTGCAGTTTATATGAGTGTTAATAATCAGTTACCCAATCAAGGCAGGGCCAGCCCCCTACCTCCTCTCCTCCCCACATCTGATGACTAGCAGAGCGGCAGCAGGCAGCAGCAGGCTGCCTACACTCATTGAGAGCGGGCTCCTGAGTCTTCCTGTGGTTGGCGGTTGCAGTAAAAAAATACTAAATGTATACTACATACAGTATACTGTATATATAATATATAACTCTTAAACTCAACTCTGGATCTCAATGCCAGTTCCACTGCATTTGTTCATTGTTCCCCTCTAATCAGGGACTGATTTAGACCTGGGACACCAGGTAGGTGCAATTCATTATTAGGTAGAACAGAAAAACATCAGGCTATGGACCTCGTAGGGTAAGAGCTAAGTACCCCTGATATGTAATATTAAGATATTTAATAGATACATAATATATTTTCTTTATTATTATTATTTTTTTTTTTTTTTTAAGTACATAATTTATTTTGCTTTCTCTTGGGCCCGCCACGGCCTGGGCCACCACAGGCATGGCCCCCCCAGGTTCTTCTGCCCTGGTAATCTCCTGCATTAATCCGGCCCTGCTCGATTGTGTGTTGGCCTATATAGTAGTCTACCACATTTTGAGTTCCATCAACTTTAAGTCCTGTGTGACTGGGAATCTTGTCCTGTACATTTACTCTGTACATTTATCTGCATCCAATAGATGATGGAAATGGAAGTATTATGTCATTTGTTTCACTTTGCCTTGTCACCTGATAGTTGATGATAAGTAGTAGAAGAACTCAAGGTACAGATACATGATAAGAGAGATGGCAAGTACCTGTGGATTTTCCTGCAAGAGAACATTAGTATGAGATAACACAGTGAAGTGCATTCTATTTAATGTCATGCATGTCATGAATTTCATCAACAAATTCAAACACCACTAACTTATAAAAAAAAAAGCTGATTTGTCCCATATTTCAATCAAATATTCCGACCTGTCACTTGCAGTCATGTTGCGCTTATGAAAATATATATAATATTGTAAGGATGTGGTAGCCTAAACCTACTGGTGACGTTAAACACTTGTTTTTTTAGATCTGATATGCTATGCAGCACAGTGCAGCGCAAGACATGACATAGGCCAATGTCATAGGCCTATGGTTAACCAATCCTATTTTTCAAATCCTTAAGGCAAAATTCCTGCTAACCCTGGAGAGGACAGTTAAGCCTTATTACAAGTGTGCTTCTGAGGAAGAGCTGCAAAAGTAAGTAACTAGCTGTATTAGCCGGAAATATAAAAGGTCATTTCGACAAACTTTTGAGGCTCTTCATTCAAAATATAGATGTTTTTCTTGAGACAATATGTGTGGGCATAGGGCAGATGTTGCAGTTGGAGGATGCATTTTGTGCATATTCTATAATGATATTCAATAGGCTACATCTGTCCGTACAATCGTTGAGAAATCATTATGTAATTTAAATTTGTATTGCTCTCTGGCACCTTAAACATGTGCACTACCCCATGAGCTCTCTCTCTCTCTCTCTCTCTCTCTCTCTCTGTGTGTGTGTGTGTGTGTGTGTGTGTGTGTGTGTGTGTGTGTGTGTGTGTGTGTGTGTGCATGTGTTTGTGTGGGGTGCTGAAAGTGTGTGTGTGTGTGGGGTGCTGAAAGTGTGTGTGCGTGCGTGTGTGTAGGGTGCTGACATTTGGATATTTTACATGTGGTCACCCTAGTATGGCTACTGACGTTAACTATAAACAAATGAAAGATAATCATAAGTACTAAGACCATGACATATCCTGGGTGATAATGACATAGGCTGGGTGGTCATGACATAGCCTGGGTGGTCATGACATAGCCTGGGAGGTGGTGACATAGCCTGGATGGTCATGACATAGGCTGGGTGGTAATGACATAGCCTGGGTAGTGATTTGTGAAAATAACATTGTGTGAGCCCCACATAGCAGTTTAGGTTTACAGAGTGCAAATGAGTAAGTGAGGATAACTAGCAGAGAATTGTTTTGTGTATAAAACATATTGCCTAATTATAATGCATGTTTAAGACATTTCCAGTCAGGCAGAGCCTGTGGCCTAACAACAGCCTGAAAGCCTACTGATCCTTGTTTTCTCCAACCAGACCAGGTTGTTTTATCATGTTGCAATAGGCTAGTGTCAGTGCTGGTCGAGGTTGCCTCTGTGCTGCCGGTCCTACTTCATTCCACCCCCTGTCTGATGTGACAGGTGCAGGCCTACTGTGTGTAACTAGAGTAAACGTCATTCAGAGTGCACAGACCACATTCTTCTATATTATCTCACAGGCAGCCATGCTTGACTGAGACAAATGTTCCACAGTGTGTGTGGGGTGCTGAAAGTGTGTGTGTGTGTGTGTGTGTGTGTGTGTGTGTGTGTGTGTGTGTGTGTGTGTGTGTGTGTGTGTGTGTGTGTGTGTGTGTGTGTGTGTGTGTGTGTGTGTGTGTGTGTGTGTGTGATGTAATACAGTACTGACAGACAGTACCTAAACTAAAGGGACATTTACACACTCTCAATCCACCTAATACCTGGGAGCTCATGCCCCCTAGCTGCAGAGCTTCAGACAAGTATCCTTACCAGCCAGCCCTACAGTCTCCCCAGCCCCAGCCCCAGCCCCAGCCAGGCTCCCTCTGGGCTGGGCAGATTCCTCTCAACAAACTCTTTAACGACACCTAACTTGTGTTCTGTTGCCCCCTAGCTGCAGAGCTCCAGACCAGTAGCTCTACCAGCCAGCCCTACCGTCTCGCCAGCAGAGGTCCAGACCACTAGCTCTACCGTTTTCCCCAGCATGGCTCTCTCCGGGCCGGGTGGCTTCCTCTCTGAGGACCAGTTCATCTGTTCTATCTGCCTGGATGTGTTCACCAACCCAGTCTCCACACCCTGTGGTCACAGCTACTGTCTGGACTGCATCTCCACCTACTGGGATGGTATGTAGTGTGGCTTTGTATATAATCTACACTACCTGAAGTATAAATGTACATTGGTTTGTATGTTTACATAGGCTTATATGCTGTACACTACCTGAAATATAAATGTATTTGTTTGTATGTGTATATAGGCCCTATACATGCAACAACTTACATCCATGCAACCTTATTGTTTGTTTTCTACTGGCAGGCCTATTTCATCACGTCCCCATTCAGAGATCAATTGTATTCCGCCATTTGTATTAATGAAATGAAGTGTAACTTGTTGTTGAAGGAGGAGGAGGGAAGACGTGTGTGTGCCCACTGTGTAAGGAGAGCTTCAGGAAGAGGCCGGACCTTCACATCAACCGCACCCTGAAGGAGATCACCGAGCAGTTTAAGAAGATGGCGGACAGATTGGACGGGGGGGCCATGGGGATTGAAGGAGGAATTGGGAGTCAAGGTGGGGGTGGCGGTAGTAATGAGGGGGTGTCCAACGGGGTTGAGCGTCCTCCGGTCCCTCCAAGACCCCCAGGGATAGGCGTGATGCCTGGGGATTTGTTGTTGGAGATGAAGACCAGGTTCCAGCGACCTTCGAACTCCAGAACCC
Organism: Brachymystax lenok tsinlingensis; assembly: GCA_030435695.1. Taxonomy (NCBI): domain Eukaryota; kingdom Metazoa; phylum Chordata; class Actinopteri; order Salmoniformes; family Salmonidae; genus Brachymystax; species Brachymystax lenok. The sequence goes on from CM059810.1 coordinate 39,823,411, forward strand.
CTCTGCCTGTCCCCCAACACCACCCGCCCTCACCCTTCTCCTCCAACACCACCGCCCTCTCGTCCCGTGCCCCTCCTGTAGCCCCACGCAGATATACCCTGAGCGGGCCGGCTGATTCGTCAGCCGACGCGCCTCTCTGTCCTGAACACCAGAGGGGGCTGGAGTTCTTCTGCCGGACGGACCAGACGTGTGGATGTGCCGTGTGCATGGAGGGAGAGCACCACGGACACCAGGTTATACCAGCCAAGAGAGAGTGGCTTATCAAGAAGGTAGGGAGAGGGACAGAGGTGGAGGAACGTGCGTGTGAACTAATTCTGATGGAGATGTAGAATACTCCAATTGCAATGCTACTACTGTAGATTTGATTACATTCATGAAGTGAAATGAAAACATACTGTATTAACCAAAGCTATAGAGTCAGTTTAATCAACTCTACACAAAAGAGCCTCGGTGTTTGAAACACTGTTCAAATTGTATTAATGACATGCTTCGTAAACAGCCAGTGTAGACTAAAAGTGAAATGCTTACTACGGGCCTTTCACAACAATGCAGAGAGAAAGCAAATAGAGAAATAATAGAAAAGTTAAACACGCAATAATAAAAAAAATAATAGATAGACATTTAGTAATGATAACTTGGCTATATACACGGTGTACCAGTACCGAGTCGATGTGAAGGGGTACGAGGTCATTGAGGTAGATATGTACATACTAGGAATAAGGAATAAGTACATTGCAGTATGTTGACTCTGGTCTGTTTCTGTATGCAGTCTCAGTTGGACATCACAGAGGCGGAGCTGAGGGACATGATCACACAGAGAGAAAAGAAGGTGGAGGAGATCAGGACATCACTGGAGGACATACAGGTGGGTCTCTGGAACACACACACAGACACACACACAGACACACACACACACACAGAACACACATACACAAAGTACACACACACAGACACACCCAGCATGGTTGTATCTTTGTCTTTCCTCCCTCTCTCTTTCTTTCACACCTCTCTCTTCTCATGGCCTCACCTCATTATCCCCTTCTCCCAGCCCCTTCTCCCTCCTCCTTTCTCGCTCTCTCTCTCTCCCAATCTCATCATCATCCCCCTCTCTCTCTCTCTCCAGGAGTGTGCGGAGCATGAGACAGAGGGCAGCATGCATGTGTTCTCTGCCCTGGTGAGCTCTGTGGAGAGAAGCCAGGCAGAGCTGTTGGAGGTGATAGAGATGTCACAGCGGGCTGCACAGCACCGAGGACAGACCCTCATCAGAGACCTGGAGAAGGTCTCTTTTTATTCATTCATTGTATTTGAGGGAATGGTTTATTTCAGAGAGAATGGTTTATTTCATTAAGAGAACAATGATATTGCTAGTTATTTTATACAATTTACAATCCTTAAATACATAATACACAAGAACCATTCATCGACACAATATTATTCTTTCATAAGGGACCACGTACAATTAAAACTTAAATCTCACAAAATGTGATGCATTGTACTAGATTTAGCTAAACAGCTCATGTACATCTTCAGTGGGTGATTTTGGTGATTGTTGTCTTTGTGACTGTGTTGCTGCAATGGTTGACAAACCATTTCCTTCGGGATTATTAATAATAAAGTATTCATTTTCTTTTCTTTCCTATCATAGGAGATCTCTGAGCTGAGGAAGAGAAGCGCCACCCTCACCCAGCTAGCCCAGTCTGACAACTACGTCCTCTTCTTCAAGGTTGGAGATTCCTCTTTCTGTCCATCACAACCTTTTTCTACCTTTTTTCCAACCTTTTTTTCCATTAGTTACCTTAATCACAAGGTAAGAGGTACTTTTCCTTCCCATTCTCTTCATTTTAAATCATCTTGTTACTTGTTTTTTTCGAATTAATTTATTCCTCCATTCTCTTTATTCCTCTTCTCAGACATTCTCCACCCCGCCGCAGACCAGGGATTGGTCGGATGCTGTTGTGACCTCTGACCTCACCTCAGGGGCGGTGCTTCTGACTGTCAATCAAATGGTGGAGCGGTTTCGGGAGGAGCTCAAGAGACTGCCGGAGATCTGTGAGTTATGGCTGACCGTTGTAGAACTCCTATACATTCTATCTATGAGTACTATCAGTTTCCCAGCGGGAAAAACTGGTTGAAATTAGGTCAAGATTTCACCACTTTTGCTCGCTGGGTTGTTGCGAGTGACACACAGAGAATATCACCAATACTGTAGTATTGTGACAGTCTAACTTTACTTTATGAACACGACTAGGCTATAATACAATATGTAGAGGATGATATAGACCAGCGATTCTCAACTGGTGGGTCGTGACCCAAATTTAGGTCGCAAGCGGTTTTGAATGGGTCGCATATGTGTCAGTCAAATAAATAAAAAATGTCATAAAAAAATACTCCAGTCTGAACTTAAACGACTTAAACCAGGTAGAAAGTGTGAATAAATGATTATGAACTTACATTTTTTTATAATTTAATCTCTGAACAATAAGTCTTCAATCACAGTATTTTCAATATAAAGCTATTAGCAGCACTATTGATTTTGTTGTCTCAAACCAGTGAGTTTATTAACAATCTTCATCAAGAACATGGACAAAATGGATTCATTGACAATGAAAGAGGTGGGAATGTTGTTCCCTTGTCATATAATTGCTATATTTAATATCATTACAGCATTAAAAATAGTTTTTCAGATTATATTTTGCAGAATATTTTCTCCTAATTCAAATATTGTGTCGTGACTGAGACAATCTGGTTAATTTTGGGTCCCAAGGCAAAACCAGTTGAGAACCTATAGACCCATACACTTCATTGTCTTTTGTTGGCCAGGTCTGCAGCCTCAACCTCAAACAGACCAATCCATGGGGAGATATATTCCAAGTAAGGGTTACATGCTCAAAGTACCATCCCATCTGTATCTTATTATTTTAATGATGATCTAATATGTGTCTGATATTGAATGATGCATTCTCTTATGTTTGGCCAGGGTTGCGTCCTCAACCTCAACCAGACCAATCTGTGGGAAGATATAGTTCAAGTATGATTTTCATTCATGCCTGTGCCACACTCAAAGTCCCAGCTCCTACCATTCTGTGTGTCTAATAATCTATACGGTATTGATTTGATGCATTCCCATTTGTTTGGCCAGGTTTGCTTTCTAAACCAAACCATGCTGTAGGAATAAATAGTCCAAGTAAGTCCAAGATAACATTAATGTCTCTGTCACACTCACAGACCCAACATATGTCTAATAATTCATACAGTAATTGATTTCCTCTACTCTCTTTTGTTTGGCCAGATATACCTTCTCAACCAGACCAGTCCCTGGGAAGATGTAGTCCAAGTAAGATTATAATTAATTCACAGCTGCTTCTGTCACACTCATCCCTTTCCATTTGTTTCTAATAATAATACTGTACTTGATTACATGACATTGTTTTGCCAGGTTTGCGTTCTCCACCTCCACCAGAACCCTCTGTAGGAAGAGATAGTCCAGGTTTGGATTCATTCATGTTTCTATCATACGCACAGGCCCATTCCATACGTGTCAGTTACCAATAATACATAAAGTGTCTAATTAAGTGATAATGACCGAGAAGGCGGTGTTTGGAGGATAAATTGGCACAGGTGTTGTTAGGCCCGAGACTAATATGTCCTCCAAACACCGGCCTCAAGGGCATTGTCAGTTTTATACAACGGGTTACCAACATATTAAAATAATGATTTGACATATTTTAATTAAAAACATTATCTTGATTAATGTATTCAAACTATTTAATCCGTCCACAAGATATAGGCCCGACACAGATCTAGGGTTCGGTTGCCAGAGACGCGACCCAGTCGTTCAGTTCTGTATCTATGAATCTATGAATGCGATCCAGTCGTTCGTTCTAAATGTTCCATTGCCATACTGGCTGGAAACTTCTTATCCCTTGCTTGCTAGCTAGCCAACTACGGCTAATTTACAGTCACGTCAAACACTGCAGCCAGACTATCAACAGTAGCTGCATTAGCATTTGTTTAATCTGTTTTATAGTGACATTTATTTGGATACATCCACAACAATGAGCTAATGAGGCACAATTTTCACTGGCATAGAATATTTTCAATCTCATCAGGACGCTGTTGTTCAGAGGAGCTAGCCAACAGCCCAGCTAACTTCAAACTGAAGCTGTAAAGACTGCAAACTAGCTGCACTTCGTCTCGTATTACCTTTTTTTCAATTGACATTTCTTACTATACTGTATACCCAATGCCAGCTGATTCATGATTTTGACTGGCTGAGAAACACTGCCTGCCTGTCTGTCTCATCCCGACTCCCAACACGTTCATTACTATGGGACAGCTGGTGATCGAATTTGAATATTGAAACAATGTTGCAAATGTCGGAGAGACAGACAGTAAGATTTATACAAATCTCCGCTTTTGAAAACTAAATGTTAGTCTAAAAGAAATGTGAGATAATGTCTAGATGCTTTTCATAGTGGAGATAAAGTTTATAACCTTCCTGGCTGGGCTGATGAGACAGTGGATTGCGCCGTCAGATGGAACAGAGTAAATGGGCATTTTTGCGTGATAGATTTAGCCGGTTGTAACTTGTGGAATAGACACCGGCTGGAATCCGATTTAAACCAATCAGCATTTAGGATTAGACCTACCCGTTGTATAATTACAGTTATCCTCTTTTGTTTGGCCAGATTGGCTTTCTCAACGTCAACCAGACCAGTCAGTGGGAAGAAATCCAAATCCAAGTAAGGCTTTGATTCATTTATTAACTCAAAGTCCCAGTCATGTGATAATACATACAGTATTTAATCAGGGGTTAGATGGTTTAACACCTCTCTCTCTCTCTCTCTCTCTCTCTCTCTCTCTCTCTCTCACACACACACACACACACACACACACACACGCTTCAGAGGTGAGGAGAGTGCAGGAATATGCAGGTATGTACTTCCTTCTTCCTGTATCATGTTCTCTGTGTTCATGTGTCAAGCACATCATTGCTAGATATAGACACAACACTGCTGATTGAACTCTTGATTGGTGATTGATGACCTTTCCTCCCTCTTTCTCCCCCTTCTACCTCACCCTCTCCTCCTTCCCCTCTCAGTGGATGTAACCCTGGACCCTCTCACCGCCCACCCCCGCCTGTTCATCTCCGACGACGGCAAGCAGGTGCGCTGCTGGGACCGCTACCAGCCCGTGCCGGACGGCCCCGAGCGCTTTGACCGTGTGGTCTGCGTCCTCGGTCGCCAGGCCTTCTCTTCGGGACGCCATTACTGGGAGGTGAGAACAGAAGCAGGGCTAGTTTCATTCCAACATCCATCAGGCTGATGAACAGTGGGTCATAATGGGGTCCAATAGATGGTGGGAATGTATGCCAGGGATTATGTGCACATATAAGAGCTAACTTTCCAGTGTTGTTGTATTGCACAATGTTGTATTGTAGTATATTGTAGTGTGTTGATTATAGATTTGGGGTGATTTGTATTCTGACCTCACAAAATGAATGTAAATGGACAATAAAGGTATCACATTGTATCGTAGGTGGAGGTGGGTGGGAAGACGGACTGGGACCTGGGGGTGGCTAGCCACTCCATCAACAGGAAAGGGAAGATCATAGTAAGCCCCGCTCATGGCTACTGGTTCCTGAGTCTCCGGGATAAGAACGACTACATGTTCCGAACGGAACCGTCGACAGCGCTGGGCCTCAACCACAAACCCAACCGTATAGGGATCTACGTAGACTGTGATAAGGGACAGGTGTCGTTCTATAACGTGGACGCTAAGATGCTCATCTATACGTTCACCGACAGCTTCTCGGACGCCATTCATCCCTTCTTCAGCCCGTGCACCAATAAGTCTGGCAGGAACGATGCACCGCTCATCATTTGTCCTGTCTCGATGCCTCTGGTGGACTGAGATGGGTTTTAGTTTTTTTATTCATTCCTAAAGGTTGTTTCCTTCAGTCTGCCCTTGTTCAATGTTCTTCACTGAGCCAATTGGACGGGACTGGATAGGTCAAAGCAATATGGTGGAAGCTATAGCTGAAGCGCCCAATATACCCAGATGTCTCATGTCAACATAGGGAAGTGAACAAGGCCAGAAGATAGGGAACAATTTTCTGGAATGAAATACAGTCTCTTAGAACTATTCATAATGACCTCCTGTGTTCTATGGAGCTGACCAAAGGATACTCTGGATACTGAGTCTGGATTGGACTGATCATTTTGACCAATAGAACTGACTACAGTCCATCCATCTGAGAATTAAGGATTTCACCATCTGTCCTTATCACACGATGGATTAATCTGTCTATATAGGGTCATAAGTATCCCAAATGGCGCCCTATTCCCATATAGTCTGCTTCTTTGACCAGTGCCCTATGGGCCCTATGTATGGAATAGTGTGTCATTTGGGACATAACCACAGTCATACAAAAAAAACAATATTACTTGTATATTACAATCCAGTTTTTGAAGGATGTCCACAATAAACCAAATGTAAACTGTGTGGACTGGGAGCCACCGAGTAAGACCCAGAGACAAACACAATACAAAGAATCCTTTATAAGCCAGTCAGTTTAGTCATCATACTCTGCACAGAATGGACAAAACATTAAGAACACCTGCTCTTTCCATGACATAGACTGACCAGGTGAATCCAGGTGAAAGCTATGAGCCCTTACTGATGTCACTTAAACACACTTAAATCAGTGTAGATGAAGGGGAGGAGACAGGTTAAAGAAGGATTTTTAAGCCTTGTGACAATTGAGACATTGATTGCGTATGTGTGCCTTTAAGTGCCTTTGAAAGGGGTATGGTAGTAGGTGCCAGGCTCACCGGTTTGTGTCAAGAACTGCAACGCTGCTGGGTTTTCAACGCTCAACAGTTTCCCGTGTGTATCAAGAATGGTCCACCACTCAATGAATGGGCCGCCGACTTGACACATCTGTGGGAAGATTTTGAGTCAACATGGGCTTGCATCCCTGTGGAACGCTTTCGACACCTTGTAGAGTCCATGCCCCGACGAATTGAGGCTGTTCTGAGGGCAAAAGGTGGTTGTGCAACTCAATATGAGGAAGGTGTTCTTAATGTTTAGTACACTCAGTGTATGTACTGTATATAACTAACACCATATAAAAATAAGTCCCCTTGGTTGTGTTGGCCATCACTAATGCAGAATTACTGATCTTAAACAGAGAGCACAATGATCACTGAATTCTGTCCAGATTGTGTAAATGGACACCAAACATACATCTATAATTACAATTTATGAAATTTGGGGATTGATACCCTGGGGTGAATGAGACAGAATTATTTTTGGAAAACTATATTAGTGACAGAATATATTTGAATCATGTTATAATAGGAGTTCAATTGGAGGCTAATTGAATAAATCATTGCATGAATTTTTCGAAAATAACCTTGACCTTGAGTTGTCCATTATATATCTTCTAGAACTTTCTAGTACAGTATTTCATAGGCTATTATATTATATTATATTATACCCTGTTAGAACCTATTAAACTAGCATATTCAATAAGGCTACACATAAAGTATTTATCTAATTGATAGCCTGCATTTGATTAAATCTGAAAGCAGGTATAGTTCATTTACCGCAACTATCTAACAGGCAGTATAATTACAGTGTAAACGTAATTATGCCTGCATTCGCCAATGACTGCAGCTATAGGTCACAGAGAAAGCGACGCGCCATGCAAGTCTGTTGTAGACTGCGTCCGTCCGGAGGAGGAGAGCTGGAGAGGAGACTGAGCAGAGCCTCCGAGATAAGAGATCAGACAAACACAGCAAGCAGCATGCCGTTTGGGATGGTAACGCGTTCCACTGTCAGATACCATCATCACTAAGTACTGAACAAATCTCCAAAGCGGTAAGTGATTCTATAGGTTTTTTTATTACGTTTCTTGCATTTGGGGGGAATCCAGTTCGGAGGTTCATATCGTATTGACATCTAACTGGGCGTAGGCTAGGTCTACCCGTCTGTCTGTCTGTCTGTCTGTCTGTCTGTCTGTCTGTCTGCCTGTCTCTCTCTCTCAGGTTGAATATATTCGATTTGATTTATGCCACAATGACAATATAACGAATATGTTGTTGTTGACCAAATCTATTCGTTGCAGTTTTGCCCATCCGTTGAAACGACTGCAAATGCAACTCTGTGCCTATGTTCCAGTTTTGATGCGCACTCCATTCAAATGTCATGCAGTGTGTGCGATCGTCAACATGGAAATTGTAACTTTAGAATAAAAACACTGGTGGGCTATGTGATTGAAAGGAACAACATTGAATATGCTATATATTAAATAACAACCCAAGCAGCCTAAGGAACACTTCCAATTCGCAAGTATTTTGTAATTAGGCTAAAACCGGTAAAAAAATGTCCCTGACGGCGCACGTATCGATGTCCCTCCCTGTTGATGCGGTGGTGGCGGCTCGGGGCTGGGTCGTTCCCAACAATGCCGCATTTGCATGTAGAACAGTGACAGTGTCAAATGAGGTAGAAGCCTACCAACCGCGATGCCTTTGCACAATACGTCCAGGTCCCATTGATAACTGCAGTGGTGTAAAGTAACAAAGTAAAAAATACTTTGAAGTAGAATACTACTTAATTCTTTTTTGGGGGGGGATATCTGTACTTTACTTGAAGCCTACTACAGTGCATTCTGAAAGTTTTCAGACCCCTTGACTTTTTCCACATTTTTCCACAGCCTTATTTTAAACTTGTTATTTTTCCTCATCAATCTACACATAATACTCCATAATGACAAAGAAAAAACAGGTTAGCAAAAAAATGAAACATCACATTTACATAAGTATTCAGACCCTTTACTCAGTACTTTGTTTAAGTACCTTTGGCAGTGATTACAGCCTTGAGTCTTCTTGGGTATGATGCTACAAGCTTGGCAGACCTGTATTTGAGGAGTTTCTCCCATTCTTCTCTGCTGATCCTCTCAAGCTCTGTCAGGTTGGATGGGGAGTGTCGCTACACAGCTATTTTCAGCTCTCTCCAGAGATGTTTGATCGGGTTCAAATCCGGGCTCTGGCTGGGCCACTCAAGGACATTCAGAGACTTGTCCCGAAGCCACTCCTGCGTTGTCTTGGCTGTGTGCTTAGGGTCGTTGTCCTGTTGGAAGGTCTGAGGTCTGGAGCAGGTTTTCATCAAGGATCTCTCTGTACTTTGCACAGTTCATCTTTCCCTCGATCATGACATCCCCACTGCATGATGCTGCCACCACTATGCTTCACCGTAGGTATGGTATTGGCCAGGTGATGAGCGGTCTGAGAGTCCTTTAGATGCCTTTTGGAAAACTCCAAGCGGGCTGTCATGTGCCTTTTACTGAAGATTGGCTTCCATCTGGCCACTCTACTATACATGCCTGATTGGTGGTGCTTCAGAGATGGTTGTCCTTCGGAGGATCTCTGGAGCTTTGTCATAGTGACCATCAGGTTCTTGGTCACCTCCCTGACCAAGGCCCTTCTCCCTTGATTGCTCAGTTTGGCTTGGTGGCCAGCTCTAGGAAGAGTCTTGGTGGTTCCAAACTTCTTACATTTAAGAATGATGGAGGCAACTGTTTTCTTGGGGACCTTCAACGCTGCATAATTTTTTTGGTACTTTTTCCCAGATCTGTGCCTTGACACAATCCTGTCTCGGAGCTCTAAAGACAATTCCTTCGACCTCATGGCTTGGTTTTTGCTCTGACGTGCACTGTCAACTGTGGGACCTTAAATAGACAGGTGTGTGCCTTTCTAAATCATGTCCAATCAATTTAGTTTACCACAGGTGGACTCCAATCAAGTTGTAGAAACATCTTAAGGATGATCAATAGAAACAGGATGCACCAGAGCTCAATTTCGAGTCTCATAGCAAGGGTCTGAATACTAATGAAAATAAGGTATTTATGTTTTCTATTTTTAATACATTTGCAAACATTTCTAAAAACCTGTTTTAGCTTTGTCATTATGGGATATTGTGTGTGGATTGATAAAAAACAAAACAACAAAAAAATAGCATAATGCTGTAACGTAACAAAATGTGGAGAAAGTGAAGGGGTCTGAATACTTTCCGAATGCACTGTACTTTTTACTAGGCCTATATTTTCCCTGACACCAACAGTAGGCTAGGCTACTCAGTAACATTTGAATGCTTAGCAGGACAGGGAAGAATGGTCCAATTCATACATCTAAATCCCAAAAAGTCTGTTTAGTTGGCGCCATCGATATCAGTAATCCACTCGTTCAGCATGCAGACAAAAGAATCCAAAAAGCTACCTGTAAACTTCGTCCAAACAAGTCAAACAACGTTTCTATTCAATCCTCAGGTACTATAAAATGTAAATAAACTATAATATTTCATACAGAAAGTAGTATGTTCAATAGGAAAGTAAATTAGTAAGCGCGCACCATTTCACACGCTCCAAAATACTGATATTGTTCCTTGACTCTCCTCACCAAAACTCCAAATACTTCTTTGTTTTTCAAGAAACAAGCCTTAAACCTTGAATAAAGACATCTAGTGGAAGCCATAGGAATTGCAATCTGAGAGCCAGATTTACGTTTACATTTACATTTTTTTTGGGGGGGGGTTGGGTTTTCTTCGGATTTTCGCCTGCCATATCAATTCTGTTATACTCACAGACATTATTTTAACAGTTTTAGAAACTAAATGCTACCAAGTACATGCATATCCTAGTTTCTGGGCCTGAGTAACAGGCAGTTTACTTTGGGCACGTCAGTCAGGCGGAAATTATGGAAACTAGACCCTATCCCTAAGAAGTTTTAATATAAGGAATTTGGAAGGATTTATAGCTTCTACTTTTGATACTTAAAGCTACAATATGTAACTTTTTGGGTGAGCCCAACCAAATGCACATAGAAATGTGAGTGATAGATCTGTCATTGTCATTGAAAGCAAGTCTATGAAGTTGTGTATCTATTCTATGTGATCCATTTCTATGCTTCCCATTCTAAAGTTTTGTTTTTGCATCTTTTACGTTTTGTACACCAGCTTCAAACAGCTTAAAATATAATACTTTTGGTTATGGAAAATATATTTCACAGCAGTTTTCATGGTACAATGATTCCCTACTTGCTTGTTTTGCGCCGTAAGCTAAAATTAGGCAACCTATTACAATTTTAGCAACCAGGAAATGGTGGAGTGATTTCTGCATAGTGCATCTTTAAGTATATTTAAAACCAGATAGTTTTAGATTTTTACTCAAGTAGTATTTTACTGGGTGACTTTCACTTCCACTTCAGTCATTTTCTATTGGGGTCTTTACTTTTACTCAAGGATGATAATTGGGTACTTTTTCCACCACTGGATAACTGTCGATGGTATGTTAAATCTGTTAAAAATAGAGGGGATTGAGTTTGAATGAGGAATGGAATAAGCTTCTCTCTGTTCTGTGTTCTATTTTCTCCGCATTCTATTTTAGGTTACATAACACTCAAGGCTATTCCCCCTCCAGTGTTTCCGTATTAGGGAGGATTGTGTGAATTAGGCTAGGTACCCAACTCCCCATGGTAAAACTGTAAGAAATGACTCTCTCTAGTTTCTTCCTCTAATCCCACCGGCTGAGCTTTGGGGGCTGAGTTAAGCTTCTTTAGTGAGCAGGTCAGTGAGTCGTTTAGCCATGCCTTTGTCTGCAACACTGGACTGGACTCACAGCTGGGCGCTTCTAATGATATTGATAAAGTCGCAGTAGGATTAAATGAAAGGTCAAAGGTTATTGTAGACATGCGTAACAGATGGCACCCTATTCCCCTATGGGACCTTGTTTGGTATAGAATATATCCATTTGTCCTTTAGTCAAAGGAGAATGTCCACAAGTATTATTATGGCTGCTGTTCACAAGATCTGCAAACCAAACCTGTCCGTGAGGTGTTGTCACAGAAGTTTGTGTGTCATCGTCATCGTCATCCAGCTGATTGATAAGCTACAGTACCAGAGTACCTTTAGGTAGAAGTTGCCACCTGGCACAGAGCTAAAGAAAATAAACCACTTTACCATTATGACTTTGCCAGTAACACTTTAGTTTATTAGACTTTTACGTTAAGTTATTATAGAATTATTGCCAAACACCATGCGACAAGCAACCTCAGACGTGTGAGTGCTTTTCCTGTTTTGATTACAGGTCTAGGATCAGCCATCGCTTATATCCAAATCATGACTGTAATTAGAGGGGAAAGTGTTTAACTGACCTTAGATTAGTGTCTAGGCCTAGGGGCTACTCTGTCCTACTTCTAGTTCGAAGAGGGTGTTGAGTCTGAGGGAACTTTTTGGCAGGAAATGACAGAAGCCAGAAGAAACTGTTATTGAGGAGCTGTCACCTTTACAAAGAAATTGTGACTTGGTCGAGTAGACACAGATATTGGTCTCTCTTTCTCTCCCTCTCTCACCTCACTCTTCCCCATCTCGCTCCCCATTTTTCTCTCCATCTCTCTCTGTCTCCTTACATTGTTCCTTGTCATGTTCTCTGTAGGAGGGTAATGATGACATCACAAAATCAGACTGACACAGTGTGATCCATCATTCCTGGCATGGCAACAGGCAGGAAGGGTGAGTCCTTGACTTCTATGTGTGTGTGTGTCTGTTTCTGTCTGTCTGTCAGTCTGTCTGTCTGTCTGCCCCTCTGTCTGTGTGAATGCAACTGATTTCACCCGGACTTTAATCAATCAATCTGCCAGTGATTGTCTCTAAGTCCATGGATTTTCAATTCCCTTCCCGCTGTTTGTAAAGCCCTAATGCCATGTCAGACCTACGTTATACTGATGGACCAAAACACTAACTCTCTCTTCCTCTCTCTCTCTCTCTCTCTCTCTCTCTCTCTCTCTCTCTCTCTCTCGCTCTCTCGTTCTCTGTCTCACTCTCTCTCTCTCCTAAAAGCGCAATGAAAACTTGCAGTCATATACGGCTGCTTAGCCATGCATGAATTATATGTGTGTGCGTGTGTACAGTACGTGCCTGTGTGTGTATTTCTGTCCCTGACGCTCTTACTGCCTCTTCCCCAGGGTCGACCTCGAAGGGAGGAAGCGTGCGTTTCCCTGACGACGAGGATGCCATGGGCTCCCCTGTTCACCGTGAAGACAAAGCCAAGGATTCGGCCATCCCTGCTCTCCCAGAGCCTGATGGGAACTTCCTGGTTAAGGTGGGCGGGGTTTGGAAAACGGATTAATTGCTTGTGCCAAGTTCTGTAGGCAAACATTGCAGATAGAAATGTTACGAATAGAGCAGACATGATTCCTTATTGTACAGGTCATAGAGCCACATTTCAACAACGTTATTCCCTGCTGAATGCACCCCTGAAGGGTACATACATAAGAACTACGTAACGCATTTCATAAGAAGTGCGTGAGTAGTTAATAAATGTTTTTGTAATTTGTACTGTGTTTCTCCTCTCTCTCTCTCACTCTCTCTCTCGCTCTCTCTCTGTCCAGGTAGGGTTCCTGAGGAGTCTGCATCGTTATGAGATCATCTTCACCCTCCCCGAGGTGCCTGTCCTGGGAAAAGACGTGTGCTCTCTCCCTTCCTCCTCATCACCCACGCCCAGACCCCTCCTCAAAGTCAACCGTGTCACACCCACACCAGAGGGTACGTGGGAAACCAGGGCCGAATTCATTAGGGCATGCCAAAGATAACGTTAGACCGTTTTGCGATGGAAAATTAGTGTTTGTTACTGAAGCCCAGGTAGTCCCTTCCTGTTTCAGTCAGTTTCAGTCAGACCCAGGATAGAAATTGAGATGATTACTTCTGTGTTGGTTGTACAGGATTTAAATTGTCCAAATGTATATGAATTGAGTAAATGGATATACATTGGTACAATGGGTGCAGTGTAGACCTGAAAGTGGCAGAAAACCACTAACAAGGCATATCTAATCTCCCATGTCTCTGCCAACAAACATATTAGCACCATAACAAGACACTGTTTCTGTCATTACTGTAACCTACTATTATAGTAACCGGTATGTTATCAAACCTGTGAAACTTTAAACATTGAATGTTTGTCTGGATCACTGGCGAAGGTCTCCCTCCTTCTTCTACTTTTTCTCCCACTCCACTCTCCCCCTCCATCCCCTGTCCCCAACGAATACTTGTCTGGCGCAAAGGCGACAATTTCCCTACTTCTTTCCCTTTTATCAACTATTCTGGATCCGCTCTCCATCCCGTTCCCCACCAATGCCACCCTACCCATGGAGGGTGAGGCTCTGATCGGAATTACCAGAGGAATATAACCCCCACCAGACAGTTATTACCAGAGGAATATAACCACCAACAGACAGTCATTACCAAAGGAATATAACCAGCACCAGACAGTCATTACCAAGGGAATAACTACCACCAGACAGTCATTACCAGAGGAATATAACCACCAACAGACAGTCATTACCAGAGGAATATAACCACCATCAGACAGTCATTACCAGGGGAATAACCACCAACAGACAGTCATTACCAGAGGAATATAACCACCACCAGACAGTTATTACCAGAGGAATATAACCACCATCAGACAGTCATTACCAGGGGAATAACCACCAACAGACAGTCATTACCAGAGGAATATAACCACCACCAGACAGTTATTACCAGGGGAATAACCACCAACAGACAGTCATTACCAGACAGTCATTACCAGAGGAATATAACCACCACCAGACAGTCATTACCAGAGGAATATAACCACCATCAGACAGTCATTACCAGGGGAATATAACCACCAACAGACAGTCATTACCAGAGGAAAATAACCACCATCAGACAGTTATTACCAGAGGAATATAACCACCACTAGACTTTCATTACCAGAGGAATATAACCACCGCAAGACAGTCATTACCAGGGGAATAACCACCAACAGGCAGTAATTACCAGAGCAATATAACCACTATTGAACAGTCATTACCAGAGGAATATAACCACCAGACAGTCATTACCAGAGGAAAATAACCACCACCAGACAGTTATTGCCAGAGGAATATAACCACCACCAGACAGCCATTACCAGAGGAATATAACCACCACCAGTCATAACCAGAGGAATATAACCACCACTAGACAGTCATTACCAGAGGAATATAACCACCACCAGACAGTCATTACCAGAGGAAAATAACCACCACCAGACAATCATTACCAGAGGAAAATAACCACTACCAGACAGTCATTACCAGAGGAAAATAACCACTACCAGACAGTCATTACCAGAGGAATATAACCACTACCAGACAGTCATTACCAGAGGGGAACAAAGACCAAAGAGATCAATACATCAGCTCCCATTTCAGCCCTGAATCGATTCAGAGAGAGGGGACCAGAAGAAGAGATGCTTTTCCATCTCCTCCCCCTTTTAAACCTCTGCTACTCATAGTCACTTTAATAACTCTGCCTACATGTACATATTACCTCAATTACCTTGACTAACCGGTGCCCCCGCACATTGACTCTGTACCGGTACCCCCTGTATATAGTCTCACTATTGTTATTTTACTGCTGCTCTTTAATTACTTGTTACTTTTATTTCTTATTCTTATTCCAACTGCATTGTTGGTTAGGGGATCGTAAGTAAGCATTTCACTGTAAGGTCTACACCTGTTGTATTCGGCACATGTGACCAATACAATTTTATTTGATTCCCTGTCTTCGTCTCAAATGTCCCCCTGGCACCCTATTCCGGTTACAGTGCACTGCTTTTGACCAGGGCCCATACGGTGGGCCCATAGACCCATGGTCAAAGGTAGTACACAATGTAGGGAATAGGGCGCTATTTTAATTTTATGGGGAAATAATCTAAGCTCCCCTTTGGGCTTTCAGAGTGGCTTCCTGTAAGAAAACCCTGGGTTGTGTCCCTGTCACGCCCTGGCCATAGAGAGCCCTCTGGGTTTCTCTATGGTGTGTTAGGTCAGGGCATGACTAGGGTTTTCTAGGTGTCTTTATGTTGTGTTTTGTGTTGGTTCCCAATTAGAGGCAGCTGTTAGTCATTGCCTCTAATTGGGAATCCTATTTAGTTTGTTCCCTTCCCCACCTGCCTTTGTGGGTTATTGTTTTTGGTTAGTGCCTGTGAGCACACCATTTTGTCTGGTCTTCCTTTTGTTAGTGTCACATTTATGAAACATATGTGGAACCCAATGCACGTTGCGCCTTGGTCCGATTCTTTAGAACACCGTGACAGTCCCAGATGGATAGCAGCCTATTCTATTAACTTAAAACATTGAATGTTCCCTATAGGCCCTGATCAAATTAGTGTACTATATAGGGAATATGGTGGCATTTCGGACACAGGTTTTATGGTATGTGGGGAAGCTATGGCCAATTACATTGAAGTGAATACTGGTTATAAATACTAAATAATTGACTACTGTCTCTGTCTAACGTTACTTCTGTCAGTCTGATGCCTTTTTGTCTCTGTCTTCATGGCACTCTTTCCCCGGCCATTCCTGTCCTTTTATTGTTGACTGTCTCCCTCTTTCTCTCCTTCTTTCTGTCTTTCTTTCTCTCCATTTTTCTACCTCTGTCTGTCTCCCTCCCTCTCTCCATCCATTCCCTATCTCCCTCCCTCTCTCCATCCATTCCCTGTCTCTCTCCCTCTCTCCATCCATTTCCTATTTCCCTCCCGCTCTCCATCCATTCCCTGTCTCTCTCCCTCTCTCCATCCATTCCCTGTCTCTCTCCCTCTCTCCATTCATTCCTTGTCTCTCTTGGTCCATCTGCCATCTCCTGCTATCCCGCTCCCTCCCTTCCTCCCTCCCTCTCTCTAGGTGGGGTGAAGGTGACGTGTGAGTACACCACCCACCAGGAGGGGGTGCTGCAGGAGGAGCTGACGCTGGTCAGCCGGGGGAAGAGGGACCAACGTCTGCGGGTCAGACTACAGGCCCGGGTCATGGGTGAGTTACTCCTGTGTGCCTGGTCATGTATGGACACAGTCATACACACAGAAACACACACAGTGACACACATACTGATCATCTGATCACCTGTGTTAATAGGGGAAATATCTGCAGTTAGTTACCACTTACTTATGGTATTTACAGTAAGGCATACTGTGGAGTTAAATGCTATTATGCAACAGATGTACTATGGCCTGTCAGTGTTAAAGGGTGGACAACACCCTCTGGTGGACTAAGAGCTCTCTGCAACTTCCTCTACATCACACACTCAATATGATAATTTTACTCAGCAAAATAACAGTGACTCTTCCGCTCTCTTTCTCAATCTCCCTCCCTCCCTCTTTCTCTCTCTCTCCCTATCTCTTTCCCACCAACCCAATCTACCCCGCCCTCTCCCTCCTTCCCTCTCTCTTTTCCCTCCCTCTCCCTCACACCCCTCCCCACTCTCTCCCTCCCTCCCAACTCTCTCTCTCTCTCTGTAGATCGTCACCATGGTACTCCTATGCTGCTGGAGGGGGTGCGGTGTCTAGGGGCAGAGAAAGAAAAAAGGAAATGAGCCGTCCGTCCCTTTATATCTTCCCCCTCCTGTAGAGACCAGCCATCATCCGTCCCTTTATTTCTTCCCCACCCCCTCCTGTAGAGACCAGCCATCGTCCGTCCCTTTATTTCTTCCCCATTCCCTCCTGTAGAGACCAGCCATCGTCTGTCCCTTTATATCTTACCCCTCCTGTAGAGACCAGAAATGGTCAGTCCCTTAATATCTTACCCCTCCTGTAGAGACCAGCCATCGTCCGTCCCTTTATATCTTCCCCACCCCCTCCTGTAGAGACCAGCCATTGTCCGTCCCTTTATATCTTCCCCCTCCTGTAGACACCAGCCATCGTCCGTCCCTTTATATCTTCCCCCTCCTGTAGAGACCAGCCATCGTCCGTCCCTTTATATCTTACCCCTCCTGTAGAGACCAGCCATCGTTCGTCCCTTTATATCTTACCCCTCCTGTAGAGACCAGCCATCGTCCGTCCCTTTATATCTTACCCCTCCTGTAGAGACCAGCCATCGTTCGTCCCTTTATATCTTCCCCCTCCTGTAGAGACCAGCCATCGTCCGTCCCTTTATATCTTACCCCTCCTGTAGAGACCAGCCATCGTCCATCCCTTTATATCTTCCCCCTCCTGTAGAGACCAACCATCATCTGTCCCTTTATATCTTCCCCCTCCTGTAGAGACCAGCCATCGTCCGTCCCTTTATATCTTACCCCTCCTGTAGAGACCAGCCATCGTCCGTCCCTTTATATCTTATCCCTCCTGTAGAGACCAGCCATCGTCCGTCCATTTATATCTTCCCACCCCCTCCTGAATAGACCAGCTGTCGTAGTGGAGCAAAACCAGCACTTACCTGCACTTAGCCGCACACATGCATGCACCTGTAGTGGCACACACACACACACAAACCTGAGGAAGCTGATGGGAGGTGCTATAGGGACGGCTTATTGTAAAAACTGGAATGGAACATGTGGAACGGTATCAAAGATATAGAAACCATGTTTGACACCAGTTCCATGAATTCCATTCCATCCATTACAATGAGCCCATCCTCCTATAGCTCCTCCCACCAGCTTCTCTGACACACACACACGCACACACAAATAAACACTCACAGATTTTTTGTGATTAGCCCTGTAATGAAGACCAAGGTGTCCATGATTAATTAAAGTTCCCCAAATTTAAAATGACACATTCCTCAGTGAGGGAGCCAATGTGTTTCTAACATCCACTGTAGGTCCATTATATAACCAGGCACTGCAGCTCTTTGCTTCTCGTCCCTTCTGTCGTTCTGCAACAAGAGCCAAGCGTTAACCTGCCTTAAACGATCAGAAATAGGATTTAACATTTTAATTATGCACGTCAACATAACCTGCCATTGCATTGTGATTTACACTGATTGGACAAAACAGTAAGAACACCTTCCTAATATTGAGTTGCACCCCCCATACACAATCCATGTCTCAATTTTCTCCATCCTTCTTTAGTCTGTCTCCTCCCCTTCATCTCCACCAATTTAAAGTGGATTTAACAGGTGACATCAGTAAGGGATCATATATTTCACTTGGATTCACCTGGTCAGTCTGTCATGGAAAGAGCAGGTGTTCCTAATGTTTTGTCCACTCATTGTACAGTACGTGTTCTGTGTGAGCGCCACCTTTCGCCAACTATGTAAGAGTATGCCTTTTAGTCTGTGTCCTGCAAAACTGTCTCTGTATTGTACTAGATTCTCATATATCTCTGTCAGTAAATAAAATATGTCAACTGTTAACCTGTAGATGTACACTATTGTTTTCCAGTGTCCTACAGTTCATTGTGTCCTTCAAGATCCATATTATTTTCTTTGACTCATGATCAGGTATTATATATACATTGTGATTGTTGAAGACTACCGGTGGTGTTCAAGTATAGACGACAGCCACAAAGATAATGTAATGGAGATAGCGTCGGAGAGGGTAGAAACACTGGCATTGAGCCAGCACAAAACTGGTCCACTGGCTCAATTCCCAAGACAGTCGAGCCGAGAGTTGAAGACGGGTAGAAAACACAAACGACCCTGCATAGAAGAAGCTCCTCAAACCATTTTATCTTTCTTATTTTATCTTACCGGAGTCAGTAGGTTTTGCATTCTACTTTCTAACGTATTTTAATCCAAGACACAATAATCTGAAATAAATATCGAAAGCTACCTCCCACACACCCTTCCTTATATGGAGATCATGGGTAGGTCTAAAGTATGATCGGATATCAGCCTCCACACCTCTTCAGACGCAGGCTAAGGATCTACTAGCTGTGAGCTACTAAATAGACCATATTTCTCCTGTATTAGTAGCTTCTGGGGTTAAACTCGGCACCGTCTAGGTGCGGCCCGGAATACGTGACAAGTTAGTGTTTCATTGTCAAGAATACAGCGGGGAAACGGTTCCTGATATTTCTGTGGCTGCACAGGATCTAGGAGCACACCTTTCAAACTGTGCTGATATGAGTGAAGTTAGGACTCTGAGTGGTAAGGTTCTGTTTAAAGTCTTGGATAGATTCCGTTATTGTCTACACAAATATTTCTAAACAAAACATTTTGCTGTAATTAGTCTAATTATTACAAATGAATGCAGCCTAATTACTGTACGTTTAGCTAGTTATAATAACAATAATAATACTGATTATTTCTCATGCAATAACTGAGATTCTGAATGTATAAATCAGACATAATCCATGGGTGATGAAGTTCCAAGTATACTCAATAGCATACTGAAATCAAATGGCTCCTGAGTTAGAATCTTATTTGATGTATCAAGTCTACAGTACAGTTACAGTACACTCCCTTGGTATATATTATGTGTCTCTGGAATGCAGAAAGACACGTTTTCATTCAGTCTACTCCATGTCCGATAAAGAGATAGGCAATGAATAGGTTTGTTTGCTTTTCATGGTAATGTTTGAGAAGTAAGCCCTTGTCAAATACCATCACAAGTTCATAGGAGAAGCTGAAGTCCCAGGTTAGTATGTCTGTCAAAGGAAACGTCCTGCATGTGCAACCACTGCTGAGCCTTTATCCACTTTGGCTATTGTAGAAACTGTAGCTTTCTACTGCATGGGAATGGCACAGTCTGCCTATTGAAGGTGACACAATATGATAGACCTTTTCTACAAACAACATAACTACCACGTTTGGGAAACAATACATTTTCTGCAACAGTATCCCAAGTGGTTTATATACAGAGGCATTAGTTTGTTTTGGTCATATGGGAATGTGTGTTTACTAGGCCTGTTTCGCTTATGATTTGGACAAGAAATCAGGTACATTGCCTCCGCTTGTTTCAATGCTGAGAGTTTCAGAAAGAGGATGAAGTTAGCGGGAGATTTTGATACATGGCTAAAGAGCATTTTACATTTTAGTCATTTAGCAGATGCTCTTATCCAGAGCGACTTACAGTTAAGTTAGTTAGTGCATTCATCTTATTAAGACAGCTAGGTGAGACAACCACATGTCACAGTCACAGTAAATACATTTTTCCTCAAAGAAGTTACTGCTAAAGAGTCGTTTTTTCGGATCTTTCCTCTCACCCCTCTCGCTTCATTTTCTTTGTCAGGGACCTGAATGCGGGTGTCGAGACAGGATGAGTGACAACACTGTATCGCCTGAGGGTGCAGCGAGTGGGAAGAATGAACATGTCCGCCACTACATAGTAGGCTACATAGTAGTCCCACTGCCCCACAGGAGTATAATAAGGACGTTGCAGGGACAAGTCTTCTCTGCCCTGGTAAACAGGGCTTGGTGGCCCAGGAGGAGAGAGCAGTGTCACTTAGCTGTCTGTCAATGAAGAGTGATCACTCAATGGGTCAGCCAATCAACTTCCACCGAGGACATGGCACAAGAGACAGAAGGTTTGGGCCTGTATTCACAGTCTCGGAGTAGGAGTGCTGCTACAGGATCAGCTTTGCCTTTTAGATCATAATTAATAATATTATATGAACAGAGGGGAAGTGATCCTAGATCAACACTACTACTCGGAGACACTTTAGGACTTTTTGCACTGCAATGTTCTTGGCCCTGGGCTAAGACTGACCCTGGGCTAGCTTATCCTGTGTTCACACTAACATTTGTTAATCCTGGCTAAAATATCCTGGGGACAGTGAGGAGCAGAGTTAGCCTGCCTACATAGCAACCGTTTTTTGTTACCCATAGCAACCTATGTTTTCTCACCGATTAAAGTATTTGTTTTTTTGTCAGGATGAAATAGTTTAAATGTACTTATTAAAATAGCGTGCAGAACTCATCACAAGCATATGCAAATTAAGTGAAAATGCAGCTATTGTGATTGGACAGTGAAATATTATATGCGTTTTTCTTGACCCCCGTTTCACACTGGCTATTTTGGCACCGGGTTTCTGGGGCTAGTCCTACAAAGTTGGACCTAACCCTGCTCCGGAGCAAGGCCAGCTAGCTCTGGGCTAAGGTTGGTGCTAGAATGTGCAAGTGTGAACAAAATCTCCATAAACCAAGGGATAAGGAGACTAGTGCAGTGTGAACACTGCATATGGGTGAATATGGGTCCTGATTTCCAACTATGTTATAGGGTTAGGGTACTGACTGTATTTTTCACAGGGAGGGTGCAGAGTCACCTATATCCAGCTGTGTGTCAATGAGGAGTGACCACTCAATGGATCCACCGATAAACTACAAGAGAGAGTTTATTCCCAATCGCAGGTAATTTATGATTTTCACAATGAGGACGTTGCAATGTGTCAATATGTCAGGTAAATCGACTTCCACAAGGTCACGGAACAAAAGACAAAAGGTCTGGGCCCGTTTTCATAGTCTCAGAGTAGGAGTACTGATTAGTATAAGTTTTGATTAGCATCAGTTTTGATTAGCATCAGTACTGATTAGCATCAGTTTGGATTAGCATCAGTTTTGATTAGCATCAGTTTTGATTAGTATCCGTTTTGATTAGCGTCAGTACTGATTAGCATCAGTTTTGATTAGGATCATCACTGATTAGCATCAGTTTTGATTAGCATCAGTACGGATTAGCATCAGTTTTGATTAGCTTCAGTAATGATTAGCATCAGTTTTGATTAGCATCAGTTTTGATTAGCATCAGTACTGATTAGCATCAGTTTGGATTAGCATCAGTTTTGATTAGCATCAGCACTGATTATCATCAGTACTGATTAGCATCAGTACTGATTAGCATCAGTTTGGATTAGCATCAGTACTGATTAGCATCATTTTTAATTAGCATCAGCACTGATTAGCATCAGCACTGATTAGCATCAGCACTGATTAGCATCAGCACTGATTAGCATCAGTTTGGATTAGCATCAGTTTTGTTTAGCATCAGTTTTGATTCGTATCCGTTTTGATTAGCATCAGTACTGATTAGCATCAGTTTTTATTAGGATCATCACTGATTAGCATAAGTTTTGATTAGCATCAGTACTGATTAGCATCAGTACTGATTAGCATCAGTTTTGATTAGCTTCAGTAATGATTAGCATCAGTTTGGATTAGCATCAGTTTTGATTAGCATCAGTTTTGATTAGTATCCGTTTTGATTAGCATCAGTACTGATTAGCATCAGTTTTGATTAGGATCATCACTGATTAGCATCAGTTTTGATTAGCATCAGTACGGATTAGCATCAGTTTTGATTAGCTTCAGTAATGATTAGCATCAGTTTTGATTAGCATCAGTTTTGATTAGCATCAGTACTGATTAGCATCAGTTTGGATTAGCATCAGTTTTGATTAGCATCAGCACTGATTAGCATCAGTTTTGATTATCATCAGTACTGATTAGCATCAGTACTGATTAGCATCAGTTTGGATTAGCATCAGTACTGATTAGCATCAGTTTTGATTAGCATCAGCACTGATTAGCATCAGCACTGATTAGCATCAGCACTGATTAGCATCAGTTTGGATTAGCATCAGTTTTGTTTAGCATCAGTTTTGATTCGTATCCGTTTTGATTAGCATCAGTACTGATTAGCATCAGTTTTTATTAGGATCATCACTGATTAGCATAAGTTTTGATTAGCATCCGTACTGATTAGCATCAGTTTTGATTAGCTTCAGTAATGATTAGCATCAGTTTTGATTAGCATCAGTTTTGATTAGCATCAGTACTGATTAGCATCAGTTTGGATTAGCATCAGTTTTGATTAGCATCAGCACTGATTAGCATTAGCACTGATTAGCATCAGCACTGATTAGCATCAGCACTGATTAGCATCAGTACTGATTAGCATCAGTTTTGATTAGCATCAGTTTTGATTAGCATCAGCACTGATTAGCATCAGTTTTGATTAGCATCAGTAATGATTACCATCAGTTTTGATTAGCATCAGTTTTGATTAGCGTAAGTTTTGAATATTATTTTGCATATGGTCTGATGACGGTTGACTGACCGAAAGCTCAGCCACAATTAAATAAATACATTTGCATCTGACTGGAAATGTGCAGTGACTTTTTCCTGTTTCTCCAGTTTAGCATTTTGACTCCAGCACCTTCACTAAATTGGTTTGGGTGTGTGGTAGATTCTGCCTATTATCTATTAGATCATAATGATTGGACAAGGGGGACTTGATCCTAGATCAGCACGCATACTCGGAGACACTTTGAATATGTGATTTCTAATAGACATCTTGCAGATCGCTAAAATCGACTGTACATCATGAGCATAGGATTGATTAAAAACACATCTCCATTAAAAAAAATTCAGGGAGGGAGCAGACTCACCTACTCACCCAGCTATCTGTCAATGAAGAGTGACCAGTCAATGGGTCCATCTTCAAGGTAATTTATGATTTTAATCTTATCTAAAGTGTTTAATGTGGGATCTCATTACCATAAATAAATCAACAAAATAAAAATACACAATACCATGCTTGTATGTATAAAAAAACACATTTGAGGTGATCCAAAACATCTAATGTGTTTAATTTCAAATGAACGTATTTCCACCTAATGTATATCCACCTAATGTATTTCCACCTATTGTAGGATGATGACATCAGACACAACACAACTGTCCGTTGATGGAGTGCATGCAACAATGGTATGTTTTAAGCTGAAAGAATACAAAACTGAATGTATATTTATTCGACAAGGCCCAAAGAGCATCAACATTCTTGCAGACAATAATCCCAGAAGTCTTCAGAAGAAGATGAGAGGTATGACAGAGGAAGTCAAATATTGGTCATCAGCACGCAGGTCAAAAGAGGAGAGCAACTGTGAGCAGCCCAACCAAAACCACCAAAGTCAGAGGCTAAAACAATTGATAACTCATGGGAGAGACACACTAGAAAACTCATTGCAAGTTATAGTTGTCACAAACAAGTGCCACCCCAGTCAACTAGAACATTTGGTTTTTTTTAAAGATATGAAGTTGTTTGCAGTGCTCAAGTTTGACCCAGAATCTGACATGAACGGGACATGCAGTTTCTACAGAACAGATCGCATAGCTAATCTTCACTACCCTCGAATGTGCAATACCAATGACAGTGTCTCCACTGTTATCGGAAAGCTGAACTTGTTTAAGCAGACAAGCTGGGTCTTTTGTAATGGTCGAGCAAATGAGGTCAGTGAAGCAGACAGACCTTTCACTACCAGTGAATGGCTAAAGAAACGTGCTGGAGAAATCAGCAATATGGTTTAATTTCTCTGCAATCCAGATGTCTTGTCGAAAGACAGATTACTTGTGGTGTTCATGCTTCACTCAGGAGTCACTGACATCTCAAAAGGCCCTATACAATCTATCGCACTCTTGAGGGTGAAGATAATATGCTCTGCATATGCAAAGATTCAAATGTATTCAGTCAATGAAGAGACATGATAAACACTCGCTGCAAAGTGGATATCACCAGTAAATGTATCTACGAATTGAGCCTGAATGAAATCGACTGCACCATCAGGAAAATCAAATAACCCCAGACAGGGTCCTCTAGGAGATATCTGCCATTGTCTGGCTCCAGTTCGGTCCTCCTGACACAAAAAGTCGAAGAGCTGATGACCGTACTTGATATACTGAGTGAAAATGAATGTGAGAACACTGAAATTGAAACCAAGGACACTTTTGAGGAATTCAAGACCAACACGGAGGAGG
Source organism: Brachymystax lenok tsinlingensis (assembly GCA_030435695.1). NCBI lineage: Eukaryota > Metazoa > Chordata > Actinopteri > Salmoniformes > Salmonidae > Brachymystax > Brachymystax lenok. Next base: position 39,848,958 of record CM059810.1, read on the forward strand.
ACTTTAACAGAGGCGGACAAGTGACTTGGTGTAACTTCTACTTGTCTGGGAGGCCAGGTTGTCTGCCATTCATCAAAAGTGACAAGTATGAGGATCTTCACAACCTGATCACACCTACAGAGGGGTACACATCACCATGCATAATAATAAACCTCTTCCATCATCCAGGCTGTGGTGGATCAACACTGGCCATGCACGTGTTGTGGAACTTGAGATGTAAATTCAGATGTGCCGTTCTAAAAAACACCATAGCACAGAACAGTGAGATCACAGTCCAAGTCACACACCTGCTGACCTGTGGCAAAGAGAAGCAGTTGAGTTATACTCCTGTTCTACTCTTGGTGGACAACTGGGAGGATGTTGAAGACCTACAGAGATGCATACTAAGTGCAGCCAACGAGAAGAAGAAACCTGAGACTCTGATGGTCATCATACTGAACTGTGAGATGTCACAGATTACTGCAGAGAGCTCCAGAAACAGCCGACTTGACAACGTGTTCATGATCAACAAACTCTCCACCAAAGAGCAGAGCTTCTTTGAGGTGAAACTGAAAGAGCTCAAAGGTCACCATGAAAAACCTGAAACGTTCTACGCCTTCATGATCATGACAAACAATTTCAGTGAGATGTACATCAAGAATCTGGTGAACAACACCCTGAAATACCTTGACACCTCCAGAAAAGAAGGACAACTATTTTCACTCTTAGCTTTGCTAAAGACATATGTGAATGGTTCCTACATGGCCCTGTCCCTATGTGAGGAGTTTGTGGGGATTAGGAAGGCTCTGTGGGGAAAATAGACACTAGAGGACTAAATTAACCCATACTTCACGCTTCTGATCCACTTCAACATTGAAGAGCACGGCACTTATCAAGCAGTTCGGTTTCTACACCAAATGATTGCAAGTAATTGCCTCAAAGTCCTCACCGGAAAGCACAAGCTTCAACTGGGGGAAATAACAACCAATCTGTTACACTGTGACTTGCTATACAAATCTGGCATGGGTAAGGACATCCTGGTTCAAAACATCCAAAGTATGCTGATCACACAGAAAAGAAAGGAACTTGGACATTTACACTGTTCTCTCCTTTGATTGAAGATATACAGACGGATGAGGGAATCAGCCAAATCAAAGAAGTTCTTGTAAGAGCAACAAAGAGATTTGACAAAAACGCAACTCTGCCACAAGCTTTGGCAAGGCATTTCTATCTGAAAGAGAAGGATTATATATCTGCTCTACAATGGGCCAAGGATGCACAGCAGAAAATGTACAATTCTTACATTGCTGACACATTAGGACAGTATACAAAAGCCACCTGAAATATGAAATTTAACATGCTGAGGAGCGCACACCAGAAGGGTTAGACAAATGCCAAAAATAGCATTTCAGGCCACCAAAGCATTCAGAGACTCACAGGAACTCGCAAAGAAGGATGAGCCAATGGATTCCCTTGATCTGCCCAACAGAAAAAGGCAACAAACCTACAACACATTGGGGTATGTCGGTGAAATGGAAGTTTCAATTATTATTTTTGATATCATCAAAGATATTCATTTTTTCAACAAAAGTGACTCCAGCGAGACAAAATGCTGCAGTTCCTCAAAAACCACTTGCCTGTGAGTGATTTTCATGAAACAACAAACAGTAAAAATGATCAATTCATTGCTGTTCTGGCAGACCACGAGAAATTCCTGGTCTCTTTGAAGCCACGGCTGAAGGAGATGTTCAGTTTCTTTTAGAACTACTTCACATACCTGAAGCCAAGGTCTATTGAGAAGGAGACAGCAGAGGACAGAAACAAATGAAAAGTATCAGAGCACTTCAAGAAGTACATACACATCTCCTGTTCCTCGGGAGAAGAGAGGGCCTCTGAAAGGGCCAGTAAACCAAAACTGAGTCTCCGGCAGGAGTTAGAGGAGCAGCAAAACTATTTGGAGCAAAAGCGAGCAGATTCATTTGCTGGGCTTCTCCAGTGTCTGAATGAGAAGAATGGGTTTCAAATTGAATTAATTGTGAAGAAATGGCAGTTCATTGTTCAAAATTGTACACAGAAACTCATGGCTGACCGGATCAATTTCATCCTTGCAAACATTGTTCTTCAATGCATTAAGCCAAGCTCAACATTGCTGAAGTGGTACGAGGAGCTAGTCTCCCTTCTCAACGAGGCACTGCAAGAAGAGGGAACCCATTCAAACTGCACAGAGCTGTACTACCTCTCAATGTTGCTGATGTGGCCAAGAAAGGACAACCTGCTTGAGAGCACCACAACATTCAAAAACATTGGCACGTAAGTCACTTCATCGAAAAAATCTTTCCATTGTCGCTTCTCCCACATGTTTCCGGCAAAGAGTTGCATCGCACATTTCTACCTCGGGAACTCAAGAGGACTGAGGTGAATAATTCACTAAGAGTTCGCACTTAGGGAAAGGAAAGGCTTCCATTGACTTTTATATAGACCTAGAGGCTTTGACTGGAGTGAATATCTGTGAACCAGGACAGAATCACATTAAGTAAGATACCAGTGTGCTCTTGTCACTGTGTGAGGAAACCCAACCTCAACCACCTGGATATAATAAAAGCAGAGGGAACAGGTGTTGGGGAACATGCAGCAATGAATCATTCATGCTTTTAAGTCCCTCTAATTTTATCTTTAAGTCCCTGTAATTTTATCTCTATGTCCCAGTAATTTTATCTTGAAGTGCCTGGAATATTGTCTCTGAGTCCCTCTAATTCTGTCTCTAAGTCCCTCTAATTGTAACATACGGTACTATACAGTTGTAGACTTATAAATCATGTGCAACTATTAAATGCTTAACATTTGTTTATGGTTTTGCATTGTGTTTGTTGAAAGTATGTAATGATTATTATGTTACAAGGCATATTGACTTTCTGCAAGTTATGTAGCTTCTTCAGTTGTTTGTCTAAATACATTCAATTGCGTGGTTATTTGAAATTATATGCTACATTATTTACAAAAGACAAGAAATTAGGAGAAAACCTATTGTCAATGTTTGTTAATGGAATAAAGAGGATTGCATATGTAACCCTCTCACCAGGCTCGAATTTGACTCTCACGATATTAACTTACGTAGAGTATCTCAACAGCATGGGATGCTGGGTGAGAAGGACATCTCCAATAAGAATTCCTATTGTAAACTATCTAGGGTTATGACAATAGGGTATTAACTTCAGATGAAATGATTATAGGTTTCTGTTATTGTTTCAGGATAATCTATCCCATGCATTAAATTAGATTTAAATATTAAATGACTCCACCAAGGTAATATACATAAGGTTCACATGTGTATTATTACATTTTCATAGCACAACATCAAAATAAATAAAAATAATAAACCCCAATGAGTCGTGCACAACCCATGTCCAAATTATTTAAAGCTTGCATAACAACCCGTTGGCGTGCGTTGGAGCACCCCCCAAAAATTAGTCCAGAAGCATCTCACGTTGTGGTTACTCACTAAGTGTAGATATTGCTTCAGCGAAGTATGACATTTCCAAGGGGGGCTCAAGATGGCGTCATGAGAGGGTGTAACATTTCTAGCTGAGGAACAATTTTAGGGTTTTCTCGCAAAGTTTATAGTTTTAGGCTGCAGTTGCAATTAGTTTTTTTCACAAAAATTATATCTTACCATACAATGTAGCTATTTTAAATAATTTAGTAATTCATCAAACCATTGAAATATATTTGAAGATTTCCAACGAACAAGCAAGCTATCGAAAAGTGTCAGCGTGTTGAGTTAAGTTAGCTAGCTAACGTCTTCATAGCTAGCAGCATGGAATCAGGACATGACCAAAATGTTGCTGAGATAATGGATGTTGAAACTTCCAAGGAGAAAAGAGGCATTGCTGAAACTCACTCATATGCTTGCAGTGTAAAAAAGGGGGGTCAATGTGATTTATACCCGAATACCCCAACCAAGGAGCAACTTCCAAAAGAAGCTGAGAAGTGAACCATCACTGAGCCAGCTACAGGACAACATCGTCCGCATCCTCAAGGCTAAAATCAAAGAGAGCGCAAATGACATCATGGATTTGGTGAAAAAGAACACTATCAGTATCGTTAACCTGAAGAAAGCGATTGATTTCAATGGTGAGGAAGTAAAAAGTCTGAAGAAGCAGAACGCAACATTGAAAATTCAAAGCAGGAGAAGAAACTCACGGAAATGGAGTCAAAGGTAAACGAGAATGACCGGTATGGTCGGAGATGGAATCTTCGAATTTATGGAATAACAGAAAAGTCTGACGAGAACATAAAAGCAAGAGTGAAGGACATTGTCAGGGCAATAGTCTCGGAGGAAGAGCGGAATGTTGTTGCAGGTTCTCTGGATGTAGTGCACCGCCTGGGCTGAGAGATAGGGAAAACAACCAGCCACCACGACCAGTGATCATGAGATTCATCTCCAGGACAGCGAGGGATATGACATGGAAAAGTGCAAAGAAAAATTACAATTTAAAGAAGAACAATCTGTGGTTCAAAGACGATCTGACAGCATTTGACAAAGAAGCTCGGAATTGTTTGTGGCCGATGATTGAGAGAGCAAGGAAGGAAGGAAAAAGTGCATACTTTGCGGGAGCCAAGGCTTTTTGTTAATGGAAGAGAAATTCACGCTCACGCCTAGCTTGTTGACTGCTGGATTTATCAAGGGAGTTGTGCAGGACTGAGTTTTATTTGCATCTGATAAAACTTTATAATTCTTGAGGAAAGTGCATTGTTTGTGTGAGCCAAGCTTTTTTATGGCAGGGAAATTCACACTGACACTTAATGTTAGCTTGACAGCTATTAGTTTTACCAATCTATAATACAATGTTATTTGCAAGTCTCAATTGAACCATCTATTTTTAACAGACTTCTACCTTTATTTTACTAGGCAAGTCAGTTAATAACAAATTCTTATTTTCAATGACAGCCTAGGAACAGTGGGTTAACTGCCTGTTCAGGGGCAGAACGACAGATTTGTACCTTGTCAGCTCAGGGATTTGAACTTGCAACTTTACAGTTACTAGTCCAACGCTCTAACCACTAGGCTACCTACCTGCCACCCACAAAGGGATCTCAATAAAGATAAATATGCATGTCAACAAAAAAAAGTTAGTAAAGGTTACTGGAAAATGAACAAGACTTTACTACGTAATGAAGTATTTAAGAAGGAAGTAGCAGGAATTATTGATAAATACTGGAATTGTGCCTGTATTATGAATACGTTTGGAAGTTACTGGGAGCTAATGAAATTTGATATAAGGCTTTTGGCTATTTCAATGGGGAAAGAAATTGCTTGTGCCAAGAGAGAGAAAGAATATGACATCATAAAGGGAATAATGAATTCTACAAAAAAAACTGAACTAACTAATCAGGAGTTACTGAAGCTATCATCATTGCAAATGCAGTTAGACTGTATCTACGAGGAGAAGGCCCGGGAAGCCTTTGTAAGATCAAGACGAAAATGGATGGAAGAAGGAGAGAAAAATACAAAATATTTCTTTAATTTAGAAAATTGGGCAGGCGAAAAGACTTCCATATGTAAATTAATGATTAATAATACTCCCAATAAAAATCCAAAAGAAATCTCTCAGCATGATGCCCAGTTTTATGAGAGTCTGTATACATAAACCCAGTCAACTTCCATATGGATATTTTCTTAAACAATGTAGCAAACATTGCTAAGAAGATAGATAATGATTTCAGGGATTTTTGTGATGATGAGTTATCTGAAATTGAGATAAAAGACTGTATTAAAAGCCTTAAGGACAATAGATCCCCTGGAAATGACGGTTTAATAAGCGAGTTTTATAAAGCATTCAATTATAAATTGATTGCTATGTTCCAAGAATCAATAGAAAAGGGGGAGTTACCGGATTCCTTAAAGCAAGGTGTAATTACTTTGATTCCCAAACATAATAAGCATAGTCTGGGTCGTCTATATAAAGGTTGAAACAAGGCTTGTATCGTATAATTGATGAAGAACAATCGGGTTTTATGCACGGTCGACACGTCACGACTTCCGCCGAAGTCGGTCCCTCTCCTTGTTCGGGCGGCATTCGGCGGTCGACGTCACCTGTCTTCTAGCCATCGCCAATCCATTTTGCATGTTCCATTTGTTTTGTCTTGTTTTACACACCTGGTTTCAATTCCCCAATTATATGTTCATTATTTAACCCTCTGTTTTCCCCATGGTTTTGTGTGTGATTGTTTTTGTGTTTTTGGTCCGTATTGTGGGCTTGGTGATTTCTTATTGTAATGAGTATGTTTTTTGAGTAAAATGACTTGTGGTACTCATCTCTGCTGTCCTGTGCCTGACTCCTCTGCACCAGCTACACCCAGACCATTCACAGAATCACGCACCAATACGAATGGAGTCAGCAGGAGCAGACGACATCCCGTTGGCGCGGCAGCGTGTCCAGCAGCATGCGGCCATGTTACAACGTCTTGGCACCGCCATGGATCACGTGCTACATACAATGGATCGATGGGAGAGAGGAGGAGTTCTTCCAGCGCCTCCACCAGCACCACTACAACAGGCACCACTGTCCACCCCTTCTTCACCAGGTCCCAGTGGGATTCGGCTCGCGCTCCCAAGGGATTATGATGGTACGGCTGCTGGATGCCAGGGGTTCCTACTCCAGCTGAAGCTCTACCTGGCGACCGTCCACCCGGCTCCTTCGGGACGTGAGAGCGTGTCCTCCCTCGTCTCCTGCCTCTCAGGCAAAGCCCTGGAGTGGGCCAACGCCGTATGGATGGAAGGAGAGACGGTGTTGGACCATTACGCGGAGTTCACCCGCCGCTTTTGGGCAGTGTTCGACCACCCGCCTGAACGTCTGTTCCACCTGAGGCAGGGGACGAGGAGCGCACAGGGTTTTGCTTTGGACTTCCGGACCCTGGCCGCCAGCGCGGGATGGAACGACAGGGCCCTGATCGATCACTACCGGTGCAGTATGCGCGAGGACGTCCGTCTGGAGTTGGCCTGCAGGGACACTTTGACCAGCTGGTGGACCTGTCCATCCGACTGGATAACCTGCTGGCTACCCGCGGACGTCCGGATCAGGCCTGTCAGTTCCATCCCCCAGCACCTCCAATCCGATGCCCATGGAGTGGGAGGTACTGCGCTTAGGGCGACCAGAGGAGGGGCCGTTCCCTGCACCATCTGTGGCCGCAGAGGGCACACTGCTGGTCGGTGCTGGGGGTTCCTCAGGGAGTCGAGGCAGCAGGCAGGGCACTCTCGTGTCATCCCAGGTGAGTCGGCACCAGGCTCACCCAGAGACCTCTGTTGCTCACATGTTTTTGTTTATTACATTTCCGGAGTTTTCCCCGCATTCCCAGAATAAGGCGCTCATAGATTCAGGTGCAGCTGGGAATTTCATTGACAGATCATTTGCTCAGAGTTTAGGGATCCCCATTGTTCCTGTGGATATGCCCTTCCCTGTGCATGCCCTAGTTAGCCGACCATTAGGGTCAGGGCTAATTAGGGAGGCCACCGCTCCACTGGGCATGGTTACGCAGGAGGTTCACAAGGAGAAAATGTGTCTTTTCCTTATTGATTCTTCTGCGTTTCCCGTGGTGCTGGGCCTACCCTGGTTGGCCTGCCATGACCCCACTATTTCGTGGCAACAGAGGGCTCTCAAGGGGTGGTCACGAAGGTGCTCGGGGAGGTGTTTAGGGGTTTCCGTCGGTGCAACTACGGTGGAAAGTCCAGACCAAGTCTCCACCGTGCACATCCCCTCTGAATATGCCGATTTGGCTCTAGCCTTCTGTAAGAAGAGGGGGACTAAATTACCACCCAATCGACGGGGGGATTGTGCGATAGATCTCCTGGTAGACACAGCAATTCCCAAGAGTCACGTGTATCGCCTGTCACAGGAGGAGACGGTGGCTACAGAAACATATGTCTCCGAATCCCTGGGCCAGGGATACATTTGGCCCTCCACTTCACCTGCCTCCTCGAGATTATTTTTTGTGAAGAAGAATGATGGAGGTCTGCGCCCGTGCATTGACTATCGGGAATCAATCAGATCACTGTGAGGTACAGCTACCCACTGCCTCTCATAGCCAGTGCGATAGTCAATGCATGGACCTCAGGAGCGCTTACAACCTGGTGCATATCTGGGAGGGGGACGAGTGGAAGACAGCATTTAGTACCACCTCAGGGCACTATGAGTACCTCGTCATGCCGTACGGGTTGATGAATGCTCCATCAGTTTTCCAGGCTTTTGTAGATGAGATTTTCAGGGACCTGCAAGGGCAGGGTGTAGTAGTGTATATTGATGACATTCTGATATACTCCGCTACACTCGCCGAGCATGTGTCCCTGGTGCGCAGGGTGCTTGGTCGATTGTTGGACCATGATCTGTACGTCAAGGCTGAGAAATATCTGTTCTTTCAACAGTCTGTCTCCTTCCTAGGGTATCGCATTTCCACTTCAGGGGTGGAGATGGAGAGTGACCGCAGTTAAGCCGTGCGTAGTTGGCCGACTCCCACCACGGTAAAGGAAGTGCAGTGGTTTCTAGGGTCTACCAACTACTACCGGAGGTTTATCCGGGGCTTTGGTCAGGTAGCGGCTCCCATTACCTCACTGCTGAAGGGGGGACCGGTGCGTTTGCAGTGGTCGGCTGAGGCGGACAGGGCTTTTGGTCACCTGAAGGCTCTGTTTACCTCGGCTCCCGTGCTGGCTCATCCGGATCCCTCTTTGGCGTTCATAGTGGAGGTGGACGCAAGAGGCAGGGATAGGAGCCGTGCTCTCTCAGCGTTTGGGTACTGGCTCCGCCCCGTGCCTTCTTTTCGAGTAAGCTCAGCCCGGTGGAGCGAAACTATGACGTGGGGGACCGGGAGCTGTTGGCTGTCATCAAGGCCTTGATGGCATGGAGACATTGGCTTGAGGGGGCTAAACACCCTTTTCTCATCTGGATTGACCACCGCAATCTGGAGTACATCCGGGCGGCGAGGAGGCTGAACACTCGCCAAGCAAGGTGGGCCATTTGTTTACCCATTTTGTTTTCACCCTGTCTTACAGACCAGGTTCCCAGAACGCGAAGGCAGATGCACTGTCCCGGATGTATGACACAGAGGAGCGGCCCATGGATCACAACACCTCCATTCTCCTGGTGCCTGGTGGCACCGGTAGTGTGGGAGCTGGACACGGACATCGAGCGGGAGCTACGTGCAGAGCCCACTCCCATCCAGTGTCCAGCTGGGCGTCTGTGCGTTCCGTCTGCTGTCCGAGACCGGTTAATCTATTGGGCCCACACGTCCCCCTCCTCTGGTCATCCGGGCATAGGTCGGACGTTGCGCTGTCTTAGTGGGAAGTACTGGTGGCCCACTTTAGCTAAGGACGTGAGGGTTTATGTTTCCTCCTGTTTGGTGTGCGCTCAGTGCAAAGCTCCTAGGCTCTCTGCCCAGAGGGAAGTTACAACCCTTACCCGTTCCACAACGGCCGTGGTCGCACCTGTCGGTAGATTTTATAACCGATCTTCCTCCCTCACAGGGTAACACCACGATCCTGGTCGTTGTGGATCTGTTTTCTAAGTCCTGTTGTCTCCTCCCTTTGCCCGGTCTCCCTATGGACCTACAGACTGTGGAGGTTCTGTTCACACATGTCTTCTGGCACTACGGGGTGCCTGAGTACATAGTTTCTGATCGAGGTCTCCAGTTCACGTCAAAGGTCTGGAGGGCGTTCATGGAACGTCTGGGGGTCTCGGTCAGCCTTACCTCAGGTTTTCATCCCAGGTGGCGAGAGTAAACCAGGATGTGGGTAGGTTTCTGCGGTCATATTGCCAGGACTGGCCGGGGGAGTGGGCGGCGTTCATCTCATGGGCAGAGATGGCCCAAAACTCACTCCGCCACTCCTGCACTAACCTCTCCCTTCCAGTGCGTACTGGGGCATCAGATCGAGGCTCCTGCGGTGGACGAATGGTTTAACTACTTACGGAGTAGTGGGGCGCTAGCGCCAAATTCAAAATCCAAAAGTTGAATTATTAAACATTCATCAATATACAACTGTTGCATAGTCATCAAAAGCTCTGCTTCTTGGCAATATCACAGCATTGTCAGATTTTTATAAGGCTTTAAGGCGAACGCACAACATTTGATTGTTTGAGGGTAGCACGTCCAATATTTTCCCATTAGTATAAATTCATAAACCATCGCGGTTCTCACAAAACACATTTCACAGCAAAAACAAATCCCTTACCTTTTGAAGAACTTCTGCTGAGGGCTTCCCAAGTGTCCAACGAAGACATCCAATGGTTCTTTTGTTAGAAAAGTCATTTATTATATCCATAAATCTCTGTTTGGTTGGCGCGTTATGTTCATAAAATAAAGCATCCACTCGCCCATTGAACCGTGAAGAGAACGTGTTCAACCTATACCTATAGACTTGTCCAAGAACAATCAAACATCATTGATAATGTATCCTTTGGAACACTTTTATGTATATTAACTATAATATTTCAGCCAGATTATAAACTGGACGATAGGAAAGGAAAAAAACACAGTGCGCGCGAGCCCGTGAACTCGCATCCTCTTCTGTTTACATCCAATGACCAGTTCGAAATTCTTCTTCTATTACCATCCAGAGCAAGCTAACATCACCAAACACTGTCTAGAGACTGTTGACATCCAGTGGAAGCAATAGGTACTGCAATCTTACTCCCAGAAATGGCTGTTTTCAATAGGGAGGGGTTCAAAATTAGGCAATGTGTCAAAAACACTTTTTCCAGGACAGAAATTCCTCGGGTTTTCGCCTGCTATATCCGTTCTGTTATACTCACAGACATTACGTTAACACCTTTAGAAACTTCAGAGTGTTTCCTATCCAATAGTACTAATTATGTGCATATCCTATTTTCTGGGCCTGAGTAGGAGGCATTTTACCTTGGGCACGCCAGACTCTCCAAAACCGTCACCTCGGGAGCCGCTCCCTAAGAAGTTAAGTGCTCGGAGTAGAACTGGAACGCCGCCCATGTGCACCTGTAACGGGCCGTGAGGCGGCAGAACTCGAGCACCGTCCGCCACCACAGTGAGGCCCCGGTGTTCGCACCGGGGGACTGGGTCTGGCTCTCGACCCGAAACCTGGCCCTCCGCCTGCCGGGGTCCGTGGTTTGTGCGACCATTCAACGTCCTGAGGAGAGTGAACGAGGTTTGTGATAGGTTACAGCTTCCCCCCTGATTATCGTATTAACCCCTCTCTTCAGGCCGGTGGTGGCTGGTCCACTCCAGGAGTCTGAGGTGCGGGAGGTCCCTCCTCCCCCTCTGGACATCGAGGGGGCCCCGGGGCATGCAGTTCGGTCCATTCTGGACTCAAGGCGTCTGACGGGGGTCCTTCAGTACCTCGTGGAGTGGGAGGGAGGAGAGATGCTGGGTGCCGGTGGAGGACGTATTGGACCCTTCGATGCTGCGGGGGTTCCACCGTCGCCGTCCGGATCGCCCTGCACCTCGTCCTCCGGGTCGTCCCCGAGGCCAGCGTCAGCGCGCTGCTAGAGCCGCGCGTCAAGGGCCCCCCCTACTGTCACGACTTCCGCCGAAGTCGGTCCCTCTCCTTGTTCGGGCGGTTTTCGGAGGTCGACGTTGACATCCAGTCGTCGATCCACTTTTCATTATTCCATTTGTTTTGTCTTTGTTTTCCACACACCTGGTTTTCATTCCCTATTACATGTTCATGTATTTAACCCCTCTCAACAGGGGTTTTAACCCCTATTTAACCCCTCTCAACAAAAATTACAACAACTCTCCTATAAAATAAAATCGGTATTTCCCTTCATATCTTAGTAGGTATGTGTCTTGTTCTATTCTTTTAGTCGTCTTCTTTTATAATTCCTCTTCACCAATAATCTCAAAATCCATCCCTTTTCAACATCTCTCTTTCTCTCTTTTTTCCCCCCAGGCCTCCCATTAAGCAGGTCAACTCTCCCATTGGCCACAACTTAACAAGCGACCTTATTGGTCAAAACTTTAATTTAAAAGTAAACCAACTGATTCACTTATACATTAAATAAATATTTCTTCAAAATAAATGCATTAACAATATTACAATTAAGGATCAATTCAATCACCTGTTAAAATCTAATACCAATTAATTATAACAAATAACTCAATACTTGGTTCTAACAAAGGTATTACACATACTATATATATTTGAGGGTAATTTTTATCTGAAAGTTCTGTAAAACAATTATGATTATATAACAAATGTTTAACTGCAAATCTTGCACCCAACAGAAAATATTTAAATATTTTCATTTGTGACATTTTTCAAATCAATTCATTTTGTATTGGTCACATACACATGTTTAGCAGATGTTATTTTAGGTGTAGCGAAATTCTTGTGCTTCTAGTTTCAACAGTGCAGTAATACAGTATCTAACAAGTTATAGCTAACAATTTCACAACATATAGTAAGGAATGGAATTAAGAATATATACATATATGGACGAGCGATGTCAGAGCGGCATGGACTAAGATACAGTAGAAAAATATAGAATTAAGCAATAAGGCACGAGGGGGTGTGGTATATGACCAATACACCTCGGCCAATTTACACTTTTGACCCTGGTATATTATGCCAAATTAATATTCCTAACCTACAGTAAAGCACTGTTTGATTATGTTGTTGTTGTGTTTAATTTACCAGAAAATGTTTCATGTGCCACTGGCTTTTCTATATCTTACTATTTGCCAATTTTCAGCTGGAAAACTATACAATATGTCCATCCCTGGAATGTACTGGTCCTGATCAGTAGGAATGTTATTTTTCAAATGCAAACACAGCAGGCAGATAGATTTTGCTCTTTTTTACAGTCACTGAAATACAGTTTTTCAGAATAACTGGTCTGACAGCACCCTCTACTGGACCAACACAAATCACACACTGACAGTGTGGGTCCTATTACGTGTAAACTAGGTATTCTTGTGATTATTTGTTTAAACAATAGGGTCCCCCAAAGACGTGTGTGAGGTGCTGATCGTGAGAATGTAGCCTTTCTCTCAGTCAAGCTGTCCATTACAATAATGGTTGTTGTAAAAAATACATATATAAATACGATTTTTTTTCTCGAAAACAGGTAGACAACATGTAGTGTCCGTATGCTTGTGTACTTACTGTATCTGTCTGTCTGCCATTTTCTCACATTACAACGTAATAAACTTCCAAAACCAATGTCCAGTAGGGGTTAGTGTTCCCAAAACTATAGCCTAACAGACTTAGCTAGCTACTGCTACTCCTTTATAGCCGCAAGAAACATTTATTATTAAGTTAGAGATAGATAGCTAAAAAAGTAGGCTATTTACCGGAAATCTAAGTGAAAGCAAACCAACGCAAAGTTCGCTATTATGAATGTATTTCTTTGTATAACATAATGAATAGCAAACGTTTTGTCTTTTTCCAATGGTAGCGTAAAATCGCGGATAACGTTCTTAATTTTACCAAAGTATTTTAATGTTAGTACTGTCTAAATGACCCATGGTAAAATAACCTAGAGTGGATGGTTACATTCATGTACTAGTAAATGAAAGCGTTATTTTGTGTCAGGATGGCCGAGCGGTCTAAGGCGCTGCGTTCAGGTCGCAGTCTCCCCTGGAGGCGTGGGTTCGAATCCCACTTCTGACAAGATTTTTTAAGTAAAGTAGATGAAATATGCTTTTCTTTGTAACATATATATATTCAACAAGAAATGTGTCAGAAAATTTTGTTCTGTGTTAAGACACCTTGACCCAAAAGTTAAAGGTATAGTTCAACCATTTGACTTCTTTAAGATATTTGTTTCCTTACGTTGAAAGCGTCCTATGACTGTGAATGAGTCACTGCAATACACACTATGGTTTGGTAAACTAACCACTGCACTGATTTTGCAACATGTACAGTATAAATGCAGAGAGAATAGTCAAGCATGGGTTTGTGCCAATAACTTATTTATACACTAGATGACAAATAGGGGGCACTATGTTGAAGCCACCGTGCCGCCATCTTGGCACTTCCCCACAGTTGTAAAAAATATTTTTGGAAGCTATAGAAATGCCTTTATTAATGTCTACATTTGTTTTTGCCACGTGTATTCTATTTACAGACACCTAAATGCATACTTTACATGTGAGGTAAACATACAAATAAAAAATTAAGATATAATTATATATATTTTTTAACCTCTTAGCGCGCCGATCCCTTTAGCGGGATCGTTTTCAGAGCAAACATAACGCGCCAAATTCAAAATACATATTCGTAATACATATTCGTAATATTTAACTCGATATACAAGTGTTGCATAGTGTTGCATAGCCATCAAAAGCTCTGCTTCTTGGCAATATCACTGCGTTGTCAGATTTTAAAAAGGCTTTACGGCTAAAGCACTACATTTGATTGTTTGAGGCTAGTACCTCACATATTTTCCACATTAGCATAAATTCATATCCAGCTCGGTTCTCAAAATATCCATATCACAGCTAATATAAATCGCTTACCTTTCAAATAACTTCTTCTGAGGTCTTCCCAAGTGTCCAAACAAGATAATCCATGGTTCTTTTGTTAGAAAAAGTAAATAATTATATCCATAAATATCCGTTGTTTTTGGCACGTTACGTTCAGCTACTCCACCAAGCATTGTCAGTCTACTCGCCCGTTTTACAGTGAAGGGATCGCGTTCAAATTATACCTCTCATCTTTTCACAAACAAATCAAATATCATTAATAATGCATCCTTATGTATTCTTTTATGAATAATAGCGATCATATTTTACAAGAACGGTAAGTGAAACGTTAAAAGACGAAAAGAAAGTTGGTCGCTGGCGCGTTCACGTTCTCGTGAACGCACGCGTCTGTTTACCTTTTTCCCTACCCGTAGTAATTCTCTCTCTCTAAGGATCTGGTCAGAGCTTTTTCCTCCATACCCTTTCCAGAGACTGTTGACATCTAGTGGAAGCCATAAGTACTGCAACCTCGGTCCTATTCCCCATAGAAAAATATTACATGGGCTTCAAAATGAGAAGAGAGCAACAGAAAAATAAATTCCGGACAGAAATTTCTCTGGTTTTTGCCTGCTAAATCTGTTCTGGAATAGCCACAGACTATATCTTAATGGTTTTATAAACTTCAGAGTGTTTCCTATCCAATAGTACTAAATATGTAAATATCCTAGTTTCTGGCCATGAGTGGTAGGCATTTAACTTTGGGCACGTCAGACAGGCGAAAATTCGGAAAATGGGACCCTAGCTGGAAGAGGTTAAGTATATATATATTTTTACTGATATTACTATCTCCACTACAACAAAACAATACTTAAATACATGTAATTATGTCCTTGAAACATTTAAAGTTGCAATTGGTCACTTTTTGGGTGACCCCACCAAATTCAGATAGAAATATGAGATATAGATCTGTCATTATCATTGAAATCAAGTCTTTGAAGCTGTAGATCTATTCAATGTGCTCTTTTCCTATTCTTCCAATTCTTACCTTTCGTTTTTGCATCTTTAATGTTTGGTTTTGTTCACCAGCTTCAAACAGCTGAAAATACCATATTTTTGGTTATTGAAAATATATTTCACAGCGGTTTTGCAACCAGGAAATGGCAGAGAGATTTCTGCGTAGTGTACCTTTAATTGAAATACTGTAGAATTCCATTAATTCCTATGGAGGACTGTTCCTACTGGGGAGTGTCAATATGACCGACCGGTGGTTTCAAAACCTCTCAATAGACTTTTGAAGTGCAGCATCAGCAATCCAGGGTTTATATACTGTTTATCATTGGTTGTGCCTGGGGCTGAGTTTGTGACAGACACCACATAGCCTGGCAGTATAAAGGCAACTGAGGTAGGTGTTCTCATTCTAAACACACTAAACACACAGGGCGGTCTACAAAACTTTGTGTACTCTGTTCGTAAGAGATTTTTGTTTTGGGAACAGAGAACTGAATTGAGATCGAATGTTTCATCAATGAGAAAATTTGCAGAATGTCAGCCAAAATCCATCTCGCTTCATCTTCTCCCACTGCCGGACACTGGGCTTCCTCTTATCTATATACAGTATTAGGTGGTGAGTGAAAATGACAAATGGATGCTTCAGATTTATACATCTGGTGAACCGTCTGGCTCATTGTTCTACCTGTGTGTGTACTGTAAGAGAGTCATAGACCGTTTCGGCAGGAGGATGTCTTTGGCTTTTCTCTACAAGTAGGGTGAGTCAACATGTTTTTTCTACTTGTTCGCACACACACACACACAAATCAGTGCCATGCACAGCCACCATCATATTTATCTTACGGGAATGCCGCAGGTACTTCATGTTTTTGATGGAAGACCAGGTGTGTTGAATTGAGGCAATCACTGAACTGATCAATTAGCTCAGATGGTCTGGTATGGTGCCTAGTTGGAACAAAATCCTGCAGTACCTGAGACACTCCAGGAACAGTGTTGCCTACCGCTGGCCTACAGGAAGGGGTTGTTTTTGAACAGGGCCTCTGTTTTTCTACGAGAACCCTTCTTCGACATGCAAGGCACTTCTGATTAGCGCTGTTACTGTAAGTATCATCATTTGGAAATTACCAGCTTTAATAAACTGTGTCATGATAATTATGTGTTATTTAAAGAAAAATGTCCTCACTGAATAAAAACGAAACATTGAGTGTAATATCTGCTCTTTGTCTTGAAATATCATCATATGATAATCTATGGTTATAGTCAATTCAGTTTAATTTAATTCAAAGGACACTGAATTACCACTCCAAACATGGCACCTGCTGCATGAAACACCAAATACTGTTATTTTCAGTTTTTTAAATGTTTTATTGTGTGTAGCTGGTGTGTAGTCCGGTTGGTGATGTAATGAACACCTTAAGCTTTATTGATCAGAAAAGTTAGCTAGTCAAACTTTCAGTAGTGATAGGTTCTAAGTTCGGTACAAATTCCAGCCGGACTCTGATTGTTCTTTTTATGTCACTGTGCCAGCTCACAATAGCATCTCTGAGTTCCTTATTAGATCGGAATTTTCCGTCAGCACGAATGTGCTGACCATATTTGAGCTGGAATTGGTAGATTGCTCTTGCGCCTCTTTCAGTGCCTCTATGACTTTGTTAAATGTATCTTCCTCTAGTCCACCTTTTACAGGACTGTCGGGACCCCAGGACACCATTTCAATAGTAATTATTCATGTGCCTCTCCCAACGCTGTCTAGGGTGTTTAGATATCCTCACCCACGGCACTATTACCCTCTATTAAAATGTTTTCCAGGTAGTGATACCCACTTCCCCGGATTGTAGTTACAGTATGGGTCCCTAATCATTTGGTCACGGGACCTGATACCTTGTGTTGAGAACCACACTGAAGCGTCTGCCAATTTACTGCTGGGGAATATGGGAGACCTAATGTCTTATTCCAGTGTCACGCCTCCAGTATCACTGCTGTTGACAACACATGTTACCGGTATTGACAACCAATGTTTTTTTATTGCTACACAATCGGTATCTAATACTTAGCCCCTCTAGGGCACAAACCAACCTCATTACTTATCGCAACAGCCAGTCCACAGCAAATACACACGCATCGATTTCAAATAACTTGTTAATACTTCTGTTCTTCTCCACACACGAGGTGAGCCCCCTTTAGAACTCACAGGCAACAGTCGATCACCATTCACATTACCAGATAGTGACAATGTCTCCTCCTTGACAGCCACTACTGCCGGAAAACATCTATATAATACACAAACAATACAGACACTTAAACAGACAGTCCAACTTTCTGGTGACTAAACCCTAACCTTCGGGTGGCTAAACACTAACCTTTGGATAGCTAAACCCTAACCTTCTGGTGGCTGAACCCTAACCTTTGGGTGGCAAAACCTTAAACTTCGGGTGGCTGAACCATTACCTTCTGGTGGCTGAACCCTAACCTTCGGGTGGCTGAACCCTAACATTCTGTTAGCTAAACCCTATCCTTTGGGTGGCTGAACCCTAATCTTCTGGTGGCTAAACCCTAACCTTCTGGTGGCTAAACCCTAACCTTCTGGTGGCTGAACCCTATCCTTCTGGTGGCTGAACCCTAACCTTCTGGTGGCTGAACCCTAACCTTCTGGTGGCTGAACCTCCTAGGGGCTCCTACCCCTAGGTCTCCAACCGGTCATATACTGTATACAGTGGGCATATTTAATGCATCCAGGCTTTCTAGGTCCATTCCCATCATTCATATTCAGCCTATGACCCTCATCTCCTAAAGATGTCAGCATGACTGGAAACAGCTACAGTATACAAACGTTGCCTACCTTGTTTTTGTGTACTGGTTCCTGTTCCACTGATTCGGACTGTGAATTGTGTAGAAACCTGCCAACAATGACAATTGTTAGGTTCTAAGTTCTGGTACAAATTCCAGCCGAACTCCAAAGAAAGCTAGGTTTATTTGCCAAACTGCAAAGACAAGATAAGAAGTCACAAGCACAGACCCCCGTTCTGTGTCTAGGATGAACAATCACTCTTTGTTGCTGTGAAGGTGGTGTTATAGTTCTAGCTCGAGTCCGGTAGTCGGCCACGCATCTCACAGGTCTCCTTATCAGTCACGAGAGGCCTTGAGGTCAGGGAGTCAGTCACATAGGCAGAGAACACTTATTTTTATTCTAAGAAATTATGATATACAACATTTTAAGAGAATATAATGACATACATATTGAGAAAATATTATTTAAAACATATTAAGATATAAGACAGTGTTATAGGACAGTAATCTGTGATCTGTCAGCTCTAACACATGGCTCCTATCCCACCCTTATGGACAGACCTTTGTTTACTTCCCTCTGGCCAATACCCTTTCACATAGATCATTCCATCTAAACATACTAAAACATGCTCAAGTCAATTAGTCAGTTTCCAACAGTAGTTACAGATCATAGAAATTGTTTGACCGTCAACCCTGGAACAGGCAAGAGGATGAGACACTAAGCGAAAAGTCAGAAGATGTACTGATATCCATATCCAATGAATATCTAAGCAGTCAAGTCTAATAAATTATTTTTATTGTATACAGCAGACATTGGTTTCAAAAAACACCTCTATAGCTCCTGCTACACCTCCTACTAATGCACCCACTGCTGCACCAACTGGTCCTGCAATAGCAGCTCCAATAGTAGCTCCACTTGCAGCAGCAGAACCTACAACAGCAAGATAACGCCCAGCTGTGTTTCTTTCAGCTTTCTCTCGAGCCTCTCTTTCATGTTTTTCTCTCAGCTCCTTTCTTGATTTCTCCAGAGCCTCTCCTTCAAATTTTTTCTTCAGTTTCTCCTTCTCTCTGTTTCTCTTCTCTTTGTTCTCTCCGAGGATTCTGTTCTTCTCCTCTTCAATCGCTCTCTCAGCCTCTTGGAACATCTCTGAGGTGTAATGGCTTCCTCCATTCATCTTCACCATCTTGTTTATTTTCTCAAGCAGTTCAGTGACCTGGGAGCGATTCTTATCTTTGTTATTGAAGACATGATATCCCCCCTTGCATTGGTCAACTAAGCTTACTAGATTTGCGTTTCCAGACACAAATGCTTCAATTGTTACATCCTCAAGGAGGTCTCCGTGTGTGAAGAGAACAATGGTGTATTTTGATGCTTCAGCACCGAAGAGTTTCTGAATCATTTGCACTGTTTTCTGCTCTTCTTCAGTGAATCTTCCCAACTTGATCACAACCAGGAACACATGAGGACCAGGAGAAGAGAGGTTGATGCACATTGTGATCTTTTCCATTGCTTCCTCCTGTGTAAACTTTGTGTCAAACAACCCTGGGGTGTCAATAACAGCCACAATTTGCCCACACACCATATCTCTTTCCTTATCACAGTCTTTAGTCACAGAGTTGGAATGTGAATGTGACTTGAACACTTTCTTCCCCAGGATGGTGTTTCCTGCTGCACTCTTCCCAGCTCCAGTCTTTCCCACCAGCACAATCCGGTTCTCTGTTGGGTAACAAGGAATAGTTGTTACTGTATACTGTTTTTGTTGTAAAAACAGCTGTTAACTGTTCATGGGAGGCCCATGAATAGGGTGGAATTAAAACATCACAAGTCAGATGTATTCAGCAAGCAATCAACACTGCAGAGGACATAGCTTCCATGAAAATGCTTCATTACATGTATTTATTTTCAAAGACACAACTAGGCCTTTCAGTCTTATGGTTGTTGCACCGGTAAAACTGGGAAGTGGATAAATAGAAAAGGTATGGAGATTAACAGTAGCGTTCTGACAAGCACACACATTACGCTGTAATTTAGCCCATCCCTTGTCTGGAATGATAATTGTGGTAACCCGTAACAATAAAAAAGGTAGAACAACCCAAATCAGTTTCCATCACCATATTGTACAGTGAAATGAAGACTAAGTACTCACCGGTCATTTTTAGGTTTTGGAATGCTGCCAAGCTCTTACCAGGTCTAGTGTTCCCAACCAAAGCAATCCGGGTCTCTGTTGTTACTGTAGAGAGAAGTGTGATGTTGATGTTCTTTCTGTTTGGGCTTCTTATAGAACAGCTACGAATGCTACATTTTCAGTCTCACATTGCTTTTTAGACTTATATTACTGGTCTATAAAATACAAACTCTAAGCAAATTAACAATGACATTATCTACAGGTAACTTCCTAAATAAAGAAAACAACATTGACAGAACTGTCATTGTCCATTCCTTGCCTACCCACTAAGTTTCCACATTAGCCAAATATGGCAGCAGTGTCTTACTGCCTTTGGTAGAGCACCAGTTGAAAAAGTGCAATATAATCGATATTGTGTGGGACACATAGAGAGAAGAAAACTAAATGAGAGAGAAGCAAGGAAAAGGCACCTGAAAGAATGTTGGGGAGAGAACCAACGTCCATGTAAGTTCTATGACTTTCTCAGAAACAGGATACAGACATCATTGTCCTCCTTGCTTGTCTGCTCTTCTATCTATGAAATAACTATGAGATAACACATTTGGAATCAAATGATAGTCCGAACTAAGCGCAAACCAGATGGGATGGCATATCACTGCAGAATGCTTGTTAAGTGTGCTTTGGGCTGCAATTTCTGAGACTGGTAACTCTAATGAACTTATCCTCTGCAGCAGAGGTAACTCTGGGTCTTCCTTTCCTGTGGCGGTCCTCATGAGAGCAAGTTTCATCATAGCGCTTGATGGCTTTTGCGACTGCACTTGGAGAAACTTTCAAAATTCTTGAAATTTTACGGATTGACTGACCTTCACGTCCTAAAGACTGTCGTTTCTCTTTGCTTATTTGAGCTGTTCTTTGACATAATATGGACTTGGTCTTTTACTGAATAAAAACGAAACATTGAGTGTAATATCTGCTCTTTGTCTTGAAATATCATCATATGATAATCTATGGTTATAGTCAATTCAGTTTAATTTAATTCAAAGGACACTGAATTACCACTCCAAACATGGCACCTGCTGCATGAAACACCAAATACTGTTATTTTCAGTTTTTTAAATGTTTTATTGTGTGTAGCTGGTGTGTAGTCCGGTTGGTGATGTAATGAACACCTTAAGCTTTATTGATCAGAAAAGTTAGCTAGTCAAACTTTCAGTAGTGATAGGTTCTAAGTTCGGGTACAAATTCCAGCCGGACTCTGATTGTTCTTTTATGTCACTGTGCCAGCTCACAATAGCATCTCTGAGTTCCTTATTAGATCGGAATTTTCCGTCAGCACGAATGTGCTGACCATATTTGAGCTGGAATTGGTAGATTGCTCTTGCGCCTCTTTCAGTGCCTCTATGACTTTGTTAAATGTATCTTCCTCTAGTCCACCTTTTACAGGACTGTCGGGACCCCAGGACACCATTTCAATAGTAATTATTCATGTGCCTCTCCCAACGCTGTCTAGGGTGTTTAGATATCCTCACCCACGACACTATTACCCTCTATTAAAATGTTTTCCAGGTAGTGATACCCACTTCCCCGGATTGTAGTTACAGTATGGGTCCCTAATCATTTGGTCACGGGACCTGATACCTTGTGTTGAGAACCACACTGAAGCGTCTGCCAATTTACTGCTGGGGAATATGGGAGACCTAATGTCTTATTCCAGTGTCACTCCTCCAGTATCACTGCTGTTGACAACACATGTTACCGGTATTGACAACCAATGTTTTTTTATTGCTACACAATCGGTATCTAATACTTAACCCCTCTAGGGCACAAACCAACCTCATTACTTATCGCAACAGCCAGTCCACAGCAAATACACACGCATCGATTTCAAATAACTTGTTAATACTTCTGTTCTTCTCCACACACGAGGTGAGCCCCCTTTAGAACTCACAGGCAACAGTCGATCACCATTCACATTACCAGATAGTGACAATGTCTCCTCCTTGACAGCCACTACTGCCGGAAAACATCTATATAATACACAAACAATACAGACACTTAAACAGACAGTCCAACTTTCTGGTGACTAAACCCTAACCTTCGGGTGGCTAAACACTAACCTTTGGATAGCTAAACCCTAACCTTCTGGTGGCTGAACCCTAACCTTTGGGTGGCAAAACCTTAAACTTCGGGTGGCTGAACCATTACCTTCTGGTGGCTGAACCCTAACCTTCGGGTGGCTGAACCCTAACATTCTGTTAGCTAAACCCTATCCTTTGGGTGGCTGAACCCTAATCTTCTGGTGGCTAAACCCTAACCTTCTGGTGGCTAAACCCTAACCTTCTGGTGGCTGAACCCTATCCTTCTGGTGGCTGAACCCTAACCTTCTGGTGGCTGAACCCTAACCTTCTGGTGGCTGAACCTCCTAGGGGCTCCTACCCCTAGGTCTCCAACCGGTCATATACTGTATACAGTGGGCATATTTAATGCATCCAGGCTTTCTAGGTCCATTCCCATCATTCATATTCAGCCTACGACCCTCATCTCCTAAAGATGTCAGCATGACTGGAAACAGCTACAGTATACAAACGTTGCCTACCTTGTTTTTGTGTACTGGTTCCTGTTCCACTGATTCGGACTGTGAATTGTGTAGAAACCTGCCAACAATGACAATTGTTAGGTTCTAAGTTCTGGTACAAATTCCAGCCGAACTCCAAAGAAAGCTAGGTTTATTTGCCAAACTGCAAAGACAAGATAAGAAGTCACAAGCACAGACCCCCGTTCTGTGTCTAGGATGAACAATCACTCTTTGTTGCTGTGAAGGTGGTGTTATAGTTCTAGCTCGAGTCCGGTAGTCGGCCACGCATCTCACAGGTCTCCTTATCAGTCACGAGAGGCCTTGAGGTCAGGGAGTCAGTCACATAGGCAGAGAACACTTATTTTTATTCTAAGAAATTATGATATACAACATTTTAAGAGAATATAATGACATACATATTGAGAAAATATTATTTAAAACATATTAAGATATAAGACAGCGTTATAGGACAGTAATCTGTGATCTGTCAGCTCTAACACATGGCTCCTATCCCACCCTTATGGACAGACCTTTGTTTACTTCCCTCTGGCCAATACCCTTTCACATAGATCATTCCATCTAAACATACTAAAACATGCTCAAGTCAATTAGTCAGTTTCCAACAGTAGTTACAGATCATAGAAATTGTTTGACCGTCAACCCTGGAACAGGCAAGAGGATGAGACACTAAGCGAAAAGTCAGAAGATGTACTGATATCCATATCCAATGAATATCTAAGCAGTCAAGTCTAATAAATTATTTTTATTGTATACAGCAAACATTGGTTTCAAAAAACACCTCTATAGCTCCTGCTACACCTCCTACTAATGCACCCACTGCTGCACCAACTGGTCCTGCAATAGCAGCTCCAATAGTAGCTCCACTTGCAGCAGCAGAACCTACAACAGCAAGATAACGCCCAGCTGTGTTTCTTTCAGCTTTCTCTCGAGCCTCTCTTTCATGTTTTTCTCTCAGCTCCTTTCTTGATTTCTCCAGAGCCTCTCCTTCAAATTTTTTCTTCAGTTTCTCCTCCTCTCTGTTTCTCTTCTCTTTGTTCTCTCCGAGGATTCTGTTCTTCTCCTCTTCAATCGCTCTCTCAGCCTCTTGGAACATCTCTGAGGTGTAATGGCTTCCTCCATTCATCTTCACCATCTTGTTTATTTTCTCAAGCAGTTCAGTGACCTGGGAGCGATTCTTATCTTTGTTATTGAAGACATGATATCCCCCCTTGCATTGGTCAACTAAGCTTACTAGATTTGCGTTTCCAGACACAAATGCTTCAATTGTTACATCCTCAAGGAGGTCTCCGTGTGTGAAGAGAACAATGGTGTATTTTGATGCTTCAGCACCGAAGAGTTTCTGAATCATTTGCACTGTTTTCTGCTCTTCTTCAGTGAATCTTCCCAACTTGATCACAACCAGGAACACATGAGGACCAGGAGAAGAGAGGTTGATGCACATTGTGATCTTTTCCATTGCTTCCTCCTGTGTAAACTTTGTGTCAAACAACCCTGGGGTGTCAATAACAGCCACAATTTGCCCACACACCATATCTCTTTCCTTATCACAGTCTTTAGTCACAGAGTTGGAATGTGAATGTGACTTGAACACTTTCTTCCCCAGGATGGTGTTTCCTGCTGCACTCTTCCCAGCTCCAGTCTTTCCCACCAGCACAATCCGGTTCTCTGTTGGGTAACAAGGAATAGTTGTTACTGTATACTGTTTTTGTTGTAAAAACAGCTGTTAACTGTTCATGGGAGGCCCATGAATAGGGTGGAATTAAAACATCACAAGTCAGATGTATTCAGCAAGCAATCAACACTGCAGAGGACATAGCTTCCATGAAAATGCTTCATTACATGTATTTATTTTCAAAGACACAACTAGGCCTTTCAGTCTTATGGTTGTTGCACCGGTAAAACTGGGAAGTGGATAAATAGAAAAGGTATGGAGATTAACAGTAGCGTTCTGACAAGCACACACATTACGCTGTAATTTAGCCCATCCCTTGTCTGGAATGATAATTGTGGTAACCCGTAACAATAAAAAAGGTAGAACAACCCAAATCAGTTTCCATCACCATATTGTACAGTGAAATGAAGACTAAGTACTCACCGGTCATTTTTAGGTTTTGGAATGCTGCCAAGCTCTTACCAGGTCTAGTGTTCCCAACCAAAGCAATCCGGGTCTCTGTTGGATAAGAGGGAAATGTTACTGTAGAGAGAAGTGTGATGTTGATGTTCTTTCTGTTTGGGCTTCTTATAGAACAGCTACGAATGCTACATTTTCAGTCTCACATTGCTTTTTAGACTTATATTACTGGTCTATAAAATACAAACTCTAAGCAAATTAACAATGACATTATCTACAGGTAACTTCCTAAATAAAGAAAACAACATTGACAGAACTGTCATTGTCCATTCCTTGCCTACCCACTAAGTTTCCACATTAGCCAAATATGGCAGCAGTGTCTTACTGCCTTTGGTAGAGCACCAGTTGAAAAAGTGCAATATAATCGATATTGTGTGGGACACATAGAGAGAAGAAAACTAAATGAGAGAGAAGCAAGGAAAAGGCACCTGAAAGAATGTTGGGGAGAGAACCAACGTCCATGTAAGTTCTATGACTTTCTCAGAAACAGGATACAGACATCATTGTCCTCCTTGCTTGTCTGCTCTTCTATCTATGAAATAACTATGAGATAACACATTTGGAATCAAATGATAGTCCGAACTAAGCGCAAACCAGATGGGATGGCATATCACTGCAGAATGCTTGTTAAGTGTGCTTTGGGCTGCAATTTCTGAGACTGGTAACTCTAATGAACTTATCCTCTGCAGCAGAGGTAACTCTGGAGTCTTCCTTTCCTGTGGCGGTCCTCATGAGAGCAAGTTTCATCATAGCGCTTGATGGCTTTTGCGACTGCACTTGGAGAAACTTTCAAAATTCTTGAAATTTTACGGATTGACTGACCTTCACGTCCTAAAGACTGTCGTTTCTCTTTGCTTATTTGAGCTGTTCTTTGACATAATATGGACTTGGTCTTTTACCAAATAGGGCTATCTTTTGTGTACCACCCCTACCTTGTCACAACACAACTGATTGACTCAAACGCATTAACAAGGAAAGAAATTCCACAAATGAACTTTTAACAATGCACACTTGTTAATTGAAATGCATTCCAGGGGACTACCTCATGAAGCTGGTTGAGAGAATGCCAAGAGTGTGCAAAGCTGGTGGCTACTTTGAAGAATCTCAAATATCACGTTTTTGGTAACTACATGATTCCATATGTGTTATTTCATAGTTTTGATGTCTTCACTATTATTCCCCAATGTAGAAAATAGTAAAAATAAAGAAAAACCCTTGAATGAGTAGGTATGTCCAAATGTTTTTACTGGTACTGTATGTATTCATTAGTTACTCTAATTACAATAAACATATGACAAAAAGCGTATACAATAAATTGTATATGCAGTCTTTCCAAAAGTTTCACAGATATTAAACTTTGTCATCCTTTTTGAATGTCAATTTGGAAAGAACACCCATTTGTAATATCAACACATGCAACAAGAAATTTGTTCAGGCTTGTGTCTTATAATAGTAACTTTATAGACGTCCTTACCCTTGCCTGCCTGTTGAGTTGGGTATCTGGAGTCATATGTCTACAAGTGGAGATGTACAGTAGCAGAGGTTTTATAACAATGTGGGGCCTAGTCCTAGATGTAGGGTACTAGGGGGTAACTAGCCCCCTGGGGTACTTTCCCCACCCCATGTAATTCAAATAAAGACCACAAGATGTCACCAAACTTTTCCCCCAATACTTTCCCTGTGTGTCACTGCTCTTGCTCAACAAATAATGTCATCACACATTTTGGAGATATTTCAATAAAATAATTTAGTGGTAAATTGATAAATAATAAATGATCCACTTGTTTAGAGATTATTTTTTTTAAAGATTGTTTTAAAGTAGTAATATGCTCGATGAGCCCCATTACTGGCCCCTGGGGGCTAGTTGCCCTTTTATGGTTATTAATGTGTTTCTACCTGTCATTGAGACAATGACTAGCCCAGTTAGCCTTTATAGTTTATTCGCCCAAGCATGACCTTCATCCACATACCATTTCTTTCCCAACCATGGCTTTTTTGTTTTAGCAATTAGACATTGTTCTCGGGGGGGGCTAGTTACCCCCAGTACCCTACTTCATCACATGATTGGTCAACCCTATCTTGAAGGTTTTTGCATTCTAGTCAGTCAGGTGATTTTTTTTGTCAAGCCTGCAATCCTAGGGTTAAGTTCCTGCACAGACCACATTGCTGACTCACACCAGATCTTAAAACGCATGATAAATCGTAGGTCATTGAGTCCCTTTCTAGTCAGTCATAAGATTACTTGTAAATCACACTCTCCACTACAGCCTTGGAGTGATTTTCTGCAATGTTTGCTATTCCTGGATAAAAAATGATGGACGCGTTTTTTGTCAAGTCGGCCTTCCAAATTGTGTTAATAACTGATGTAAAAAAAGAACGATAGCAAAAATTTGTTATGCAAAAATTATTTCATACTCCACATTTAGGGGGGCCACAAGGGGGTCCAAAATTGTTGTCACAGGGTAACTGGCGCCCCCCAGAACCACAGTGCATAATGGGGATAAAATTGTCAAAAATGAACTTTACAAAAAACATGTGATCAAAGGTCATGAAGTTTTGACTGCAGTCATAGATTATCCATTATATTGATCAGATACTCCAGTGGCCGCTTTAACAATGGAAAGGAATATCTTCAAAAATATAAGGCAGTCACTAGAAGGCAAGATCAGGTGGGACTATTCTAGTGAATGAGATGACAGATACACATGTGAACAACAGGCACAACTCCAATATATAGTGTTTTTTTCACAAAGTTACCAGTGTTTCACGTGTTCACAGGGGTGTAACTTTCACTGGAGACGGGGGTGATATTTTGTACATTGTAGAATAGGAGTGAAGACATCACAACTATGAAATAGCACATATGGAATCATGTAATAACCAAAAAAGGGATTAAAAAATCGAAATATATTTTATATTTGAGATTCTTCAAAGTAGCCACCCTTTGCCTTGATGACAGAAGGAGAGTGATGGAGTGCTGCATCTGATGACCTGGCCTCCACATTCACCCGACCTCAACCCAATTGAGATGGTTTGGGATGAGTTAGACCACAGAGTGAATGAAAAGCAGCCAAGTGCTCAGCATATATGGGAACTTCTTCAAAACTGTTGGAAAAGAATT
This sequence comes from Brachymystax lenok tsinlingensis, assembly GCA_030435695.1. Taxonomy (NCBI): domain Eukaryota; kingdom Metazoa; phylum Chordata; class Actinopteri; order Salmoniformes; family Salmonidae; genus Brachymystax; species Brachymystax lenok. The sequence continues at coordinate 39,877,133 of CM059810.1, forward strand.
CCAGGTGAAGCCGGTTGTGAGAATGCCAATAGTGTGCAAAGCTGTCATAAAGGCAAAGGATTGCTACCTTGAAGAATCTAGAATCTAAAATATATTTTGATTTGTTTAAAACTTTTTGGTTACCATATTTGTTATTTCATAGTTTTGATGTCTTTATTATTATAGTAAAAATAGTTAAAATAAAGAAAAACCTTGGAATGAGTACAGAAGGTGTGTCCAAACTTTTGACTTGTACTGTGCATTTTCTAATTATAGATACTTGTTGTAATTAAAGGTACATTATTATGCAGAAACTGACAAGTGTCAACTTTCACCAGCAGGTGATGCTACACTATAATAAATGGTGATGTGGTCGGGGACTCAGAGAATCAACTTGTTCCAGAGTGGTTGTGAGAAGGTCATCTCTGTTGTACTGTGTAGGCTCTGTAGCTCAAATGTTTCACCAGCAAGCGGCGCTATTTTGCATCATTTGTGCCTTGGAATAACCGTCACCAATAAATCACAGCTCAAACTTGTAGTGTCTGTTATTGTAGTTTTTACCTGTCTGCAGAATGCTAGACATTTTCAAGGAACCACCAACAATTGGCTCAGAACAGGGCAGCACGGCTGGACCTTTAAAGTACACGAAGAGCTAGCATTAATGATATGCATGTCAATCTCTCATGGCTCAAAGTGGAAGAGGTCTCTTCACAATCCCCAAGTCCAGAACAAACTATGGGAGGCGCACAGTACTACATAGAGCCAAGACTACATGGAACTCTATCCACATCAGGTAACTGATGCAAGCGGTAGAATCAGATTTGAAAAAACTGGTAAAAATACACCTTATGGAACAACGGGGACTGTGAAGAGACACACACACAGGTACAGACACACACATACGCACAAAAACGCTAGCACACGCACTCTACACACACATATATTGCAATATTGTTGTATGGTGGTATTGTACACTTTGTATAGTAGATAAGTAGCGGTGTAATAATGTTATATGACTTAATGTATTTGGACCCCAGGATAGAGTAGCTGCTGCCTTGGAAACAGCTAATGGGGATCCCTAATAAATACAAATACAAATGTCCAGCCCATCCATTGTCTCAGCCAATCATTGCTTTAAAAAAAAAAGATCAAAACGTTCAAATGCCTCTCCTGTTAAGTGATAACATGCGACATACACTTCTTGAAACGGGTCACAGATGTATATACTATATAGCTTAGATAAAGCTCTGTGACATTTAACCTGGATCTGCTGTGTCTGTGATTGTTTCCATTTCTGTATGTCAACAGTAAACATTATGTAATGATCATTTAAGACAAAAGGCATATTATTACATTAAATACATATATGTTTCTATTCAATGATGACATTCTCTTTAAATAACACAAATAATTATCATGGCAGTTTATTAAAGCTGGTAATTCCCAGTGATAATACTAAAAATGCTAATCAGAAGAGCCTTGCATGTAGAGGAAGGGTTCTAGTATAAACAACAGAGCCCCTGTCCAGAAACAACCCCCAACTAGACCCTTCCTATAAAGCACTGGTGGAGATCTGAGAGGATTGGACAGGTTATGGTGAAATTCCACCTATCAGAGGGCAAGGTGAAGCTATCACTATATTGATTCAACCTATCAAGTCCTCTCAGATCTCTAGACGTGTCTAGGGGGGAAGGCTTGTTTCTGGACATGAACAGAGATCTCCATAATACATTATTATTCCACCTAGCAACAGACCAACCAACATCCCAGCCAGCAGAAGTGTTTAGTGGTTAGCTACATACGTGATTTCAAAGCAACTTTCATATATTGCATTATGAATAGAATATGTTTTAAGCAGCCTTAAAAAGAAAAATAGCCTTCACTCTCTGACTCGGTCGTTCCATGGACATATGATTCGGTGTTCGTACCATTGTCATTATGACATCATCAATATGGGACAGAACAGTGGAATTATTTGGATGGATGCATACAGTTGTCCAGACTCTGTAAATCATGCTGTTTAAACATTGAAGTAATAAAGAGACTCAGCACAGTTGAGTGAGCCCGGCTACGACCCAATACTCTTGTTCATCTTTACTCCTTTCGTACATATCACTGGCTAGATTAACCTGGTTAGAACTGGTTATAATTGTTAATAAAGTGGTTGGAACTGGTAATAAATGTTAATAGCTATAGCCATATAGTCATAAACCTTTTGAAGTACCCCTCATTTCAGTTGATGTGACATGAATATGGCTGGGACCTTTTCCTGATAAGTGACCTGACTAGGAAAACCTGCAGGTCTCTTACTAAGGCCTGGAGCTTTCCCTGGTCTGATCATGTATAGCTTCTCCTATAATTAAAGGGCATGAGGAAAGGAAGCCATATAAGAGTATTGAGACACAGCCATGTGAGGCACAGTGGCCTGGTCTGTCTGGGTCCTCCAGGCCAGCAGAGGGAGAAGAAAACACCTTAAGCTATGGGGACGACATGCAAAATGGAATCCTATTCCCTGTATAGTGCACTACTTTTGACCAGGGCCAATGGAGTTTTGGTCAAAAGTAGTGTGCTATTTCAGACTCAGTCCAGTCAGCCTCAACAGACAGAAACCAGCAGCCCGAGGAAATCAAGAGTGCAGCGATTATCATCAACAGTGTAAAAACAACATGTTGTAGTTCCCCATAATTCCCACTAGATGGAGACATACACTGCTAGATTTATACTAATTAAACATTAAACGAGAATGTAACCACTACAATGTACTGCATTGATTCAATGCTCAAGTCCTCCACTGCAGTTACATGTGATAATGTTCAAAAAGGGAAAGGAGGGCAGTTATTTTCTGGGTCAAAGTGTAAATAAATTGTTATATGGTGCTATTTGACAGTAGACCTACTGGGGTTGTGCAGTGGTGGTGAAGGGGTTGGGTTAAGGGTTTGTTCTTACCCTGTCCGTTTGTTGTGTGATAGTATTAAAGCCTTGATTTAGGGTTGTGTGATCGTGTAAAAAGGAAAAACATTGGTTAACTGTGTGCCTGTCATAAACTGTGGGGTCGTGTGTGTGTACCTCAGTGTAAAGTGGGAAGTCCGGATCTTCCTCTATCCTGGAGATGATCTAACACAGGAGGATTCCATAGGCAAACACATCCACCTATGGGTCAGAGGTCAGAGTCAGCAAATCACATCTGATCAATAACATCTCACTTGAAATATTCACAATAATAAACCTTGAAAGAGGCTGGTCATTTGCTAGCAACATATATATTAGCAAGACCCACTAGACACAACCAGAATAACACAGCAGGGACATGGAACAGTTGTCCTTACAAATTGCATCATAACATAGTATTATTGCATTATATGACTGTTTGCTTCCTCTCATTATGCACTCGGATCAGTGAACTCTTATAACATCATGAGATAGCAGGCAGGAAACAGTACTGTTAGTACCTTTTCATCATAGCCTTCTCCTCTCAGCACCTCCGGGGCCATCCAGTAGGTGAAGCTCACCACTGCCAGAGGCTGCTTATCAGTCCCCTCACTGGAGGAGGAGAAAATAGCACATTACATTTATACAAAAAAAAATTCAGGAGAGAAAAACATAATATAATGTACAACATTTGACTTGCATTCATCTAGACTAGGCTATATGTGCAGTTTCTGTAACTTTCTGTAATCTGGGGAACTTTCTTACAGTACTAACCTGTAGTCTGGAATCTTCTCTGCCAAATTTTCCCACTACATCAGTGAATATACTATCTCACAGCGCACCAGACAGTTCTATGAGAAAGAGAGGGGAGAGAGGGCATATGTGTATGTGAGAGTGAGTCCGTTAGAGATTAAGTAAAAGATGTGTTAATGTTTGTGTGTGTGTGTGTCTGTTCCCCTGTATGCTCCCGTTTCCCACCTTGGAGGTGAGGTCTCTGTGGGAGATAACCTTGTTGTGGAGGTATTGCAGCCCGCAGGCGATGTCTTGAGACAGGCCCATCCTCACTGACCACGACAGATACAGTGTCATGAAAAAGTATTTGCCCCCTTTCTGCTTTTCTCTATTTTAGCTTTTTTTTATGCCAAATGTTATCAGATCTTCAACAAAAACTAATATTGGATAAAGGGAACCTGAGTGAACAAATAACACAAATAACTGCCCCCTTACGCTCAATAACTGGTTGTGCCACCTTTAGCTGCATTGACTGCATCCAAACGCTTCCTGTAGTTTGTATTTGTATCTAGTATGGATCCCCATTAGCTGCTGCCAAGGTCCAGCCAAATTATGGCAGTTATACAACTTTAAAAACATTACAATGCATTCTCAACAGATTTCACAACACATTAAGTATGTGCCCTCAGGCCCCTTCTCTACTACCACATATCTACAACACAAAATCCATGTGTGCGTGTGTGTAGAGCGTAAGCTATCTTGTGTTTCTATGAATGTGTCTGTGCCTATGTTTGTGTTGCTTCACATTCCCCGCTGTTCCATAAGGTGTATTTGTATCAGTTTTTTTACTGCTTACATGAGTCTTGATGTTGAATAGAGTTCCATGTAGTCATGGCTCTGTGTAGTACTGTGCGCCTTCCATAGTCTGTTCTGGACTTAGGGACTGTGAATAGACCTCTGGTGGCATGTCTTGTGTGGTATGCGTGGGTATCTGCAATGTGTGCCAGCAGTTCAAGCAGACAGCTCGGGGGATTCAACATGTCAATACCTGTCAAAAATACAAGTAGTGATGAAGTCAGTTTCTCCTCCACTTTTAGCCAGGAGAGATTGGCATGTATATTATTAATGTTACCTCTCTGTGTACATCCAATGGCAAGCCGTGCTGTCTTGTTCTGAGCCAATTGCAATTTTCCTAAGTCCCTCTTTGTGGCACCTGACCACACGACTGAACAGTAGTCCAGGTGCGAGGAAATGTATGTAGAGGTGTCGGTTTTGGACACTGAGGGGGAGTGGGCTCTATACATAACGCCTGCTCGATGTCCGCGTCCAGCTCCCACACTACCGGTGCCAACAGGCAAGAGGCCGGGAGTATGGGAGTGTGATCCATGGACTGCTCCTCTGTGTCATACATCCGGGACAGTGCGTCTGCCTTAGCGTTCTGGGAACCTGGTCAGTAGGACAGGGTGAAAACAAAATGGGTAAAGAACATGGCCCACCTTGCCTGGCGAGGGTTCAGTCTCCTCGCCGCCCGGATGTACTCCCAGATTGCGGTGGTCAGTCCAGATTAGAAAAGGGAGTTTAGCACCCTCAAGCCAATGTCTCCACACCATCACGACAGCCAACAGCTCCCGGTTCCCCACATCATAGTTTCGCTCCGCCGGGCTGAGCTACTTCGAAAAGAAGGCACAGGGGCGGAGCTTTGGTGGCGTACCCGAGCGCTGAGAGAGCAAGGCTCCTATCCCAGCCTCGGACGCATCCAAGTCCACTATGAATGCCAAAGAGGGATCAGGATGAGCCAGCATGGGAGCCGAGGTAAACAGAGCCTTCAGGTGACCAAAAGCCCTGTCCGCCTCAGCCAACCACTGCAGTCGCACTGGTCCCCCCCATCAGCAGTGAGGTAATGGGAGCCACTACCTGACCAAAGCCCCGGATAAACCTCCGGTAGTAGTTGGCAAACCCTATGAACCGCTGCACTTCCTTTACCGTGGTGGGAGTCGGCCAATTACGCACGGCTGAAATGCGGTCACTCTCCATCTCCACCCGACGTGGAAATGCGGTACCCTAGGAAGGAGACGGACTGTTGGAAGAACAGACATTCCTCAGCCTTGACGTACAGGTCATGCTCCAACAGTCGACCAAGCACCCTGCACACCAGGGACACATGCTCGGCGCGTGTAGCAGAGTATATCAAAATATCGTCGATATACACCACTACACCCTGCCCGTGCAAGTCCCGGAAAATCTCATCAACAAAGGCCTGGAAGACTGATGGAGCATTCATCAACCCGTACGGCATGACGAGGTACTCATAGTGCCCTGAGGTGATCCAATTTTGTGAAGAAGCGCGCCCGTGCATTGACTCTATTGCACTGGCTATGAGAGGCAGCGGGTAGCTGTACCTCACAGTGATCTGACTGATACTTCGATAGTCAATACACGGGCGCAGTCCTCCATCCTTCTTCTTCACAAAAAATAAACTCGAGGAGGAAGGTGAAGTGGAGGGCCGAACGTGACTCCTGGGAAGTGCTGCGTCTACCAAGATATTTATCGCACAATCCCCCCCTTCTTACAGAAGGCGAGAGCTAAATCGTCATATTCTTTTATTTATTCATTTTTTTTATTTTTTTTAATTTTTTTATTTTAATTACAATATATTTATTGGCATTACTTTTTTTTTTTACAATTTAACAATCACCAAAATATGACACAGATAATGCGCCGTTATTCCTTCCATCTACACAAGACGTCATGCTACATGGGGGCACATCATGCAAAACCCTTCCCAACACAGGAACACCCCCCTCCCTCCCCTAGTATTAGCTTCACTGATTAACAACAAAAAAAAACAGAATGACACATTCAATGCTAGAAAATAAATTATTCAACACAAAAATAAATAATAATACATTCATGAAGAAAGTAATAATGAGGCAGCTAAGGTGATGTCTCTATAAACTGCTGAAAGTCCCCCCAGACATCAGTAAATTCAAAGGATTTATTACACTAGATGTGGCTAAAAGAACTATCTTCCTATATTCCATCTGAAATATATGTATGTTATTTTTTCAGATGGAATATAGGAAGATAGTTCTTTTAGCCACAGCTGCTTGCTTGGCGTAGTGTCACTCTTCCATATAATAGCTGTGCATTTATTGGCTGCAATGACTGTCAATTTAATGAATCTGGTTTTGCTACAAATATTAACTGGTAGAACAGAATCATCTCCAAGAAGAATAAGGGAAGGATCTAGTGGTACCGTCATATTAGTGACCTGTGGTAAGATCTGAATAATGTCTTTCCATTAATTGCTTAGTTCAGGGCAGGACAAAAACATATGCATAAGTGTGCCCACTCCCGTGTGGGTGGGTCAAGTGAATATTTAGAATTGATCTTGTACAGTCTCTCTGGTGTAAAGTAGACCCTATGTAAAATATTGAATTGCATCAACTTGTGCCTTGTGTTAAATGAAAGACGCTGAGCATCTAAAAAGAGCTTTCCCCAATTCTCATCCTCAAAAATGAGACCAAGGTCATCATGCCACTTCATGCACACTTTCAGAGGTTCATCATTCCCCAACAGAGCTTGAAGACTAAAGTACATGTAGGAAATGAAACCGTTAACCCCTTTTCTTTCCAGCCACCGTTTTAGGTTTACTCATGGGCTGAATCCTACCTCCCTGCTGAGTGGCAATATAATGCCTAACCTGTAGGTACTTGAAGAAATGAGTTTGAGGTAACTGAAAATGAGATGCCAGTTGTTGAAAGGATAGTAATTCACCTTCTCTGTAGAGATTACCAAATGTTTTAATTCCTTTGTTGAACCAAGAAAATGTAATACCATCTCTCAGGGCTTTGGGTAAGATGGAGTTATTATAGAAAGGTGTTTGTTCATATATAGATTTAAGCCCTTCTGTTTGTTTACAGACTTCAATCCATATATGTAAAGTGTTTTTAATGAAAGGGTTGTTTATGAGACCTAGCAAAGCTTTAGGTGGGCTAATATAAGGTATAGATGCCAATGTAGCAGGGGTCAGACACTCCTCCTCTATCTGTCTCCAAGAGGGTGAACTTGTTGTTGTATCTTGCCATACCCACACAGGATTTAACTGAGATGCCCAGTAATACAGCTGGAAGTCAGGTAGAGTACGTCCTCCTGAGTATGGTTTGCATAAAGTTGAGAGTTTCACTCTGGGGGGTTTCCCTTTCCACAGAAATGAAGAAACCTTCCGATTAAGTTGTTTGAAAAGAGCTTTGGGAATAGGAAAGGGCAAGGTTTGAAAAAGGTACAAGAATTTTGGTAATATATTCATCTTTACACAATTGACCCGCCCAATAAGCGAAATTGGTAAATCCCGCCATCTATCCAATTCTTCCTCAACCTTTTTGAGAAGTGGAGTGTAGTTCAGTTGATATGTCTTAGTGATTTCAGAAGGAATTTGCAATCCAAGGTATGTCATTTTCTGTGGTTTCCAAGAAAATGGCTGGTCTAATATTGGGTTCTGCATAGCGTCCCTGTTAAAAGGCATAATTATACTCTTCGACAGGTTTATATTATGTCCTGAAAATGTCCCATATTCTTTCAGGATGTCAACTAATGTTCGGAGTGAAATTTCTGGTTAGTGAGGTAAAGCAAAATGTCATCGACATATAGCGAGACCAGATGTTCATGCCCACCTATACGAACACCATGGATGGATGGATGAGACCTAAAAGCTTCTGCCAGTGGCTCGATGGCCAAAGAAAAAAGGAGCGGACTAACGGGACAACCCTGTCTTGTGCCACGTGATAGGGAGAACTGTGAGAAAATGTTTCCATTGGTCAGGATCTGAGCTACCGGACATTTGTACAGTAGTCTAATCAGACCAACATACTTAGGTCCAATATTCATCCTCTGTAAAACTTCAAACAGGTAGTTCCATTCTATGCGGTCAAAAGCTTTTTCCGCATCTAATGAAGCCGCCACTACAGACTCTTGGTCATTCTCTACATAATGCATAATATTAAATAATCTCCTGATATTATCAGGAGATGAGCGGTTTCTTACAAAGCCTGTTTGGTCCATATCAACCAAGTCCGGAAGAACCTTATCCATTCTAAGAACTATGAGTTTCGTAAGAATCTTATATGAAGTGTTCAATAGAGATATTGGTCTATACGACCCACAAAGCAGAGGATCTTTCCCAGGTTTGAACAAAACTGTGATCAGTGCCTGTTCAAGTGTGTCTGGGAGCTTTTCCGACTCTATGGCATAATTAAACATACTGCAAAGAGGCTCAATTAGTTTGGGTAAAAAGGATCGATATAATTCAATAGGGAATCCGTCTAACCCTGGTGATTTTCCCCCAGCAGTGTTGAAAATGGATTCCCTAATTTCCTCTGATGTAATCTCTTTCTCCAAGTTCTCTCTATCCTCATCAGTTAAAGTTTGTAAATTTAGTTTGTTCAAAAACTCATACATTGTGGCAGGGGCATCCCCTTCAGGCTTGTACAATATTTCATAACACTCCCTGAAGACTAGTATAATTTCCTCAGGACTGTGAACAACTGTGTTATTGGGTACCTTAATAGAGCTAATAACTCTACTAGCATCCTCTCGTCTTATCTGCAAGCAAGCAACTTTCCTGCTTTATCTCTATGTTCATAGTAGTTTTGTTTTGTTCTCCTAAGAGCATTTTCCACTTTATGGGTCGTCAGGGTGTTATATTCCAGTCGCTCTCCGTTTTGTAGAGTTGAGTCGTCAAATGTTACACTATGTTCATTTTCCAGGTCTCTAATTTCAATCTCCAACGAATCTACTTGAGCCTTATACATTTTACGAGCACCTGAACTAAAGGATATGATTTACCCCCTCAGATGTGCAAGGAGAGCTTCCCATAAAATTAGGGGGGAGGCAGAGTTGTTATTGGTGCTAACAAATATGTCTATATGAGTGTTCAGAAATGTTACAAATGTGGGATTATTTAGTAAGTATGTGCCAAATCTCCATCTTCTTGATGGTGGTTGTGCTCTACTGACCGGTACTGAAGCCAGCATGGCAGAATGATATTATATACATCTTGGTAAGTACTTACACCCCGTAGTTAAACTTCCCTTGGCTGCAGGAATAAGAAATAAGTCAATTCTAGAATAACTGTTATGGACAGGGGAGTAAAATTAGTATTCTTTAACCTTTTGGTTGTGAACTCTCCACAAGTCTACAAGTCCAAAGTGTCTAATTTCTGCTTTTAACATTTTAGCTGCCTGTGGTGAGGTTGATACTAATTAGAGGAAGATCTATCATTGCCCATCATATCTCTGATGATGGGCACGTTAACTTCAAAAAGATGTCTTGGTAAAATTTAGGATCATGATGGTTAGGCCCATACACATTCACAATGGTAATGGGCTCAGTGTTAAGGAAACCTTGAATGATCACAAACCTACCCCCTTTGTCTTTAATCTGAGATTGTATCTGAAAGGGGCAATGCTTATTAATGAGTATGGCCACCCCTCTTGCCCGAGACGTGAAAGATGAATAGTACCCTTGACCCACCCACTCTCTCTTCAGTTTATAGTGTTCAGAGTTAGTCAGGTGTGTCTCCTGAAGAGGAGCTATATCAACCTTATGCTGCTTTAAATAATTCAGAATGCGTTTGCGTTTGACTGGGCATTTAGTACCCCTAATGTTAAGTGTCATAAATGTATAGTTATTAGGTGCCGACATCTTTAAAGAAAATAAACATTGCATTGTGTCACGTCCAGGCCAGAGTTTTAGGCTGGCGTGTTTAGGTTTTCGTTTTTTGAGTTCTAGGTGTTCATTTTCTATGTTGGGGTAATGGTTCCCAATTAGAGGCAGCTGTGTGTCGTTGTCTCTAATTGGGAACCATATATATGTTTGGGGTTTTCATTTAGGTTTTGTGGGTTATTGTTTGTGCATAGCTTGTAGGTTCATGTTATGTTTCAACTTCACGGTCTTCGTTTACGTTTTGTTTGTTTTGCCCAGTTACGTGAGTTACGTTGTTTAATAAAAGCATGTATACTGGATGCCTCGCTGCGCCTTGGTCTGTCACTCCGTGACAGAATAACCCACCATAAGAAGACCAAGCAGCGAGAGACCCGGGAGTACTGGACCTGGGAGGAGGAATTATTTAGGGACGGACCCTGGGCCCAGCCTGGAGAGTATCGTCGGCCAAGAGAGGAGCTGGAAGCAGCGGCGGCGGAGCGGCGCAGGTGTGAGAAGCTATACGGAGCATGGGATCCGGAGAGAGAAAAGTTCATTGGAACTCGCCTGGCACGGAAGCCCGAAAAGCAGCCCCCAAAAACTTTTTTTGGGGGGCACACGAGGAGGTTGGCCGGTTCAGGAGGGACTCCTGAGCCAACTCCTCGTGCTTTGTGGAGAGAGCGTTGGGGAGAGCGTCGCACTGGTAAGACGCCGTGCTATGCAGTTTTGCGCACGGTGTCCCCAGTGCGCGTTCACAGCCCGGTGCGAGAGATTCCAGCGCCACTCATCTGTCAGGCTACGGTGAGTGTGCAGCCTGGTAGAGTGGTGCCGGCTCAGTGCTCCTGGTCTCCGGTGCGCCTCCTTGGACCAGGATATCCTGCGCCAGCTCTACGCACTGTACCTAGGGTTCGCATCCACAGCCCAGTACGTCCTGTCCCTGCTCCACACTCCAGGATCCCTGTGCCCGTTGTGAACTCAGCACGTCCTGTCCCTGTTCCACGCTCCAGGATCCCTGCACCCGGCATGGACTCAGCACGTCCTGTCCCTGCTCCACGCTCCAGGATTCCTGTGCCTGTCGTGGACTCAGCACGTCCTGTCCCTACTCCACGCTCCAGGATTCCTGTGCCCGTCGGGAACCCAGCACAGCCTGTTCCTGCTCCCCGCACCAGAGTGCGCGTTATGAGCCCAGTACGGCCGGTTCCTGCTCCCCGCACAAGAGTGCGCGTTATGAGCCCAGTACGGCCGGTTCCTGCTCTCCGCACCAGAGTGCGGCGTTATGAGCCCAGTACGGCCGGTTCCTGCTCCCCGCACCAGAGGGCCAGTGTGCTTCCCTGTCCAGGTCCGCCAGTGTGCTTCCCCTGTCCAGGTCCGCCAGTGTGCTTCCCCTGTCCAGGTCCGCCAGTGTGCTTCCCCTGTCCGGAGCCGCCAGTGTGCTTCCCCTGTCCGGAGCCGCCAGTGAGGGTCCCCAGTCCGGAGCCGCCAGTGAGGGTCCCCAGTCCGGAGCCGCCAGTGAGGGTCCCCAGTCCGGGGCCGCCAGTGAGGGTCCCCAGTCCGGGGCCGCCAGTGAGGGTCCCCAGTCCAGCAAATGGCCCAGGGCCTCCGGTGCGTGACTTCGGACCAGCACGGCCAGCACCGGAGCCACCACCTGGGATCAAAAGACCCACCTGAAGACCCCCCCATGGACTTTTGGTCCATGTCTCTTGGATTTTTGTTATACCCTTGTCCATCTCCATTCTGAACCATGCTGGTGCTTCTTCCGAGCTAGCATCCGCCGAGGCCGAAGAAAGGCTGTCAGAGAGTGGCATTTTTCCATGCCTTGTCTGAGGCTTTGACATATTGGGCATATTTTGCTTTGACAATTCAGTAGATGTTTAAACTTCTAAATCACTATTAACGAACAGTTAAATCGTGTCAAAATGCCTTCAAGTTGTTTGAAACGCGTCTTGTTAGAGCTTCGCCATTGCCGGAATCATCAAATCCTCATATTCTGAGGAGATGCGCACGGTGGAGACCTGGTCTGGAATTTCCACAGTAGTCACACCGATGGAAACCCCTACACACCTTCCTGAGCACTTTTGTGACCACCCCTTGAGAGCCCTCTGTTGCCACGAAATAGTGGGGTCATGACAGGCCAACCAGGGTAGGCCCAGCACCACAGGAAATGCAGGAGAATCAATAAGGAAGAGACTAATTCTCTCCTTGTGACCCTCCTGCGTTACCATGTCTATTGGAGCGGTGGCCTCTCTAATCAGCCATGACCCTAAAGGTTGACTATCTAGCCCGTGCACATGGAAGTGCATATCCACAGGAACAATGGGGATCCCTAAACTATGGGCAAAAGCACGTCAATATAATTCACAGCTGCACCTGAATCTACAAGCGCCTTATGCTGGGAATGCGGGGAAAACTCAGGAAATGTAATAAACACATACATGTGAGCAACAGGTGAGCCTGGTGACACGATAGTGCCCTGCCTGCTACCTCGACTCCATGAGGAACCCCCCCAGCACCGACCAGCAGTGTGCCCTCTGTGGCCACAGATGGTGCAGGAAATGGCCCCTCCTCCAGTTGCCCTAAGCGCAGCACCTCATAGCTCCATCGTCAGCAGCACGCGATCCATGGCTGTGCCCAGACGTTGCAACATGGTCGCGTGCTGCTGGACGCGGTCCTCTACCGCCACAGGGAAGGTGTCTGCTCCTGCTGACTCCATTCGTGCAGGTGAGTAATTCTGTGATAGATCTTGTGTGTAGCTGGTGTAGCGGAGTCAGGCGCAGGACAGCAGATATGAGTAACAAATGCATTTACCCAAATATATTTCCGAACAAGGAGTTGTGACAATACACTTTCTAGTTGGCTTAAATTGAAGATATGGTAAATAGGAGTAGCAATATCTTCCAGTATTATCTTCAGTAATTTTCCATCCAAGTTCATCATTACTTACAGTGAGGGAAAAAAGTATTTGATCCCCTGCTGATTTTGTATGTTTGCCCACTGACAAAGAAATGTTCAGTCTATAATTTTAATGGTAGGTTTATTTGAACAGTGAGAGACAGAATAACAATAAATAAATCCAGAAAAACGCATGTGAACATTTTTATAAATTGATTTGCATTTGAATGAGGGAAATAAGTATTTGACCCCTCTGCAAAACATGACTTAGTACTTGGTGGCAAAACCCTTGTTGGCAATCACAGAGGTCAGACGTTTCTTGTAGTTGGCCACCAGGATTGCACACATCTCTTTGCAGATCTTCTCCAAGTCATTAAGGTTTCGAGGCTGATGTTTGGCAACTCGAACCTTCAGCTCCCTCCACAGATTTTCTATGAGATTAAGGTCTGGAGACTGGCCAGGCCACTCCAGGACCTTAATGTGCTTCTTCTTGAGCCACTCCTTTGTTGCCTTGGCCATGTGTTTTGGGTCATTGTCATGCTGGAATACCCATCCACGACCCATTTTCAATACCATGGCTGAGGGAAGGAGGTTCTCACCCAAGATTTGACGGTACATGGCCCCGTCCATCGTCCCTTTGATGCAGTGAAGTTGTCCTGTCCCCTTAGCAGAAAAACACCCACACAGCATAATGTTTCCACCTCCATGTTTGACGGTGGGGATGGTGTTCTTCGGGTCATAGGCAGCATTCCTCCTCCTCCAAACACGGCGAGTTGAGTTGATGCCAAAGAGCTCCATTTTGTTCTCATCTGACCACAACACTTTCACCCAGTTGTCCTCTGAATCATTCAGATGTTCATTGGCAAACTTCAGACGGGCATGTATATGTGCTTTCTTGAGCAGGGGGACCTTGCGGGCGCTGCAGGATTTCAGTCCTTCACGGCGTAGTGTGTTACCAATTGTTTTCTTGGTGACTATGGTCCCAGCTGCCTTGAGATCATTGACAAGATCCTCCCGTGTAGTTCTGGGCTGATTCCTCACCATTCTCATGATCATTGCAACTCCACGAGGTGAGATCTTGCATGGAGCCCCAGGCCGAAGGAGATTGACAGTTCTTTTGTGTTTCTTCCATTTACGAATAATCGCACCAACTGTTGTCACCTTCTCACCAAGCTGCTTGGCGATGGTCTTGTAGCCCATTCCAGCCTTGTGTAGGTCTACAATCTTGTCCCTGACATCCTTGGAGAGCTCTTTGGTCTTGGCCATGGTGGAGAGTTTGGAATCTGATTGATTGATTGCTTCTGTGGACAGGTGTCTTTTATACAGGTAACGAGCTGAGATTAGGAGCACTCCTTTAAGAGTGAGCTCCTAATCTCAGCTCGTTACCTGTATAAAAGTCACCTGGGAGCCAGAAATCTTTCTGATTGAGAGGGGGTCAAATACTTATTTCACTCATTAAAATGCAAATCAATTTATAACATTTTTCACATGCGTTTTTCTCGATTCTATGGTTGTTATTATGTCTCTCAATGTTCATTTAAACCTACCATTAAAATGATAGACTGATCATTTCTTTGTAAGTGGGCAAACGTACAAAATCAGCAGGGGATCAAATACTTTTTTCCCTCACTGTATATAATTTTTCTTTGTTTCATAGTGTAGTTCATTATTCTATTTCTTGTAGTGCCTTGCGGTCGGAGGCCGAGCAATTGCCATACCAGGCAGTGATGCAACCAGTCAGATTGCTCTCGATGTTGCAGCTGTAGAACCTTTTAAGGATCTGAGGACCCATTCCAAATCTCTTTAGTTTCCTGAGGGGGAATAGGCTTTGTCGTACCGTCTTCACAACTGTCATGGTGTGTTTGGACCATTCTAATTTGTTGGTAATGTGGACACCAAGGAACGCCCCCATTCCCGTCAATGAGAATGGGGGCGTGCTCGGTCCTCCTTTTCCTGTAGGCCACAATCATCTCCTTAGTCTTGGTTACATTGAGGGATATGTTGTTATTCTGGCTCCACCCAGCCAGGTCTCTGACTTCTTCCCTATAGGCTGTCTTGTCGTTGTCAGTGATCAGGTCTACCACTGTTGTGTCGTCTGCAAACTTAATAATGGCGTTGGAGTCTTGCCTGGCCATGCAGTTGTGGGTGAACAGGGAGTACAGGAGGGGACTGATCACGCACCCCTTGGGGGCTCCAGTGTTGAGGATCAGCATGGGAAGATGTGTTACTAACTACCCTTACCATCTGGGGGGAGGCCCGTCAGGAAGTCCAGGATCCAGTTGCAGAGGGAGGTGTGTTGTCCCAGGATCCTTAGCTTAGTGATGAGCTTTGTGGGTACTATGGTGTTGAACGCTGAGCTGTAGTCAATGAATAGCATTCTCACACAGGAGTTTCTTTTGTCCAGGTGGGAAAGGGCAGAGTGGAGTCTAACAGAGATTGCATCATCTGTGGATCTGTTTGGGTGGTATGCAAATTGGAGTGGGTCTAGGGTTTCTGGGATAATGGTGTTGATGTGAGCCATTACCAGCCTTTCAAAGCACTTCATTGCTACTGACGTGAGTGCTACGGGTCTGTAGTCCTTTAGGCAGGTTGCCTTCATGTTCTTTGGCACAGGGACTATGGTGGTCTGCTTGAACATGTTGGTATTACAGACTCAATCGGGGACATGTTAAAAATTGGCCAGTTGGTCAGCACATGCCCGGAGCACACCGTCCTGGTAATATGTCTGGGCCCGCAGCCTTGTGAATGTTGACCTGTTTAAAGGTCTTAGTCACATCGGCTACGGAGAGCGGGATCGCAAAGTTGTCCGGAACAGCTGATGCTCTCATGCATGCCTCAGTGTTGCTTGCCTCGAAAGCGAGCATAGAAGTGATTTAGCTGAGCTGGTAGGCTTGTGTCACTGGGCAGCTCGTGGCTGTGCTTTCCTTCGTGGTCTGTAATAGTTTGCAAGCCCTGCCACATAAGACGAGCGTCAGACCAGGTGTAGTATGATTCAATCTTAGCCCTCCCTGTATTGACGCTTTGCCTGTTTGATGGTTCGTTGGAGGCCATAGCAGGATTTCTTATAAGCTTCCTGGTTAGAGTACCGCACATTGAAAGTGGCAGCTCTACCCTTTAGCTCAGTGCGAATGTTGCCTGTAATCCATGGCTTCTGGTTGGGGTATGTACGTATAGTCACTGTGGGGACGACGTCCTCGATGCAATTATTGATAAAGCCAACACTGATGTGGTGTACTCCTCAATGCCATTGGAAGAATCCTGGAACATGTTCCAGTCTGTGATAGCAAAACAGTGCTGTAGTTTAGCATCTGCTTAATCTGACCACTTTTTTATAGACTGAGTCACTGGTGCTTCCTGCTTTAATTTTTGCTTGTAAAGCAGGAATCAGTAGGATAGAATTGTGGTCGGATTTACCAAATGGAAGGTGAGGGAGGGCTTTGTACGTGTCTCTGTGTGCGGAGTACAAGTGATCTAGAATTGTTTCCCCTCTGGTTGCACATTTAACATGTTGATGGAAATTAGGTAGAACTGATTCAACCGCCTCTGGTTGAGTGGTTTCCTGTTTGCTTATTTCTTATACAGCTGACAGAGTGCAGTCTAAGTGCCAGCATCCATCTGTGGTGGTAAATAAACAGCCACGAAAAGTATAGTAGTGTGTAGTCTGGTCTGCAATTTATCACAAGATACTCTACCTCAGGCAAGCAAAATCTAGAGACTTCCTTAGATTTCGTGCACCAGCTGTTGTTTACAAATATGCACATACCGCCCCCCTCGTCTTACGGGAGTGTGCTGTTCTATCTTGGTGGTGCAGCATATATCCCGCTAGCTAAATATCCATGCCATCATTCAGCCACGATTCCGAAACATAAGATATTACAGTTTTTTATGTCCCGTTGGTAGGATATTCGTGATCATATCTTGTCTAATTTATTGTCCAATGATTGCATGTTGGCAAGTAATATTGACGGTAATGGCAGCTTTCCCACTCGCCTTCAGCGAATCCTTACGAGGCATCCCACTCTAAGTCCTCTGTACCTGCGTCTCTTCCTCTTGCAAATAACTGGGATGTTGGCCTTGTTGAATGTCCTGTGCGTCCTGCTTGTTGAAGAAAAAATTGTTGTCTAATCCGAGGTGAGTGATCACTGTCCTGATATCCAGAAGCTCTTTTTTTGCCGTAAGATATGGTTGCAGAAACATTATGTACAAATAAGTTACAAATACCGCAAAATACGCCATTGTTCGTGTTTCTTGGTCCAAGCAAGTCTCTTCTTCTTTTTGGTGTCCTTTAGTAGTAGTTTCTTTGCAGCAATTCAACCACGAAGGCCTGATTCACACAGTCTCCTCTGAACAGTTGATGTTGAGATGTGTCTGTTAATTGAACTCTGTGAATCATTTAGTTGGGCTGCAATTTCTGAGGCTGGTAACTCTAATGAACTTATCCTCTGCAGCAGAGGTAACTCTGGGTCTTCAATTCCTGTGGCGGTCCTCATGAGAACCAGTTTCATCATAGCGCTTGTTTTTGCGAATGCACTTAAAGAAACTTTCAAAGTTCTAGAAATTGATCTGATCTTCGTGTCTTAAAGTAATGATGAACTGTCGTTTCTCTTTGCTTAGTTGAGATGTTCTTGCCAAAGTATGGACTTGGTATTTTACCAAATAGGGCTATCTTCTGTATAATCCCCTACCTTGTCACAACACAACTGATTGGCTCAAACGCATTAAGAAGAAAATAAATTCCACAAATTAACTTTTAACAATGCACACTTGTTAGTTGAAATGCATTCCAGGTGACTACATTATGAAGCTGGTTAAGATAATGTCAAGAGTGCAAAGCTGTCATCAGGGCAAATGGTGGCTAATTTAAATCTAATTTAAAATATATTTTGATTTGTTTACACTTTTTTTGGTTACTACATAATTCCATGTGTCATTTCATTGTTTTCATGTCTTCACTATTATTCTAAGATGTAGAAAATAGTAAAAATAAAGAAAAACCCTTGAATGAGTAGGTGTTCTAAAAATGTTGACCGGTAATGTATATAGTGTATTCTATTCTATTGTACTGTATCTTAGCCTATGCCGCGCTGACATTGCTTGTCCAACTACTTATATGTTCTTAATTTCATTCCTTTACTTAGATTTGTGTGTATTGAGTGTATTGTTGTGCAATTGTTAGATTTAACTTGTTAGATATTAGTGCACTGTTGGAGTTAGAAACACAATAATTTTGCTACACCCGCAATAGCATCTGCTAAACTTGTGTATGTGACCAATAAAATTTGATTTGAATCAATTTGACATGATTACTGCAAACAATTTTGTATCCAGCAGAAGAGTAGCTGCTGTAGGATCAGCAGAGGGATTCAGGGCAATAAGAGGGACATAAAATAGGTTAATTACATTGTGTCTTCCAGCGCCCCTGGGATAATGTGCATTTGCTGAAGCATTATGACAACTCAGCAACACAATGGTAGGGATTAAATGAGCTGGGTTTGGAATTAAATGGGACGATGTCATCCATGAAGTAAAAACTTTTGACCCGTCTGCCCATAGAACATTCCAAGAGTCTTGATGATCATCCAGGTGCTTCCAGTTGCTTTTTGGCAAACTTGAGTAAACTTTTTGGACAAGATGGTTCCCATTATGTCTGGCGAAAGCCAAACACTGCCTTCCACAGTAAGAACCTCAAACCAACGGTCAAGTATGGTGGTGGTAGTGTGATGGTTTGGGGATGCTTTGCTGCCTCAGGATCTGGAAGACTTGCCTTAATAGAAGGAACCATGAATTCTGCTCTGTATCAGATAATTCTACAGGAGAATATCAGGCTATCCGTCTGTGAGCTGAAGCTGAAGTGCAGCTGGGTCAAGCTGCAAGACAATTATCCAAAACACACAATCAAGTCTACATGAAAATGCAACAAATTTGAAGATTTGGAATGGCCTAGTCCAAATCCAGACCTAATCCCAATTGAAATGTTGTGGTAAGACTTGAAACAAGCAGTGCTTGCTTGAAAACCCACAAATGTCTCTGAGTTAAATCAGTTCTGCATGGAAGAGTGGGCCAAAATTGACATGAGAGACAGTGACATGAGAGACTGATCAACAACTGCAGGAAGAGTTTGGTTGGATTCATTTCAGCTGGCACAACCAGTAATTGAGCGTAAGGGGACAATTACTTTTTCACACAGGGGCATTGGGGGTTGCATTACTTTGTTCATGAAATAAATTAAATACGTATGTAATTGTTGTGTTATTTGTTCATGCAGGTTCCCTTTATCCAATATTAGTTTTTGTTGAAGATCTGATAACATTCTGCATAAAAAAAACTAAAATAGAGAAAAGCAGAAAGGGGGCAAATACCTTTTCACGGCACTGTATCTGTCGTGGTCAGTGAGGATGGGCCTGTCTCAGGACTTCACCTGGGGGCTGCAGTACCTCCACAGCAAGGGTATCTTACACAGAGACCTCACCATCAAGGTAAACAAACATTAACACATATTTTACTTAATCTCTAACGGACTCACTCTCACATACACCCATATGCCCTCTCTCTCCTCTCTCTCTCTTATAGAACTGTCTGGTACTGCAGTAGCGGGAGACATTGGTCGACAGAGAATATTCCAGACTACAGGTTAGTACTGTGAGAAACTTCCCCAGACTACAGTTTGGTAGTGTGAGAAACTTCCCCAGACTACAGTTTGGTAGTGTGAGAAAGTTCCCCAGACTACATGTTAGTACTGTGAGAAAGTTCCCCAGACTACAGGTTAGTACTGTGAGAAAGTTCCCCAGACTACAGGTTAGTACTGTAAAACAGTTCCCCAGATTATAGGTTAGTACTATGAGAAACGTCCCCAAATTACAGGTAAGTACTATGAGAAAGTTCCCAAAATTACAGGTTAGTACTTTGAGAAAGCTCCCCAGACTACAAGATAGCACTGTGAGAAATATCCCTAGACTACAGGTTAGTACTATGAGATATTTCCTCAAACTACAGGTTAATACTGTGAGAAAGTTCCTCAGACTACAGGACTATGACTGGCTCCTCATTTTCCCATCATGACTGCTCTCAACAGAATCTGCATATGTAGCCCAGTCTAGATTAATGCAGGTTAAATACATTGTTGCAAATTCTATTCTGTTTTTCACTCCTGAATAATACATGTTTTATATATTTAATGTGTTTTTTTTCTTCTCCTCCAGTGACAGGGCTGATAAGCAGCCTCTGGCAGTAGTAGGCACCCCCTACTGGAGGGCCCCAGAGGTGCTGAGAGGAGAGTTCCATGATGAAAAGGTATGAACAGTAGCCTACTGTTTCCTGCCTGCTATCTCATTATGTTTTAAGAGTCCACTGATCCCAGAGCATAATGAGAGGAAGCAAACTGTCATATAATGCAATAATACTATAATAATACTACAATAATACATTATTGTGACTATATCAAGTGAGATGTTATTTATCAGATCTGGACACGCACACACACACACACACACACACACACACACACTCACACTCACACAGCTAACCAATATTTTTGTCCTTTTTATATTACTCTAAATCAAGGCTTACATACTATCAGACAAGAAACGGACAGTGTATGAACAAACTTTTAACCCAACCCTTTCACCACCACTGAAATACCGCAGTAGGCCTACTGCAGCCAAATAGCACTGCACAACCGCAGTAGGCCTACTGCAGCCAAATATAACCATCTGTTTCTTCTTCTGTGAACTATTTGTTTTTCACTTTGACCCAGAAAATAATTGCCCTCCCTTCCCTTATTGCACATTATCGCATGTAACTGCAGTGGAGGACTTGAATATTGAATCAATGCAGTACCCTGTAGCGGTTCCATTCTCGTTTAATGTTTAATAGATAATGACCCAAGTAAAAGTAAAAGTCACCCAGTAAAATACTACTTCAGTAAAAGTCTACAAGTATTTGGTTTAAAATATACTGAAGTATCAAAAAGTAAATGTAATTCCTAAAACATACTTAAGTATCAAAAGTAAAAGTATAAATCATATTTACGGTTAGCCAGGGGCACACTTCAACACAGACATAATTTACAAACGAAGCATGTGTTTAGTGAGTCCACCAGATAAGAGGCAGTAGGGATGACCAGGGATGTTCTGTTGATAAGTGCGTGAATTGGACCATTTTCCTGTCCTGCTAAGCATTCAAAATGTAACGAGTACTTTTGGGTGTGAAGGAAAATGTATGGAGTAAAAAGTTAAATATTTTCTTAAGGAATGTAGTGAAGTAAAAGTCAAAGTTGTCAAAAAATATAAATGGTAAAGTAAAGTACAGATACCACAAAAAACAGCTTAAGTAGTACTTTAAAGTATTTTTACTTAAGTACTTTACACCACTGGATATATGCCCCTCCTGTTCTTTTAATTACAGTATTTTAAATAATAATGAGCCACAATAAACTTTGAAAATTAGTAATCTGTATGTGTGCAGTTATGTATATAATGAAGATAGAACATTGATCTCATGAACTTATAAAACTACAGCTTAATTGAATGCTAAGCATCACAGTAATAATCTTTAACAATGAACCTGCTGTTTCAAAGCTAGGTGAAAATGCTGAATATGTACACACACATTCTGCATTACTTCATATCCATTGAATAAATATCATAACCATAACCCTTGCATATTGAACATGACAGGAATGGGATTCATAGGTATGTAACTCTAAGGGCAACTTTCATGGGATATTAATGTAGATGCAGTATTAAATTGGATCAAGCAAGACAGAAAGACAAAGTCAAAACATTGATATACTGTATATAGAGGAGGTTTTAAATATCAAGTAATTTTAAGTCAAACAACTTGTAGAATTGGCAGCACTGTTAGCTATGGACTCATTGTGAACGTCATCTATTTATTACCGTTCCCACTCCAGCTCCCACTGCAGCTCCCACTGCAGCTCCCACTGCTGCACCAGCTGTCATACCAACTAGGCCTTCAGCTATTCCCAAAGCCGCTCCAATTATGGCACCTGCAACGCCTAGCCTTATAACATAGTTTGTTCTTTCAGCTTGCTCTCTAGGTTTTCCTTTCTGTTTTCTCCAAAGCTTTTCTTTTTCCGTTAGATGCTCACCAAACTTTGCCTTCAGTTTTTCCTTCAGTTCCTTCATCACCCTGTGCTTCTGCTCTTCGATCTCTTTCAGGATCCTCTCTTCCTTTTTTTCATTCGCTCTCTCTGCCTCTTGGAACATTTTGTTGGTATAGCAGCTTCCTCCATTCCTCATGACCATCATGTTTATCTTCTCAAGCAGCTCAGTGACCTGAGAGGGAATCTTATCTTTGTTATTAAAGACATGATATCCCCCATGGCATTTCTTAATAAAACTCAGAAGATGCGGAGTATTCTTCACATATTCTTCAATTGACGTTGCTCCCAGTTGATCTCCATGGGTAAAGAGGACCATTGTATAGTTTGCAGCCCATTCTCCAAAGGTTGTCTGGATGATCTCCACCATTTCCTTCTCCTCAGGTGTGAATCTGCACAGCGGTGTCACAATCAGGAACACATGGGGACCAGGAGCAGAGAGAGAGGTACACATTGCAATGTTTATCATTGCCTCCCTTTTGGTACAGTTGGTGTCAAACAGACCTGGAGTGTCGATAACAGCAACCCATTGCCCATCCACCTTGCTCATCCACCTGCCTTTTTTACATTCTGTTGTCACAGAGGAAGGGGACGGCTTAGACACAAAAGCATCTCTCCTCAGGATGGTGTTTCCTGCTGCACTCTTCCCAACTCCAGTCTTCCCAACCAGAACAATGCGAAACGTATCATTCCGTCTGAGTTCTGTTGGATTACAAGGACAAGGTTGTTACTATTGAAAGATGTTCTTCCTGTTAAGACATGTTGAGCTGCAGTTTCCAGTTTCAAGTTACTTCTTGATTCCAAGGACTAGTATTTATGGACTATTTATTTTTATTTTATATAACCTTTATTTAACTAGGCAAGTCAATTAAGAGCAAATTCTTATTTTACAATGATGGCCTACCCCTGCCAAACCCTCCCCTAACTCGGACGACGCTGGGCCAGTTGCGCGCCGCCCTATGGGACTCCCGATCACGGCAGGTTGTGATACAGCCCAGGATCGAAACAAGGATTGAACCATGGTCTGTAGTGACGCCACTACCACTGAGATGCAGTGTCTTAGACCGCTGTTTCACTCGCAAGAAAATAAAGACTATAGAATATAAACTGTGGGAAAGTTACCATAAATTTCAATTTAATCCATCAATTCTGTATGTGTACATGCAACATGAACTGCATGAAATTCAGATTTAAAATCATGTGTATGCATGTCTTCAAAACAACTCATAGTAGCCTAGGTAGGAAGACACTTATCCACAGCGAAATATCACAACCCGTTTCAGACAATATAAAAGGTTTTAGTTTTTTTTAAGAAAACATAGCATTTTAAACATATCATTTTAAAGAAATATGTTTGGATTATAACAGTTAGAGTTTTTGCATTGGGGTTAAAGCATTTTCACACTATTTACACTTGGGTAAATAATCATCACAAACCTTCAGTGCTCACAGAAAATGTGGCCTTTCATGTTCTAAACTCACCTCTTCATCACCATATTCTATTTTAAAATATACTATTGTCAAGGAACAAAAAAGTGATGCAGTGCCTTCGGAAAGTATTCAGACCCCTTGACTTTTTCCACATTTTATTATGGTACAGCCTTATTCTAAAATTCATTAAATATAACAAAAAATAAATAGATTTTTTTAAATTAAATAGAGCAAAAACTAAGCCATGAGGTGATAGGAATTGTCTGTAGAGCTCAGAGACAGGATTGTGTCGAGGCTTAGATCTGGGGAAGGGTACCAAAAAATGTCTGCAGCATTGAAGGTCCCCAAAAACACAGTGGCCTCCATCATTCTTAAATGGAAGAAGTTTGGAACCATCAAGACACTTCCTAGAGCTGGCTGCCTGGAGATGGGAGAACCTTCCAGAAGGACAACCATCTCTGCAGCACTCCACCAATCAGGCCTTTATGGTAGAGTGGCCAGATGGAAGCCACTCCTCAGTAAAAGGCACATGACAGCCCGCATGGAGTTTGCCACAAGGCACCTAAATGACTCTAAGACCATGAGAAACAAGATTCTCTCGTCTGATGAAATCAAAATGTAACTTTGGTCTGAATGCTAAGCCTCACATCTGGAGGAAACCTGGCACCATCCGTACGGTGAAGCATGGTGGTGGCAGCATCATGCTGTGGGGTTATTTTTCAGCAGCAGTGACAGGGAGACTAGTCAGGATCGAGGGGAAGATGAACTAAGAAAAGTACAGCGAGATCCTTGATAAAAACCTTCTCCAGAGCGCTCAGGAAGGTTCACCTTCCGACAGGACAACAAGCCTAAGCACACAGCCAAGACAACGCAGGAATATCATTGAGTGGCCCAGTTGGAGCCCGGACATGAACATCGAATATCTCTGGAGAGACCTAAAAATAGCTGTGCAGCAATGCTCCCCATCCAACCTGAGAGCTTGAGAGGATCTGCAAAGAAGAATGGGAGAAACTCCCCAAATACAGGTGTGTCAAGCTTGTAGCGTCATACTCAATTAGACTCAAGGCTGTAATCGCTGCCAAAGGTGCTTCAACAAAGTACTGAGTAAAGGATCTGAATACTTATGTAAATATCATGTTTTATTTTTTTATTTTTAGTAAATTAGCAAACAATTCTAAAAACCTGTTTTTGCTTTGTCGATATGGGGTATTGTGTGTAAATTGATGAGGGAAAAAAACTATTTAATACATTTTAGAATAAGGCTGTAATGTAACAAAATGCGGAAAAAGTCAAAAGCCCTGAATATTTTCCAAAGCTACTGTATAAAGGCAATGCAATGTACCAGATTTAACTTTAGACCTCAAACAGAAGACATGCAGAAGAATATGAAATTGGCCACCATATCCCTCTTGAAGATGTTGTGGCAAATGGTTTCTCAAAAATATGAAACTCTTACAAGAAACTTGTGAATTCAAAAACACCTTTAATTAGCACAATCAAAGGTTGAGCAGTGACCCGGATCACAACTGACCCTGTGTCTCAGCCCACAGCCTTTTAAAGTATTCTTCCAATCTTCCTACACAGACCCCTCCCCAAGCTTTACAGCTTCCCATATGTCCTGTTTCCATAGGGGTCTTTGTTCCATGGTCTTCTGGCATCTTGCTTTTCCTCAGATCTTAATCAGTTCCAACGGACCTTCCTGCTGGCCCCCTCAGCTCTGTTTAATCATTACCACATGTCCCTCTGCTAACCCTCTGCTGCTTAGGTCTGTTTGTTCAACTATTCAGCTTTAACAAATCCTATACATTTCTGTATGTCTTTCTGTCTCACCACTTCAAAGTAATCAACCAGAACACTGAAAATGTAATAATTGTAATGAGTTAATCTCCCCAGTTAAGCTTGTTTTAGCACTTAAGCCTCATTATCAATACTATCATGTTGTCTGCTATCACATAGTACATTAATTAAATTAATCAATGTGTCCTAGCCTTGTTTTTACTACCACATAGACTACATAAATTAGGCTATACAGGTTACTTACCAAATTTGCTGCTCATGTTATAGGCTTTGGATTGTAGATGAGTTCGTCTAGGTGTGTAAGACAGTAGGTCTGTCACTACATTCCTCAGCGTTGCTTTTATACTGGATGGCTATGAAATCAGTCACAAACGCCGCCCTACAGTCACCCTTATGTATTCTCTTGGCAGTTATCCACGTTGTAAAATCAGTGTCCTTGCTAACACAAAGCAGAATGAGAAATAAACAGCAGCATAGTCAATGGCGGCTCATGTTTTTTAAAATTATTATTGAACTAGGCATGTCAGTTAAGAACAAATTCTTATTTTCAATGACGGCCTACACTGGCCAAACCCTAACCAGGACAACTCTGGGACAATTTTGCACCTCTCTATGGGACTCCCAATCACGGCTGGTTGTGATACAGCACGGGATCAAACCAGGGTCTGTAGTGACGCAGTGCCTTAGACCGCTGCACCACTCGGGAGCATAAATTAATAAATGTGTTGAGTAAGATGTTTTTCTCAGTCAGCTGAATGCACCTTATAGTTCATGGAACCGTGGTTATGTGAGTATGAATTGACGTTGTACTGGGTTTCTTCTGCTTTGCTTAGGCAGAGGACAGGGCAGCAACCTGAGAACAGTAGCTGTGGATTTTATCGTATTTCCTACTTTTGGACTACATTTGAACGTTGTTGTCTTTTAGGGCGTGAACTAGTATGTTCAGATTTAATTAAAACATAGTTTCGTGGTGGGTTATGAGGAAGTTGTGGAACTGAAACCATTGATGTGTTTCAGGTGGCAAAGAGCCAAAAGTCAAACACTCACTGTTTGTTTAGGGCATCACCGTCCCTCATCAAACAGACAGTTAGATGGAACTTTTGTGTGGGTCTTTTAACAATTGTGGTTATACATTTTGTTGACGTTTATCCAAGGACACATTGCCTTGCATTACACACACTCACCGTAATCATGTGACTTATAGTTAGAGAAAACATTCCTGTAAATGTGTCCACCTACCTACAATCACCCCTCCTGTCCCTCCTTTTACCCTCATGTCCCTCCTATCACCCCTCCTGTCTCTCCTATTACTCCTCCTGTCGCCCCTCCTGTCCCTGCCATGGTAACACCTTCCTGAAAACAATTTCACTATACTTAGCTCGGACTTCTACCAGTTCTTGTCTTTAAAGATCAGAATGTTCCAATGTGGTTAGCCAAAAATATTAAAAGATCATTCCCAGAATCTTTATCAAAGGTGGATATGCCCCATTTCTGCTAAGTCTATTTGTTTCCTGCTTGTAGCAGGAAGCGTTTATAGGAATCCTTTTCTCTAAATATAAGTCATATGATTTCATGAGGAAAAAAAATCTGCCGTGACGATGTGTAATGCATGTAATGGTGTCATTGGATGAATGTCAACAAGAAGCATAACCAGCATTGTTAAAATAACTATGCTTTGATTAAGTCTAACCATACCAGTTCACGCCCTAAAAGAAGACATGTTCAAATGTAGTCTACGAAAAGGTATTAGGATTATGCACAAAACTATTATCCTCAGGTGGCTGCCCTTCTCTTAGTCTGCCCATGTGTTACATCCTACCTACTGTTTCACACTTCCCCTTGCCATTCATTATCACCCATGGTTTGCCATTGTACATTTAGGAGTTAAGCATAACACAAGGCGAGACCCAAATGCAGACACAGTAGGCATATGGTTGGATTCTTACAATGTTAATTAATCCAAAGGGGTAAGCATAAGAATAGTCGTGGACAAGCAAAAAGGTCAAAACCAGATCAGAGTCCAGGAGGTACAGAGTGGCAGGAGGATAGGAAATCCACTGGTTGACTAGGAAATATACAAGAAAAACTGGCACAGAGAGACAGGAAACACATGGATAAATACACTGGGGATAATATGCAACACCTGGAGGGGGTGGAGACAATCACAAGGACAGGTGAAACAGATCAGGGCGTGGCACTGTTTAGATTTGGCACCCTAGAACTTTTGATAGCTTTTTTAATTTTTAACTAAGGGACAGCAGAATTCAGTACATCAAATCAACAAGTATTCACTATTAGATTAAACAAGACAGCTTTTATTACAAAGACAAGGCATACAATGCAATATACTTTATTGTCCATTTACATCGAAATTCATTGTGACTTCAGCGCACAAATACACAAACACAACACAATGTATTATATCCAGTACGTACAACAGGAAGTTAGTACACAAGTCACACATTTACATTTTTACATATTCAAAGTTTCTGCGGTCTATTGTCCGACCATGTATTGGGCATGCATCTGTCCTATGTCCCACTGTTCAGCAGCCTGATGGCTGATAGTTTCATTCTATCAGAAGTGTCATTCTAACTAAAGTTTTAGACTCTTGACTGACTCTATATCAAATGAATTCTTCTAGGAGTGAAATGGGAAGTGTTTACACTGACATTAAAAGTAATATAATGAGTGAATATTGAGCCTTTTAAAAACAATTATCACAGTTCACTATCTCTGATGGTTTGATAAACATCCTGATAAGAAATCAGTGAAATCTAAAGTAGAAGTGAGAGACGTTTTGTGGAATTCTTCTGTTATCTTCTAATTAGTTTAAAGAATAACAGCAGTGCTGCTGCTCCTGTCACAAACAGGAATCCCTTCCCCATCATCATGCCTGCTGCCTGTGCTGTGTTCCAAAGTGTCCCTCCTAACTCGCTCTCCGGGTTCATCGATCTTGCGCTAATAGTTTCATCCACAGCTCTCTTCCTACTTGCCAACACCGCCCACCAACCCACAAGTAACATTACCATCATGAAAATTGATAATTGTTTTGATGGTATCCAGAATTTCCTTGGCCTTTTCATGTCTTTCACATCATATTGTTGCATATTCTGTCATATTCTGTCTAAAAGCTCTCTGACCTGATTGGTGTTGTCCATAATATTATTGTTGAACACATGGAATAGACCTCCACAATTCTGATAAAGTTTCTTGAGATTGTGATCCTCCTTAATAAACTGATCTATGTTAGTGTCTCTTAGTTATTCTCCGTAAGTAAAGAGCACAATGGTGTATTCACTAATTGTGGAACAAAACATCTTCTCATGACCGAATACAAACAGTGTAGCTATTCCCTCCACAAGGCAATCAAACAAGCTATGCATCAGTATAGAGACAAAGTAGAGTAGCAATTCAACGGCTCAGACACGAGACGAATGTGGCAGGGTCAACAAAAAGAAAACCAGCCCCGTCGCGAACACCGATGTCTTGCTCCCTATACAACTTCTTTGCTCGCTTTGAGGAAAATACAACGGCCCGCTACCAAAACCTGCGGGCTCTACTTCACCGCAGCCAAAGTGAGTAATACATTTAAAGGTGTTAACCCTCGCAGGGCTGCCGGCCTCAGAGCATGCGCAGACCAGCTGTCTGGTATGTTTTACGGACATATTCAATCAATCCCTATCCCAGTCTGCTGTTCCCACATGCTTCAAGAGGGCCACCATTGTTCCTGTACCCAAGAAGGCAAAGATAACTGAACTAAATGACTATCGCCCCGTAGCACTCACTTCTGTCATTATGAAGTGCTTTGAGAGACTAGTCGAGGATCATATCACCTCCACCCTACTTGACACCCTAGACCCACTCCCATTTGCTTACCGCCCCATTAGGTCCACAGACAACACAACCACACCCACACTGTCCTAACCCTTCTGGACAAGAGGAATAACTACGTAAGAATACTGTTCATCGATTACAGCTCAGCATTTAACACCATAGAACCCTCCAAGCTCGTCATTAAGCTCCAGACCCTGGGTCTCGACCGCGCCCTGTGCAACTGGGTCCTGGACTTTCTGACGGGCCGCCCCCAGGTGGTGAGGGTAGGAAACAACATCTCCACCCCGCTGATGTCACAGGAAGGCCAAAACGATCATCAAGGACAACAACCACCTGAGCCACTGCCTGTTCACCCCGATATCATCCAGAAGGCGAGGTCAGTACAGGTGCCTCAAAGCTTGGACAGAGAGACTGAAAAACAGCTTCTATCTGAAGGCCATCAAACTGTTAAACAGCCATCACTAACATTGAGTGGCTGCTGCCAACATACAGACTCAATCTCTAGCCACTTCAATAATTAATTAGGGACCTGGTGTAGAGAGAGACAAAGCCCTCTCCATCTCCCCTCTCACTTTCTCCTCAGAGGTCACTGTTGAACAGACCTGGAGTGTCCACCTCCATCACTCTCCTCCCACACAGCTTTCTCTCTCTCTCTGCTCTCACTCTTCAGGGTCAGTGGCTTGGGACTGATTCTGGAATCTAACAGCTTTTTGCCCAAGATGGTATTCCCTGCTGCATTCTTCCGCACTCCACTCAGACTGACCAACACCAGGCTCAGGTCTTTGCTGATTTCAGCTTCTGAAAGTAAGAATAAGTAGATGAGGGAAGAGTTGTTATTTCCATTGTGCAGCAGGCTATGCAATAGGCTAGTGATGGGACAAATGTAGAAGAAACACACTATTGTTGTATGTGCTATTGTGAATAGTATATCTGGTAAAATAGCCTGTTTAAAGGACAATTCCAGTCAAATTAACATTTCAGATGTTATATATATGATTTCATGTCTATTGTCAGTTTAGTGATGATCAAAAACAATACTTCTGAGTAGAAAAAGATCAATGTTTATTTTGAATTGAATAAGAACATATGTCAACTTGCACACTACTATAATACATTTCAATTGTGGTCATTTCAAACCACATCTGTTAGGTGCTGTTATGAATCAGTATCAAACTAATCAAGACAAAAGCAAGTTAACTAATAACCAATACGTCTCTTAATAATTGGTATTGAAAACATGTAAGTATAACAATTATCTGAGCAATTTGTTCATAGTTTCTGTGATGATTACACATGCATTTACCACCCACAACCCAATACTGTAACTTGTTACCTATATCACCTCACAGCCCAGAAGCCAGGATATGCATATAATTGGTACCATTGGATAGAAAACACTTTGAAGTTTGTTGAAATGTTGAAATGTTTTTTTTTTGAGAGCCCATGCTCTTTCAATGGAAAGCTATGGGTCCTATGCAATTCCAGCTCCCAGATAGCAATTCCTATGGCTTCCACTTGATGTCAACAGTCTTTGTTGAAGGTTTCAGGCTTGTTTCTTCCCAAACGAGGAAGAATTTTGAGTTTCGGTACAGGGAGTCAGAGTTGGAATTCAGTCTGTGCACGCGCGACGAAGAGGACACGGACTTGCTAATTTAGCTTTTCTATTGAACATACTTTTTTCCGTATTAAATATTATAGTTTAATTATATTTTAGGGTACCTGAGGATTAAATAGACATGTATTTTCATCTTGTTTTAACAAAGTTTAGCGGTATCTTTTTGGATTTCTCTGCATGTTGAACGAGTTGATTACTCAAATCGATGGGGCCAACTACACAGACTTTTTGGGATATAAAAAAGGATTTTATCTAACAAACGGCCATGCATGTTGTAGCTAAGACCCTTTGGATTGCAAATCAGAGGAAGATTTTCAAAAAGTAAGTGGCTATTTGTGATTTTATGATGCCTGTGCTGGTTGAAAAATATCTTGATGTGGGGCACCGTCCTCAAACAATTGCATGGCATGCTTTCACTGTAAAGCCTATTGTAAATCGGACAATGCAGTTAGATTAACAAGAATTTAAGCTTTTAACCGAAATAAGACACTTGTATGTACCTAGATTTTTAATATCCATAATTTTTATGATTATTTATTTGAATTGCGCATCCCCCAATTCCAATTTCCCACTGACGGGACACCTAGCCCTAAGAAGTTTTAAGACATGTAAGAATGTTAGAATGTTTCTCAGTTAAAGTTTGAGTGAGAGCCAACCCAACAATAGATTTCTTGTGACACACCATTACTGTATACTGCATTTCTCTGAAACGGTAATCCTTACTACTCCTGCTGCAGCTCCTGCTACACCCGCTGCTACTGCCCATGCCCCCCCAATTTTGCACTGACAGCCCCTCCAGCTGCAACTCCAACAATGGCTACGCCAACGCACCCTACATACCTGTTTCTTCTTTCAGCTTCATCTCTATATTCTCTCATGTATTTCCTATCCAGCACATTGGCTTGCTTTATTTTCCTCCAGAGCAGCTCCTTCATATTATTTCTTCAGTTCTTTATTTTTGTCTCTTGTCTTAATTCTCTTTCAGGATCCTCTCCTCTTCTTCTTGAATTGCTCTCTCAGCCTGTTGGAACATCTCAGTGGTGTAGTGGCTTCACTCATCAGGACAATCTTGATAATCTTCTCAAGCAGCAAAGTGACCTGAGAGAGATTCTGATCTTTGTTGTTCAAGACATGATATCCCCCACGGCAATTCCGAATAAAACTCAAAAGATCCAGTCTCTTTTTAACATATTCTTCATTTTATGTTCTGCCCAGTTGATCTCCATGGGTAAAGTGGGCCATTGTATAATTTGCAGCCCATTCTCCAAAGGTTGTCTTGATGATATCTACTGTTTCCTTCTCCTCAGGTGTGAATCTACCCAGCTGGGTCACAATCAGGAACACATGGAGACCAGGAGCAGAGAGAGAGATGCACTTTGCAATCTCCATCATTGCCTCCCCTTTGGTACAGTTGGTGTCAAACACACCTGGAGTGTCGATAACAGCAACCCAACTCTAGTCATGCTAACCAGAACAATGCAGAGTTCATAATTTTCTGCGTTCTGTCAGATTACAAGGACACTGTTGTTACAGTTGATAGATGTTCTTCATGTTCTTCCTGTTAAGACATCTGGAGCTGCATTTTCAAATCTCATGTTGATTCTTGATTCCAAGGACTAGCATTTATGGACTGTAGAATATTAACTGTGGGTAAATTGACCATGCCTTTTAATGTAATCTATCAATCACGTGTGTACATGCAACATGAACTGCATGAAATTCAGATTTAAAATCATGTGTGTTTATTTTGTTTTACTAGGCAAGTTAGTTAAGAACAAATTCTTATTTTCAATAATGGTCTAGGAACAGTGGGTTAACTGCCTGTTCAGGGGCAGAACGACAGATTTGTACCTTGTCAGCTCAGGGAATTGAACTTGCAACCTTTCAGTTACTAGTCCAATGCTATAACCACTAGGCGACCCTGCGGCCCCATGTATGCATGGCTTTAAAACAACTCTTAGTAGCCTAAGAGGACACGGTCCCTAAGAAGTTAACCACAGTGAAAAATCACAAACCTTTTACTTGCAATATAAAAAATATATATTTTTCTTAAGAAATATTTTAAATAAACAAGTTAAGATTATAACAGCTTGCGGACTGCATTGGGTGCAATGCATTTCCGTAAGTAAAGAGCTCAATGGTGTATTCACTAAGTGTGGAACAAAACATCTGCAGTGCTTCCATCAAAGTACGTCTCTCTCTCTCTTCGCAAAGTGCGTCTCTCTCTGCTCCTGGTCTCCATGTGTTCCTGATTGTGACCCATTGTGACACTAATTATACTTTATATCAGTGTAAATAATCATCACCTTCTCACAAACCCTCAGTGATCACAGAAAATGTTGGCCGTTATATTCAAACCTCACCCCTTCATTATCATATTCTATTTTTAAATATGCTATTGTCAAGCAACCAAAAGTGAAAACTAACCATTTTTCCAATTACAAGAATATACAGTATACTGTATGAAGACTGGACAATGTACCAGATATAATTTGGTCCTAAATAGATGACATCATGAGCTCAATCAAAGTAAAGAATATGAATGTGACCAACATATCACTCTTGAAGGCTACATAAAGTAGGCTATACAGGTTATTTACCAGCTTTACTGTTCATGTTCAGGTTTTGGAGAGCAGATGAGTAGATCTATCAGGTGTGTTACACAGTAAGTCTGTCACTACCTTCCGCAGTGTTGCTTTTATACAGTAAGACTATTGTGTCTGTCAGGAATTCTGCCCCTTATGCAATCTCTTGGCAGTTATCCATGTTGTAAAATCAGTATCCTTGCTAACATAAAGCAGAATAAGAAAGAAAATGCAGCATATTCATTGGTGGCTCGAATGAATTAATGTTTTGAGTAAGATGTTTTTCTCAGTCAGCTGAATGCACCTTTAAGTTCATAGAACCTTGGTTATGGGAGTATGAAATGACTTTGAACTCTGCTTAGGCAAACAAAGAATAAGGTCAGGGCAATAAGCTGAGAACAATAGCCGTGCACTTAATCGTAGTACCTCCATATGGAATACATTTGAAAGTTATCCTCTTTTAAGGCATGAACTGGTATGTTCAGATTGAATTAAAACATTGTTTCATGGTGGGTTATGAGGAAGTTGTGGAACTGAAACCATTGTTGTGTTTCAGGTGGCAAAGAGCCAAAAGTCATACAGTCACTGTTTGTTTAGGGCATCACCGTCTCTCATCAAACAGACACATCCAGTTATCTGCGGGGCTCTGAGGTACTGGAACACTTTGAGAAAGAAAGTGTCAAACACAACGTAGGAGCCAAGTAGCCTACTATCTATGTCGGTGAAGCAGACAACACTCTCCAAGATGCTAATTTATTCAAATCATTTAGACATCACTGCTGCATGCCCACATACTTGAGTACCGCTGTTTAAAGCAAGACAAGGTGTCCTTGGATGAATGTACACAAGTGGTATAACCAGAATTGTTAAAAATACCCACACAAAAGTTCCATCTAACTGAAGTGTCTGTATGCTGAGAGACAGTGATGCCCTAAAAAAACATTGAGGACTTTTGGCTCTTTGCCACCTGGAACACAACAATGGTTTCATTTCCACAACTTTCTCATAACCACCATGAAACTATGTTATAATTAAATCGGACCATAACAGTTCACGCCCTACATGAAGTCAATGTTCAAATGTAGTCCATGAAAAGGTATTAGGATTATGAACACAGCTATTGTCCTCAGGATGCTGCCCTGCCCTTATCCTTAGTCTGCCTAAGCAAAGCAGAAGAAACCCAAAGTAATTTCATACTCACATAACTCACAAGGTATATTCAGCTGACAGAGAAAAACAACTTACTCAAAACATTCATTCATTCGAGCCGCAATTGACTATGCTGCTGTTTTTTTCTCATTCTTCTTTGTGTTTGCAAGGACACTGATTTTACAACGTGGATAACTGCCAAGAGAATACATAAGGGTGTCTCTGGCAGGCACCTTAGCCATACAGGTTAAAAGCAGCACTGTCTTATACACCTGATAGATCTACTCATCTACACTCCAAAACCTGAACATGAGCAGCACATTCGGAAAGTAACCTGTGAAATCCTACTTTATGTAGCCTTCAAGTGAGATATTGTTGCCACTTTTTTATTCTCCACCTTGATTGAGCTCATGCATGTGTTCTATTTGAGACATAATTATGTCTGGTACATTGTCTTTCTACAGTTCCTTTCCACTTGACAATAGCATATTTGAAAATACAATATGATGATGAATTGGTTAGAAAATAAAGGGTAACATTTTCTGTGATCACTGAGGGTTTCTGTCACGACTTCCGCCAAAATTGGTCCCTCTCTTTGTTCGGACGGCGAGGGTCGACGTCAAGTTTTTCTAGCCATCGCCGATCCATTTTTTGTTTTCCATTGTTTTTGTCCTTGTTTCTCACACCTGGTTTCAATCCCACAATTACTTGATCATTATTTAACCCCCATGTTTGTTTGTGAGTGATTGTTATTTGCATTGCAGTCTGTTATTGTTGGCTTGGAATATTTTGACGTGTATTGTTATTTATTTTGAGTAAAATTGCTATATTTACTCATTCCTGCTGTCCTGCGCCTGACTCCTCTACACCAGCTACACACAGACGCTTAACAGAATCACTCACCCACACGAATGGAGTCAGCAGGAGCAGAAGCCCTCCCTGTGGTGGTAGAGGAGCGCGTCCAGCAGCACGCGACCATGTTGCAAAGTCTGGGCACCGCCATGGATCGCGTGCTGCAGACGATGGATCGATGGGAGAGAGAAGGAGGTCTGCCAGCGCCTCCACCAGCCCAGCTTGCCTCTCAAGCAAAGCCCTGGAGTGGGCCAACGCCATATGGAGTGAAGGAGACGCGGCGTTGGACCATTACGCAGAGTTCACCCGCCGCTTTCGGGCAGTTTTCGACCACCTGCCTGAGGGTCGAACGTCTGTTCCATCTGAGGCAGGGGACGAGGAGCGCGCAGGAATTCGCTTTGGACTTTCGGACCCTGGCCGCCAGCGCAGGATGGAACGCCAGGGCCCTGATCGATCACTACCGGTGCAGTCTGCGCGAGGACGTCCGACGGGAGTTGGCCTGCCGAGACACCACCCTCATGTTGGACCAGCTGGTGGACCTGTCCATCCGGCTGGACAACCTGCTGGCTACCCGCGGACGTCCGGATCGGTGCCTGTCAGTTCCATCCCCCAGCACCTCCGCTCCGATGCCCACTGAGCTGGGAGGTGCTGCGCTTAGGGCGACCAGAGGAGGGGCCATTCCCTGCACCATCTGTGGCCACAGAGGGCACACTGCTGGTCAGTGCTGGGGGGTTTCTCAGGGAGTTGAGGCAGCAGGCAGGGCAGTATCGTGTCACCCCAGGTGAGTAGGCACCAGGCTCACCAGGCTCAGAGCCCCCTCACATGTTTGTGTTTATTACATTTCCTGAGTTTTCCCCGTATTCTCAGCATAAGGCGCTGGTAGACTCAGGCGCAGCTGGGAATTTTATTGACCGTTCATTTGCCCATAGTTTAGGGATCCCCATTGTTCCTGTGGATATGCATTTCCCTGTGCACGCCCTAGATAGTAGACCATTAGGGTCATGGCTCATTAGGGAGGCCACTTCTCCACTAGGCATGGTTACGCAGGAGGGTCACAGGGAGAGAATCAGTCTCTTCCTTATTGATTCTCCTGCGTTTCCCGTGGTGCTGGGCCTACCCTGGTTGGCCTGTCATGACCCCACTGTTTCGTGGCAACCGTGCGGGTTGATGAATGCTCTATCAGTCTTCCAGGCTTTTGTTGATGATATTTTCCGGGACCTTTTTCGACGACATTCTGATATACTCCGCTACACGTGCCGAGCATGTGTCCCTGGTGCGCAGGGTGCTTGGTCGACTGTTGGAGCATGACCTGTACGTCAGGGCTGAGAAATGTCTGTTCTTCCAACAGTCCGTCTCCTTCCTAGGGTACCGCATTTCCACGTCAGGGGTGGAGATGGAGAGTGACCGCATTTTAAGCCGTGTGTAATTTGCCGACTCCCACCACGGTAAAGGAAGTGTAGGGGTTCCTAGGGTTTGCCAACTACTACCGGAGGTTTATCTGGGGCTTTGGTCAGGTAGCGGCTTCCATTACCTCACTGCTGAAGGGGGGACCGGCGCGACTGCAGTGGTCGGCTGAGCCGGACAGGGCTTTTAGTCACCTGAAGGCTGTGTTTACCACGGCTCCTATACTGGCTCATGCAGATCCTTCTTTGGCGTTCATAGTGGAGGTGGACGCGTCCGAGGCTGGGATAGGAGCCGTGCTCTATCAGCGCTCGGGTACGCCACTGAAGCTCCGCCCCTGTGCCTTCTTTTCGAAGAACCTCAGCCCGGCGGAGCGAAACTATGATGTGGGGGACCGGGAGCTGTTGGCTGTCATCAAGGCTCTGAAGGCGTGGAGACATTGGCCTGAGGGGGCGAAACACCCTTTTCTCATCTGCACTGACGATCGCAATCTGGAGTACATCCGGGATACGAGGAGACTGAACCCTCGTCAGGCAAGGTGGGCCATGTCCTTTACCCGTTTTGTTTCACCCTGTCCTACCGACCAGGTTCCCAGAACGCTAAGGCAGACGCACTGTCCCGGATGTATGACACAGAGGAGGGGTCCATGGATCACACTCCCATACTCCCGGCTTCTTGCCTGGTGGCACCGGTAGTGTGGGAGCTGGATGCGGACATCAAGCGGGCATCAAGAGCCCACTCCCTCTCAGTGTCCAGCTGGGCATCTTTATGTTCCGTCTGCTGTCCGCGACCGGTTGATCAATTAGGCCCACACGTCACCCTCCTCTGGTCATCCTGGCATCGGTCAGACAGTGCGCTGTCTTAGTGGGAAGTACTGGTGGTCCACCTTGGCCAAGGACATGAGGGTTTATGTTTCCTCCTGCTCGGTGTGCGCCCAGTGCAAGGCTCCTAGGCTCCTAGGCTCCTGCCCAGAAGGAAGGTACAACCCCTACCCGTTCCACAACAGCCGTGGTCGCACCTGTCGGTGGACTTCCTGACTGTTCTTCCTCCCTCAAAGGACAACACCATGATCCCGGTCATTGTGGATCGGTTTTCCATGTCCTGCCGTCTCCTCCTTTTGCCCGGTCTCCCTACGGCCCTACAGACTGCGGTGGCCCTGTTCACACACGTCTTCCGGCACTACGGGGTCCCCAGTTCACATCCAGGGTCTGGAGGGCGTTTATGGAACGTCTGGGGGTCTCGGTCAGCCTCACCTCAGGTGTTCACCCCGAGAGTAACTGGCAGGCGGAGAGAGTAAACCAGGATGTGGGTAGGTTTCTGCGGTCATGTTGCCGGGACCGGCCGGGGGAGTCCTCCACTAACCTCTCTCCCTTCCAGTGCGTACTGGGGTATCAGCCGGAACCTTGGCATCAGAGCCAGATCGAGGCTGCTGCGGTGGACGAATGATTTATGCGCCTGGAGGAGACCTGACACGCCGCCCATGTGCACCTGCAATGGGCCGTGAGGCAGCAGAAGCCGAGCGCCGACCACCACCACAGTGAGGACTGGGTCTGGCTCTCGACCCGAAACCTGCCCCTCCGCCTGCCCTGCCGGTAGCTGGGTCCGCGGTTGGGAAGACTGGAGTTGGGAAGAGTGCAGTTGGAAACACCATCCTGAGGAAAGATGCTTTTGTGTCTAAGTCGTCCCCTGTGTCTAAGTCGTCCCCTGAAAAAGGCAGAGGGGAGGTGGATGGGCAATGGGTTGCTGTTATCGACGCTCCGGGTGTGTTTGACTCCAACTGTACCAAAGAGGATGCAATGATAAAGATAGCAAAGTGCATCTCTCTCTGCTCCTGGTCCCCATGTGTTCCTGATTGTGACCCAGCTGGGTAGATTCACACCTGAGGAGTAGGAAACAGTGAAGATCATCTAGAAAACCTTTGGGGAAAAAGCTATTTAGCAATGGTGCAGAACTTCAATTCAAGAAAATGTGGAACAGAGTCAGGATCTACTGAGTTTTATTAAGGAATGCCATGGTGGATATCATAGCTGAAAAAGACAAACAAGATGGTCAAGAGGAATGGAGAAAGCCACTACACCACTGAGATGTTCCAGGCAGCTGAGAGAGCAATTCGAGAAGAGGAGGAGAGGATCCTGAAAAAGAAAGAAGACACGAGACGTAAGGAGGCTAAATTTGCAGGAATTGCCCAGGAGAAGGCAACATAAAAGCTGGAAGAAAAATAAGAGAAGATAGAAATGAAGCTGAAAAGAAAAACAAGTTCATATTAGCCGCTGAAGTTGGAGCGGTAGTTGGAGCTGGAGCTAGAGGGGCAAAAATAGGCTCATCAGTGGGGTTCTTGAGAGGGGGGAAGGGGGTCATATGGGGGGTTGTAGGGGGGTTATCATTGGCGGCAGTAGGGGCGGTATCAGGAGATACTGTAGCTGTTTCAGGAATTGAAGTAGCAGATCAATACAGTATCCAGTAATTGTGTCATATAATTATTGTTGATTTGGCGCTCACTCAAACTTAATTGATAACCATTCTTACATGTCTTAAGCCCAGAATCTATTCTACCATGCCCAGAATTCTGCTCCTTTTATTTTCTGCTCCCAATGCACTGACTGAGAACACGTTCTCATTTACAGCAACGACCTGGGGAATAGTTACAGGGGTGAGGAGGGGGATGAATGAGCCAATTGTAAGCTGGGGATGATTAGGTGACCATGATGGTATGAGGGACAGCTTGGGAATTTAGCTAGGACACCGGGGTTAACACCCCTACTCTTACGATAAGTGTCAAGGGATCTTTAACTAACTGATCACCAACCATTTCGAATCGAACCGTACCTTCTCCACTATGCAATCTGGTTTCTGAGCTAGTCATGGGTGCACCTCAGCCACACTCAAGGTACTAAACGATATCATAACCGCCATCGATAAAAGACAGTACAGCCGTCTTCATTGACCTGGCCAAAGCTTTCGACTCTGTCAATCACCGCATTGACGTCTTATTGACAGAATCAACAACCTTGGTTTCTCAAATGACTGCCTCGCCTGGTTCACCAACTACTTCTCAAATAGAGTTCAGTGTGTCAAATCGGAGGGCTTGTTGATGGGACCGCTGGCATTCTCTATGGGGGTGCCACAGGGTTCAATTCTCGAGACGGCTCTTTTCTCTGTATATATCAATGATGTCGCTCTTGCTGCTGGTGATTCTCTGATCCACCTCTACGCAGATGACACCATTCTGTATACATCTGGCCCTTCTATGGACACTGTGTTGCCAAACCTCCAAACGAGCTTCAGTGCCATACAACTCTTATTCCGTGGCCTCCAACTGCTTTATATGCTAGCAAAACTAAATGCATGCTCTTCAACCGATTGCTGCCCGCACCCGCCTGCTCGACCAGCATCACTACTCTGGATGTTTCTGTCCTAGAATATGTGGACAACTAGAAATACCTAGGTGTCTGGTTAGACTGAAAGCTCTCCTTCCTGATTCACATTAAGCATCTCCAATCCAAAATTAAATCTAGAATTGGCTTCATATTTTGCAAGAAAGCCTTCTTCACTCATGCTGCCAAATATACCCTCGTAAAACTGACTATCCTACCAAAATAGCCTCCAACACTCTACTCAGCAAGCTGGATCTAGTCTATCACAATGCCATCCGTTTTGTTACCGAAGCTCCATATACTACCCACCACTGCGACCTGCATGCTCTCTTTGGCTGGCACTCGATACGTATTTGTCGCAAAACCCACTGGCTCCACGCCATTTGTAAGTCTATGCTAGGTAAACCCCGCCTTATCTCAGCTCACTGGTCACCTTAGCAACACCCACCCATGCACGCGCTCCATCAAGTATATTTCACTGGTCATCCCCAAAGCCAACACCTCATTTGGCTGCCATTCCTTCCAGTTCTCGGCTGCCAATGACTGGAACAAATTGCAAAAATCACTGAAGCTCGAGACTTATATCCCCCTCTCTAACTTTAAGCATCAGCTGTCAGAGCAGCTTACCAATCACTGTACCTGCACACAGACCATCTGTAAATAGCTCACCAAAGTACCTCATCCTCATATTGTTATGTATTCTTTGCTCTTTTGCACCCCAGTATCTCTACCTGCACATCATCATCTGCACATCTATCATTCCACTGTCAATGCTAAATTGTAATTTTTTTGCCTCTATGGCCTATTTATTGCCTTACCTCCCTAATCCTACTGCATTTGCACACACTGTACATGTATTTTTCTTATTGACTGTACGTTTGTTTACTCCATGTGTAACTCTGTGTTGTTGTTTTTGTCGCACTGCTTTGCTTTATTTTGGCCAGGTTGCAGTTGTAAATGAGAACTTGTTCTCAGCTGGGCTACCTGGTTAAATAAAATCGAAATAAATAAAAAGAAACACAGGGGATAATGAAGGGAGAGGGGAGACACCTGGTGGGGGGTGGAGGCAAGCACAAAGACAGGTGAAACAGATCAGGGTATTACACAAAGAGATGGTAATATAACAGGAAGGACAGACCTAAAGGGGAAGGAACGTTTATGTAGAAGAGGTGCTGAAGGTATATAAACGGTAATTTCCTCTTCATGTCTCTGTGCCATGAGTAGTAGTTTGTTCGCCAACACCTAACGGTAGCTAGGCTAGGGGTTAGGGTTAAGGTTAGGGTTAAGTTTAGGAGTTAGGTTAAATGGTTACGGTTAGGGTTAGGGTTAGGGGAAGGATTATCTAAAAGGGTTAAGGTTAGGGTTAGCTAACATGCTAAGTAGTTGCAAAGTAGATAAAAAGTAGTAAGTAGTCCAAAAGTTGCTAATTATGTGAAATGCGCAAGTTGTGACTCCCAATCAGCTCCCGGTGCATTTCCCCAAATTGTAGGAAATCATAGAAAACCCTGAGTGAAACGTAATGCGACAGCTCCGTAAAGTGTAAGCACATACAAAATGTGCGTTTGATTCCTTTTTTATAGATTCGGCCTCAAATAAGTATCATTACAAGAGCAAACTACTACACTGTAGCTCTTTAGTATCCTTACATGAGTACAGAAACGAATACAACTGACATATCTTCACTTCAAACATGAACAGAAAAGTGTCTTATTCTGGTGAGTAGCCTTTAGTGTACAGAGGTGAAAAGTTAATTACTTGAAATATAAGGGTATTGATGATGTTTTTTCCTATGTGTTTATTCCTTTTAACTTCATGTGCTCTAGAAATATAATAAAGTGGAGCATTATTTTCATGTTACCCTAATGCTTTTCTTTTTTTTTGTCAAGTTTGCAAAAACAGTTTATTGCATTTCAGTCATAACTAGTGGGAAAGGATTTCAGTAAATGTATGAAGGTGAAGAGAACCTACGGGTGTGTCAGGGGGTGGGCACCTGAGAGATGCTGTATAAAAGAAGTGGGCAGACCCACACTGTAGCTTTTTAGTATCCTTACAGGAGCATAGAAACTGCTGCTACTACTACTACTACTACTACTACTAACACTACTACTACTACTAATACTACTACTACTGACACTACTAGTACTACTATTACTATTACTACTACTGACACTACTACTACTACTACTACTACTACTACTACTACTGCTACTACTACTACTCTCACATAGTGTTTGAGACTGACAGATCTTCACTCCTAACATGAACAACAACATTTCTCAGTCTGGTGAGTAGCCTTTAGTGTACAGAGGTGGGAACTGAAGTCAATTATTTGGAATAGAAGGGTATTGGTGTTGTTTTTTACAATGTGTTTCTTCCTTTGAACTTCATGTACTTTAGAAATATAATAATGTACAGCAGTGGGGAGCGTTATTTTATGTTACTCCACTGCTTTTCTTTTTTTTTGTAAAGTTGAGTCAGTGGAGTAGATCATACTTATTAAGTTAAAATAGATGTTTTATTAACACTTTAGGGAATACTTTATTTGGGACTAGAGATTCTAGTTATATCTAGTATTCATTCATGAATTACCAAATGTTTGATTATGCTAGTAGCCTATGCACTGATTGTACATCACTGTTTAAGAGCACTCCCCTCTCTCTCGCTCTCCTACTTTCGTTCTCATTCTCTCTTGATGTAATTATTCTAAAAAGGAACACATGAGTTTTAATTTTGAGTTTTAAAAAAGGCTTCTAAAGTTTATAATTTCCACCTTAAAAGTTCAGACTTGATTTGCCCTAAACAAAAAATGTATCAACTACAAAAATAATTCACAATTCCTGTTACTGCAGGATTATTTCCCTGCTGTATGAAACTGACTCAAATTAAGATTCTACATCTGTGCAGGCAATGCTCACACATTATTTTTGTGTCAAGAAGAAGTGTGAAACTGAAAATGTAGCTATTCCTCAAAATGTGCTAACATGTGGTACATGAAGTCTAGACCTCTTTAAAAGGTAACAGCCGTGTCCATTTAATCCAACAGAACTCCTACTGCAGACACAAAATGAGGAGGTCCGGATTGTTCTGGTTGGGAAGACTGGAGCTGGGAAAAGTGCAGCAGGAAACACCATTGTCGGGACAAAAGCTTTCCTATCAAAGTTTTCCTCCAGTTCTCTGACAAAAGTCTGTGAAAAGACAAAAGGGAAGGTGGATGAGCAAAGTGTAGCTGTTATCGACACCCCAGGTTTGTTTGATACTACATTGTCCAATGAGGAGGGACTGAAAAAGATCGCTCTGTGCATCTCTCTCTCTTCTCCTGGTCCCCATGTGTTCCTGGTTGTGATCAAGCTGGGAAGATTCACTGAAGAGGAGCAGAAAACTGTGGAGATGATTAAGAGATTCTTTGGTGATGAAGCATCGAAATACATCATTGTACTCTTCACACATGGAGACCTTCTTGATGATGATGATGTAACAATTGAACACTTCCTGAATCAAAATCCAGGTCTGGAAAGTTTACTTTCCCAATGCAATGGGGGATATCATGTCTTTAAAAACAAAGATAAGACTAGTTCCCAGGTCACTGAGCTGCTTGAGAAGATTAACATGATGGTAATGAGGAATGGAGCGAGCCATTACACCACTGAGATGTTCCAGGAGGCTGAGAGAGCAATTGAAGAGGAGAAGAACAGGATCCTGAGAGAGAATGAAGAGAAGATACGCAAAGAGGAGGAGAAACTGCAAGAAGAAAAAATTAAACAAGAGGCACGGGAGAAAGTGCTTAAAGAGGAGAATGAGAGGATCCTGAAAGAGAATGAAGAGCAGAAACTCAGACATGAGGAGGAACTGAAGAAAATGGA
This sequence comes from Brachymystax lenok tsinlingensis, assembly GCA_030435695.1. Classification (NCBI taxonomy): domain Eukaryota; kingdom Metazoa; phylum Chordata; class Actinopteri; order Salmoniformes; family Salmonidae; genus Brachymystax; species Brachymystax lenok. The sequence continues at coordinate 39,921,382 of CM059810.1, forward strand.
ACAAGAAGCTCGAGAGAAAGCGATTGAAAAGGAGAATGAGAGAATCCAAAGAGAGAAGGAACATCAGAGACGGAGGGAGGAGGAACTGGAGGAACTGAACATGGAAAAAGAGGCTAAGGAGAAAGAAATAAAGGAGTTGAGAGAAACATATGCAAGGGAGGCCAGAGAGAAAGCTGAAAAAAGCAATGGCTTTCTACATCATATTTCTAAAGGAACTATTGCAGTGGGGAAAGTAGTGGGTGAAGGAGTGGTGTTAATTGGGAAAGGAGTGGTGAAAGTGGGGGAAACAGTGGGGAAAGTAGTGGTGAAAGGAGTGGTGAAAGTGGGGGAAGGATTGGTGAAAGGAGTGGGGGAAGAAATGGTAAAAGCTCTTGAAAATACAATGAATATCTGAAACAATGCTGTTCTAGAGTCCTAGGCTTAGTTGTATTGCATTTAATTGTAATTACAATTGTATTGTACTGCATTGCATTAAATACAGTTAAAATTGTTGTCATTCTAATGATATAGTCTGTAACTGTGGACTCATTGACTTCTAAAGATGTATATTCTAGACCTGGCTCTGCTGTGTCAGTTTATGTCACCAGTAAACATTATGTAATGACAATTTTAGACAAATATCAGATATTACTACATTCAATGTTTTACTTGTATTCAATGAGTACATTTGCTTTAAATAACACAAATAACACACATAATCATCATGACAGTTTATTAAAGCTGGCAAAGCGGTCTAAGGCACTGCATCTCAGTGCTAGAGGCGTCACTTCAGTCCCTGGTTCGAATCCGGGCTGTATCACATCCGGCCGTGATTGGTAGTCGCATAGGGCAGCACACAATTGTCCCAAGGTCGTCAAGGTTTGGCCGGGGTAGGCCGTCATTGGAAATAAGAATGTGTTCTTAACTGACTTGCCTAGTTAAATTAAGGTAAAAAAATATATATATATATAATAATAATAATAATACTTACAGTAACAATTCTAATCAGAATTGCCTTGCATGTAGAGGCCCTGTCCAGAAACAACCCCTAACTACCTCTAACTAGCCCGTTCCTATAGACCCTGGTGGAGATCTGAGAGGATTGGACAGGTTTATAGACCTGTAGGTTTTCCTAGTCAGGTCACTTGGTCAGGAAAATGTCTGGGCCATTTTCATATAATATTAACTGATATGAGGGACTTAAAAAGCTTTATGACTATATGGCTATAGCTATTAACCTTTATAACCCGTTTTTAACCATTTAATCTAGCTAGTGATATGTAGGAAATAAGAAGGAAAGATATTGGAATGTAGCCGGTCTCATTCAACTGTGCTGTGAGTCTCTTTATTACTTCATTGTTTAAACAGCATGATTTACAGATTCTGGACCACTGCATGCATCCATTGAAAGAATTCCACTGTTCTGTCCCATATTGATGATGTCATAATGACAATAGTACGAACACCGAATCATATGTCCATGGAACGACCGAGTCAGAGAGTGTAATGCAATGTATGAAGGCTATTTTTCTTTTTAAGGCTGCTTAAAACATATTGTATTCATAATGCAATATATGAAAGCTGCTTTGAAATCACATATGTAGCTAACCACTAAACCCTTCTGCTGGCTGGGATGTTGGTTGTTTTGTTGCTAGGTGGAATAATAATTTATTATGCAGATGTCTTTGTTCTTTTCCAGAAACAACCCTTCCCCCTAGACACTTGTGGAGATCTTAGAGGACGTGATAGGTTGAATCAATATAGTGATAGCTCCACCTTTCCGTCTGGTTGGCTAGGTGAAATTTCACCATATTGCTTAATTAAGGATCGGACGCTTTTTTTCAATTATTGCCTAAAATTATATACTCAAATCTAACTGCCTGTAGCTCAGGACCTGAAGCTAGGATATGCATATTCTTGATACCATTTGATTGGAAACATTTTGAAGTTTGTGGAAATGTGAAATTAATGTAGGAGAATGTAACACATTATATCTGGTAAAAAAAAAATACAAACAACAAAACATGCGTTTTCTATATATTTTTTTTTAAGCATCTTTGAAATGCAAGAGAAAGACCATTATATAAGACACGGCAGGGGTTCAAACTGTAGAACCCAGTTCCTACATTTTAATATAAAAATGGATTTTATCAAACAAAACTATACTACATTTGATCTCTGGGACCCTCAGGATGACAAATCAGAGCAAGATTACTGAATGTATGTACATTATTTACCTTCAGAGGTGAATGTATAAAACCAGTTGACGTGATAAAAGTTTTTTGTTGTTGACCACTATACTCAAACAATAACATGGTATTTGTTCACTGTAATAGCTACTGTAAATTGGACACTTCAGTTAGAGTAACAAGAATGTAAGCTTTCTGCCCATATAAGACATGTCTATATCCTGAAAAGTTTGCTGTTACTTACAAACGTCATGCTAAACACATTAGCGCATGTTAGCTCAACCGTCCCGGTATAGGGACACCGATCCCATAGAGGTTTAACTACTTACGGAGTGGTGGGGCGCTAGCTGGTGTTTTTCCAGACTGAAAGGATTTAATAGTCTCAAAAGGTTCTTCCTCAGTGAATTGGCCTTCACACTGATCTTTCTGTACATTTGTTAATTTTCCATTTTTTTATATAATTTGGAAATAATTCCTTACCACAATCTTCATTCAGTGGTAGAGGTTGAGATGGAAAAGCGAACATCTGCCTAAAATAATTAGCTTCCTCTTTAAAATATAATAAGGAGAATCATAGATGACTCCCTCTTCAGTAACGAGTTTCTGCAAATTCTTTTTGTTAGAGTTCCTGTATTGGATATTCAGGAAAACTTTTGTGCATTTTTCTCCATATTCCATCCAGTTTTGCTTTATTTTTGTAATAGATTACATTAGATCGTTCTTGAATGAGTTCCTCAAGTTCTTTTTGTTTTTCATCTAACTTATTTTGTATCTCTGTAGTATCGTCTTTATTGCTATCTACCTGTACTATTAGTTCATGGATTTCCCTTGTTAGTCTTGTCTCTTTAGCCAGAAACTGCTTTTTTATTATCGATGAATATTGAATAGAATGAACCCTGAAGGTATTTAAAGGTATCCCAAACAATAAGGGGATTTGCTGAACCTATATTATACTGGAAAAATTCATTTGTCTTAGTAAAAAATATGTTGTCCTCCAGTAAAATATGTTGTCCTCCACTTTGATTACATTTCCAATATCCCCGTCCACGTGGAAAATATAAGAGTTATGTGAATGCCAATTAGATGATGATCCGATTACATTCTGTCTCCCATTAAAAGTTTAACCTTTGACGCAAGAGAGAAAGAGACAACAAAGTAGTCAAGATGACTAGCTTGATTAAGTCTCCATGTATATCTCACTAACTCTGAGTTTTTTTGTCTCCAAATATACACTGATTTTCTTAAGGGCACGGTGATGATAGTTTGTAAAGTGATTACCTTTACGGTCCACTGAAGTACTTAACACTGGGTTATAGTCTCCTACCATAATGATTTGATAATTTGTTGCCTCTAAGTTCAATAAATTGGTTAATAGGTTCTACCAATATTTGTTTGATTCCCTTGCCTGTTTGCCTGTAAGCCAATCCCACAGATGTTAGAAAATTGAGACCAGATATTATGTGTGTAGTAAATCTGAGTATGTTGATGTGTTTGATATTGGATGTGATTTATTGAGAGTGTGTACGATGTCTGTATAAGAGTAAGACTATAATGTGTGCTGTCCAAATAAATAATAACTCTGCCAAATTGCATGGTCGAGTGTCTGTTTGTGTAAAATATAGTACATATAGCCTTAAAACAGAAGATGATAATTGTATTCCATATTGTATCACCGTCATAGTTGCATCATAGTTACCTTTAACATAATTGAAAACACATCCCAGCATTTCTATAGCAATTGACGTTTCTCATGATGATGAAAGAAACGTTGCAATACTCTAGATGGCTTCACTACAGTACAAATGTATTCTGTACTTAATGTTATTATTCCCCAATGCCCCTATTCTGATATCTTCCCCTTGCTTGTTGTAAACATATATACTTGTAAAAAAAATACATAAAAAAGATAGACAAACAAGAAACATATCAAATTATAAAAAGGTTCTGTCACATCTGCTTCTGCTATGCCTTCTGGTGGTCGTCCGGGGTCTCCTTGACCTCCAGTTCTCTCCCTGTATTCTTTCTCTCCCTCTCTGGTTAATTGTGTGGTTGGAGACAGGTGTGCTGGATTTAGAGCAGATCCCCACTAGCTGCAACTCATCCATAAATCAATAAATCTCCCACTCTGCCGTTTCGTAATCTCTGCTCAGTCAGTTATAGTTCTAGCCTTTTGTCTATTCTCAAGATCCTGTTGCTCTGCTTTGCTTGTTTCCATTTTTGTCCTCTCCTTGCAGTACTGCTCTGTCTCTGGTTCCTGTCTCCTGTTCCACAACTCACCACCAACACCTTGCTCCGGATTTCACTCCCCACCATTACCTTGGACTCCTCTCAGGACCTGTTTCCCAATTTTTGTTGGTCAAGGCACCATTCTTGAGAAACATGACCAAGCCCTAAAAACCATGCTGGAGAACATCAAGGAGTTCTCACAGAGCCTGTCTGACCTACAGGTCCGAACCTCCGCCCAGAATTCACAACCTGTCTCCAGTATCTCTTCTCCACCCTGGGAGCCTTTTGTTCTGGCTCCTGAGCGCTATTATGGCAATCTTGGCGTTTGCAGAGCTTTTCATGTACAATGTTCACTGGTATTTGAACAACAGCCCTACTCTTATGCTAGTGAACGAGCCAAGATTTATTTTTTGATTGGCTGCCTTTGGGGAGCAGCGCTCTCCTGGGCCACTGCAGTTTGGGAGAGACAGTCATCTATCTGCTTCTCCTACAGTGGATTCACAGAGGAGATGAGGAAGGTCTTCGACCACCCGGTCTGTGGAAAGGATGCTGCCAAACGACTTCTGTCCCTTCGTCAAGGCTCTCAGAGTGTGGCTGAGATGGCATGTGAGTTTCGCACCCTCGCCACAGAGAGCGGCTGGAATGATGAGGCTCTTCAGGGAGCATTCCGGAACACACTCACTGAGACCCTGATTTGTTGGTGTCCAGAGAGGAGCCTGATGGTCTTGACAAACTAATTTCTCTCAATATCCGCATGGACAATCGTCTCCGTGAACGTCTCCGTGAGCGTCTCCGTGAGAGGGGAGGTAGGGTTGCATGTCCCATAACGTCTGCTTCTGCGTTCAACACACCACTGGGACATTTCGAGTACTTCGTTAAGCCTTTTGGCCTCACTAACACTCCGGCTGTCTTTCAGAGCCTGGTTAACTTCTTAGGGAGCAGCTCCCGAGGTGACGGTTTTGGAGAGCCTGGCATGCCCAAAGTAAAATGCCTCCCACTCAGGCCCAGAAAATAAGATATGCACATAATTAGTACCATTGGATAGGAAACACTCTGAAGTTTCCAAGACTGTTAAAATATTGTCTGATTATAACAGAACGGATATGGCAGAAGAAAACCCGAGGAATTTCTGCACAGCTCTGGGTATTAAGGTCAGCCTTTCGTCTGGATATCACCCCCAGATCAATGGTCAGACCGAGCAGGCCAACCAGGAATTGAAAACTGCAATACGCTGTGTGACTTCAGCTAACCCTGCCTCCTGGAGTGCCCAGCTACCCTGGGTGGAATATGCCCACAAACACCCTCATCAAAGCCTCATCTTGTATGTCTCCCTTTGAGTGTGCTCTTGGTTATCAACATCCTTTGTTCCCTGCCCAAGAGGTTGAAGTAGCGGTGCCCTCAGTCCAGGACCCCAGATGCTAGCGCCCCATCCTTGACGGCAGGTAGCCTAGTGGTTAGAGCGTTGGACTTGTAACCGGAGGGTTGCAAGTTCGAATCCCCGAGCTGACAAGGAAAAAATCTGTCGTTCTGCCCCTGAACAAGGCAGTTAACCCACTGTTCCCCGGGCGCCGAAGACGTGGATGTTGATTAAGGCAGCCCCCCGCACCTCTCTGATTCAGAGGGGTTGGGTTAAATGCGGAAGAAACATTTCGGTTGAAGGCATTCGGTTGTACAACTGACTAATAATGGTGACTTTGACTTTGACTTTGACAACATCCGGAAAAATGTAGAGTGCCAAATTCAAAATACGAAAGTAGTAAAATAAAACATTCATGAAAATACAAGTGTTGCACACTCTTCAAAAGCTTAGAATATTGGCAATCTCACGCCGTTGTCAGATTTCAAAAAAGGCTTTATGGCGAAAGCATAACATTTGATTGTCTGAGGACAGCGCCCTGTGTACTTCCTCATTAGCATAATAATAAAACCAGCACGGTTGTCACAAAACACATAAAAAGAGAAAATAAATTGCTTACCTTTGAAGATCTTCTGCTGAGGGCAATCCATCCAAGTGTCCAAGCAAGACAATCAATGTTCCTTTTGTTCGAAAAAGTCACTCTTTATATCCATAAAGCTCCACTTGGTTGGCGCGTTCTGTTCAGAAAATCCACCGTCCACTCGTCCATTATACAAGACAAAAAATATGCCTATCAACTTTGTCCAAACAAATCAAACAATGTTTCTAATCGATCCTTAGCTACGCTGTTATGTATTAACGATTATATTTCACACGGGTAATATCTGGCATGTGAAAAACGATGCGAACGCTCACGGTCCCGTACGCCAATGAGAAAAATTACTTCCTCCCACTCCTTGGATAAACTTCTTCTATTCCCCTATTTTTCAAGATAAATGCATGACACCTTGTCTAAAGACGGTTGACATCTAGTGGAAGCCATAGGTACTGCAACCTGGGAGTTGGATTTAAGCACTTCCAATAGCAACTCATTGGAAAAGGAGGCAGCTCACAGAATCACATTTTCTCGGATGGAATTTGCTCGGGTTTTCGCCTGCCATATCCGTTCTGTTATACTCACAGACATTATTTTAACAGTTTGAGTGTTTTCTATCCAATAGTACTAATTATGTGCATATCCTAGTTTCTGGGCCTGAGTGTCAGGCATTTTACTTTGGGCACGCTAGACTCTCCAAAACTCTGAACACTGCTGCCGATAGCTAAGTAGTTTAATGCAAGGAAACTTAAATCTGTTTTACCAAATGTTATCACCATGTTACATGTGCTACCAGAGGGGAAAAAACGAGCCTGCCATATGAGCTAAACTACTTATATGCTCGCTTTGAGGCATATAACAATAAAACATGCATGAGAGCACCAGCTGTTCCGGACGACTGTGATCATGCTGACCACAGCTGATGTGAGTAGGACCTTTACACAGCTCAACATTCATAAGGCCACAGGGCCAGACGGATTACCAGGATGTGTACTGCGAGCATGCGCTGACCAACAACTGCCAAAGGTCTTCACTGGCATTTTCACCCTCTCCCTGTCCGAGTCTGTAATACCAACATGTTTTAAGCAGACCGGCATAGCCCCTGTACCCAAGAACACTAAGATAACCTGCCTAAATGACTACCGACCCGTAGCACTCACGTCTGTAGCCATAAAGTGCTTTGAAAGGCTGGTCATGGCTCACATCAACACCATTATCCCTGAAACCCTAGACCCACTCCACTTTGCATACCGCCCTAACAGATCCACAGATGATGCAATCTCTATTGCACTCCTCACTGCCCTTCCCACCTGGACAAAAGGAACACCTATGTGAGTATAATATTCATTGACTACAGCTCAGTGTTCAACACCATAGTTACCCTGGGCCTAAACACCTCCCTCTGCAACTGGATCCTGGAGCTTCAAGTTCCTTGGTGTCCACATCACCAACAAACTAACATGGTCTAAGCACACTAAGATAGTAGTGAAGAGGGCACGACAAAACCTATTCCACCTCAGCAGACTGAAAAGATTTGACATGGTCCTCAGATCCTCAAAAGGGTCTACAGCTGCACCATCAAGAACATCCTGAATGGTTGCATCACTGCCTGGTATGGCAACTGCTCAGCCTCCGACCACAAGGCACTACAGATCGTAGTGCGTACAGCCCAGTGCATCGTTGGTGCCAAGCTTCCTGCCATCCAGGACCTCTATAGCAGGCGGTGTCAGAGGAAGGCCCTAAATTGTCAGACTCCATCCCCCCTAGTCATAGACTGTTCTCTCTGCTACCACATGACAAGCGATACCAGAGCACCAAGAGTTGGTCCAAGAATCTTCTAAACAGCTTCTACACCTAAGCCATAAGACTCCTGAACATCTAATCAAATGGCTACTCAGACTATTTGCTTTGCCACCCCCCTCTCTTATATGCCGCTGCTACTCTGTTGTTATCTATGCATAGTCACTTTAATAACTCTACCTACATATTACATCAATTACGTCGACTAACCAGTGCCCCGCACTTTGACTCTGTACCGGTACCCCCTGTCTATTGTCTCGCTATTGTTATTTTACTGCTGCTCTTTAACTACATGTAACTTTTATTTCTTGTTTGTATTTCTTGAACTGCATTGTTGGTTAGGGTGCAAGTAAGCATTTCACTGTAAGGTCTACACCTATTGTATTATTTGCTTGTTTGTTATAGTCTATAGGTTGGGTATTGAAATACCTGAATAATAATAGTTCTAATTACCATACTGATAATAACACCTTTATTTGTAAAGCAATTTTCATTTACTTCAAACTGCAAAGCACAAAGCAAAGAATAACAAAATTAAAGATGGGTAGGCCTCACTATATGCCACCATTAGTGTAATGAGAAACTAACCCTAACAGAACTATAGTCTGAAGTGAAGTCACATGATTATATTGAAAATGTTTCTGCAATACAACTCCCTGTCCCTGTCACCATTTGACACCCACAGGGCTGGCTCCAGGCATAAGCAACATAAGCGGCTGCTTCTTCAAAAAATATCTCTGCCTCATGTCAAAATTTTCTGAATTTCAGGAAATTGACTTTTTCTCTCTGCTGTCAGGGGGGGGGGCACAAAATAAATGTGGACCCACAATTAATACCATTAGGGGGTGGAGAAAGACTATAACTCAAAGCACAGATAATAGAAGCAGAAATGACTGCTTGTACACTATCTCCACCTGTCACGACTTCCGCAGAAGTCGGTCCCTCTCCTTGTTCAGGCGGCGTTCGGCGGTCGACGTCACCGGTCTTCTAGCTACTGCCGTTCTACTTTTCAATTTCTGTTTGTTTTGTCTCCATTATACACACCTGGTTTTTATTCCCATAATTACATGTTCCTTATTTAAACCCTCGGCTTCCCCAATGGTTTTGTGCGTGTTTGTTTTATGTAAGATGGTCGTTATTGTGAGTGTGTATTTACTACATTTTTGTAGTTTGTATTTTGAGTAAATTTATACGTGAATACTCATATCTGTTGTCCTGCGCCTGACTCTGCTTACCTGCTACACTGAGACTGCTGACATCACATCCTGTAATAGATCCTGTGTGTAGCTGGTGTAGAGGAGTCAGGCGCAGGACAGCAGATATGAGTAATAAACGTGTTTACCAAAAATACAACTCAATATATTCGAGCCCACAATAACGGACCATATTAACAAACAATCACTCACAAAAACCATGGGGGAACAGAGGGTTAAATAATGAACAAGTAATTGGGGAATTGAAACCAGGTGTGTAAGACAAAGACAAAACAAATGGAAAAATGAAAAATGGATTGGCGATGGCTAGAAGACCGGTGACGTCGACCGCCGAACGCCGCCCGAACAAGGAGAGGGACCGACTTCGGCGGAAGTCGTGACACCTCCTCTGCAACAATGTTCCTTCCCCTTTGGGTCTATCCTTCCTTTGTGTGAAGCAGCAAAAGTCACGTGATTGAATTTAAAATGTGTCTTTTACATTACAACTCCTTGTCCTCTAGACATGTTGTGATAACTCAAATGAGTGCAAGTTTTACATTTTTTACAACATTATTAATTGAATGTGGTGCATAATGGCTAATGAGTATTTATTTCAATAATGAGATCAATGGTTATGTGAGGTCCTAAGAATAAGACAATGCTTAATTAAAACATCTTTGAATGAATTACATGACTCATAGGGAAATTTGCTTGACTACGGAGCCTGTTATTGGTCATGGAGAAAGTTAAAAAAACAGCCAGGCCGTTTCATCTGTTTCTTGATAAGCTACTTCTGACTCCTTGTGGATTTGTGAAGCCTATATCTACGCCTAAAAACGGCCTTCTCCATGATGGTCCCACTTGGCCAATAACATACTGTGCATTCGAAAAGTATTCAGATCCCTATTCTTTTTTCACGTTGTTACTTTATAGCCTTAAATACAAAATCCTCATCAATCTACAATACTAATACCCCATAATTGACCTAAGTATTCAGACTCTTGCATCCTGTTTCCATTAATCATCCTTGAGATGTTTCTACAACTTCATTGGAGTCCATCTTCGGGTAATTCAAATGATTGAACATGATTTGGAAAGGCACACACAGTTGGCAGTGCATGTCAAAGCAAAGACCAAGCCATGTGAGCTCCGAGACAGGATTGTTCAGTCCTTAGGGACCCTGAATGACATCAGCAACTGAGATTGGAGACTAAGTTTGTGATGACCTTATTATCACAGATAAGTAGGCAGTAGTCCAAGCACTGCTTTGTACACAACCTGTTCTAGTGCTTCAGCCTTCTCGTAGGAAGGTGCTGGCTTAGGCTAGCATTCACTTTGCATTTAGTTTGCCCAACACACACAGACAACTTTTGTGTTGAGTCATACAAAAGTTCTTTACTGTGTAATAAAAGATAACACACCATATAGGACAGCCTGACCCCCGACTATTGCAGCATAGATACTGGAAACTGAGATAAGGGAAAACTTCTAATATTGAGCTGGTCTCCCCCCTTTTGCCCTCAGAATAACCTCAGTTTGTCGGGGCATGGACTCTACAAGGTTTCAAAAGCCTTCTACAGGGATGCATAGTGACATCAATAAGGAATCAAAGCTTTTCACCTGGATTCACCGGGTCAGTCTATACCATGGAAAGAGCAGGTGTTCATAATGTTTTATACACTCACTGTATAACTTAATATTTATCTTTGATTGTTATTATTACCGTGTGTGGCCTACCACTTCACCGCTGAGCCTGTGTTGCTTCTAGATGTTTCCACTTCACAATACCAGCACTTACAGTTGACCGGGGCAGCTCTAGCAGGGCAGAAATTTGACAAACTGACTTGTTGGAAAGGTGACATCCTTGAAAAGCAAAGTGACATTTACACCCTGATGTACTGACATGTTGCAACCTCTGCAACCTCTGTAATTATTCCATGAACCTTTGAACATCTTGGAGAAAAATCTGGCCTTAATGGCGATGTATTGTTATCTTCACACGGCACAGCCAGAAGAGGACTGGCCACCCCTCAGAGCCTGATTCCTCTCTAGTTTTCTTCTGAGGTTTCTGCTTTTTCTAGGGAGTTTTTCCTAGCCACCGTGCTTCTACATCTGCATTGCTTGCTTTTTGGTGTTTTAGGCTGGGTTTCTGTATAGCACTTTGTGACATCTGCTGATGTAAAATGGGCTTTGTAAATATATTTGATTGATTGACTGAGCTTTTCAGTAAGTCCATTCTACTGCCAATGTTTGTCAATGGAGATTGCATGGCTGTGTGCTCAATTTTATACACCTGTAAGCAACGAGTGTGGCTGAAATAGCCAAATCCACTCATTTAAAGGGGTGTCCACAAACATTTGTACATATAGTGTATTTTCGATTGCAGATGACTGCAAAGAAAATATGTATTTTCATTTGCATGCCCCCTGACATACAACTTTGTTTTTGACACATAACCTAGTTCACTATCTGTGCTGTATAACTAAAGGTGCACAGATTTCCATCCTCTGATAAAGGAATCATTCTCTTTTAGTGTAAGCTACATGATTGCAAAGAAAGGGTATCATTGCACTTTAGTTCACACTTCAGTTTGTCAAGAAACACTGTTCTAAGATCAGGTTACTTAACATGAATCCTTGCACCTTTAGTTACTACACCACTTGGGGAAAAAATACAATTTACTTTTTTCAAGAAAACACCCTTGAGTTGAGAAACCTAATTTAAGAGGGAGACTTGGCAAGAGGTCAGTAGGAAGTAGTCAGTGTGTACATACAACACAAGAGCACAATAAATAAAAATCATTATAAAAATCACAATGGTCAACAAAATGTTCCTCTCTTGCTTAAACTCAGCAAGCGACACCCTCTCCTCCACTTTTGAAAGTTTTTGCAGCTCGTACCAAGACCAAGGAGCGTTTATAAGAGGTCCTGTCATTAGGGACCGTGAATGACATAAGCAACTGAGGTTGGAGACTATAAAGTTTGATGACCTTATTATCACAGATAAGTAAAGTAGGCCGTAGTCCGAGCACTGCTTTGTACACAACCTGTACCAGTGCTTCAGGAAGGGGCACAGTGATTGGTGACTGACTGGTCTTGCTTTTGTTATAAATCTAAGTGCCCCCATGATACACTGTGTCCAGTATCTTAAAGGTGATGCTTAGGCTTGCATGTAAGCAATACCACTGTGATGTAAAATCAGTTTCTACTCTGCAACTCCCTGCTTCCTGGCCTGACAAACATCCTTGATATTCATTGATGCTTGTCAACACAGGACTTGTTAGACACTTCATGTAGCCTTAACGCTTTACACCCTTGTCTCTTTACATTTGTGTCTTAGTTTTCATTAGAATGTGTCTTGGTTTGCATTAGAACTCCCTTCCCTCTAGACACATCTTTTGTTTGATTCATACTAAAGTTCTTTACTGCGTAATAAAAGATAATACACCAGATACAGAGCCGATCGCTCACCAACAGAGCTGATCACTCACCAACGACCCATCACTTGCATAGCTGGCTAAAGAGACAGAGATCTAGAAGCGAAGCAAATAGCCTAAACTATTAAAATACACAGATAGCCCCCAACTTCTCCTTTATGTCTTTACACTTTGTCGTTGAAATTCAACACAGGGATAATCAAAGTCAATATTAAATGAATATCTCTTTATTCAGAGTGCTGGAGCGGTCACAGTCAAACTTAGATGCATAAAGTGCTGGTCTGAAGTGAACTCTGTTGAGTCCCGCTAGATCTCTTGTACAGTATACCGCTTACACAGACAAACTACAAAGGCATGGTTAAATAGGGTTGGTTCCTGGATGTGAATGGCACCGTCTCCTATCTTAACTTATATAACATATTCTGGCGTTCTGCCAGATGGTCCTAAGGAGAGGGTCATGTCGCTCCCCCTCTCATATCTTTACCAAGCTCAGGCAGGAACAAAGGATTATTTATGACATGAGACAATATGAACATTTTCAAGGCTGTCTCTTCACACGATAAACTTTTGGAGGGATCAACATGTATTCAGAATCAGTCACCTGCATGAACCCAGTCCAATTGGTTATTAGAAAAGCACAAACAGAATATTTTCCTTCACACCTTAACAGATTGATGAGGATTATTTAGCATTTATGCATTCATTCAATGTTCTAATGTAATACACGATGACTTGTGTTTAATAAAAAGCACTGTATAAATGTCTAGTTAGTATGTGTTATACTATGAGTTATAAAAGCCAATCTAATGACTTCTTAGGCTATATTGCAAGTAGCCTAGTGTCTAAACGTTTCCCCGAATCCCCCCCCCTTCCATAATTAGACTATTATTTCATACAAAATACAGTTGAAGTTGGAAGTTTACATACACTTAGGTTGGAGTCATTAAAACTTGTTTTTCAACCACAAATTTCTTGTTAACAAACTATAGTTTTGGCAAGTCGGTTAGGACATCTACTTTGTGCATGACACAAGTAATTTTTCCAACAATTGTTTGCAGACAGATTATTTCACTTATAATTCACTATCACAATTCCAGTGGGTCAGAAGTTTGCATACACTGAGTTGACTATGCCTTTAAACTGCTTGGAAAATTCCAGGAAATTATGTCATGGCTTTAGAAGCTTCTGACAGCGTAATTGACATATTTTGAGTCAATTGGAGGTGTACCTGTGGATGTATTTCAAGGCCTACATTCAAACAGTGTCTCTTTGCTTGACATCATGGGAAAATCAGCCAAGACCTCAGAAAAAAAATTGTAGACCTCCACAAGTCTGGTTCATCTTTGGGAGCAATTTCCAAACGCCTGAAGGTACCACGTTCATCTGTACAAACAAAAGTATGGAAGTATAAACACCATGGGACCACGCAGCCGTCATACCGCTCAGGAAGCAGACGCGTTCTGTCTTGTAGAGATTAACGTACTTTGGTGCGAAAAGTGCAAATCAATCCCAGAACAACAGCAAATGACCTTGTGAAGATGCTGGAGGAAACGGGAACAAAAGTATCTATATCCACACTAAAAAAAGTCCTATATCGACATAACCTGAAAGGCCGCTCAGCAAGGAAGCAGCCACTGCTCCAAAACCGCCATAAAAAAGCCAGAGTATGGTTTCGCAACTGCACATGGGGACCAAGATTGTACTTTTTGTAGAAATGTCTTCTGGTCTAATGAAACAAAAATGAAACTTTTTGGCCATAATGACCATCGTTATGTTTGGAGGAAAAAGGGGGTGGCTTGCAAGCTGAAGAACACCATCCCGACCGTGAAGCACGGGGGTGGCAGAATCATGTTGTGGGGGTGCTTTGCTGTAGGAGGGACTGGTGCACTTCACAAAATAGAAGGCATCATGAGGAAGGAAACATATGTGGATATATTAAAGCAACATCGCAAGACATCAGTCAAGAAGTTAATGCTTGGTAGCAAATGGGTCTTCCAAATGGACAAATACCCCAAGCATACTTCCAAAGTTATATAAAATATGAGGCCTAACTGGTAGCAGTAGGCTACATGATGTGTGTCAGTGTCCTTCTGTCCTTCTTCATGCCTCGACTGCACCACTGTCCTCTGTACTTGTAGTTTTGTATTTAGTAGGGATCCCAAGGCAGCAGCTACTCTTCCTGGGGTCCAAACACATTAAGACACATATTACACATTAAACAAAATATATAAACACTGTCACACCACCACATATCTACAATACAAAATGTATGATACCACTATACAACCATATTACAATGTATGTGTGTGTAGAGTGTGTGTGCTAACGCCGTGTGTGTATGTGTGTGTCTGTGTCTCTTCACAGTCCCCACTGGTCCATAAGATGTATTTTTATCTTTTTAAATCTGATTCTATTGCTTGCACCTGATGTGGAATAAAGTTCCATATATTCATGGCTCTGTGTAGTACTGTACGCCTCCAATAGTCTGTTCTGGGACTGTGAAGAGACCTCTGGTGGCTTGTCTTGTGGTGTATGAATGGATGTCCAAGCTGTGTGCTGGTAGTTTAAACAAACAGCCCGGTGCAATCAGCTTGTCATCACCTCTTACAAAACAAGTAGTGATGAAGTCAATCTCTTCACCACTTTGAGCCATGTGAGATTCACATGCATATCATTAATGTTAACTCAATGTATTCTGAGTCAATTGCAATTTTCGTAAATCCCTCTTTTTGGCACCTGACCACATGACTGAACAGTAGTCCAGGTGGGACAAACTAGGGCCTGTAGGACATGCCTTGTTGTTAAGAAGGCATAGCAATGCTTTATTATGGACAGACTACTCCCCATCTTAGCTACTGTTGAATCAACATGTTTTGACCATGACAGTTTACATTCCAGAGTTACTCCAAGCAGTTTAGTCACCTACGCTTTCTCAATTTCCACATTATTCCTTACAATATTTAGTTGAGGTTTAGGGTTTATTGAATGATTTGTCCAAAAAGCAAATATTTAGGACTAACATTCCTTCCACCTATTCTGAAACTAACTGGATCTCTTTAAGTGTTTCCGTCATTTCAGTCACTGTAGTAGCTGGCGTGTATCATGTTGAGTCATCTGCATACATAGACACACTGGCTTTACTCTTTATCCACAATATAGCAGGGGTTGTAAAGCCATAACACTTAAGTTTTTCCGGCACCAAACTATGATCGATAATGTCAAAAGCCGCGCTGAAGTCTAACAAAACAGCCCCCACAATCTTTTGATCATAAATTTCTCTCAGACAGTCATTTGTTTAAGTTCCTTCCCTATTAGCGTGCTGAAAGTCTGTCAATTTGTTTAAAATCGCATAGTATCTGGTCAAACAAATTTTCCAAAAGTTTACTCAGGGTTAGTAACAGGTTTATTAGTCAACTATTAGAGCCAGTAAAGGGGGCTTTACTATTCTTTGTCTAGCAGAACTACCTTTGCTTCCCTCCAGGCCTGAGGGCACACACTTTCTAGTAGGCTTAGATTGAAGTTGTGGCAAATAGGATTGTCAATATTATCAATTATCAAAAACAACTTACTCAACTCAATCTATTATTTCGACCAGCCCACTACAATAAAAGATGGTCCTACTGGCATTTTACATAATTGCCAGATGGCCAATCCATGTGTGTGTGTGCGTGAATGTCTGTCTGAATATGTGTATGGTCGTTTCCTTCAGTGCCTGTAAGAAAGTATACACAGCCCTTGACATGTTCCACGTGTTGTTGTGTTACAGCCTGAATTTAAAATGTTGATTTATTTGGTCACTGGAATACACACAATACTCCATAATGTCAAAGTGGAGTTATTATTATTATTCATAAAAATTAAAAGCTGAATTCATGAAATATTCAAGAATTACACAGGTGCACCTTGTGCTGGGGACAATAAAAGGCCACTCTCAAATGTGCAGTTTTGTCACACAACACAATGCCACAGATGTCTCAAGTTGAGGGAGGGCAATTGGCATGCTGACAGCAGGAATATCCACCAGAGATTTTGCCAGATAATTTAATGTTCATATTCTCTAACATAAGCCACCTCCAACGTCATTTTAGAGAATCTGGCAGTACGTCCAATGGGTCTCATAATCGCAGACCAGGTGTAACCACCCCAGCCCAAGACCTCCACATCCGGCTTCTTCACCTGCGGGATCGCCTGAGACCAGCCACCCGGACAGCTGATGAAACTGAGGAGTATTTCTATCTGTAAGAAAGCCCTTTTGTGTGGAAAAAAATAATTCAGTTTGGTTGGGCCTGGCTTCCAAATGGGTGGGTCTATGCCATCCCAGGCCCACCCCTGCCCAGTCATGTGACATCCTTAGATTAGGGAATAATTTATTTATATCAATTGACAGATTTTCTTTGTAAAATCTTCGTAAAATCTTTGAAATTGTTGCCTGTTCTGTTTATATTTTGTTCAGTATAGATATTTACGCTATTCATTTTAAGTACATTCATCATTTCCAAACAAATGTTTTCAAAACAGCTAATTTGTAAAACACTGACTTCCCTGTATAATAGCCTGTGAATAACTTTTCTGCTATTCTGTATTGCAGAGTCATTTAAACTAACCCCAGTGATTATTGTGTCTATTGATATCCACAAGATCTGCTAACCACTCTTCCACTTTGAATGACACTTTGAAGAATTGTTTTCACAATCTCTAATCTATAACACACACTCATGATAGGTACCTGTTGTGGTCGGTGAGGATGGGCCTGTCTCAGGACATACATTCACAGCAGTACCTCCACAGAAAAGACATCTTCCACAGAGACCTCACTTCCACAGAGACCTCACCTCCAAAGTACAGTGCCTTCAGAAATTATTCATACCCCTTGACTTATTCCACATCTTGTTGTTACAGCCTTAAATCAAAATGTATTTAACTTATTTTCTTCATTTTCTCAACCATCTACACATAATACCCCATAAATGACAAATGTAAACAATTTGAACATTTTTGATGTAATCAATTTTAGAATAAGGCTGTAAAGAAACAACGTGTGGAAAAAGTCACTGTATACTATTGTAAGAGGTTTGTTGAAGTGTATTCTTGTAAATGCTCCTTCCCGGCTCTTACTAAAATCCCGAGTTGGATTCAGGTGTGTGTGGTTTTGTTCTTGATATGTTGTCACGGCCGTCGACAGAAGTGGACCAAGGTGCAGCGAGGTATCCAGTATACAGTGGGGCAAAAAAGTATTTAGTCAGCCACCAATTGTGCAAGTTCTCTCACTTAAAAAGATGAGAGGCCTGTAATTTTCATCATAGGTACACTTCAACTATGACAGACAAAATGAGGAAAGAAAATCCAGAAAATCACATTGTAGGATTTTTAATGAATTTATTTGCAAATTATGGTGGAAAATAAGTATTTGGTCACATACAAACAAGCAAGATTTCTGGCTCTCACAGACCTGTAACTTCTTCTTTAAGAGGCTCCTCTGTCCTCCACTCGTTACCTGTATTAATGGCACCTGTTTGAACTTGTTATCAGTATAAAAGACACCTGTCCACAACCTCAAACAGTCACACTCCAAACTCCACTATGGCCAAGACCAAAGAGCTGTCAAAGGACACCAGAAACAAAATTGTAGACCTGCACCAGGTTGGGAAGACTGAATCTGCAATAGGTAAGCAGCTTGGTTTGAAGAAATCAACTGGGGAGCAATTATTAGGAAATGGAAGACATACAAGACCACTGATAATCTTCCTCGATCTGGGGCTCCACGCAAGATCTCACCCGTGGGGTCAAAATGATCACAAGAACGGTGAGCAAAAATCCCAGAACCACACGGGGGACCTAGTGAATGACCTGCAGAGAGCTGGGACCAAAGTAACAAAGCCTACCATCAGTAACACACTACGCCGCCAGGGACTCAAATCCTGCAGTGCCAGACGTGTCCCCCTGCTTAAGCCAGTACATGTTCAGGCCCGTCTGAAGTTTGCTAGAGAGCATTTGGATGATCCAGATGAGGATTGGGAGAATGTCAGATGAAACCAAAATAGAACTTTTTGGTAAAAACTCAACTCGTCGTGTTTGGAGGACAAAGAATGCTGAGTTGCATCCAAAGAACACCATACCTACTGTGAAGCATGGGGGTGGAAACATCATGCTTTGGGGTTGTTTTTCTGCAAAGGGACCAGGACGACTGATCCGTGTAAAGGAAAGAATGAATGGGGCCATGTATTATGAGATTTTGAGTGAAAACCTCCCATCAGCAAGGGCATTGAAGATGAAACGTGGCTGGGTCTTTCAGCATGACAATGATCCCAAACACACCGCCCGAACACGAAGGAGTGGCTTTGTAAGAAGCATTTCAAGGTCCTGGAGTGGCCTAGCCAGTCTCCAGATCTCAACCCCATAGAAAATCTTTGGAGGGAGTTGTAAGTCCATGTTGCCCAGCGACCGCCCCAAAACATCACTGCTCTAGAGGAGATCTGCATGGAGGAATGGGCCAAAATACCAGCAACAGTGTGTAAAAACCTTGTGAAGACTTACAGAAAACGTTTGACCTCTGTCATTGCCAACAAAGGGTATATAACAAAGTATTGAGATAAACTTTTGTTATTGACCAAATACTTATTCTCCACCATAATTTGCAAATAAATAAATTAAAAATCCTACAATGTGATTTTCTGGATTTCTTTTTCTCATTTCGTCTGTCATAGTTGAAGTGTACCTATGATGAAAATTACAGGCCTCTCTCATCTTTTTAAGTTGGAGAACTTGCACAATTGGTGGCTGACTAAATACTTTTTTGCCCCACTGTACATATTTTATTTATTACGTAACTGGTAAAAATAAAGAACAAACGAAGATCGTAACACCAGTGTGGCTACAAAGTGCACACCACTGAACATACCAAAACAAACCGACCGTAACGAAGGTGTAGCACATACAGGTACTCACACATAAACAATGACCCACACCGCAAGTGGGGAAAAGAACAAACATATATGGTCCCCAATTAGAGGTAACGACACTCAGCTGCCTCTAGTTGGGAACCATCCACAAACCAAACCTAGAAAATAAAACATAGAACTAAAACCACCCCCTGACCAAAACCACCATAGAGCAGCCAAAAGGGCTATCTATGGCCAGGGCGTGACAGTACCCCCCCCCCCAAAGGCGCGGACTCCGACCGCACCCAAAAGTCACTGGGAGGGGTCTCTCGGGTGGGTCCTCGCCTTTGGCGGCGGCTCCGGTGCGGGCCGTACCGGCCCAAGAAGACACACTGGAGGCCCAGTACGTGGAGCAAGAACAGTACGTACCAGGCTAGGACGCCGTCTTAGAGGCCTGGTGCGTGGAGCAGGAACAGGACGTGCCGGTCTCTCGATGCGCATAGGTGACATGATGCGTGGAGCGGGAACAGGCCGTGTCGAGCTCTGCAGACGCACAGGGAGCCTGGTGCGTGGAGCAGGGACAGGCCACGCCGGGCTCTGAAGGCGCACAGGGGACCTAGTGCGTGGAGCAGGGACAGGGCGTGCCGGGCTCGATGCGCTGGGGACCTGATGCGTCGAGCAGGGACAGGCAGCGCCCGGGCTCGATGCGCTGGGGACCTGGTGCGTGGAGCAGGGACAGGCCGCGCCGGGCTCTGGATGCGCACAGGGGACCTGATGCGTGGAGCAGGGACAGGCCTCGCCGGGCTCTGAAGGCGCACATGGGACCTGACGCGGATGGCATTTGCTGTATGTTTGATGAGAAACTGCATATTGCAAATGTACGCTCCCTTACTAGACGTCCGAAATTGTTTCTAAAATAAGCCGACGCTGTCGGGCCGTGCCCTAGGGCCAAATCTTCCAGGACGTCATCAAACGAACTTTCTCGGACTTTCGATGTCCGTTTAATAAAATAAATTCATTTTTGGCATTTTTCCACCCTTCATGTTAATCCCACCAGATGGCGAATGCCTTCTTATTGCAAATGTACAAAACATACACCTAATTGACCTGGCTTTTTCTCCTAAACCGAAAAGACTTTGAAGACGAAACTTGGTGGGCATGGGTTTGGCCAAATGGGCAGTTGGCCCCGAAACAGGATGGCTTCAGGGACTCACGGTTTTTGAGATAAGGCCCATTTTCTGGGATTAAAGGTGAAAAATGGAAATAGAGCACTAATTTGACAGCTTTACGTCAAAGTACATGAACCTACGGTGTAAGGAAAAAAAGAACCAGACATTTATCGGTTTTAATTTTCGATAAATTGTCAAATGTCCAATTCGTAATGTTGAGAAAAATATTTTTCCCCAAAAAAGTTATGGATCCAGTTGCTGCGTGTTCAGACAAATCCGTTAAAGTGGGTTTCGGAGCTCTACGTGATTTCTGTGATTTTCTGAAATCACACACACGCACAGTCAATGGGGAATGACACAGTGAGGGGCTTACAGACAGACACTGCCTGCAATAGTTACTTTTGTTCGAACTATTAAAGAACCGTCAGACCTAGAACTCTGAAACTTTAGAAACCCATTCTAGACCTTTAGTCGATCGTGCACGGTGAGCTACGGGGCTCTAGGAAGTTTTCAGGCCGAGAAACAGCCTCGTACATTTGCAATATTTTCAATTCATTTTTACATCACGAAAATGACAACATTTCTAAAAGTCCCAGAGTCACAAAGCTAGGTGCATTAGACGGCCATAGAGACGGACCCTAACGTTTCTGTCCGATAGCTCATTCAAGGACCCCGTAGCAACGCCCGGAAAACGTGGATTTTCAGCACCAATTAAGGTCGCTGCTCGGACTCCAAATGACCTATCGAGCCGAAACTCGAGATTCGGGGTCGCCTCAGCTAGGCCGACACAATGTCAGAACTGGACCCGCAGCTAGAACGTAACTAGGTGTTTTACATTTTTACTATGATTTAAACAGAAGACGCTGTGAATTTTGAGCCTGCCCTGATATATGTGATTGTTGGCTTCTAAATGAGATGGAAAAAGTGGGTTTGGTGTCAGTTTTTTATCAGTTTGGTGTCAGAATGATATCTAATTGACTGATGGACGCTGACTTGCTCGCTGACTTTTGTACATTTGCAATAAGATTGAATAGGGCTGAAACATCACCAAAATGACAGACTGAAATCAACACTAAAAAGGGCATCACCATAGTCTCTAGGCCGTGCCGAGTTCAGCGAGACGCCCACTTGACTGTAGCTCGCTCTGACTTCATAGACCGTGCAAAAAAGTAGGCCCAAAATGAAGCCTGTCCCTGAATGTCAGCTGATTTTGGGTGACAGCGGCAGACCCGTTTGGGTTAAAAGCACAATTCAACTTCAGGAATGTTCCTAAGGTCCTCCCGATCTGAGCAAGCCTAACCGTGACTGTGTGGCATTAACCTTTAACAGTAAAAACAGGGTATTTTCATCTAACAGTTTGCTATGACATCTCTCCCCATAGGAATACATTGCCTGCTCGCCTAAATTCAACCGGGTGCCTATGTGGGTTATGAATGCCATATGAACCTGTCTTCGATGTCAATCCATCAGGCCACTATGAGGTCTACCTGTGTTGATTCTAAGCTTCCTGGAGCAACCGGAAGTGGTTAAAATCACCCTAAAGTTGTTTTACAGTACCCAACCTGCTGTTGGTGAAAAACAGACTTTCAAACCTGTGTGAATCAGTCAGTTCTTAACTTACAGACTTAAAACTCAGGATTCTGTTAAAGCCTACCCCAATGAGGATATGGGTCTACCTACAGCTTCCTGTGAGAACCGGAAGTGCCTTAAATTGGGGTCACAGTGTCTGTTTCGAAGGGTTAAAAAGGTCACATCTTTACAAAACTTCATGTGTGAGATTAGGCAACCCTCATGAACTGTAAATGAGTCATTTCTCCCATCAGAACCCCTTGAAAAACTCACATGCACACAGTCCATGGGGAGTGACAGTGTGGGGCTTACAGACACACACTGCCTGCAATATTTACTTTCGTTCGAACTATTAAAGAACCGTCAGACCTAGAGCTCTGAAACTTTAGAACCCCTTTCTAGAGCTTATGTCGATAGTGCACGGTGAGTTACGGGGCTCTAGAAGGTTCACAGGCCGAGAAACAGCCTTGTACATTTGCAATATTTTCAATTCATTTTTACATCACGAAAATGACAACATTTCTAAAAGTCCCAGAGACACAAGGTTAGGTGCATTAGAACCGCCTTGGCCCATAGAGACGGGCCCTATCGTTTCTCTCCGATAGCTCATTCAAGGACCCCATAGCAACGCCCCGGAAAACGTGGATTTTCAGCACCAATTAAGGTCGCTGCTCGGGCTCCGAATGACCTATCGAGCCGAAACTCGGGATTTGGGGTCGCCTCAGATAGGCCGACATAACATCGGAACTGGACCCGCAACTAGAACGTAACTAGGTGTTTTACGTTTTCATTATAGTGACTTTATGGCAGACTTTTGTCAATTTGCAATAAGTTAAAACCGTCGAACCCGGCCATCCCGAATTCAACTGGGCCAGTCATTTTGGGCATTTCTGCAGCATTTTAGAGCTTGTCAAATTCGTGATGTTAACAGCCCATTGAAACATATTGCAAATGTACTGTACATTTGCAATATGTTTCAATGGGCTTTTAACATCACGAATTTGACATGTTGAAATGAACACCAACGAGCTATAGACAGGTACCACTATCAATCCTGGCCATCCCGAGATCAACAGGCAGTCAATTGGCCATTCCTGCAGGATTTTAGAGCTTGTCATATTCGTGATGTTAACAGCCCATTGAAACATATTGCAAATGTACAGTGAAACATATTGCAAATGTACTGTACAAAGCAATGAAAGAGAGTGTGGACTGTCATTTTTTTTAACATTTTTTGAAAACCTCCATAAATCAGCAGGGGCTTCACCCACTGACTTCGTGGGATGCTCCCATACCGATCCTGGAGGCACTGCACCCCCCTAAATGCATTTTTGACCAAATAAGCTTTCAGGGAAGGTGGCATTAACATAATCTCAGGAGATGATTCACTCAGCCTTTCAACTTTTTTAAAATTGAAAGAACTCCATAAATGAGCAGGGGCTTCTCCCACTGACTTAGGGCCATAGTGGGATACTCCCATAAAGATCCTGGACAAGGAGCAGCCCCCTAAAGTAATTTAAAACCCTTTTGAAAATATTGACCTGGTAACCCGGGGGGGGAAAAACACCAGTTGCACGGCCATTCAAAGCAATGGAGGATAGTGTTTACTCAACACTATCAATCCTGAGACCAACGGGCCGTCAATTGGGCATTTCTACAGTATTTTAGAGCTTGTCATATTCGTGATCTTAAAAGCCCATTGAAACATATTGAAAATGTACTGTACATTTGCAATATGTTTCAATGGGCTTTTAACATCACGAATATGACACGCTGAAATCAACACCAATCACCGATGGAGAGGTACCACTATCAATCCTGGCCGTCCTGAGGTCAACGGGCAGTCAATTGGGCATTCCTGCAGTATTTTAGAGCTTGTCATATTTGTGATGTTAACAGCCCATTGAAACATATTGCAAATGTACTGTACATTTGCAATATGTTTCACTGTACATTTGAAATATGTTTCAATGGGCTTTTAACATCACAAATTTGACATGTTGAAATCAACACCAACGAGCGATGGAGAGGAACCATGATCACTTCCCGGCCATCCCGAGTTCAATGGGCCAGTCAATTGGGCATTTCTGCAGTATTTGAGCCTGTCAAATTTGTGAGGGTAAATGCCCATTGTAAGACATTGCAAATTGACAACCGTGTACCTGGTAATTGAAACGGGTAACCATGAGCATATTTTAAATATTAATGTCTTTAGGAGGGTGCAAGGTATCCCTGGCTGGTTAGGGAGCACCCCCACCTGTGGCCATCCCAATGGGCCCCTGGTCATTTTGGACGTTTTTCAAAAAATAGACCCTATAGGATGATTGAGGGCTTAACATAGTGATATATATCATTTTGTCAGTTTAAATGCCATTTGGACATTGCTCACTGACTTTTGGGTTCGGAAGCCGACTTCCTATGACGATATATGTAAATGGACATAACATCATGACTTTTGACTTCCTATGGTAACATATTGCAAATGGACAAAACATATTTCATTTGGACATTGACTTTTGACTTCCTATGGTAACATATTGCAAATGGACAAAACATAGGCCTTATGGACAATAAAGTTAATAAAACTAAAATTAGACAAGGGTATGTTTACACATCTTATATACGTGTTATCATCAAATAAATCGTTAGAATCGCGAAAAACGGCCCAGAAAGCACTTTTTTAAGGGGCGTAGGTATTTTGATATTTTTTTTTTAAATGTACAAATTTGACCCTTGGGTCTTGACTTCATGTACATATGCAATATGATTTGCCCCGTTGGAACGCGCTCGCCACCTATAGTAATTTTGAGTTATTGCATTTGCCATATGCCGTTTGCCATAAGAAATGATTGAACTGCCGTACATTTGGGCACTCTTTTCCATTGTGTGTATGTTTGTTCCAATGGCAATATGTTGCCATTCATTTTTGTCCATTTCATGGGGGTCTTCCCTTACCAAAATACAGGGGATGGTCCGCCCAGGTCTTGTCTAGTGTGTATAGACAGTACATACTACAGGTATATGTATGCCCGCAGGCTTCTTGCCTAAGCACTCCCTAGGTGCCTTCCCCTTCCCCCCAGCAGCAAAAACAGAATACAAACAATTATCAAAACAGTCCTTTGGACATAAACATAACTCCGCAGGAACAGCTACAAAAACACTTAACGGGAAAAAAAAAAAAATACAGGACGTAACCATCAGCTCTCTCTCTCAGCAACACTAACCAAAATACAGGACATAACCATCAGCTCTCTTCTCCTATAAAGGAACACTGGCTTTAAAAGCTGGAGAAGGAGTGGGGTAATTGAAGACAGCTGTATCCTCTGACAAGAGGGCGGGGTCAGCTCCAATCTGCAGTAATGGGCCGACCAATCAGCTGCTTGGAATTTCAGGAAGCCATCCTGAAACACACACACAAACAAATCCACAACACAGAAACTGGGGAATGTAACAATGGGCTATAAGGAGCGACAGGAGGGGTGATAAGGAGCGACAGGAGGGGTGATAAGGAGCGACAGGAGGGGTGATAAGGAGCGACAGGAGGGGTGATAAGGAGCGACAGGAGGGGTGATAGGAAGGAGGGATTTATGAGACATTAACAAGGATGGGAGAGATGAGAGGGTAAAGTGTGGAAGGTGATACACTTCGTAAAATTATTCTGGTTCGTCCACAACTTGTTTCTTGCTTGTAGACAGGATTTTTTTTCCTATGTCACTTTTACATTTTTATAAGGTTTCTATAGTGAGGGTGTGTAATGCAAGTCAAGATGTCCTATGATGAATGTCAGCAATGTTAAAAGACCTACACAAAAGTTCCATCTAACTGAAGTGCCTGTATGCTGAGAGATGCCATACCTAAACCAACAGTGGGTGTAGGACTTTTGGCTCTTTGCCACCTAGAACACAACAGTGGTTTCAGATCTTCACCCTCCTGATGACAACCATGAAACTAATGCTTTAACTTAACCTAAACATTCCAGTTTGCGCCCTAAAAGAAGTCAACTATCAAATGTAGTTCATGAAGATGTATTAAGATTGTAAACACAGCTATTGTTCTCAGGTTGTTGCCTTGCCCTTATACTTAGTCTGCCTAAGCAGCACAGAAGAAACCCAGTACAAATCAACTCTTATTCACATAACCACGGTTCAATGAACTTAAAGGCATATTCAGCTGTGTGGCAAAACAACTTACACAACACATTCATTCATTCCATCCTCTAATGACTATTCGGTAGTTTTTTTCTCATTCTGCTTTGTGTTAGCAAGGACACGGGTTTTACAACGTGAATAACTGCCAAGAGAATACATAAGTGTGTCTCTGGTGTGGCGTTCCTGACAGACACCATAGCCTTACAGTATAAAAGAACAACTTAGGAATGTAGTGACAGACTTACTGTCTAACGCACGTCATCTACACAATCCTGAACATGAACAGTAAAGCTGGTAAATAACCTGTATAGTCTACTTTATGTAGCCTTCAAGAGTGATATGGTGGTCACATGCCTGGTGTTCTCTGTCTTGGCTGCCCTCCAGTATTACCAGGTAGAATGTCTTCTTTTCCCATCAAGGTCAACTTTCACCCTCAGAATTCTTGAAGAACTGGCAATCTACTTTTTTTATTGCTTAATTTCGAGTGCCCTCTAGTGGCTGTAATACTATGGTCAATCCCCTTAATTTGTCACGGTAAATGGCCATGATCAGTTTTAAAAACACCTTGCATTCTACAGTCTACAATCAGCTTTATGGTTCGATGTCTCTCATTGTAAACACAGTTGTTATTTAAGAGATTTGGCTATTGCAGACATATGTCTATATCATATTATGGACTGTTTAAGAGTATTATCAAGGCCAGATTGCAGTTGCAGCTTTACAAATAATGTATTGATAACTCATACATCATCTTTTGTTCAAGTCAAATACTTTATATACAATTTAGAATTATTCATATTACAGTAGGCCTATATACATCACATTCAGTATTTTGTCAAGAAAAAGAATAACAGTAAACAGCTACTTATTCTGTGACTGAAAATGCTGTAAATATCAAATGTAGTGTTACAAGGTATTTTATTTTGGTATTCAGTTCCTACTCCAACATCCACACTGAATTTCACAGCCATTTTGTCTGTGGTTAAAGAAGAAAGAAAATAATATATTTTACATACAAATATATTTTAATGCATTAAAATTAATTCTGATACTGGTACTCCCTGTATATAGCTCTATATAGGACTATTGTACGTTAATCATCCACTTATTTCAATAACCCATGTCTAGTTGCAGATATTGACGCTATTGACATGTTTGAATGGCATGTCTGTTTGACATGAGTGGGACACGCCCCTGTGAGGGTATATACAGTTGAAGTCGGAAGTTTACATCTTACCTTATGGTGAACAAATGCTTGAGTTACTCCAATACAACATTCAAAACATAGCAACATAAAACCCTTAAATACATGTTTGAATGTAGTTAGAACTCTCAAATTGTTTCCATCAAACAGAAAACAAGCAAGTTGGATAAACACATTTAGACTGTAAATAGTGCACTTTGCTTTTGCGTTACCAGAGTGCATTGTATGGGTCATAGGTCAGATCTGTGATCATGGTTGATATGCATAAAAAATGACTTCATAATAAGATGTTACGTGATTTTTTTTATTTCACCTTTATTTAACCATGTAGGCTGGTTGAGAACAAGTTCTCATTTACAACTGCGACCTGGCCAAGATAAAGCAAAGCACTGTGACAAACAACAACACAGAGTTACACATGGAATAAACAAACATACAGTCAATAATACAGCAGAAAAAGTCAGCATACAGTATGTGCAAATGAGGTAGGATAAGGGAGGTAAGGCCATAGTGGCAAAGTAATTACAATATAGCAATTAAACACTGGAATGATATGTGCAAAAGATTAATGTGCAAGTAGAGATACTGGGGTGCAAAGGAGCAAAATAAATAAATAAATACCGTATGGGGATGAGGTAGTTGGATGGTCTGTTTACAGATGGGCTATGTACAGGTGCAGTGATCTGTGAGCTGCACTGACAGCTGGTGCTTAAACTTAGTGAGAGAGATATGAGTCTCCAGCTTCAGTGATTTTTGCAGTTCGTTCCAGTCATTGGCAGCAGAGAACTGGAAGGAAAGGCGGCCAAAGTAGGAATTGGCTTTGAGGGTGACTAGTGAAATATACCTGCTGGAGCGTGTGCTACGGGTGGGTGCTGCTATGCTGACCAGTGAGCTGAGATAAGGCGGGGCTTTACCTAGCAAAGACTTATAGATGACCTGGAGCCAGTGGGTTTGGCGACGAATATGAAGCGAGGGCCAGCCAACGAGAGCATACAGTGGTGGGTAGTATATGGGGCTTTGTGCTGAGTAGAGTGTTGGAGGCTATTTTGTAAATGACATTTCCAAAGTCAAGGATCGGTAAGATAGTCAGTTTAACGAGGGTATGTTTGGCAGCATGAGTGAAGGATGCTTTGTTGTGAAGTAGGAAGCCGATTCTAGATTGGAGATGCTTAAATCATTCACCTTGGTTGAAAACTGAGGTAGCGGTAGTAATCCATTTCCTTCACACACACCATCTACACAGAACAAATGCAAGGGGACTATCAATATCATGGCCACTAGACGACAATCGACAACAGCTCATCTACAGCTAAAAAAAACCTAGGTGGATTTATAGAGAATAAGAGAGTGAAAGTTGGCCTTGTCTTTCTTATCAACCTGGAAAAGGGGCCTGAATACATTTGAACTCGAACACTTCAGGGCAGCCAAGCTCTTCAGCCAAGCCAGAGAACACCACACATTAACTCATATCTCCTTTCACAATTTACAGGATAGAGTCCTTGGAATCGTCTTTTAGTTATCAATATTGACAGCATGAACATAAAGATAGATCTGTGTATCGCACGTTTGACAACTCATAATTGTATACTTCCCTGAGTAAAGGTAAAAGTGAATCTTGATACATTACGGACACTGTTGAGTCAACACAAGTGTCTCAAGGGCAGGGAGTTCTAATGCAAATACACATTTCTATGACATCACAGGACATAGGCTGCTAAATCACACTCAAAAAGATGGTAGCATAACAGGAAGGATAGACCTTAATGAGAAGTAACATTTCTGCAGAAGAGGTGGGGATATAAACCGCCATTTCCCCTTTAGTATGATATGTTACATTTTGTATGGTATGTATTAATTTGTGGATATCCATCATCCATTTCGCATTATGTTACGAAATGCAAATTGTATGATATGTTATGAATTCCAATTTGAACAATATGTTACAAATTTGCAATATGTATATGATACGTACGAATAAAAAAACAATTGGGCTAATCTCATTATTAATCTCCACCTGATAAATACATTGGTAAGACATTGGTTAAAGATCAGTTAAATTGTTGTTCGGTTTTATTTTCAGTTTGAGTCATTTAAAATGACCTTGTCTAAACCTTTTAATTAATCAGTAAAGTGTTATTATGTAACTGCAGTGGAGAGCATGATTTACAAGAAATCCCCTGACTGACCAGAAATGGACTTGCTCAGACCTCACCCCGTCCTAGTCAGTCATGGGATTTCTTGTAAATCATGCTCTCTGCTGCAGTTACCTAATGATACTTTAGTTACTGATTAAATGGGTTGTTTGGCAAAGGTCATTTTAGGTGACTCAAACTGAAACTAAAACTAACATAGCAAAAATATTTAAATGAACTCAATAAAGTAACCTAGATTGGATGTGTATGATTCAAAACATGTTTAGGTAGTACATGAGTTTACATACATTTTGTTTGTTGTGCTATTTCTGATCTTCAGATAAAGGAGCAAATGGTGACTTGAGGGAGAAAGAGGGTCAGCTCAAGACCAGTTACACCAACCTGACTGCAGAGAGAGAACAGAAGCAAACAGAGAAAGACCAAGTTAATATCTAATAACAGCTTCTACTGTCATGAAGACAATAATATTGTCGGCAGGTAGCCTAGTTGTTAGAGTGTTCAACTAGTAAACGAATGTTTGCAAGATCAAATCCCTGAGCTGACAAGGTAAATATCTGTCATTTTACCCCTGAACAAGGCAGTTAACCCACTGTTCCTAGGATGTCATTGAAAATAATTTGTTCTTAACTGACTTGCCTAGTAAAATAAAATGTATTGGTAGATTGTGAATAATTGCTGTTTGTGTGAACAATGGCTTTTGCGTGATTTAATGAGGAATAGAATGAAGCCTTAAGTCTCTGGGATGTTTTGCCTTTTGAAGTCATAGTGGAAGTAGAGAACAGGGTTATGCTGAATATTAGTGTGTCGGTTTGAAGAAGTGTCTTTGTACTCCCTTTGACCCCCAATATGTTATCTGGAGCAACAGTAGGACAAGAAGAGAAAGTGGCCCCAAGCAGCTCAGACCTTGATTATCTTATATCACTGACTCATTGTCATTGATTCATCGTCGGGGCATATGGCGTATCATATTTTGTATATATTATTATACTGATACGTTTGATTCAACGTACAATAAACTTGTTTACCACAAAAGAGTCAAAACTCAGAGTGAAGTTGAATTGTTTAATTTCAAAAGGCGCAACAGCTGAATACAGGTCTTCAAGTGACTCTTATATCCAAACTTCGAGGCAAGAAACACCAAGGCATGCATTAGAGCATCAGCTGTTCTGGACGACTGTGTGATCACGCTCTCCGTAGCCAATGTGAGTAAGGTCGAAGTAAAGAGGTCAACATTCACAAGGCCGCAGGGCCAGACGGATTACCAGGATGTGTACTCTGAGCATATGCTGACCAACTGACAAGTGTCTTCACTGACATTTTCAACATGTCCCTGAGTCTGTAATACCAGCATGTTTCAAGCAGACCACCATAGTCCCTGTGCCCAAGAACACTAAAGTAACCTGCCTAAACAACTACAGACCCGTAGCACTCACATCTGTAGCCACGAAGTGCTTTGAAAGGCTGGTCATGGCTCACATTAACGCCATTATCCCAGAAACCCTAGACCCACTACAATTTGCATACCGCTCAAACAGATCCACAGATAATGCTATTGCACTCCACACTGCCCTTTCCCACCTGGACAAAAGGAACACCTAGGTGGGAACGCTATTCATTGACTACAGCTCAGCGCTCAACACATAGTGTCCTCAAAGCTCATCAATAAGCTAAGGACCCTGGGACTAAACACCTCCCTCTGCAACTGGATCCTGGACTTCCTGACGGGCCGCTCCCAGGTGGTAAGGGTAGGTAACAACACATCTGCCACGCTGATCCTCAACACTGGGGCCCCTGAGGGGTGCATGCTCAGTCTCCTCCTGTACTCCCTGTTCAGCCATGATTGCATGGCCAGGCACGACTCCAACCCCATCATTAAGTTTTCAGATGACACAACAGTGGTAGGCCTGATCAAGACAACGACGAGACAGCCTATGGGGAGGAGGTCAGAGACCTGGCACTGTGGTGCCAGGATAACAACCTCTCCCTCAACGTAATCAAGACAAAGGAGATTATTGTGGACTACAAAAAAAGGAGGACCGAGCACGCCCCCATTCTAATCAACGGGGCTGTAGTGGAGTAGGTTAAGATCTTCAAGTTCCTTGCTGTCAACATCACCAACAAACTAGAATGGTCCAAACACACCAAGACAGTCATGAAGAAGGCATGACAAAGCCTATTCCCCCACAGGACACTGAAAAGATTTGGCATGGGTCCTCAAATCCTCAAAATGTACTACAGCTGCACCATCGAGAGCATCCTGACTGGTTGCATCACTGCCTGGTACGGCAACTGCTCGGTCTCCGACCTCAAGGCACTACAGAGGGTAGTGCGTACGGCCCAGTACATGCTTGCTGCCGTCCAGGACCTTTATACCAGGCGGTGTCAGAGGATGTCCCGAAAAAAATTCAAAGATTCCAGCCACCCCAGTCTTAGACTGTTCTCTCTTCTACCGCATGGCAAGCGGTACCGGAGAGCCAAGTCTAGGTCCAAAAGACTTCTCAACAGCTTTTACCACCAAGCCATAAGACTTCTGAACAGGTAATCAAATGGCTACCCGGACTATTTGCATTGATGTTTTTATGGCCCTGATCCTGTTTACCGAAGCAAAAGCTTTTTCGATGTGAAGGTGAATGCTGTATATAACAACTATTGTTTTTTGGATCTCAGTCTCTATTTTACGAAATTTACTTGTACAAAGATTTCGGATTGAGAAGGCCTTTATTTTTTTCTACACCTTTCTGGACTTGGAGCTCACTGAGTCAGGACCGTCTGTCTGCACACAAGGTCTGCTACACGAGCACAGGTGCGCACTGAAGGCTAGGAGCGGAGAAGCGGTTATCGGATTGGAAAACCTGATGCACTGTTGGCCATGGGAAAATGTACGTTCTACACAACATCTACTGGTCGTTGCACACTGAAATACCTCTAAAAACCAACATTATGTATCTGTTACTGTGCCTGCTCTTGACTCAATGCCATCCTGGATTAAATAGGCTGAACGATCAGTGGGTGAGTGAATTATCTTCACCTTATGCCCTACAATTTGCAAACACTCCGACAAGACCATCATGTCAATACCACCAGGAACTTGGTCTCTCCCTGCAATTACATTTGTACCATTCTCAAATGCAACTGGACCTACACTTGATGGCATACTTCCAAAATCTCAAACTATTGAATGACTTTCGTTCTGTGTCAAAAGACTCAGTTTGTTTTATTGACAATGGTGCTTGCTTAACCAAGTCCTCACACATTGGGCAACTGATATATACTGTTGTGCTTTTATTGTTGATCTCTGGTAATCTGCGACCAAACCCTGGGCTAGTACATACCATGCAATCTCTACCAACTCCCTATAATTTTAAAAACAGAGCAGGTTTTGGCATCTTGCATGTTAATGTCAGAAGTCTATTTCCAAAAAAACACATGATTAGAATATGTGCCAAAACGACAAATGCAGACATAATGGTTTTATCAGAAACTTGGCTAAAGAAATCTGTGTCAAATAACTTGATTTCTATTGATGGGTCCACAGTTTTTAGAACAGATCGGATGAATAAAGGAAGAGGGGTTGCAATTCATGTTAAATCTGAAATTCTCTCGATTACCAAAGCCAAACATTTTGAATTGCTTGCGGTTGAAGTGAACGTATACAAGGACTCCCACATCACTGTAGTCGGCTGCTACAGACTGCCCTCGGCTTCGGGAGACGCACTTAACTATCTTTCTGATGTCCTGCACAAGTTAAATAACTCTGAATTCATTATTTGAGGAGATTTGAACTGGGACATCTGTATCGAACTCTTTGAAAACTGTTACTCTGAATCTTGCTCAATTAATACATTTAGCCTACAAGACCAAATCCCAGAGCACTTAACAAATCAACGCTATTGGACATTATTCTAACGAATACCCCTCACAAATACACATCGACTGGGATATTCTGTAATGATGTCAGTGATCACTGTGCAATTGCTTGTGTTAGAAATACAAAAATTACCAAAGCCAAACCCCATTATATTTTTAAAATACATTTTAGACAGTTTGATGAGCAAGCGATCTTGCATCATCTGTACAATAATATTGACAGAGTAAGTCTTATTCCCGATGTTGACACTGCCTAGGACTATTTTTATATGAAATGTGTGTCCATTTGTGATAAGCATGCCCCTGTGGAGAAATGTTGAATTAGTGGAAGGGACAATTCCTGGTTTTCAGATAACTTGGCAAAATGTATTAGAAAGGGAAATATCTCTTGGGCTCAAACTAGACATACAAATGCTCCTGTTGACTGGGCCTCCTTCAGAGCGCTAAGAAACGAATGCACAGGATTGATCAGGAAGTCCAAATCAGCTTACTATTTAAATGCAGTCACAGAGAACCTAAACAACCCTACCAAGTTCTGGAAGCTAATAAAATCAGTGTCAGGTTATAATGTATCCTTCCTGACCATTTAATGATGGATTCTAATTAAGTGAAGGATGAAGACTTTGTAGGGGTTTTTAACAAGCACTTCATATCTGCTGGATCAGTTTTTGATAATGATGGGGTCCAGGCCTCTAATTTAAGCTCTGTCACAGTAAACTATTATATAGGCCCTCATGTGAACCATTTTAACTTTGAGCCTGTTTCTTATACTGAGGTCTATAAAGCAATTAAGGCAATAAACACTAACAAGTCTGCAGGTCCAGATAATCTGGACCCCGATCTCTTAAAGATCGGGGTCCAGCTGGTATTAGCTGGTATTATTACTGAACCTGTGGCTCACATTTTCAACTTTTCAACTCTCTTGACCAATTCCATACCCAGCATTTGGAAATCAGCTTATGTCCTCCCACTGCTAAAGGGTGGAGACCCCTCAGATGCTAATAACTCCATATCCTGGCCAAAGTCTATGAATCCCTAGTGAACTCAGTTAAAAAACTTGTTAATTGAAAAAATCGTCTTAATTGAAAAAAACTTCTTAATTAAAAATAACATACTGAGCAGGGTTCCGTCTGGCTTTAGATCGGGGCATAGCACCACAACTGCAGCTATGGCAGCAACTGCAGCTATGGAACCCTGCTACATCATTAATGCATTTGATAAAAAGCAACATTGTGCTGCTCTGTTTGTGAATTTATCAAAGGCCTTCGATTCAGATGACCATGAATTGCTGCTAGCTAGACTCAGAAACATTGGTCTCAGTGAAGGGGCAGTAAATTGGTTTGGGAACTATCTTTCTGACAGAACACAATGTTTATATACTGACAATCACAAGTCTTGAGATTAATAGAGGTGTGCCCCAGGGTTCCATTTTATTACCAACCTCTGCCTGACCTGACTCTGAGCCTGACTGCTGTCCTGTTACTTTGCCTGCCCATGTTCGAGTTAATGCACTTTTGTTACTTAGACATTGTCTGCACCTGCGTCTTACCTTCAAACCTGATAGGGAGTCCTGCTGTGACTGAAAAGCATTCTGGAGCTCTTCAACAGCCCAAATCAGAGAAGGAGCACATTAATATATGACTGTATCATCTGCATTTAGATGCAACTTTGCTGGTTGCATCCCATTTCCCAAATCATTAATAAAATTGAGAACAACACGGGAGCTAAAAGAGACATCAGAGATTGTAACATTCTCTGTTTCACGGAAACATGGCTCACTTGGGATATGTTGTCAGAGTCGGTACAGCCACCCATTTTGTTCATGCATTGCGCCAAAAGAAACAAACATCTCTCTGGTAAAAAGAAGGGTGGGGGTGTATGATTAATGACTCATGGTGTAATCACAACAAAATACAGGAACTTAAGTCCTTTTGTTCACCTGACCTAGAATTCCTTACAATCAAATGCTCAGGTCTGTCCAACGCTGGTCTGACCAAACGGATTCCGCGCTTCAGGATTGCTTTGATCACGTGGACTGGAATATGTTCCGGATAGCCTCAGACAACAACATCGATGTATACGCTGACTCGATGAGCGAGTTTATTAGCATGGGCATCGAAGATGTCGTACCCACTGTGACTATTAAAACACTATTTCCTAAACAGAAATTGTGGATTGATGGCAGCATTCATGCAAATCTGAAAGCGTGAACCACTGCTTTTAACCAGGGTAAGGCGACCGGAAACATGACCGAATACAAACACTGCAGCTATTCTCTCCGCAAGGCAATCAAACAAGCAAAGAGTCAGTATAGAGACAAAGTGAGTCGCAATTCAGTGGCTCAAACACGAGACAAATGTGGCAGGGTCTACAGTCAATTACAGATTACAAAAAGAAAGCAGCCTCGTCCCGGACATCGACGTCCTGCTCCCAGAAAAATTAAACAACTTATTGTTCGCTTTGAGGATGTCACTACTTCCGCCGAAGTTGGTGCCTCTCCTTGTTCGGGTGATGTTTGGCGGTCGACTTCACCGGTCTTCTATCCATCATCGATCCTCTTTTCATTTTCCATTTGTTTTGTCTGTGTTACCACACCTGGTTAAATCTCCTGGTAGACACCGCACTTCCCAGGAGTCACGTGTATCCCCTGTCACAGGAGGAGACGGCAGCTATGGAAACATATGTCTCCGAATCCCTGCATCAGGGGTACATTTGGCCCTCCACTTCACCCGCCTCCTCGAGTAAATTTTTTTGTGAAGAAGAAGGAGGGAGGTCTACATTCGCCCGTGTATTGACTATCGAGGTCTAAACCAGATCACGGTGAGGTATAGTTTCCCTCTACCGCTCATCGCCACAGGGGTGGCAGGTATCCTAGTGGTTAGAGCGTTGGACTTGTAACCGGAGGGTTGCAGGTTCAAATCCCCAAGCTGACAAGGAAAAAAATCTGTCATTCTGCCCCTGAACAAGGCAGTTAACCCACTGTTCCCTGGGCGCTGTGGATGTCGATTAAGGCAGCCCCCCGCACCTCTCTGATTCAGAGGAGTTGGGTTAAATGTGGAAGACACATTTCGGTTGAAGGCATTTGGTTGTACAACTGACTAATAATGGTGACTTTGACTTTGATTGAGTCAATGCACGTGCTTCTTCACCAAATTAGATCTCAGGACATTTTGAGTACCTCGTCATGCCGTACGGGTTGATGAATGCTCCATCGGTCTTCCAATGCCTTTGTAGACATGATTTTCGGGGACCTGCACGGGCAGGGTGTAGTGGTGTATATTGATGACATTCTGATATACTCCGCTACACGCGCCGAGCATGTGTCCCTGGTGCGCAGGGTGCTTGGTCGATAGTTGGACCATGATCTGTACATTAAGACTGATGAATGCCTATTCTTCCAGCAGTCCGTCTCCTTCCTAGGGTATCATGGTCAGTCACCCTCCTCTGGTCATCCAGGCATCGGTCGGACGGTGCGCTGTCTAAGTGGGAAATACTGGTGGCCCACTTTGGCCAAGGAGGGTTTATGTGTCATCCTGCTCGGTGTGTGCCCAGTGTAATTCTCCTTGGCATCTGCTTAGAAGTAAGCTACATTCCTTACCCGTTCCGCAACGGCCTTGGTCTCACCTGTCGGTGGATTTTCTTACTGATCATCCTCCCTCACAGGGTAACACCACAATCCTGGTCGTTGTGGATCGATTCTCTAAGTCTTGCTGTATTCTTCCTCTGCCCAGTCTGCCTGCGGCCCTACGGACTGCGGAGGCCTTGTTTACGCACGTCTTCCAGCACTACGGGGTGCCTGATGATATAGTGTCTGATCGAGGTCCCCAGTTTACTTCGAGGGTCTGGAAGGCTTTCATGGAATGTCTGGGGGTCTCGATCAGCCTTAACTCTGTGCTTCACCCTGAGAGTAACGGGCAGGTGGAGAGAGTGAACCAGGATGTGGGTAGGTTTTGAGATTGTATTGCCAGGACTGGCCGGGGGAGTGGGCGGCGTTCGTTCCCTGGGCAGAGATGGCTCAGAACTCGCTTCGTCACTCCTCCACTAAACTCTCTCCCTTCCAGTGTGTACTGGGGTACCAGCCGGTCCTGGCGCCGTGGCATTAGAGTCAGACCGAGGCTCCTGCAGTGGACGACTGGTTCAGGCGCGCGGAGGAGACATGGGAAGCCGCCCATATTCATCTCCAGCGGGCCGTGCTGGGCTCCAGGGGGCCCCGGCGTATTCAATCTTCTCCATACTGGACTCAAGGCACCGGAAGAGGGGCCTTCAGTACCTCGTGGAGTGGGAGGGGTACGGTCCGGAGGAGAGATGCTGGGTCCCGGTGGAGGATGTTTTGGATCCGTCTATGCTGCAGGAGTTCCACCGTCGTTGGGGTCCGGTGTCGGCACGCTGCTGGAGCCACGCGTCAAGGGGTGGGGGGTTCTGTCACGACTTCCACCGAAGTTGGTGCCTCTTCTTGTTCGGGTGGTGTTCGGCGGTAGACATCACTGGTCTTCTAGCCATCATCGATTCTCTTTTCATTTTCCATTTGTTTTGTCTGTGTTTCCACACCTGGTTTCAATTCCCTCATTACATGTGTTGTATTTAAACCCTCTGTTCCCCCCATGTCTTTGTGTGGGATTGTTTATTGTTAGTGCTTGTGCTTTTTGTGAGCGGTTGCTTTGACGGGTTATTTTGTACCCAATTTAGTGTCTCGTGTTGTTTTGTACCAATTTTTGGTATTGTTATTAACAAGAACAAGAAATAGGTTGGAGTCTTAAACAGCCATCACTAACATAGAGAGGCTGCTGTCCACAGACTCAAATCTCTGGCCACTTTAATAAATTGACTTAATAATTGTAGCACGATGCCATTTATATAATGTTTACATACCCTACATTATTCATCTCATATGTATATACTGCTCTATACCATCTACTGCTTCTTGCCTATGCCGCACGGCTATCGCTTATCCATATATTTATATGTACATATTGTTATTCATCCCTTGCATATGTGTGTATAAGGTAGCTGTTGTGAATTTGTTAGATTACTTGTTAGATACTACTGCATTGTCAGAACTAGAAGCACAAGCATTTAGCTACACTTGCATTAACATCTGCTAACCATGTGTATGTGACCAATAACATTTGAATTTATTTGATTTACCTCTGTAGTCTGGTCTCCTTCACCACCAGCAGTTACCATACCCGGTCTGCTAGGTGTTTGCTACTTAATGTCCGCAGGACTTTCACAGTATTAGGAAAGACTGCCTTCTCTTCTTGTGCACCAGAGACATGGAATAGTCTACAATCCATGCTTCATCTAGATATGTTAGTGCCACTGAATAATCAAAAATATTGATGGGGGACTGTTACGGAAGAATGTAAATGCTTTTTTAGGCTGGATCATGTTTTGTTGTATTGTATTGTTGTATGTTTTAATTCTGTAATGTATTGATTGTTGCTACCTTCTTGGCCAGGTCTCCCTTGAAAAAGAGACTAGTTCTCGATGGGCTTTTCCTATTGAAATAAAGGTTAAATATATATAAAAAAACATTCACGGGCTGTAATGGAGTGGGTCGAGAGGTTCCTTGGTATCCAGATCACCAACAAACTATCATGGTCCAAACACACAAAGACAGTCGTGAAGACGGCACAACAACACATTTTCCCCCTCAGGAGACTGAAAAATTTGCCATGGGTCCCCAGATCTTCAAAAAGTTCTACAGCTTCACAATTTAAAGCATCCTGACCGATTGCTTAAACGCCTGGTATGGCAACTGCTTGGCCTCCGACCGTAAGGCGATACAGAGGCTAATGCGTACGGCCCAATACTTCACTGGGGCCAAGCTTCCTGCCATCCAGGACCTGTATACTAGATTGTGTCAGAGGAAGGCCCAAAAAAGTATCAAAGACCCAAATAATACACTGTTCTCTCTGCTACCGCATGGTAGTACCAGAGCGCCAAGTCTAGGTCCAAAAGGCTCTTCTTTGGGAGCAGCGCACGAGGTGACCATTTTGGATACCCTGGCGTGCCCAAAGTAAAATGCCTCCCATTCAGGCCCAGAAAATAGGATATGCACATATTTAGTACCATTGGATAGGAAACACTCTGAGGTTTCTAAAGGTGTTAACATTTTGTCTGTGAGTAAAACAGAACGGATATGGCAGGCGAAACCCTGAGGAATTTCTGTCCTGGAAAAAGTGGTTTGACACATTGCCTCATTTAGAGCCCTTCCCTTATGTAAATGCCCTTATAAGGGCATATGAATGCAGTACCTAACGCTTCCTCTGGATGTCAACAGTCTTCTGATTCTTTTTAGATGCTTTTAGAGCAGAGAAGAAGAGGAATAAGGAAGTGTCCACACAGTTGTCAATACAGCAGAAGTTATTCTATTTGGTAATCTATTTGTTTTCGCTGTGAAATGTGTTTTCTGTGAACCGTGGAGGCTTATGAAATTATGGTAATGGGAAAAATATGTTAGGTGCTACCCTCAAACAATCAAATGTGGTGCTTTTGCCGTAAAGCCTTTTTGAAATCTGACAACGTTGTGATATTGCCAAGAAGCAGAGCTTTTGATGACTATGAAGCACTTGTATATTCATGTTTAATAATTCAACTTTTTGATTTTGAATTTGGCGCCTTGCATTTCACCTGGTAGTGTCGGGAGTGGGGCGCCCCACCGCTCCCTAAGAAGTTAACAGCTTCTACCCAAAGCTATAAGATGGCTGTTTTTCCCCCATGCTCCTGTCCTGTCAATAGTGCCAGTTTCCTAGTTTTCCCAGTTTTGACCTTTCTGCTTGGAGTATCTCCCCACTGCCAATCGCCTCAACTACAGGCAAGCTAGATGGGCCCTGCTGTTCAAATGGTTCAACTTATCCCTCTCATATTGGCTGGGATCCAATGATGTCAAGCCGAATGCACTGTCTCACCGTTATAGCCCCACGGCTATTTTCGCGGCGCCCGAGACCATCCTTCCCACCTCATGCCTGGCGACGGCCCTCAGCTGGGGTCTAGGGAAACAGGTGACGAAATGAGAAAAAGAAATCCAGAAAATCACATTGTAGGATTTTTAATTTATTTATTTGCAAATTATGGTGGAAAATAAGTATTTGGTCAATAACAAAAGTTTATCTCAATACTTTGTTATATACCCTTTGTTGGCAATGACAGAGGTCAAACGTTTTCTGTAAGTCTTCACAAGGTTTTCACACACTGTTGCTAGTATTTTGGCCCATTCCTCCATGCAGATCTCCTCTAGAGCAGTGATGTTTTGGGGCTGTCGCTGGGCAACACGGACTTTCAACTCCTCCAAAGATTTTCTATGGGGTTGAGATCTGGAGACTGGCTAGGCCACTCCAGGACCTTGAAATGCTTCTTCTGAAGCCACTCCTTCGTTGCCCAGGCGGTGTGTTTGGGATCATTGTCATGCTGAAAGACCCAGCCATGTTTCATCTTCAATGCCCTTGCTGATGGAAGGAGGTTTTCACTCAAAATCTCACGATACATGGCCCCATTCATTCTTTCCTTTACACGGATCAGTCGTCCTGGTCCCTTTGCAGAAAAACAGCCACAAAGCATGATGTTTCCACCCCCATGCTTCACAGTAGGTATGGTGTTCTTTGGATGCAACTCAGCATTCTTTGTCCTCCAAACACGACGAGTTGAGTTTTTACCAAAAAGTTCTATTTTGGTTTCATCTGACCATATGACATTCTCCCAATCCTCATCTGGATCATCCAAATGCTCTCTAGCAAACTTCAGACGGGCCTGAATATGTACTGGCTTAAGCAGGGGGACACATCTGGCACTGCAGGATTTGAGTCCCTGGCGGCGTAGTGTGTTACTGATGGTAGGCTTTGTTACTTTGGTCCCAGCTCTCTGCAGGTCATTCACTAGGTCCCCCCGTGTGGTTCTGGGATTTTTGCTCACCGTTCTTGTGATCATTTTGACCCCACGGGTGAGATCTTGCGTGGAGCCCCAGATCGAGGAAGATTATCAGTGGTCTTGTATGTCTTCCATTTCCTAATAATTGCTCCCACAGTTGATTTCTTCAAACCAAGCTGCTTACCTATTGCAGATTCAGTCTTCCCAACCTGGTGCAGGTCTACAATTTTGCTTCTGGTGTCCTTTGACAGCTCTTTGGTCTTGGCCATAGTGGAGTTTGGAGTGTGACTGTTTTCAATTCATTTTTAAATCGCGAAAATGACAACATTTCTAAAAGTCACAAGGCTAGGTGCATAAGACGGACCCTAACGTTTCTGTCCGATAGCTCATTCAAAGGACCCCGTAGCAACGCCCGGAAAACGTGGATTTTAAGCATCAATTAAGGTCGCTGCTCGGACTCCAAATGACCTATCGAGCCGAAACTCAAGATTCGGGGTCGCCTCAGCTAGGCTTACACATAATGTCGGAACTGGATCCGCAGCTAGAACGTAACTAGGTGTTTTATGTTTTTACTATGATTTAAATAGAAGGCGCTGTGAATTTTGAGCCTACTCTGTCATAATTGGCTTCTAAACGAGTTGGAAAAAGTGGGTTTGGTATCAGTTTTTATCAGTTGGTGTCAGAATAATATCTAATTGACTGATGGACGCTGACTTGCTGGCTGACATTTGTACATTTCCAATAAGATGAAAAAGGGCTGAAACATCACCAAAATGACAGACTGAAATCAACACTAAAAAGTGCATCACCATAGTCTCTAGGCCGTGCCGAGTTCAACGAGACGCCCCACTTGACTGTAGCTCGCTCTGACCTCATGGACCGTGCAAAAAAGTAGGCCCAAAATGAAGCCTGGCCCTAAATTTCAGCTGCTTTTGGGTGACAGCGGCAGACCCGTTTGGGTTAGAAGCACAATTCAACTTCAGGAATGTTCCTAAGGTCCTCCCGATCTGAGCAAGCCTAACCGTGACCGTACCTGTGTTGATTCTAAGCTTCCTGGAGCAACCGGAAGTGGTTAAATTCACCCTAAAAGTGTTTTGATATACCCAACCTGCAGTTGGTGAAAAACAGACATTCAAACCTGTGTTAATCACTCAGTTCTTAACTTAGACTTAAAACTCAGGATTCTGTTAAAGCCTACCCCAATGAGGATATGTGGTCACTTACAGCTTCCTGTGCCAAACGGAAGTGCTTTAAATTGGGGTCATAGAGGCTGTTTCAAAG
This sequence comes from Brachymystax lenok tsinlingensis, assembly GCA_030435695.1. Taxonomy (NCBI): domain Eukaryota; kingdom Metazoa; phylum Chordata; class Actinopteri; order Salmoniformes; family Salmonidae; genus Brachymystax; species Brachymystax lenok. The sequence goes on from CM059810.1 coordinate 39,964,292, forward strand.
GGTTAAAAAGGTCACATCTTTCCAAAACTTCATATGTGTGATTAGGCAACCCTCATGAACTGTAAATGAGTCATTTCTCCCATCAGATTTACAAGAAAACTCTCACACCCAAACACAGAGCTGGGATGGAGTGACACAGTGTGGGGCTTAAAGACACACAGAGCCTGCAATGGCAGCACCATAGTCTCTAGGCCTTGCCGAGTTCAACGAGACGCCCCGCTTGACCGTAGCTCACTCGGTCTGACCGCAGCAACCGTGCCAAAAAGTAGGCCCAAAATGAAGCCTGGCCCTAAATTTCAGCTGCTTTTGGGTGACAGCGCAGACCCGTTTGGGTTAGAAGCACGATTCGACTTCAGGAACGTTCCTTAGGACCTCCCGATCTGTGCAAGCCTCATTGGGGTAGGCTTTAACAGTGTGTCTTTAAGCCCCAATCCATCAGGCCACTATGAGGTCTACCTGTGTTGATTCTAAGCTTCCTGGAGCAACCGGAAGTGGTTAAATTCACCCTAAAGGTGTTTTGATATACCCAAAATGAAGTTGTTGAAAAACACTGCATTCAACCCTGTGTAAATCAGTCAGTTCTTTTCCTAAAGACTTAAAACTCAGGATTCTGTGACAACCTACCCCAATGAGGATATGTGTCTACCTACAGCTTCCTGTGACAACCGGAATTGGGGTCACAGGGTCTGTTTCGAAGGGTTAAAAAGGTCACATCTTTCCAAAACTTCATATGTGTGATTAGGCAACCCCAATGAACTGTAAATCAGTCATTACTCCCATCAGACTCCCTTGAAAAACTCACACACGCACACAGTCCATTGGGAGTGACATAGTGTGGGGCTTACAGACAGATACTGCCTGCAATATTTACTTTTGTTCGAACTATCAAAGAACCGTCAGACCTAGAGCTCTGAAACTTTAGAACCCTTTACTAGACCTTATGTCGATAGGGCACGGTGAGTTATGGGGCTCTAGAAGGTTCGCAGGCCGAGAAACAACCTCGTACATTTGCAATATTTTCAATTCATTTTTACATCGCGAAAATGACAACATTTCTAAAAGTCCCAGAGTCACAAGGTTAAGTGCATTAGAACCCCCTCGGCCCATAGAGACGGACCCTAACGTTTCTGTCCGATAGCTCATTCAAGGACCCCGTAGCAACGCCCGGAAAACGTGGATTTTCAGCACCAATTAAGGTTGCTGCCCGGGCTCCGAATGATTTACCGAGCCGAAACTTGGGATTCGGGGTTGCCTCAGCTAGGCCGACACATAATGTCGGAACTGGACCCGCAACTAGAACATAACTAAGTGTATTACATTTTTATTATAGTGACTTGATGGCAGACTTTTGTCCATTTGCAAATGTACTGTATATTTGCAATATGTTTCAATGGGCTTTTAACATCACGAATATGACACGCTGAAATCAACACCAACGAGCGATGGAGAGGTACCACTATCAATCCTGGCCTTGCTGAGATCAACGGGCAGTCAATTGGGCATTTCTACAGTATTTTAGAGCTTGTCATATTCGTGATGTTAAAGCCCATTGAAACATATTGCAAATGTACTGTACATTTGCAATATGTTTCACTGTACATTTGCAATATGTTTCAATGTGCTTTTAAGGAGCAAACTGAAGTAGAGAGGAGATTCAGCAGCTCTTGGAGGACAATGGAAGTGAAAATCTTTAGTGTTCATAGTAAAACCAACAGGACGTTTTTTTTATTATTATTGTGTCTGTGAGCATGTACGTGCTGTATTGCCTGATTAACATATATTTAGATAGCTGAGTTAGTCTAGTGGACATCAGTAGACACAATCTTGGACACAATTCAATATTTACAAGTCACATGGTCACAAGCTACATGGTTAAAGTTATTCATTCATGTGTAAGTCATACGTAATTATGTATAGAAAGCAGAAAGGTTGTTCTGGTGATGGCAGCTGTTGACATAGCGCCATTTTATTTGATAATGTCAGTGTGTCCCTGGTTTGTTGACTCACTTTCTATACTCTGAATCTTTCTATTTGATTCCTACTAATGATTTTTCACTGGGCTGGGTGGTGCTTGAGATGTTTGAATTCAACACAAGGGCTTCTTCTTCCCAAGAGACTCAGTGTTCTTCCCATAACTCACTATGATCCAGGTATTCTCTCAGTATGTGAGTGTGTGTGCGTCCTGTTGGTTTTACTTTGAACAATAAAGAAGCTTGTGTAACTTTGAAACAGCAAGAAAAGCAAATCTCCTTATTTACTGATTATCCCACTTAGAGTTCTGTGCGTGTGTGTGTGTGAGTGAGAGACTAAAGACTAAAGTTTCCCCTGATGTCTGTATTGAAATGTTAATGGTTCGCTGGTCATTTCCCCGTACCTGTCTGTGTGAGATTAGAGAACTGAGTGTAATAATTTAATATAAAGTGAGGGAGGTGTACATAACCTTATAATTTTACACTATTGATGATAATCGCTGCCTCTTGATTTCATAGGGCTGCTGGTTCCTTACCTGCTGAGGTTGACAGGACTGAGTCTGAAATGGCACCATATTCCCTATATAGCACACTACTTTTTACCAAAGCCCAATGGGCACTAAATAGGGAACACGATTAAATTTTGTCTGTCGTCCCCAGAGCTTAAAAGGTGTTTTTCTCCCTCTGCTGGTTTGGAAGACCCAGACAGACCAGGCCACTGTGGCTCACATGGCTGTCTCTCAATACTCTTAAATGACTTCCTGTCCTCATACCATTTCCTTCTATGAAAAGCTATACATGACCAAACCAGGGAGAACTCCAGGTTTTCCTAGTCAGATCACTGCACATTCAGCGCCGTCCAGGTTAGGGGAGGGTTTGGCCGGAGTAGGCCGTCATTTTAATATAAGAATTTGTTCTTAACTGACTTGCCTAGTTAAAAAAAGGTTAAAGAAATATAAATAAAAAATATTCATATGCATGTTGAGGCTGACTGGCTGGCTGTGCCCTTTGACCTGGTCAAAAGTAGTGCACTATCAGGAATAGGATGCAATTTCTCCAGAGCTTATGGTGTGTTTGTCTCCTTCTTCGAGTATTATTGGCGGATCACATCCAACTGATAGGTGCATATACCCCCACCTAATGTACTGGAGTGTGAGGCCGGTCACTACTTTTCTATTGACGGGTTGCATGTTTTGTCACAATATTGTTTGGAACGTTCATTTTGGACTGATGCCCAACTGAGCATTCTACTCAATACATCGTCAATGAGCGCTGATGAAGAAGTGCATTACATTGGCTTGGAAATACAATGACATTCAAAAGGAGGAAAATAATTAGAATGACAACCTTAAAAAAATTATAATTTTGATGTCGCCAGATTTAGATGCAGTATAACGTTAACTAGCTAGCTTAGATTGAGGGGAGGCCACCATATTTTAGCCAGCTAATGTTAGCATTGCTAGCTGTTTTCTTACAAACTTTGTTAGCTAATGACAACATTGCCATTTGTCTAAAGTTAATTTGACTACATGGTAATGCTGGCAAAATTGTTTCCTACTAAATAGTTGACTATTTCAGCAATGTCATCGTATTTCCAGGCACTATAATGTAAAGTATTGTTTTTCACTGTTTTTTTCTTCTATTGTATCTACTATATATTTTCCATGAACTCCTGTATAAGACAGAATCCAACAGAACTGAGTTTCAGTACCATTTCTTTGTAAGCCCAACAACAGCATCATTATTTCTAACCATACATCCTGACTTTCTGGCTTTCCAGATCTTAACTGCACATAACTGATGCAGAGTCGAACATATTACTACTATTTTTGGTTGCACTTCCTCTATTCTTTACAATCCAAAGATTAGTGCAACCATTTCTTTTGAATATTCAGATAAAACCATTTGTTCGTCTTTTGCATAGATGAACATTGAACTCCAGAATAAATACACATGCTCCTGTCTTCCCGTTCATGGGATCCTTTGAACCTTCTGTTTACACTGCAAGATAATAATAAAACTGATTACCAATATATTTTTCCTACACTATCTTCTTCACACCATTGTTTATTTTATTTGATCAGGCTAAAATCAAGATATGGTCTTATATAAAACCGTGGTTGCACATTTTCGGTTGCCACAGATGGCCCTATAACAAGATGCCGGAGTCCATATTCATCAACCCTTTTCCCAAAACCCCTCTTTTGACATTGTTCATATTCCCAGCAATCTTCCAATACTGTCAGTGTAGGATGATCAGCCATACTACCCCTCAGTCTTGCCCACTATGCCAGGGCCATCTTAACTCTGTGGCATTTCCCCAGTATCTACTTGTAAAGCCTCAACCGGTGTAGTTCTAAATGCTTGCATCCTATCAAGGCGCAACAGCAAAGTAAAAGCCGCAGAACCATATACAAAGCACTCGTAATCTATTTACTATCTCATCAAAGTACGATACATATTCAGTAAAGATTGCCTATCTGCCACCCAATCATGCCCAACTACTGTTCTCATAAGATTTAATACTTACATTTAATACTTACATGTATAAGAATGTCTCCATGTAAGCTTTTCATCAAACCATAGCCCAAATACTTCAATTCTGTTACCCTATCCATTCATTCCACACCAAAGCGTACACTGACATCTTCCTTTATCTTTTTGTTAGCAAATAAGATTTAAATAGTTAAATAAAGGTTAAATTAAAAAAAGATAGATATCTTGAAACCCCATGATAAGGACCTTTCCTCTACTGCTAAAACAGCACCTTGCATTTTCTCTATTATAAAACAGACATTCCTTCCCCTTTTCCAAATAGCACCATCATCTGCATATGAGGCCACACCTATTTTTTATTTAAATATTTATTTAACTAGGCAAGTCAGTTAAGAACAAATTCTTATTTACAATGATGGCCTACGAGTGGATTAACTGCCTTCTTTAGGGGCAGAACAACATACAGTGAGGGAAAAAAGTATTTGATCCCCTGCTGATTTTGTACGTTTGCCCACTGACAAAGAAATTATCAGTCTATAATTTTAATGGTAGGTTTATTTGAACAGTGAGAGACAGAATAACAAAAAAATCCAGAAAAAACGCATGTGAAAAATTTTATAAAATGATTTGCATTCTAATGAGGGAAATAAGTATTTGACCCCTCTGCAAAACATGACTTAGTACTTGGTGGCAAAACCCTTGTTGGCAATCACAGAGGTCAGGACGTTTCTTGTAGTTGGCCACCAGGTTTGCACACATCTCAGGAGGGACTTTGTCCCACTCCTCTTTGACCCCCTTTGAGATTTCCCTCATTAAAATGCTAATAAATTTATAACATTTTTTTCACATGTTTTTCTGGATTTTTTTGTTGTTATTCTGTCTCTCACTGTTCAAATAAACCTACCATTAAAATTATAGACTGATCATTTCTTTGTCAGTGGGCAAACGTACAAAATCAGCAGGGGATCAAATACTTTTTTCCCTCACTGTATATTTGATCCAGCAACCTATCAGTTACTGGCCCAACTCTCTAACCACTAGGCTACCTATACACCATCCAATATCCCCAAAGATATCATCAATCATCAACGTGAATAAGATAGGACTAATAGCGTTACCCTATGGAGTTCCATTTACCACCTCATATTCTCTTTATCTCCGATCCCACGCTGACCTGGAAGGTTCGGTCAAACAACAAATCCATAATCCAGTTGTACATTCTCACACTAATATCCATTCAATTTAAATCAGAATCAAAATATAATATCGACATCACTTCATTCATTGCCAAAGCTTTGGTCACCTCAGTACTAACTGTAACCAATGCATCAAGGGTAGGCATTCCTTTTTTGAATCCACTCTGGGATGGACTTAATAGATCCCTGTGTTCCAGATAATACAAAAATCTACCCACAATCAATTTTTTAAAATGAGTTGAAGTGCAATATGTCTATAACTAGCAGGATGGATATTTACCAGTTTTCACAAAAGGCAAACCCCCATAGCATGTTTTCATCCTGATTGTAGCACTCATATCCTCCATATTTTGTTCAATAAACTCAATATTTTCCAAAACTTCTGTAGGCAAATGTTTAAACATAATGTAGCATAATGGATCCTAACCTGGAGCAGTGTAACCACACCCCTCCAAAGCCCTTGTTATGTCAAACATGTTTAATTCTGCATCCAGTGATTCTCCAGAAACACACTTCTTACAGCATACATCTTCATGCATTCTTAGATTTTCTTCCTTAAGTATTCTACATTAATCACTTAGATTATCAACATTATGTTCCTAGAGTGTTTGCTTTTTCTTTGTTTGAAAAAGCCATAACATCTTCATCAGCTAACACAGGTATTTGTACTGCCTTTCCTTTCCCCATCATCCTCTTTAACATTTTCCACACATCCCCCAGCTGTGTTTCCCTTCCGATAGAAGAACAGAATTCCCACCATGCACCTTTCTTTGCATTCTTAATGCATTTCCTAGACATTGCTCTCTTTCTCTGAAAGGTTATCAAGCTATTAAATGTCAAATTGTTCTTAAAAGTTTTAAAAGCATTATGACGAACATTGACAGCTGTATAACATGATTCAGGCCAACAAGGAACCATCTTTCGTCTACCATCCCCCCCCCCTCTTATTGCAATAGCCAATAAGGCAGCATCCAATATGACTGAATTCACAGATGCAGCACAGTATTCTACTGACCCTTCCATTTCCAATTTATGAGCCTCCTTCTCACACAATGTAAAACGTTTGTTTTGTCAAAGTAACAATTTGAAACCAGGTTCCTTTTCTGAAAACCAACAGGCGCTGCATCTGTGCTAGAGGTGTCACTACAGACACTCTGGTTCTAATCCAGGCTGTATCACAATTGGCTGTGATCGGGAGTCCCATAGGGTGGTGCACAATTTCCCCAGCGTTGTCTGGGTTTGACCGGTGTAGGCTGTCATGGTAAATATGAATTTGTTCTTAACTGACTTGCCTAGTTAAATAAAAAAATAATTGGTATATGGTCATTACCTATTGTGGATTCTATCTTCACCTCACACTCACATATACCAGCAATGACGGAGGGCACCAATGTAAGTGGCCCCCGACCATAATTTATACAAACTAGTCCCCTCCGCTCCATAAAGTGTTCAACCACTAAACCATTGGCATCCTTGTTAGTGCTACCCCACAAGCTGTTATGCGCATTGATGTCTCCACACCAAATATCCTTATGACCTGAACAGGATTTCACAACTACTGTGTGTCTAATTCAGATACAGAAATGGTCTTACAAGGATTATGGTAATTCAAGTGTGATATAACCCACGTGCTCTACAAATCTCCACCACCACACATTCAAGTTCTTTGGAACCATTTATCGCTCTATGTGCTACACCTTTTGATAAAGGTAGAACACCTACCACCCAAGCCCTCTGTTCTATGACCTCACAGAAATAAAATACAACTGAGGTTTAAGCCATGTTTCTTTAAGCCATGTTAAAGCCACATCTAAATCAGCTATAAACTTCTTCAATTATTGTCCATTGGCTATCAAACTCCTAGCGTTCCATTGGACAACAAGGAACGCCATAAATCTTCTTATCCTGATCATCATTTGAAATTTGATTCAGCATCCAAAGTATAATTTCTACCATAACGTTTTGGAACAATAGGTTTGTTATTCACTTTCCGAGCAGCCTCAGCATAGGATACATTGTTTGTCATTTTGTACCTCTGTGCTTCCATGGCTTTCTGGTGTACTTCACATTCTCCCTATGCTGCAATATGTTCTCCGTCACAGTTACAACATTTAACTTTAGTATCAAGCCCACATTTCCCATGCTAGTGATCCACACCACAATTTGCACATCTCATTTTACCTTTGCACACATTAGCAACATGCCTCATCTGTTGGCACATATAGCTCCGAAGTAAAGTAGGTACATACTCTCTAACTGCGTAACTGAGTGATCCTAGCTGCACTCTGTTCGGCAGGTTCCCCTCAAAGCTAACAGGACAGTTGTAGTGTCCACTGGACTGCCACTCTTTTTGCTTGTCATCCTTTTCACTTCAATAACTTTTTCTCCTTTCAAGGAAACATTACATTCTTCATCCCAGCAATTACCCCCCTCAGTTTAGACAAAGCAAATGTGACATTTCACCTGACCCGCAGTTAGTGAGTCCAATTTCAAAAACGTCTCCTGCTGAATTTTACTATTATACTACTAATTTTACTATTTAATCAGCACATTCCCATAACCCAGTGGTTTGGCATTAGGGACACCTGTCGACAACTTCTGGTGAAATTGGAGGGTGCGCAATTCAAAAAAATTATCGTAACAATTATGGATATTAAACATCTAGGTACATACAAGTGCCTTATATTGGTTAAAAGCTTAAATTCTTGTTAATCTAACTGCTTTGTCCGATTTACAATAGGCTTTACAGCGAAAGCATGCCATGCGATTGTTTGAGGACGGCGCCCCACATCACAATATTTTTCAACCAGAACATGCTTCGTAAAATCAAAAAAGCGATTAAATATTCATTTACTTTTTGAAAATATTCCTCTGATTTGCAATCCCAAGAGTCCCAGACACAACATGCATGGTCATTTTGTTAGATAAAATCCTTATTTATATAGCCATCGATTTTGGTAATCCACTCGTTCAACATGCAGAGAAAGGATTCCGCTAAACTTTGTTAAAACAAGTCAAACTACGTTTCTATTTAATCCTCAGGTACCCTAAAATGTAATTAAACTATAATATTTCATACGGAAAGAAGTATGTTCAATAGAAAAGTAAAATTTGCAAGTGCTCGTCCTCTTCGTCGAGCGTGCACAGACTGATTTCCAACTCTGACTCCCAGTACCAAAACTAAAAATTATTACTCGTTTGGGAAGAAACAAGCCTGAAACATTGAACAAAGACTGTTGACATCTAGTGGAAGCCATAGGAATTGCAATCTGGGAGTTGCAATTGCATAGGACCCATAGCTTTCCATTGACAGCATGGGCTCTCAAAGAAATTAATAATTTTGGTTGGTTTTTCTTTGGATTTTCTCCTACCATATCAATTGTGTTATAGTCTCATACATTATTTTAACATTTCTATAAACGTCAAAGTGTTTTCTATCCAATGGTACCAATTATATGCATATCCTGGCTTCTGGGCCTGAGTAACAGGCAGTTTACTTTGGGCACATCAGTCAGACAGGAAGTGGAGAAAAATAGACCCTAGCCTGAAGAAGTTTTTAAGAACAAATCTTATTTACAGGGACAGTCTACCAACAGGGTGAACCCCTGGAGCAAATTAGGGTTAAGTGCCTTGCTCAAGGACACATCAACAGGTTTTTCAACTTGTCAGCTTGAGTATTCGAACTTGCGACCTTTTGGTTACTGGCCCTCTAACCACTAGGCTACCTGTCACCCCCAAATCAAAGATCTGGAAAGATTCTGTATGGAAGAATAGTCTAAGATCCCGCCCAAGTGTCATTATCCTCGCAAGAGTAGAATGCTAGTGTAGTGAGAACAGGTGTGCCGGTCATTTTGAACAATATCTTTTTGAGATTTTGTTTTATTTAAATATATTTATCTGAGCATTAGTATAAAATAATATAATTTCCAATTGTTTCATCTTTATAGGTACCAATAATAATGGACCTGACTGTATATTAAATAATAAGTTATTTGGGTAGATTTTTCTGCACCTTTTTGCCACTTTTCTACAAAAATATGCTTGTGAGGACTTGTTCTAGCTGTGTGTGAAATGTGGTGCCTAAATCACAAATGCCACAATTCCCCTCAAATTTGATATTTTGCCACTGGACTATCTACACTGAACTCTTGGAGAAAGCCATCTATAAGGTTGTCTTACTGTAGAGACAAGTTATGAGATATGAGAAAATACATGTTTTGTGGTAGTCCACAAGGCACATTGACAGGAAGTTCATCCAGTCAGGTCCATAAATATTGGGACATTGAACAAGTTATTATTATTTTAGCTGTCTACCACAGCATATTTCAGTTGAAATTAAATAATTTGAGGGTGAACGGTGTAGGAATTACAGCACTTTTTATACTTGGCCTCCCCCCCACCTCGCCCCCTAATAATTAGACAATTGGCTGCTCAGCTGTTCCATGGCCAGGTGTGTGTTATTCCCTCACTAGTTAATTTACAAGTAAGCAGATTAAAGGTCTAGAGTTATTGTAGCTTGCAATAAGAATGACACTTGATGAAAAATTAAGCTGGTTTTGTAATGTTATTATGTTTTAGTGATCACTGGAAAAGGTTACACTTTATCAGGAGGAACCGACATCTGAAAAAGATAGGGAGGCACTCGCTAACCAAATTTTCCTGTTGGACATAATGTAATTCATTACTTCATCCTTGTGTTCATTCTGTATTGTGTTATTCTTAGGACCTCACAGGGCCATGGTTCTCATAATTGAAAGAAAGCCTCATTATCCACGATGCACTACAGTAAATGTATTCCTTCAACTTAGAAACTTGATACAATACAGACACTTTTGAGTCAACACAAACGTGTCTAATCATGACCAGAGGGACCGCCTAAGTGCCAAATTATCCTAGGTAGATTTAAAACATCAGAATTATGCGGTTCTGGTGAGAACTGGCAAAATGTTTCACAAACTAATCCATGTTGAGGGAGCGTGCCTTAACCTATCAACCATTGTTGTCCTAAGGTGGGTATTAATCAGTTTTAAAGCTGATAAGCTTCTCTCGCAAGAAGCACTGCTGACTGGTGTAACAACAGAAATTCGAAATATCTCATGGAAGACCTCTTTATAAGGTTCTAGAAACACAACAAAGTAGACGGTCTGTCCCTTCCACTTTTCTCTCTCCTATCAAGAAGTCGTTTGGTTTGATGAACCTCATGTTTGAGGTCCTCTAAATCTGACTCAAAAATCTGAGCAAAGGCAAACAGAGGCTCCTCATTCAAGAATGCTGTACTCTTTGGGTTGAGAGACTGGACCCCTTGCATGAACTCACAATTCTAAGCAGCTCAGCTTAGACTGTTAAGCACCTGATAAAATATAGCTCTTTGGAAGCTCTCACTATCACTTTGGTCACTATTACTCTGTCCTACAGTGCTTATCATCAATGAGTCGTGAAATCTTAAGGTTGTTTTAGGCTGTCTTTTACACACCGTTTGTACACTTATTTTGCAGTGCTCTGCAATCTCTTTAACCTCTTTCCATAGTTCTCCAAAGTAACAGTCACTCCTCTAGTCCAGTAATGTGTCTGTAAGGGCACCTACTAGATCCACTGCCCTTGCTAGGTCAAGAGAGCTTGATTGGAGCATGTCGGAAAGACATTTGGCATCACCAAGCACTTTAACCAAAAGCCCTATGAAATATAAATCTATCTGAGAAAGAAGGCCCCTTGCCTCCACTGATCTATCATCACTATTTTCAAGTGTGATGTCCTGTAGCACTCTCAGAACTGCTGGAAGCCTGTCCCTCAGATTACAGCATGCCATGTATCTGCATGCCCACCTTACATCCGTAAGTCTCTGTAGTTCCCTGGGCTGCTGCTCTGGATACAGCTCTTCCTGAACTGCAAGCCACTTGAGATGAACGTACGAGCCAGAAACAAAGTTATAAAGCTTCTGCAGGAGAGCAAAAAAGTTAACTGCCTCAGGCACTGAGTATCGACAAGAACCAAATTCAAACAACGTGCATTACAGTGCACATAAAATGCAAATCGTGCAGTTTTTAATCCGTGCAGACAGGACCCTCTTCTCTGGATCTTGAAATGTCTGAAATACACGTTAAATAATGTCATATCTCGATGGGAACGTATAATTAAGGGATCCACAAGATTAGATACTAACAGCTGCTTACTAAAATGTGTAGTTTAAAGTATAGGCCTGGTCTACCATTGGGTCCTTTTGGAACAGCATATCTGGTGTCTCACTTATTGGATTAACTGTCTGTTAATGGAGTCAAAGGTCTAACGTTAACTTACACAGCGACTCAACTTTCGTAAAAGTTGTTCAGGAAACCTAAACCTGACGCTAAACCTTAAAACTTACTTCAAATATGATGCTTTCGCCAATTGTGAAAAGAGCTTGTGGAGCTGTGGAAATATTGTCTCTTCTTCTTCTGTATGTTCTTCTTATACTTCTGTATCTTGCAACCAACGTTAATATTCTCCCTTCCTCGTCCTCGATTAGAAAAATGGTCCGACGAACATCAAAATAAATGCTTCTTTCAACAATAGATGAAATGAGATGTCAATCAGCATCAAAATGCCAGTAGCATATTACATTTTAGGGTGGCACCCTGTGTGGCCAATCAGATGTCAGGGGTGTCCAGTGCCACCCCGGACACCCCTCTGGCTACGCCCCTGGGGTTAAGTTTAGGAGTTAGGTTAAAGGGTTAAGGTTAGGGTTAGGGAAAGATTTAGCATTTCACAAAACCATTAGCATTTCACAAAAGATATCAGGTGACAAACTATAGTCATTCAGTCACACACATACTCTCTCATCATCTCTCACTTCTCACTCTCTCTCTGACACAGAACTTTGAGAGTAATTATCTGTACAATAAATAAGGAGAATTGCTTTTCATGATGTTTCAAAATTACACGAGCTGTTAAAGCACAGACACACTGAGAGGATACCTGGATCATAGAGGGTTATGGGAAGAACACTGAGGTTTGAGGGAAGAAGAGGCATCTGGTTGAATTAAATGCAAATCTCACACACCACCCAGCCCAGTGAAGAATCATTAGTAGGAATCAAATAGAAAGATTCCGAGTGTAGAAAGTGAGTGAACAAACCAGGGACATACTGACATTATCAAATGGCTCCAGGTCAACAACCAATATATTAGATTGTCACGACTTCCGCCGAAGTCGGTCCCTCTTCTTGCTCGGGCGGTGTTCGGCGGTCGACGTCACCGGTTTTCTGACCATCATCGCTCCCCGTAGTTGTTTAGGTTTTGTCTATTGTCGCACCTGTTGTTAATTCTCCCAATCACGCACCTGTATATATTCCTTCCTTCCCTTCTTCCCTTTGTGCGTGATTGTTTGATGTTACCGTTTTGTTCGTTGGTTTACGTCCCCAGTTCTTTCTCTGTGGGATATTGTATTTTGGTTCCGTTATTGTGCCGGTTCGCTTGTTGCGCCCGGTTTGTATAATTAGTCGTGTGAGTACATTTAACCAGAGTGTTATTGTTTTGGACTGGTGACTCTATTAAAGTATTCCTCACACGGGAAATTACCTCCTGCGCCCGATTCCTTTTTTATACGGAACCACAACCTTAACAAAGATCTCACATTAATAACCCACTTCTGGTTTCCCATACCCCCACCTCCTCAATCACACACACACGGTAGAATAAAATAATTAATTCACACACAAAGGCAAGCTGTTCATCCACTTCAGGTAGCAGTTGAAGTAATTCATCATCATTGTCTTCATCAACATCATCAGCTCCCCAGTTCCTAATAGTAATAGCATCACTGGACAGTACCAAAGTCTCAGTAATGTCACTGTTGTTGTTGGTCAGTCAGTCTGTGCCTCTGGTATGCAAGGTGCAGTCCCTTGATTGGTGTAGCAGCTGAAGCGTCACCAACGCAGCCCCCGTTGAGGTTCCGGTAGGGTCGTCGGGGCAGAACGCGATGAGGAGTCGGCATCCCCTTCACACACATGGACGGAGAACTCAGACAAATCAGATAGCAGCCCAGACAGGAAATTACCTCATCTTGCTCTGGGGCGGGGCCAGCAGGGGGGGCCTGGGATTACGACGCGGTAGCCGCTAGCCCTCCAGCCAATCGTACGGCTGACAACCACCATCGCCGAGATGTTGTTCAGGCTTCAGAAACAGGGAGGAAGAGGACGAGGCTGAGTGTAGTAGACGTCTCCCTGGTGAAGGGACAGCGCCCTCTAGTGTGTCAGGAGACCTGCTGCAGTCCATAGGCTCCCCCAGAGAAAAACCTTCCTCTTCCAGAGGATCCAGAGACACCATGTCCAGGTCCAGAGGCAGCCCTGAATCATCTGACACGTTCTCCACCATCCCTCCCTTCTCCGTCCTCCTTTCATCCTCCACCTCCTACTCTTCCTCCAAGTTCTGCAGGTCAGGGTCCCGGAGGAGGTGGGCGAGGGTTCGCCCCAGCTCGGGGGTGCAGGGGGAGGGACTGGCAGCGGAGGGAGAGGTGAAGGTCAGGGGTTTTAGGTTGTCAATCTATGCATTTACAGTAATTTTATACACAGAGTCATGCAATTATGTCTGTCTGTCAGTCTGGAGGAGAGGAAAATAACACATTCATATAGAACACATTTATTTTTCAGGAGAGAAAAACAGACTAGAAAGTGCAATGTATTTAAGGCTATATGTGCAGTCATGATGGGAATATCGGGAGTAGTCATATAGTCTTCCTTTAATCTGGGGAACTTTCTTACAGCACTAACCTGTATTCTGGAATCTTCTCTGCCAGACTAAAGTCTCCCACTACTGCAGTGAACACACCATTCTCACAGCACACCAAACAGTTCTATGATAGAGAGAGGAGAGAGAGGGCATATGAGTGTGTGTGAGAGTCAGTGAGAGATTAAATGAACGATTAGTGCAAGATGAAGTGAAGGGAGGTGTTACTGTGTGTCTGTCTCTGGTGGCTGATGGGAGGAGCTATAGGAGGATGGGCTCATTGTAATGGCTGGAATGGAATCAATGGAACATAGTTAAACATGTGGTTTTCATGTGTTTTACATGTTTGGTACCATTCCATTGATTTAATTTCAACCCTTACAATGAGCCCGCTCTCCTATTGCTCCTCCCACCAGCCTCCTCTGATTTGAACAGTATAATGCTATATTTATGTAAAGTCATGCACCCTCTGTTTGAAACAATATTTGGAAAGGATTCAAAGGGTGGAAAAAAGATTTCATTCACATGTAGAATTGTGATATTTTTTTAATTTACAAGATGGAACAGTTCACAGCTCTGAAGATTTCTGTAGATAGAAGGGTTTACTAGGCTATTCTACATGGCCCTCTCTATATTGGGCTTGTTTGAGGGTAAGGCTGAAGTAACCGACAGCAGAGGAAAGTCGAGTGTTTCCATTCTTCATACAAGGTGTCTTTGTAATGTAGAAATAAACGTCTCCATATGTATCACACACTCACAAACTGTAAATATTCTGTGTGTGTACAGTGTACGATCAATTGGTGAAAGAGCCTCAAATATCACGTTCATTTGTACATATCCACTGTATACATGAATTGTGGCAAAGTTGGTTCCTGTTTCAGTCACTTCTTTGGTCAAGTTTGGTGGGTCGAATAAAAACACAACATGATTGAAGCTTCCCACAATGCAGGTGCTGGCTTCATGACGATGTTGAAGAGCAACTGCACAAATTTGCAGTCGACAGCAGCAGAGAGGAAGAGGTGAAAAGAGGGATATCTGCGCCCAAAATTTGTCTTCTCCAGCAGGTGTTTTTTTTTTTACTCACCAAGCGAGGAATGTTTGTATGGAGGTCAATGAATGTGTAGAATTTGGTCAATAGAAGGCTTATTTGATCTAATAGAAGTTGCGTAATACTAAGGTTGTTAAGAGTGCACTGATATAAGTAGGACACGTGACATCCCGGCAACTTTGAGAAAAAACTTTTTATTGTGCCTGTTGTTCACACGTGTGTCTGTCTTCAGATTGCTTAGAATGGTCCCACCTGATCTTGCCTCCTCCTGACTGCCTTCTATTTTTGAAGACATTCCTTTCTATTGTTAGAGCGGCCACTGGAGTATCTGGTCAATATAATGGATAATCTGTGACTGCAGTCAAAACTTCATGACCTTTGATCACGTTTTTTGTAAAGTTCATGCAGTTGTCATGTAGGCACACATTTTTTCCGCATTATGCAACACACTTAAAAGGCTGACTTGACAGAAGTGATCCACTCAAACGCGCCCGCAAATACAGAAGAAAATCGTCCCAAGGTTGTAGAAGAGAATGTAATTTACAAGAAATCCCGACTGATGAGAAAGCTACGTTTATCAAGCAGCGGAGAGCATGGTCGAGTTCCTGTCCGACTAAATGCTCAGCCTTGCATTGCATCAACCAATGGTTGCATGCCACATCACCCAGATGGCGCTACACACACACAAAAAAAGGTTACTGGGAGATCTTTTAGGGGTTCTTCAAATTGAAACTGTGGGGGGAAACTCTATAAATCCTTCAAATAACCCCCTTTAATGGTTCCTCTAATACATTTTTGGGGTTCATTTTTTACCCCCACACATTATTATTATTATTAGTCATCATAACAATAACACAATCTTTTAGTTGTCAGTGTTTATTATTTTAGTGGCAAAGCAGAATTCACTCATCTCAATATGAGGTAAACTCCCAGCAGAGCTCCAAGTTCAATCAGTATATCCTTTGGCATGTTAATGTGTTGATATCCTTCATATCCATAGCCAGAATGATTTTTCAGTGCATGGTGATCAAACAGGTTTCCATTCATCAGCAGTGAAGGGAGGGTGAAGTAATTATACAGATGATTAACAGAATGTGCACACCACAGTATTCATATCTTGGTTTTTGTGGTAAATGTGAATGAAAAAAACTTCACTTTTGACAACTGTTTTCATAAACATACCTTGTCCATAATGTAGAGGCCTCTGGGCTCTTCATTGAAGAGGTCAGGGAGGAGGAAGATGGCTGCTGTAACTGAGTCCTACACTCTAAAAAGACAAGGTTGCTGGGTATCCGTTAAGGATTCTTCTAATTGAAACTGTGGGGGAACCCCTATACGTTTTTTCTAAGAACCCCTTTTAATGGATCCTCGAATAACCTTTTGGGGTAACATTTTTAATCCCTCCCGTTATTATTATTCATAATAATAATAATAATAATAATAAGCATAACAACACAATATTTAGTTGTAATGTTTATTATGATTTTAGTGGCAACGTAGAAAAGTTGAATAAAAATATCCAAATATGAGGTAAACTCCCAGCAGAGCCCAATAGGGATACCCCCTGGCGTGTTGATGGTAATGTTCTCCATATCATTAGCCAGAATGATTATGCAGTGCATGGTGATAGAACAGGTTTCCTGTTATATTCAACAGAGGTGTAGGGAGGGTGAAGTCTTTGAATCCCAAAAATAGCAATTATACAGATGATTAACAAAACATGCACACCACAGTATTCCTACCTTGGTTTTTGTGGTGAATGTGAAAGAAAAAAACTGTTTTGATAATGTTTTCCATACACATACCTTGTCCATAATGTAAAGGCCTACAGGATAATCATTGAAGAGGTAAGGGAGGAGGATGGTAAATGTGATCTGCATAACATACCAATACAAATTGACATACCTTTGTATGCCTCCTCCTCTGTATACCTGAAGACACAGACACAAAAGTGAGCAGTTCAGTCATCTGCACCCAATACAGCTAGCCTTCAACATATTCTTATAGCCTACATATTCTCACCTCTTTGTTGATTGATATCCACTGAATTGTGTCAATTTTGTTTTAGGAAGATTTAAACAAACATCACAAGATGGTATCATCATAAAACAATATCAATTTAGATCATACAAGGGAGAAATCGTACCTTCAATTGAGGAGATCTTAAACATGTTCAGTTAAGTGCCTGCACCTGCTGTTCTCTCATTTTTCAGTTGGGCAGTTAGGTTCCTGCAAGAACCCCCAAGAACTAAGGAGATTCCTTGATTAACCCCACCTCCTATTGGGTTCTTGGGAGTACCTTTTAGGGATATTTTTCAGTGCCAAGAACCCTACGGTTCTTCAAAGAACTTTGAGTATCTTAGAAGAACCCTTGTTGAACACCTAATTGTTAGAGTGTATATTACTGTTTTAACATTTCTACTACACAGTACCTTTCTGTGCAAACCCAACACAAAGTAAGTAATAGTAAAAACAAAAATCATTGCTCATCCTTATCAATAAACAAATAACAGGAAGGCTGTGTCTTTAAAAAATGTGCCTATTTCACAACAATTTATTCCCTCTGAAAACTGATTGTACATGGTGCATGTTTGAATGGACGGCAAACTGGTTGAACTATTGTCTATCATTCTTGTTCGAAAGGTTGAGTCAACTGTAAATGTTATGTACAATAACAATGCCATATACTGCACCATTATTGAGGGTTGTTGTATAAAGACAGTATAACTGCCACAAAGAATAGGCAGTTCATCATTAATTAAATGCATTAAAATAGCTTGGTATGTAAAATACATTGTTTTATTTCTTCTTTAACCACAGACAAAATGGCTGTGAAATTCAGTGTGGATGTAAGGAACAGAACACCAAAATAAAAAATCTTGTAACACTACGTTTGATATTTACAGCACATTCAGTCACAGAATAAGTAACTGTTTACTATTATTCTCTTTCTTGACATAATACTGCATGTGTTGTTTAAAGACCTACTGTAATATGAATAATTCTAAATTGTATATAAAGTATTTGACTTGAACAAAACATGATGTATGATTTATCAATACATAATTTCTAAAGCTGCAACTGCAGTCTTGCCTTGATAATACTCTTCAACAGTCCATAATAGGACATAGGCCTATATCTGCAATAGCCAACTCTGTAAAAGAACAACTGTATTTACAATGAGAGACATAGAACCATACATCTGGCTGTCATCTAATGTTTTATATGGTCTGTAACAGCTGACACTTTGACTGCCACTATCCACGGACTTCTACATATCTACTGTATATTAGAGGTCGACCCATTATGATTTTTCATCGCCGATACCGATTATTGGAGGACCAAAAAAAGCCGATACCGATTAATCTGACGATTTTTATATATATTTGAAATAATGACAATTACAACAATACTGAATGAACAATGAACACTTTTATTTTTAACTTAATATAATAATAAATAAAATCTATTTAGTCTCAAATAAATAATGAAACATGCTCAATTTGGTTTAAATAATGCAAAAACACAGTGTTGGAGAAAGTAAAAGTGCAATATGTGCCATGTAAAAAATCTCAAGTTTAAGTTTCTTGCTCAGAACATATGAAAGCAGGTGGTTCAATATTCCCAGTAAAGAAGTTTTAGGTTGTAGTTATTATAGGAATTATGACGCGTCGACTATTTCTTCTCTATACCGTTTGTATTTCATATACCTTTGACTATTGGATGTTCTAATAGGCAGTTTAGTATTCCCAGCCTAATCTCAGGAGTTGATAGGCTTGAAGACATAAACAGCGTTGTGATCAAGCATTGCTAAGAGCTGCTGGCAAACCCAGTAAAGTTTGAATGAATGCTTACGAGACTGCTGCTGCCTACCACCGCTCAGTCAGACTGCTCTATCAAATCATAGACTTAATTATAATATACTAAACAAAGAAATACGAGCCTTTGGTCATTAATATGGCTAATCCAGAAACTATCATTTATTAAACAAAACGTTTATTCTTTCAGTGAAATACGAAACCGTTCCGTATTTTATCGAACGGGTGGCAACCCTAAGTCTAAATATTGATGTTACATTGCACAACCTTCAATGTTATGTCATAATTATGTAACATTCTGGCAAATGAGTTCGCAACGAGCCATGCGGCCCAAACTGTTGCATATACCCTGAGTCTGCGTGCAATGAACGCAAGAGAAGTTAGTTGCCCTAGTTAATATTGCCTGCTAACATTAATTTATTTTAAGTAAATATGCAGGTTTAAAAAAAAAAACACTTCTGTGTATTGATTTTAAGAAAAGCAAAACGTGTATGGTTAGGTACATTCGTGCAATGATTGTGCTTTTTTCGCGAATGCGTCTTTGTTAAATCATCACCCGTTTGGCGAAGTAGGCTGTAATTCGATGATAAATTAACAGGCACCGCATTGATTATATGCAACGCGGGACAAGCTAGTTAACCTAGTAATATCATCAACTATGTGTAGTTAACTAGTGATTATGTGAAGATTGATAGTTTTTTATAAAATAAGTTTAATGCTAGCTAGTAATTTACCTTTGCTCCTTGCTTCACTCGCGTAACAGGTGGTCAACCTGCCACGCAGATTCCTCGTGGAATGCAACATAATCTGCGTCCAAAAATGCAGATTACCGATTGTTATGAAACTTGAAATCGACCCTATATATCGGCCATGCAGATTAATCGGTCGACATCTACTGTATATATTACGTTTTCTATATTGTAGACTGTACAATGCAAAGTGTTTTTAAAACTGATCATGTCAATTTACTGTGGAAAATTAAGGTGATGAACCATATTATCCGGGCACTCGAAATTAAACCATCAAGAGAGTAGAAATAATTATTGAAGAACTGACAGAGGGTGAAAGTTGGCTTTACTGGAAAAAGTAGGAAAAAAAGGAACACATTTTACCCAGTAACACTGGAGGGCAGCCAAGCTCTTTTGCCAAGACAGAGAACACCATACATTAACTATTATCTCCTCTCACAATTTACAGGATAGGATGTTCAGAAATGTCCTTTAGCTTAACTACTTACAGAATGAACATAGAGTCATAAGCAAAACCTAAGTGACAACCACAAAGATGCACTTGGGTATTGCACATTTTGAGTCAAGAATGTAATATTTTCCTGAATGAGGGCATGTATTTCTCTTTGTCAGGTCTCTGTCACCAACACTACAGCTGTACCTGTAGTTAGTACTACATCCACCAGAGGGCCACCTTTGACTGTCCCTGTATCTAAGCAGTGATTCTTAAACTTTTTCAGCCTGGGACCCAAATTAGAAATTCTATGTTATTTGGGACCCAAGGTTATGAAAATATACAGCAATGCGTAAATATTTGGTACATTTCAATATTGGTACATTTCAAATAACAATGAATTTCAATACCCATATAAATAGCTATTCATGTTTATTTTCCCCCATTAAAAACACTCATATCTGTCTAGGTTGGAACTGTTGCTGTTAAAATATAAGAAATCATTTTCTTTCTGAACCCAAATAAACTGATTGATCACATCACACAGATGAATAACAGTACACACACACACACACACACACAGGCTCCGTTTTTGACAGTGCAACCCTAAGTAACAGTACAGATGAAAAATGATCAGGCCTACTGTACATCTTACTGTAGAAAGTATTGTTGAAAAAAAGTCTAAGTTGGAACTGCTGCTGTTAAAATACAATAAATATTTGTTAATTCTGAACTGGAATAAAAAGCATCTTGCTTCAATCAGTTTATTCCAGTTCAGAATACAATAATTACTTGTATTTTGACAGCAACAGTTCCAATCTAGATTTGTTTTCAACAATAATTTCTACAGTAAAATGTACAGTAGGTCTGATCATTTTTCATCGTCATCTGGATGTACTGATACTTAGCCAAAGCAAGCTAGCTAGCTACTGACTAACGTTAACTATTAGGTGTGTACAAGCCCTGGGGATTGTTTGAAAGAGAAACTCACATCTACTACTATGAGAGAGAGTACTCCCTTACTTCTGCTTATCGTCACCTGTTATAAAATGACAACAATGCCTTGCTAGCTGACTTACTTTTCAACTGTCGAAGCACTGTTTCCTGAAGCATTCTGCCCTGTTCTGAAATAACTCCCTGGGTTTACCATCATGCTGTGGATGTTTGGTCAGGACGTGTCATTATATTAACTTGTTCGTTTTGAGAAACTCGTTACAGAGAACTTCCCCGCACAAAACACATTGTGGGCGCGCCTCCTTATTCCTTAAAGTTTGTATGAAACCAAGAGAGAGAAACTCATTTTGCGTTTCATGACGATTGAGCTCAGTCAGGACTTGAGTGATGGCGAGTGGGAATGACAAGTCAGTGGCTGACAGCGCATCATCTGCAGTTGAACGACAGCGCTGCAGCTTGTGGGGATCTTCAAGAAAACTGCAGAAAATAAAAAAAGATCCCGTAAACCGCGGGGCATCTCCCACACCCGCAGCTGCTAAACTGAGCAGAGACCGTTGCTAAGCAGAGAGCGCAGTTGCACTTGGCCAAATCAATTCCAGTAATCAATGAAATAATTATGAATTTACTCTGACAAGTCGCGACCCATACTTTAAGAATGGCTGATCTAAGGATCTGAGCTTTCTCTCCTCCTGTGTGATAAAGTAGAGCTATAGAGTTGTGTAATAGTTCATGTAGGTAGATGTCATGTGCAATCGTTTGTGCTAAGATAATGAGTTAATGACTATAGATACTGGTATGCATGTGTATATTCTGTTGTACTAAGACACTTTAAATATACTGTTTTTGTTGCTGTCATAATGCACTATGTGGAAGTTTTTATTCCCCCTTCATATTCAATCATATTGTGTTTTAATTGAATTTCCCTTAAATCTCTGAAACTGTGGAGATCTTAGCTCTGTCTCAATTAATCTTTCCTTCAGTCCTCGCATCCTCTCTCCTAGCCCACAAAACTCATTGGATAATATGTTCCAAGTGGAGGGACCTTGGGCCTTCTCTTCTAATAGGGTTGACAAGGAGGAGAGGAGATAGGAGGCGAGGAATCCCAGAAATAACTAATTGAGACTTAGCCCTTTTCAGAAGATTGGCTGAACAGAGTGCTTTCACAGAGTGCTTTCCCCCCCAAAAAAAGCTGACTGGCAGAGTTGACATGGTGTTAAGAACATTATTGAAAAACCTATTGAGAAAGATTGAGACCTACATTTCCCACACAATACCTTGAATAACTATCCACACTGATAGAAAAAAAGCCCCTATATGGCTAGTCTGTTGTAGGGTTGATAGCTAGATTATTGTAAGGCCTTGAAGGGCCTACTGTATGTCATGAAAGATCATCTGTTTTACAATAAATGGTATTGGACTTCAAATAAGTCACATGGTGCCACAGTGGAGTGTTAGGAGGAGTCCTTGTTATCCTGACCGCTCTTCCACTTCTCCTTTTCTTTCACCATACGTTCCTCTTTTCATATTTAACTTTCACTGTTGTTGTTGTGGAATATGCAGACGTACTGTATGTCAAATCTAAAGAATGTGCTGCATTAACAGACTCAACTCAGGGCCCGTATTTATCACATCTCAGAGGAGAAGTGCTGATCTAGGATCTGTTTAGCCTTTTGACCATATGATGACACTGTCAATTATCTTGTAATCTTTTTGGCTAACCACGTTGGAACACTAATCTTTAAGGACATGAACTGGAGGTGGTATGAGCAAAGTATACTGCTATTGTTTTCAGGAATGTAAACCTACGGCAGGGACAGGAGGGGTGATAGGAGGGACGGTATGGGTGACAGGAGAGACGGTAGGTGTGGTAGGAGAGACTGTAGGGGTGATAGGAGAGACGAGAGGGGTGACAGGAGAGACGAGAGGGGTGATAGGAGAGACAAGAGGGGTAGGAGTGGTGATAGACGAGAGGAGGGACGGGAGAGGTGATAGGAGACAGGAAGGATGATCGGAAAGACAGGAAGGGTGATTGGAATGGACGGGGAGGGGTGATAGGAATGGACGGGGAGGGGTGATAGGAGGAACGGGAGGGGTGATAGGAGGGACGGGAGGGGTGATAGGAGAGACGAGAGGGGTGAAAGGAGGGGTGATAGGAGAGACAAGAGGGGTGATAGGAGAGACGAGAGGGGTGATAGGAGATTATGGAGGGGTGATAGGAATGGACAGGAGGGGTGATAGGAGGGATGGGTGATAGGAGAGACGAAAGGGGTGATAGGAGATCCAAGAGAGACTGGAGGGGTGATAGGAGAGATGAGAGGGGTGAAAGGAGAGACGGAAGGGGTGATAGGAGAGACAGGAAGGATTATGGGAGAGACACTGAAAGGGTGATGGGGGAGACAGGACGGGTGATGGGAGAGACAGGAAGGTAGACAGGAGGTACGGTGGCAGGGATGTGTGATGTGAAATAACATGATTTCATGATGAAATGTTTTGGTAGTGAGGGTGTGTAATGTGAAGTGTCCTACGATGAATGTCAACAAGATGCATGACCAGCATTGTTAAAAAGACCTACACAAAAGTTCCATCTAACTGAAGTGTCTGTATGCTGAGAGACAGTGATGCACTAAACAAACAATGTGCTCTTTACCACCTGGAACACAACAATGGTTTCAGTTCTGTACCCTCCTCATAATCACCATTAACCACAATTAAACTGTTTTAATTCAATCTGAACATAACAGTTGATGTCTAAAAGAAACAATAGCAAAGCACTCGCCGCTAATGTTTTGGTAGAGAAATTAGGTACAGGCCTGGAGAAATCAAACCACTCTCAAATTCATAGACAGGGCTATGGCTACTACAAGGACTGACCATCCATGATATAAACAAGTACAGTTTAACCATGTGTTGAGGCTACACAGTAGTAGTTTACATTTACATTTACATGTCTTCATTAACCCAGGTGTATGTATCTGTCTCCAGGTGCAACTCATTGCAATTAGGGGCGGGGCTTGGCTGATATATACCTTGCGTTTGGGTCAGTCTACAAATCCCGGTGATGTGTGAGGGTTGGTGTGCCCTGGGAGGATGGAAGCTGAGATGGTGTCGGTTTTATTCAATTCCAGTGTGGCCCGCTGGCGTTTGTACAGTGAGGGGAAAAAAGTTTTTGATCCCCTGCTGATTTTGTACGTTTGCCCACTGACAAAGAAATGATCAGTCTATAATTTTAATGGTAGGTTTATTTGAACAGTGAGAGACAGAATAACAACAAAAAAATCCAGAAAAACGCATGTGAAAAATGTTATAAATTGATTTGCATTTTAATGAGGGAAATAAGTATTTGACCCCTCTGCAAAACATGACTTAGTACTTGGTGGCAAAACCCTTGATGGCAATCACAGAGGTCAGACGTTTCTTGTAGTTGGCCACCAGGTTTGCACACATCTCAGGAGGGATTTTGTCCCACTCTTCTTTGCAGATCTTCTCCAAGTCATTAAGGTTTCGAGGCTGACGTTTGGCAACTCGAACCTTCAGCTCCCTCAACAGATTTTCCATGGGATTAAAGTCTGGAGACTGGCTAGGCTACTCCAGGACCTTAATGTGCTTCTTCTTGAGCCACTCCTTTGTTGGCTTGGCCGTGTGTTTTGGGTCATTGTCATGCTGGAATACCCATCCACGTCCCATTTTCAATGCCCTGGTTGAGGGAAAGAGGTTCTCACCCAAGATTTGACGGTACATGGCCCCGTCCATCGTCCCTTTTATGCGGTGAAGTTGTCCTGTCCCCTTAGCAGAAAAACACCCTTAAAGCATATTGTTTCCACCTCCATGTTTCACGGTGGGGATGGTGTTCTTGGGGTCATAGGCAGCATTCCTCCTCCTCCAAACACGGCGAGTTGAGTTGATGCCAAAGAGCTCCATTTTGGTCTCATCTGACCACAACACTTTCACCCAGTTGTCCTCTGAATCATTCAGATGTTCATTGGCAAACTTCAGACGGGCATGTATATGTGCTTTCTTGAGCAGGGGGACCTTGCGGGCGCTGCAGGATTTCAGTCCTTCACGGCGTAGTGTGTTACCAATTGTTTTCTTGGTGACTATGGTCCCAGCTGCCTTGAGATCATTGACAAGATCCTCCCGTGTAATTCTGGGCTGATTCCTCACCGTTCTCATGATCATTGCAACTCCACGAGGTGAGATCTTGCATGGAGCCCCAGGCCGAGGGAGACTGACAGTTCTTTTGTGTTTCTTCCATTTGCGAATAATCGCACCAACTATTGTCATCTTCTCACCAAGCTGCTTGCCGATGGTCTTGTAGCCCATTCCAGCCTTGTGTAGGTCTACAATCTTGTCCCTGACATCCTTGGAGAGCTCTTTGGTCTTGGCCATGGTGGAGAGTTTGGAATCTGATTGATTGGTTGCTTCTGTGGACAGGTGTCTTTTATACAGGTAACAAACTGAGATTAGGAGCACTCCCTTTAAGAGTGCGCTCCTAATCTCAGTGCGTTACCTGTATAAAAGACACCTGGGAGCCAGAAATCTTTCTGATTGAGAGGGGGTCAAATACTTATTTCCCTCATTAAAATGCAAATCAATTTATAACATATTTCACATCCGTTTTTCTAGATTTTTTTGTTGTTATTCTGTCTCTCACTGTTTAAATAAACCTACCATTAAAATTATAGACTGATCATTTCTTTGTCAGTGGGCAAACCTACAAAATCAGCAGGGGATCAAAAACCTTTTTCCCTCACTGTATGTGTCTTGTTCTATTATTTTTGTCGTCTTCTTTCATAATTCATCTTCACCAACGGTCATAATCTCAAAATCTATCCCTTCTCAATGTCTCTCTTTCTCTCTTTTTTTCCCCAGGCCTCCCGTTAACCAGGTCAACTCTCCCATTGGCCACAATTTAACAAGCGACCTTATTGGTCAAAACTTTCATTTAAAAGTAAACCAACTGATTCACTTATACATTAAATAAATATTTCTTCAAAATAAATGCATTAACAATATTACAATAAAGGATCAATTCAATCACCTGTTAAAATCTAATACCAATTAATTATAACAAATAACTCAATATTTGGTTCTAACAAAGGTATTACACATACTATATATATTTGAGGGTAATTTTTATCTGAAAGTTCTGTAAAACAATTATGATTATATAACAAATGTTTAACTGCATGTCTCACATCCAACCATAAATATTTTCATTTGTAACATTTTTCAAATCAATTCAAATTGTATTGGTCACATACACATGTTTAGCAGATGTTATTGCAGGTGTAGTAAAATGCTTTTGCTTCTAGTTTCAACAGTGCAGTAATACTGTATCTAACAAGTAATAGCTAACAATTTCACAACATATACCCAATACACACAAATCTAAGTAAGGAATGGAATTAAGAATATATACATATATGGACGAGCGATGTCAGAGCGGCATGGACTAAGATACAGTAGAAAAATATAGAATTAAGCAATAAGGCACGAGGGGGTGTGGTATATGACCAATATACCTCAGCCAATATACACTTTTGACCCTGGTATTGTGCCAAATTAATATTCCTAACCTACAGTAAAGCACTGTTTCATTATGTTGTTGTTGTGTTTCATTTACCAGAAAATGTTTCATGTGCCACTGGCTTTTCTATATCTTAACATTTGCCCATTTTCAGCTGGAAAACTATACAAAATGGCCATCCCTGGAATGTACTGGTCCTGATCAGTAGGAATGTTATTTTTCAAATACAAACACAGCAGGCAGATAGAGACTATATTTCATGATTTTATTAATTTGCTACAAAAAAAATGATTTGGCTCTGTTTTACAGTCACTGAAATACAGTTTTTCCGAATAACTGGTCTGACAGCACCCTCTACTGGACCTACACAAATCACACACTAACAGTGTGGAGCCGATTACGTGTAAACTAGGTATTCTTGTGATTATTTGTTTATACAATAGGGTCCCCCAAAGACGTGTGTGAGGTGCTGATCGTGAGAATGTAGACTTTCTCTCAGTCAAGCTGTCCAATACAATAATGGTTGTTGTAAAAAAATACATAATGATCGAAAACAGGTAGACAACATGTATGCTTGTGTACTTACTGTATCTGTCTGTCTGCCATTATCTCACATTACAACGTAATACACTTCCAAAACCAATGTCCAGTCGGGACCTAACAGACTTAGCTAGCTACTGCTACTCCTTTATAGCCGCAAGAAACATTTATTATAAAGTTAGAGATAGATAAGTAGGCTAAAAAAGTAGGCTATTTACCGGATATCTACCAGTTATCTGTTCGCTATTATGAAGGCCTTACTTTGTTAAACAAAATGAAAACATTTTGCGTTGTTTTATGCAATGGTAGCGTAAAAGCGCGGATAACGTTGTTCTTCGTTTTTCCAATGTATTTTAATGTTAGTATTGTCTAAATGACCTATGGTAAAAATAACCTATCTTGAGTGGTCTCATTCATCTACTGGTAATTTAGTAGATTATGTTATGTCAGGATGGCCGAGCGGTCTAAGGCGCTGCGTTCAGGTCGCAGTCTCCCCTGGAGGCGTGGGTTCGAATCACACTTCTGACATTAGTTTTGTAATGTAGATGCAATATGCGTTTCTTTGTAACATATTTATATTCAACCAGAAATTTAAGTCAGAATCATGGGGTTGTGCCAATAATTTATATATACACTAATTGACTTATAGGGTTGAAGCCACTGTGCCTCCATCTTGGCACTCCCCCACAGTTGTAAAAATATTTTGGAAGCTATAGAAATGCATTTATTAATGTCTACATTTGTTTTTGCCACAGGTGTATTCTATTACAGACACCTAAATGCATACGTTACAATAATATTATGTGAGGTAAACATACAAATAAAAAATACATATATACAAATATTTAATTATTTATATTACTAACGTTACTATCCCCACTACAACAAAAACATACTTAAATACATGTAATTTTGTCCTTGAAACATTTAAAGCTGCAATAGGTAACTTTTTGGGTGACCCCACCAAATTCAGATAGAAATAGGTACTTCATGTTTTTGATGGAAGACCAGGTGTGTTGAATTTAGGCAATCACTAAACTGATCAATTAGCTTAAACCACTTGAGTGTTGCTTAGGGTCATTGTCCTGCTGGAAGGTGAACCTTAGTCCCAGTCTCAAATCTCTGGAAGACTGAAACAGGTTTCCCTCATGAATTTCCCTGTATTTAGCGCCATCCATCATTCCTTCAATTCTGACCAGTATCCCAGTCCCCGCCGATAAAAAAACATTCCCACAGCATGATGCTGCCACTACCATGCTTCACTGTGGGGATAATGTTCTCGGGGTGATGAGAGGTGTTGGGTTTGTGTCAGACATAGCGTTTTCCTTGATGGCCATAAAGCTACATTTTTGTCTCATCTGACCAGAGTACAATCTTCCATATGTTTGTGGAGTCTCCCACATGCCTTTTGGCGAACACCAAACATGGCTTTTTTTTTTTCTGGCCACTCTTTCGTAAAGCCAAGCTCTGTGGAGTGTACGGCTTAAAGTGGTCCTATGGACAGACACTCCAATCTCCGCTGTGGAGCTTTGCAACTCCTTCAGTGTTATCTTTGGTCTCTTTGTTGCATCTCTGGCCCTCTCTTGGCAGGTTTGTTGTGGTGCCATATTCTTTCAATTTTTTAATAATGGAGTTAATGGTGCGCTGTTCAAAGTTACTGATATTTTTTATAACCCAACCCTGATCTGTACTTCTCCACAACTTTGTCCGTGACCTGTTTGGAGAGCTCCTTGGTCTTCATGGTACCGCTTGCTTGGTGGTGTTGCAGACTCTGGGGCCTTTCAGAAAAGGTGTATATATACTGAGATCTTGTGACAGATCATGTGACACTTAGATTGCACACAGGTGGACTTTATTTAACTAATTATGTGATTTATGAAGGTAATTGGTTGCACTAGATCTTATTTAGGGGCTTCATAGCAAAGGGGGTGAATACATACAGTTGAAGTCAGAAGTTTACATACACCTTAGCCAAATACATTTAAACTCAGTTTTGCCTGACATTTAATCCTAGTAAAAATTCCCTATCTTAGGTCAGTCGGCTGGCCCTCGCTACATATTCGTCACAAGACCCACTGGCTGCAGGTCATCTATAAGTCTATGCTAGGTAAAGCTCCGCCTTATCTCAGCTCACTGATCACGATAACAACACCCACCCGTAGCACGCGCCCTAGCAGGTATATCTCACTGGTCATCCCCAAAGCCAACACCTCAATTGGCCGCCTTTCATTCCAGTTCTCTGCTGCCAATGACTGGAACGAATTGCAAAATTGCTGAAGCTGGAGACTTATATTTCCCTAACTAACTTTGAACATCAGCTATCTGAGCAGCTAACCGATTGCTGCAGCTGTACATAGTCCATCTGTAAATAGCCCACCCAGTCTACCTACCTTAAATAAAGGTGAAATAAAAAATGAATTTAAAAAAAGTTAGGATCACCACTTTATTTTAAGAATGTGAAATGTCAGAATAGACAAATACATTTAAACTCAGTTTTTCACAATTCCTGTTATTTAATCCTAGTAAAAATTACAATTTCAGGTAGCCTTCCACAAGCTTCCCACAATAAGTTGGGTGAATTTTGGCCCATTCCTCCTGACAAAGCTGGTGTAACTGAGTCAGGTTTTTTAGGCCTCCTTGCTCGCACACGCTTTTTCAGTTCTGCCCATACATTTTCTATAGGATTGAGGTCAGGGCTTTGTGATGGCCACTATAAAATACCTTGACTTTGTTGTCCTTAAGCCATTTTGCCACAAATTTGGAAGTATGCTTGGGGTCATTGTTCATTTGGAAGACCCATTTGCGACCAAGTTTTAACTTCCTGACTGATGTCTTGAGATGTTGCTTCAATATATCCACATAATTTTCCTTCCTCATGATGGCATCTATTTTGTGAAGTGCACCAGTTCCTCCTGCAGCAAAGCACACCCACAACATGATGCTGCCACCCCCGTGCTTCACGGTTGGGATGGTGTTCTTCGGCTTGCAAGTCTCCCCTATTTCCTCCAAACATAACGATGGTCATTGTGGCTAAACAGTTCTATTTTTGTTTCATCAGACTAGAGGACATTTCTCCAAAAAGTATGATCTTTGTCCCCATGTGCAGTTGCAAACTGTAGTCTGGCTTTTTTTATGGCGGTTTTGGAGCAGTGGCTTCTTCCTTACTGAGCGGCCTTTCAGGTTATGTTGATATAGGACTCGTTTTACTGTGGATATAGATACTTTTGTACCTGTTTCCTCCAGCATCTTCACAATGTCCTTTGCTGTTCTGGGATTGATTTACACTTTTCGCACCAAAGTACGTTCATCTCTAGGAGACAGAACACGTCTCCTTCCTGAGGGGTATGACGGCTGCGTGGTCCCATGGTGTTTATACTTGCGTACTATTGTTTGTACAGATGAACGTGGTACCTTCAGGTGTTTGGAAATTGCTCCCAAGGATGAACCAGACTTGTGGAGGTCTACAATTTTTATCTGAGGTCTTGGCTGATTTCTTTAGATTTTCCCTTGATGTCAAGCAAAGAGGCACTGAGTTTGAAGGTAGACCTTGAAATACATCCACAGGTACACCTCCAATGGACTCAAATGATGTCAATTAGCCTATCAGAAGCTTCTAAAGCCATTACATCATTTTCTGGAATTTTCCAAGCTGTTTAAAGGCACAGCCAACTTAGTGTATGTACACTTCTGTCCTACTGGAATTGTGATACAGTGACTTATAAGTGAAATAATCTGTCTGTAACCAATTTTTTTTTTAATGACTTGTGTCATGCACAAAGTAGATGTCCTAACCCGACTTGCCAAAACTATAGTTTGTTAACAAGACATTTGGGGAGTGGAAACACTTAGGTTGGAGTCATTAAAACTCATTCATGTAAACTTCCAACTTCAACTGTATGCTTGCACCACTATTCCGTTTGTAATTTTTTTAAATGTATTTATTTTCTTAATTTCACTTCACGAATTTCGACTATTTCGTGTATGTCCATTACATGAAATCCAAATAAAAATCCATTGAAATTGGAATGCAGTAAAATAGGAAAAACGCCAAGGGGGATGAATACTTTTGCAAGGCACTGTAGGTTCTAAGTTCTGGTACAAATTTCAGCCGGACTCTGACTGTTCCTTTATGCCACTGTGCCAGCTCACAATTGCATCTCTGAGTTCCTTATTAGATTGAATTTTTTTTGTTGTATCTTGTAAATATCTGTAAATATCTTCACCCACGGCACTATTACTCTCTATTAAAATGTTTCCAGGTAGTCATACCCACTTCCCCGCATTGTAGTTACAGTCATTTGGTCACGGGACCTAATACCTTGTGTTGAGAACCATACTGAAGCGTCTGCCAATTTAATACAGGAGAATATGAGAGACCTAATGTCTTATTCCAGTGGCACTCCTCAAGTATCACTGTAGTTGACAACACACATTCCCGGTATTGACAACCAATGTTTTTTTATTGCCACACAATCAGTCTCTAATACTTAGCCCCTCTAGGGCACAAACCAATCTCCTTACTTATCGCCTCAGCCAGTCCACAGCCATATACACACACACACGTGTCGATTTCAAATAACTTCTTAATACTTCTGTTCTTCTCCACACATGAGGTGAGCCCCCTTTAGAACTCACAGGCAACAGTCGATCCCCATTCACATTACCAGATAGTGACAATGTCTCCTCCTTGACAGCCACTACTGCCAGAAAACGTCATACAGCTGCAAAGACAAGATATGAAGTCACAGTTTGATGAACAATCAATCTCTGTTGCTGTGCAGGTGGTGTTAGGTCCGGTAGTCCGCCACGCATCTCACAGGTCTTGTTATCAGTCACAAGAGGCCATGAGGTTAGGGATTCAGTAACATAATTGCTCTTCTTATATGCAGAAAGAACACTTATTTTATTCTAATAAATGATATAAAACATCTTAAGAGAATATATAATGACAAACACATTGAGAAAATATGATATAAGAGAGTAATGTATGATCTATCAGCTCTAACACATGTCTCCTATCCCACCCTTATGGACAGACCTTTGTTTACTTCCCTCTGGCCAATACCATTTCACATAGATCATTCTATCTAACCCATAACACAATCATCACTATTGCTAGGATACTAATATGATTATAAACATACTAAACCAGCTATTGTTGAATTACTTAGCAGTCAAGTCAAATATTTTTTTATTGTATACAGCAAACATAGTTTTCAAACAACACCTCAATTACTCCAGCGATAGCTCCGGCTAATGCACCCACTGCTGCACCAGGTGGTCCTGCAATAGCAGCTCCAATAGCAGCTCCACTTGCAGCAACAGTACCTGCAACAACAAGATATTGCCCAGGTGTGTTTATTCTTTCAGCTTTCTCTCGAGCCTCTCTTTCATGTTTTTCCCTCAGCTCCCTTCTTGCTTTGTCCAGAGCCTCTCCTTCAAATATTTTCTTCAGTTTCTCCTCCTCTTTGTTTCTCTTCTCTTCATTCTCTCTGAGGATTCTGTTCTTCTCCTCTTCAATGGCTCTCTCAGCATCCTGGAACATCTCAGTGGTGTAATGGCTCCCTCCATTCATCTCGACCATATCGTTTATTTTTCGCAAGCAGCTCAGTGACCTGGGAGGAATTTGTATCTTTGTTGTTGAAGACATGATATCCCCCTTTGCATTGCTCAACTAAACTTACTAGATTTGGATTTCCAGACAGAAATTCTTCAATTGTTTCATCCCGAAGTTTGTCTCCATGTGTGAAGAGAACCATGGTGTATTTTGATGCTTCGTCACCGAAGAGTTTCTGAATCATCTTCACTGTTTTCTGCTCTTCTTCAGTGAATCTCCCCAGCTTGATTACAACCAGGAACACATGGGGACCAGGAGAAGAGAGGTTGATGCACATTGTGATCTTTTCCATTGCTTCCTCCTGTGTAAACTTTGTGTCAAACAACCCTGGGGTGTCAATAACAGCCACACTTTGCCCACACACCATCTCTCTTCCCTTATCACAGTCTTTAGTCACAGAGCTGGAATGTAATTTTGATTTGAACAATTTCGTCCCCAGGATTGTGTTTCCTGCTGCACTCTTCCCTGCACCAGTCTTCCCCAACAACACAATTCGTTTCTCTGTTAAATAACAAGGAAAAGTTGTTACTGTTGTAAAAGCAGCTGCTAACTGTTGATTCTGAGAACTCCTGGTAGGCCTATGACCAGGGTGGAATTTAAACAACATCACAAGTCAGTTGCATTTTAGCCGTTTTTCTATTATGACTTACAATCAATCAACACTGCAGAGGACATAGCTGACATGAAAATGCATAGCTTTATCATGTGTTTTCAAAGACACAACTAGGCATATCAGACTTATAGTCATTGCACTGGCAATACTGGGAAGTGATGAAATAGAAGAAGTATGGAGATTAAAAGTAGTGTTCTGACAAGCACACAAATGACCCTATATTTTAGCCAAAAATTACTTGCAAGGCATGATGTTTTGTTATGAATAAAAAGTAGAACAGGAAAAATCAGTTTCCATCACCATCTTGTACAGTGAAGTGAAGACTAAGTACTCACCAGTCATGTTTGAGTTTTGGAGCATTGTCAAGCTCTTACCAGGTCTAGCGTTCCCAACCAGAGCAATCCGGGTCTCTGTTGGATAAAAAAATAAAATGTTGTTACTGTAGTCTGATGTTGATGTTCTTTCTGTTTGGCCATCTTGTGGGACATCTACTAAAGCTACATTTCAGTCTCACATTGCTTCTTAGACTTACATTTTTGGTCTATAAATTACAAACTCTAAGCAAACTCTTAACAATGACAATATCTACAGATAACTGCCAAAATAAAGGAAACACCATAGACAGAGCTGTCATTGTCGATTCTTTGCCTACCCTCCAAGTTTCCACATTAGGCAAATATGGCAGCAGTGTCTTACTGCCTTGGATAGAGCACCAGTTTAACAGCTGCAAAAGAATCCATATTGTGGGGGACACATAGAAAAAAGTAAACAAAAAAAAACTCAACGAGAGAGAAGCAAGGAAAATGCATCTGAAAGAAAGTTGTAGTGGGGTTGACCTCAAGCCTGCTTTCCTTACGGCTCTAAAAGATCATGGTTGAATAGTGTGTACCATCCTACATATATGCTGAGAGATGTTGCTGGTAGGCATGCTATATAATGAATATACCACATAGCTACAGGTATAAGGGCTACTTATTATAGGCAGGGTTGGATGGTGACCACAGGCTTTAATGGAAGGGCAATATATGCACTTGCAATGTCATCGTAAGGTAAGACTAAATCCTCAGTGTGTATTATAGCATTAATAACTGTTAAAATCTGAATTGTATATATATGTTGCATGATGTATCTGATCAATTACATTTGTATCTAATAATATTTCCCTCTCTATGAAGCAATTCAGAAGCCAAGTGGAGAGGAGGTTTGTCAAGAAGAGGCATTTAAGAGTGAAGATGTACAGTATGTTAAGCTTAGTATGTTTAGTACAATTTCACCAATCTGAAATGGTGTCAGCATCTCTTTGCAATATGAGCTCCACTTCAAATTCTAAGAACATTGCACAACATGGCCTGATAGCAGCCTTCTGACAGGGCGATTTTGATTGTTTACACTCGAGCCCTTGCCTTCCTTCTCTACCTAAATTCGGTGTACGATAGCTAAAAAGACATGGGAGAAGTTAAAGGCCATTATCGTAACGTTGTTGACCCTCTCATATTGTCAGCAAGGGAGCCTTGACCGCCTTATATGATGTCCTGATGACAAGGAATCAAGTAATCTAATGGGTATGCTGTGGCTTGTGGCAAATGCATGGCTAAAATTACAATGACATATTTTAGACATGACTAGTTCAATATTTTTTTTTAGATATTGCACATTAAAATGAATTTAATGAATTCACATGGCAGAATACAATTGAACTCTGAATTGCATGATAAAAACAAAACATATATACATGCAACATACATTTAGGGAACTATTGTTGTTTGGAGTTGGCGTTCATGTAGGGCAGGCAACCCTGGTCCTGTTTTTGATTTAAACGACCTGGAAGACCAGGTGTGTTGAATTTAGGCACGTAGGGCAGGTGTAGGCAATTAACAGGGGAACACAGAAATGATTACACGTCGCCCCATTTTCCTGACAACCTACCAGTAAAACAACACCACATTTTACTAAAGCAACCTTGCCCTTGGCTGCACGGAGTCGCATTAAGAGCAAGCCCATGCAGCCAAGTTTCGAACACTGAAATGTGATATGTAATCTACATCTCGATTAGGCTGATAGGAATCCTAATTATTTAATTGAATGATTTTCTATTTGACTGTCATTATTTCAATACAGCCTACACTTCCTGAACGCCTTGATCACACTGACAGTGATTCGCGCAAATTGGCACGCAGCATCAGCTGGATATGTCATTTGGATATATATAATTTATGTATAGTCACTTTAACTATACATTCATGTACGCACTACCTCAATTGGCCCGACCAACCAGTGCCCCCGCACATTGGCTAACCGGGCTATCTGCATTGTGTCCCGCCACCCCCTCTTTTACGCTACTGCTACTCTCTGTTTCTCATATGCATAGTCAATTTAACCATATATACATACTATCTCAATCAGCTCGACTAACCGGCGCCTGTATATAGCCTCGCAACTGTATATAGCCTCGCTACTGTTATTTTTAACTGTCTTTTTACTTCTTTACTTCCCTATTGTTCACCTAATACCTTTTTTTGCACTGTTGGTTAGAGCCTGTAAGTAAGCATTTCACTGTAAGGTCTACACCTGTTGTATTCGGCGCACGTGACAAATAAACGTTGATTTGATGTGTGCAAGAAAAGTTCAACATTCACCTTTTGCTACCATTTCTGTCAAGCCGTCAACACATACAGTTTGACACATATGTTCGATCAATCCAACATATGCACCACACAGAACGCACTGTAACTGCCTCTGCAACACAATTCTGCAAGTTTTACTCCAATGTTTGTAAACAATGTAAACGTGAACAAACACTGTATAGCCTCAAAACATGGTTACAACTATGCATTTGATATCAGTCCATCAATAGCTCTGCGTATGAATGAGAATGGTTGTGTTTTTCCAGCCCCAGCCCTTAGTTGTTTAGGGGATCGGGTGGGAAGAATGCTTTGTTATTGTTTCAATTAAGGATTATAGTTTTAAAAGGGTAAGATAGCTTTTATAGTGCAGGCAAAAAAATTAAGAGCAGAATGTGTATTAAATATTTAAGTCCATATTAGTCCTGTTTTAGGAATGTGCATAACTCCTACATCATAATGCCTATATTTACAAATTACATGTATCCATTAGATACTTATTACAATAAACATATTATAGAAGGCTTTGTATAAAATATATTGAATTAGTCTTTCCAAAATATTCACAGATATTAAACTTCTTTATACTTCTATTTGGAAAGAACACCCATTTGTAATATCAAAACATGCAACAAGAATGTGGTTCAGGCTTGTGCCTTTTAATAGTAACTTTAAAGACGTCCTTACCTTTGCCTGCCTAGTGAGTTGTGTAGTCCTATGTCTACAAGTGGAGATGCAGCTGACCTTTTAGCAATGTGGAGCTTATGCCTTGTTGTGCTTCATGATGTGATTGGTCACCCTTTTAAGGTTTTTGTTTTTTAGTCAGCTAGGTGATTTCTTGTAAAGCCTGGGTTGAGATCCTGCACTACATTGCTGACTCACACCAGATCTTACAACGCCTGGATGGGTATATAATATATCAGCTCACTGCATAATGTGATAGTGCGAGCTGGATGATGTGGCTCACAACCATTGGTTAATAAAATGCAACGCCTGCACATCTTTATGGACAGGACATCGACTATTCAGTCAGGGTATTTCTTGTAAATCATGCTCTCAGATAGCTACAGTGCATTCAGAAAGTATTCATACTTTTTCCACATTTTGTTACGTTACAGCCTTATTCTAAAATTGATTAAAACAATTTTGTCCCACATTAATCTACACACAATATCCAATAATGACAAAGCAACAACAGGTTTTTAGAAATGTTTGCAAATGTATTAGACATAAAAATCTGAAATATCACATTTACATAAGTATCTGGATCTGCAGGATCTGCAGAGAAGAATGGAGAAGCTCCCCAAATACAGGTGTGCCAAGAATACTCGAAGCTGTAATCACTACCAAAGGTGTTTCAACAAAGTACAGAGTAAAGGGTCTGAGTTTATTTTTTTTTAACCTGTTTTTGCTTTGTCATTATGGGCTGTTATGTGTAGATTAATCTGAAAAAAACCTATTGAATACATATTCTAATAAGGCTGTAACGTAATAAAATTTTGAAAAAGTCAATTACCGAATACGCTGTAGCTAGCATGATTTAAAAGAACCCCTAACTGAATAAAAGGAACTCAATTACCTAGGTTTTATCATGCAGAGGAGCGCATGGTCGAGGTCCTGTCCGTAAAGATGTGCAGGCGTTGCATTTTATTACTGTATATAGACTTTTTCTAATGTGTTATTGACTGTACGTTTGTTTACTCCATGTGTAACTCTGTGTTGTTGTTTGTGTCACACTGCTTTGCTTTATCTTGACAAGATCGCAGTTGTAAATGAGAACTTGTTCTCAACTTGCCTACCTGGTTAAATAAAGGTGAAATAAAAAATATATATATTAACCAATGGTTGTGAGCCACATCATCCAGCTCGCACTATCACATTATGCAGTTAGCTGATATATTAAATACCCATCCAGGCATTGTAAGATCTGGTGTGAGTCAGAAATGTAGTCTGTGCAGGAACTCAACCCAGGATTTACAAGAAATCACCTGAGTGATTAAAAAACAAAAACCTTAAAGGGTGACCAATCACATCATGAAGTACAACGAGGCATGCCCCACATCTCTATAAAATATCAGCATGTCTCCACTTGTAGACAGACGACTACACAACTCACTACACAACTCAACAGGCAGGCAAAGGTAAAGATGTATATAAATTACTATTACAAGCCATAAGCATGAAGCACATTCTTGTTGCATATTTTGATATTACAAATGGGTGTTCTTTCCAAATAGATTTTCAAAAATGAAATATAAAGAAGTTTAATATCTGCAAATCTTTTGGAAAGACTACATATTCAATATTTTATACAACGCCTTCTATAATATGTTTATTGTAATGAGTATCTAATGGATACATGTCATTTGTAAATATAGGCATAATGATGTAGGAGTTATATGGACTTAAATATTTAATACACATTCTGCACTACATTTTTTGCCTGCACTATTAAAGCTCTCGTACCCTTTTAAAACTATAATCTTTTATTGAATCAATAACAAAGCATCCTTCCCACCTGATCCCCTAAAATGGTAAGGGCTGGAGAAACAACCACTATCGTTCATAGACAGAGCTATGGGTGGACTGATATCAAATGCATAGTTGGAACCATGTTTTGAGGCTATACAGTGTTTGTTCACATGTACATTGTTTACAAACATTAGAGTAAAACAAGCCTAGGCCTAAATTCAATCAGATCAAGCTTTAAACTGCGATAGCCAACACTATTTTGGCAGTGTCAGAGGTTCAACTGAGATGGAGCTGTAAAATGGGGAGCAGCTGCTCTTTTGATGTTGTCAGGAAGCCACACCCATCCCACTGGTGTTATGCCTTGGTACATTAGAAGGACATTCATTTCCAATGGAACGCTGCGTTTGGGTTGCAGCATAAAACAATAGATAATAAATAAATAAAAAAGTAACAGTGAGTTCTGTGTGGTGTATATTTTGGATTTGTCAAACATATGTGTCAAACTGTATGTGTAGCAGAAGGTGAATGTTGAACTTTGTTTGCACACATGCAAATGATGCTGTGTGCCATTTTGCGCAATATACTTTCAGTTTGATCAAGAATGTAGAAGTTCAGAACGAGAAAGTGTAGGCTATATACAAATAATGGCAGTCAAATTGAAAATCATTCAACGAAATAATGATGATGACTTGAATCGGCCTAATCGAGATGTATATTACATATCACATTTCAGTGTTCAAACATGTAAACCTGGCGGGCAACTCCACCCAGCCAATGGCAAGGTCAGTTTTAGTACAATGCGGTATTGTTGTACTGGTAGTTTGTCGACACAGATTATTTGTACCAATGCGCTCTGAGGAAGAACAACAAAATGTACTGTCGTCAGAAAACGCAGAGATGTGTAATTATTTCTGTGTTCCCATGTTAATCTGTTTTATTATTTCTCTACGATTGTAATGAGCCACATCATCCAGCTCGCACTATCACATTATGCAGTTAGCTGATATATTAAATACCCATCCAGGCGTTGTAAGATCTGGTGTGAGTCAGCAATGTAGTCTGTGCAGGAACTCAACCCAGGATTTACAAGAAATCACCTGACTGATTAAAAAACAAAAACCTTAAAGGGTGACCAATCACATCATGAAGTACAACGAGGCATGCCCCACATCTCTATAAAATATCAGCATGTCTCCACTTGTAGACAGACGACTACACAACTCACTACACAACTCAACAGGCAGGCAAAGGTAAAGAGATATATAAATTACTATTACCAGCCATAAGCATGAAGCACATTCTTGTTGCATATTTTGATATTACAAATGGGTGTTCTTTCCAAATAGATTTTCAAAAATGAAATATAAAGAAGTTTAATATCTGCAAATCTTTTGGAAAGACTACATATTCAATATTTTATACAACGCCTTCTATAATATGTTTATTGTAATGAGTATCTAATGGATACATGTCATTTGTAAATATAGGCATAATGATGTAGGAGTTATATGGACTTAAATATTTAATACACATTCTGCACTACATTTTTTGCCTGCACTATTAAAGCTCTCGTACCCATTTTAAAACTATAATCTTCTACTGAATAAATAACAAAGCATCCTTCCCACCTGATCACCTAAAATGGTAAGGGCTGGAGAAACAACCACTATCGTTCATAGACAGAGCTATGGGTGGACTGATATCAAATGCATAGTTGGAACCATGTTTTGAGGCTATACAGTGTTTGTTCACATGTACATTGTTTACAAACATTAGAGTAAAACAAGCCTAGGCCTAAATTCAATCAGATCAAGCTTTAAACTGCGATAGCCAACACTATTTTGGCAGTGTCAGAGGTTCAACTGAGATGGAGCTGTAAAATGGGGAGCAGCTGCTCTTTTGATGTTGTCAGGAAGCCACACCCATCCCACTGGTGTTATGCCTTGGTACACTAGAAGGACATTCATTTCCAATGGAACGCTGCGTTTGTGTTGCAGCATAAAACAATAGATAATAAATAAATAAACAAGTAACTGTGCGTTCTGTGTGGTGTATATTTTGGATTTGTCAAACATATGTGTCAAACTGTATGTGTAGCAGAAGGTGAATGTTGAACTTTGTTTGCACACATGCAAATGATGCTGTGTGCCATTTTGCGCAATATACTTTCGGTGTGATCAAGAATGTAGAAGTTCAGAACGAGAAAGTGTAGGCCATATACAAATAATGGCAGTCAAATTGAAAATCATTCAACGAAATAATGATGATGACTTGAATCGGCCTAATCGAGATGTATTTTACATATCACATTTCAGTGTTCAAACATGTAAACCTGGCGGGCAACTCCACCCAGCCAATGACAAGGTCAGTTTTAGTACAATGCGGTATTGTTGTACTGGTAGTTTGTCGACACAGATTATTTGTACCAATGCGCTCTGAGGAAGAACAACAAAATGTACTGTCGTCAGAAAACGCAGAGATGTGTAATTATTTCTGTGTTCCCATGTTAATCTGTTTTATTATTTCTCTACGATTGTAATGAAGCAAAGACTAATTACATTTGCGCGTCTGCATGTCACCCACCTTACTTTTATTTGACACATCAACACTAAAGTTATATTAACTTTTGTATTGAAACCTCTAGCCATTCTTTAAAATGGCATCCATCAAACTGTATGTACTTTGCTCTGTTTGCCAGTGTTCATATTTTCACATACATTTTATTATAATAGATATTTTAGACCAAAGCCTTGTCGTAACTAAAAGTACATTATTATGCACATACAGACAAGTGTCCATTTTCAACAGCAAGTGATGCTACACTACAATAAATGGTGATGGGGTCGGGGACTACTTCCAGAGTGGTTGTGAGCTCGTCATCTCTGCTGTACTGTGAAGGCTGTGTAGGTCTAGTGCTTCACCAGCTTGGGGCGCTATTTTGCATCATTGTGCCTTGGAATAAGCATCACCAATAAATCACAGTTCAAACTTGTAGTTTTACCTGTCTGTAGAATGCCATGCATTTTCAAGAAACCGCCAACATATGACCTTCATCTGCAATTGGGCTAAAAGGTCATCACAAATTGATAATGACATGAGGAATTATAGGCCTATGTCAGCACAGGATGGGCAAAGGAACATCGGTCTGTCCAGCAGATCAAGGTGATTTAGACATAAACTAAATTTGGATCAGTGTGTTGTCAGAATCTCAATTCTTGTTTTCTTAGTTCAACCCTTGGTCCCAGATACACTATATACATTCAAGTATGTGGACACCTCTTCAAATTAGTGGATTCCGTTATTTAAGCCACACGCATTGCTGACAGGTGTATTAAATTGAGCACACATCCATGCAATCTCCATTGACAACCATTGGCAACAGAATGGCCCTACTGAAGTGTTTAGTGACTTTGAACGTGTCACCGTTATAGGATGCCTCCTTTCCAACAAGTCAGTTTGTAAAAATTCTGCAATGCTAGATCTTCCCCGGTCAACTGTAAGTGCTGTATTGTGAAGTGTAAACGTCTAGGTACAACAATTTCTCAGCCACAAAGTGATAGGCCACACAGGCTCACAGAACTGGACTGAAGCGCGTACCACGTAAACATCGTCTCTCCTTGGTTGCAACACTCACTACAGAGTTCCAAACTGCCTCTGGAAGCAACATCAGCACAATAACTATTAGTCAGGAGCTTCATGAAATGGGTTTCCATGGCCGAACAAGCCGCACACAAGCCTAAAATCACCATGCGCAATGCCAAGTGTCGGCTGGAGTGGTGCGGAGTTCGCCACCATTGGATTCTGGAGCAGTGGAAATGCGTTCTCTGGAGTGATGAATCACACTTGACCATCAGGCAGCCAACGGACTAATCTGGGTTGGGCGGATACCAGGAGAACGCTACCTGCCCGACTGCATAGTGACAACTGTAAAGTTTGGTGGATGAGGAATAATTGTCTGGCGGCTGTTAATCGTGGTTTGGGCTAGGCCTCTTAGATCCAGTCAAGGGAAAGCTTAACGATACAGCGTACAATGACATTCTAGCAGATTCTGTACTTCCAACTTTGTAGCAACAGTATGGGGAAGACCATTTCCTGTTTCAGCATGACAATGCCCCTGTGCACAAAGCAAGGTCCATACAGAAATGTTTTGTTGAGATCGATGTGGAAGAACTTGACTGGCCTGCACAGAGCCCTGACCTCAACCCCATCAAACAACTTAGGGATGAATTTGAACACTGACTGTGAGTCAGGCCTAATCCTAAAATCATGAGCATTAATATGGAGTTGCCCCTCCCCTTTGCTGCTATAACAGACACCACTCTTCTGGGAAGGCTTTCCACTAGATGTTGGAACATTGCTGGTTGGGCACTGATGTTGGGGTTGGGCACTGATGTTGGGTGATTAGGCCTGGCAAACTGTTACCACAAAGTTGGAAGCATAGAATCGTCTAGAATGCAATTGTATGCTGTAGCGCGTTCCCTTCACTGGAACTACGGGGCCTAGCCTGAACCATGAAAAACAGTCCCAGATCATTTAAAGGGGTGTCCACATACTTTTGTATGTATAGTGTAGATACATACATACATGCATACATACATACACAGGATCTTACTCAGGTATACATTATTTGTAGTGTTTCCAATATATGGTTGTTTGGCATACAAGGGAGAACTTAGTCAAAGCGTAGTTCTGTTACCGTGGAAATGACTTCATGCACTCCAAGCTTTCATTATGCCCTTACAATGAAACTGTGAAGTTGTATCACAACCTGTGAATGTGTGGAAGCCTGACAAAGCCAAACTCTTGTGCATTCTAAGCTTCTCGTGGATGGTGTTGATGCAAATCTCCCGGTAGTTTTTTCCAACACCAAAAGCAACCCACAGCTTTATGGTTGGATAATCCTTGGTAAGATAGTAGAACAGACCAGCAAGAAGGACAATGATGTCTGTATCCACTGTTGGAATGATAATGGTTTGTGCACCCTTTTGAAGGGCATCTTTAAGATAAAGGTATACTCTTGTGTCTGCCTCTTCCTGGTCTCATTCCAGCATTGATGTCAGAGGACCTTTTGGGACCAGACTCATCAGTTGTAGCATAGATCTCTTTTCCATCTTCAGATTCATCTTCACAACTTCTGTGTCGACATTTTGAAAAACTCCTGTTATTAGGATTTCTGAGAAAGTCCGAAAACATACATGGAAATTTGGTTGTCTCCAACTTTCTTTCAGACGCTTTTTCCTCGCTTCTATTGCAGCTGTTAAACTGGTGCTCTATCCAAGGCAGTAAGACACTGCTGTCATATTCGCCAAATGTGGAAACTTGGTGGGTAGGCAAGAAATGGACAATGACAGCTCTGTCAGTGGTGTTTCCTTTATTTGTGTCTGTTACCTGTAGATAATGTCATTATTAATTTTCTTAGAGTTTGTATTTTATAGACCAAAAACGCAAGTTTAATGTGAGACAGAAAAAGTAGCTTTAGTAGCTCTTCTGTAAGATAACATTTCTCTCTACAGAAACAACATTTTATTTTTCATCCAACAGAGACCCGGATTGCTCTGGTTGAGAACACTAGACCTGAGAAGAGCTTGACAGCATTCCAAAACCCAAACATGACTGGTGAGTACTTAATCTTCGAGTACTTAATCTTCATTTCACTGTATGTAGGCTACAAGACAGAGATGGAAAACTTTTTGTTGTTGTTGTGGTTTTTCACAAAATAATAGTATTTTATTAAATGTTTAATACATTTTAAAAGAATGAATGTAGCTTCATTTATAGATAATGTAATTGTTCATTTGCTTACAGTTAATATTCTATAGACCATCAATGTCTAAGAAGTAATGTGAAACTGAACATGTTCAGTAGGTGTTCCGTAAGATGACCAAACAGAGAGAACATAAACATTCGAATTCTTTCTAAAGCCACAATCTTTTCTTCTTATCCAACAGAACAAAATAAAGAGGTCCGGATTGTTCTGGTGGGGAAGACGGGAGCTGGGAAGAGTGCATCAGGAAACACCATCCTGGGAAG
This sequence comes from Brachymystax lenok tsinlingensis, assembly GCA_030435695.1. NCBI lineage: Eukaryota > Metazoa > Chordata > Actinopteri > Salmoniformes > Salmonidae > Brachymystax > Brachymystax lenok. Next base: position 40,009,075 of record CM059810.1, read on the forward strand.
AGAAACTTTTAAGTCAAAAATGTCGTCTACTTCTGTGACATCAACATGTGAAAAGAAAAGAGGAAAGGTGGGTGGGCAAAGTGTAGCTGTTATCGACACACCTGGCTTGTTTGACACCGAGTTATCACAGGAGGAAGCAATGAAAGAGATTTCACATTGCATCTCTCTCTCCGCTCCTGGTCCCCATGTGTTCCTGGTTGTGATCGAGCTGGGAAGATTCACTGAAGAGGAGCAGAAAACTGTGGAGATGATTCAGAAATTATTTGGTGTTGAAGCATCAAAATACACCATGATTCTCTTCAAAAATGGAGACCTTCTTGATGATGATGATGTAACAATTGAAGCCTTCCTGAATGGAAATCCAGAACTGGAAACTTTAATTGCCAAATGTAATGGGGATATCATGTCTTCAAAAACAATGATCAGAATCCCTCTCAGGTCACTGAGCTGCTTGAGAAGATAAACAAGATGGTGAAGATGAATGGAGGAAGCCACTACACCACTGAGATGTTCCAGGAGGCTGAGAGAGCAATTGAAGAAGAGAAGAAGAGGCTCCTGAAAGAGAACGAAAAGCAGAGACTCAGAGAGATGGAAGAACTGAAGGCAAAGTTTGAAGGAGAGCGTCTAAGAGAAGAAGAAGAGAAGCTGAGGAAAAAACAGGAAAGAGAAGCTAGAAAGAAAGCTGAGAATACATACCACTTAAGGCTAGGTGCCGGAATCGGCGCGGCTGTGGGAGTAGTTGGGGGCCCAGTTGGTATGGCAGTTGGTGCAGCAGTGGGAGCTGGAGTGGCAGCTATAGTAAATAGATGCAGCACACAATGAGAGTCCATAGCTAACAGTGCTGTACATTCTACAAGTTGTTTGACTTCATTACTTGATTTTTAAAGCTTCCTCTATATACACAGAGTAAACCAAACATTTGGAACACTTTTAGTCATCACTACTTACAGAATGAACATGAAGATAGATCTGGGTATCGCACATTTGAGAGCACAGAATTGTACATTTCCCTGAGTAAAGATGGAAGTTAAAAGTGTATTTCTGCCTGTCAGGCTAAAGCTATGCACTACTGTAAGATTAATTTACAGTTGCCGTTACAGTTACAGCTACCGTTGCTTCCCAAGAAGCATGATGAATGAGATTGACTATTTAACCACAAACCATTACTATTTATTTCATAGTTACTTCATGGCACTATAAAATAAAGGGCTCCTGAAAATACATCCCAGTTGTTTTTATTGCCAATTCTGAAATGAAAAACCAAAGGACTATATCCTTCTTTTCTGTGCTATAGTCTAACTATCTACACTGAACACTTGGAGAAAGACACCTATATGGTCGTCTTACTGTAGAGACATGTCAGGAGATATGAGAGATGGAAAGTGTTGTGGTTAACACAAGGCACATTCACAGGAGATGTAAATTAGATGTTAGCGAAATCTATTGCAACGCATCACCACTTCTCACTTCTGAGACTTTTATGTTTTGTTGTGCATTGTCCCTGTTCAACTACATTTAATAAATATATTTTACTGTCATTGTAGCCTACATTTAAGAATGATACTTGTATGTGAATATTTAGTTTTTTTTTGAGTAAATTCTTTTTAGGAGTAACAGACTCCTGATAAAGATGGGAGGCACTCACAAATAAAGTATTACCTAGACGTATTGTTAACACTCACAATGGACACATTTCAGCCATCAAGCAGTTGTCATAATGTAATTCATTACTTCATGTGTTAATTCTGTTTAGTCTTCTTCTTAGGACCTCACAGAACCATGGTCCTCATAATTGAAAAAAAGCCTCATTATCCACTATGCACCACAGTCTATGTATTCCCTCATGTTGAATAAAACTAGATACTTGATGCATTACGGACACTTAAGTCAACATACGTGTCAGGGAGGGCAGGGAGTTCCAATGCAAAGACACATTTTTCAAGAAATCATGTGACTTAAGCTGCTAAATCAAACTCAAAGAGATGGTAGCATAACAGGAAGGAGAGACCTAAAGGAGAGGTAACATTTATGCAGAAGAGGTGGGTATATGGTGTATAAACTTAAGCTGCACTTACTATATTATTAGAATATAGTTTGTGTTCACACATTTTGGATAAAATTGTTCAATAAACCCATTGCTGTAAACACTTGATCAACATGAACATAATAGCCATGGCTCAGGCCAACCCTGCCAAACACATACAACCAGACATTGATTGATTGGAGCCAGTTTGTCAATTACAGAACATTTCCTACCTGCAGCAACACTGGTTGAAATTGCTGGAAATACCAGTAAAAGCAACGTGCCTCCATTGCCTCTCTAAAAGCATACGGCTCTGGTTAAAAAGTGCACAATTTAGGGAATAGGGTTTAGTTTCAGACGCAACCAGTCTATCACGGCTCAGGCTAAGACCCAGATGCAGACACAGGAGGCAGATAATACAAGTCTCAGAGTTTATTATAGTTCAAGGGGCAGGCAAAAGGTAAGTCAAGGCAGGCAAAGGGTCGTAATCCAAATCAGAGTCAAGCAGGTACAGAACAGCAGGCAGAACGGTCAGAACTGGGACGACTAAGAAACCCAAACTCGAGCACAGGAAACACACTGGTAGGACTTGACAGGACAAGATGACCTGGCAAAGACAAACAGAAAACACAGGTATAAATACACAGGGGATAACGAGGGGAGATGTGAGACACCTGGTTGGGGGTGGAGACAAGCACAAAGACAGGTGAAACAGATCAGGGTGTGACAGCATCAACAGGCAAGGAACAATCAGCCTTTATAAAATCAGGAGTGCAACATACAATAATTTTGTCACAAAACAGTATCTATTGTTGGGTTAGCTGTCACGCAAACTTTAACTGATAAACATTCTTACATGTCTTAAATAATATGTTGTTCAGTCAGTGTCCATCTAGTGTCTTCTCACTGTCACAAGAGTCCTCCGGTCCTGCTTATATTCACATTACTGAATGTTAAGTGTAGCACTTGGAGTTACAAATATATACTGTAGAATATACTGCATAGTGTAGGGTGATATAGGTTCCAAGTTACAGTATTGGGTTGTGGGTGGTAAATACATGTATAATCATCACATAAACTAGGGATTCTACTCATGTACTTCATTGAGCAGCAGTTTCCCATTTTGATCATCACTAAACAGGTAATAGATATTAAATCATATATGCAACATCTCCAATGTTATTTGGACTGGAATTGCCCTTTAAACAGGCAAAATATACAAATCACAATAGCAGATATAACAACAGTTTCTTTCTTCTACATTTGTCCCATCACTAGCCTATTACATAGCCTACTGCACAATGAACATAACTCTTCTCTCAACTACTTAGCTTTCAGAAGCTAAAATCAGTAATGATTTGAGACTGGTGTTGGTCGGTCTGAGTGGAGTGGGGAAGAGTGCAGCAGGAAACACCATCCTGGGCCAAAAGCTGTTTGATTCCAGAATCAGTCCCAAGTCACTGACCCTGAAGAGTGAGAGCAGAGAGAGAGAGAGCTGTGGGGGAGGAGAGTGATGGTGGTGGACACCCCAGGTGACAGTGACCTCTCTGAAGAGGAAGTGAGAGAAGAGATAGAGAGGGCTTTGTCTCTGTATGCACCAGGTCCATACACCTTCCTACTGGTTATTTAGCTGGGCCATAGCCAGAATGATTTTTCAGTGCATGGTGATCAAACAGGTTTCCATTCATCAGCAGTGAAGGAAGGGTGAAGTCTGTGAATACAAAAATAATAATTATACAGATGATTAACAGAATGTGCACACCACAGTATTCATACCTTGGTTTTTGTGGTAAATGTGAATGAAAAAAACTGTTCACTTTTGACAACTGTTTTCATAAACATACCTTGTCCATAATGTAGAGACCTCTGGGCTCTTCATTGAAGAGGTCAGGGAGGAGGAAAATGGCTGCTGTAACTGGAGTCCTACACTCTAAAAGACAAGGTTGCTGGGTATCCGTTAAGGATTCTTCTAATTGAAACTGTGGGGGAACCCCTATACGTTTTATCTAAGAAACCCTTTTAATGGATCCTCGAATAACCTTTTGGGGTAACATTTTTAATCCCTCCCGTTATTATTATTCATAATAATAATAATAATAATAATAATAAGCATAACAACACAATATTTAGTTGTAATGTTTATTATGATTTTAGTGGCAATGTAGAAAAGTTGAATAAAAATATCCAAATATGAGGTAAACTCCCAGCAGAGCCCAATAGGTATACCCCCTGGCGTGTTGATGGTAATGTTCTCCATATCATTAGCCAGAATTATTCTGCAGTGCGTGGTGATAGAACAGGTTTCCTGTTATATTCAACAGAGGTGTAGGGAGGGTGAAGTCTGTGAATCCCAAAAATAGCAATTATACAGATGATTAACAAAACATGCACACGACAGTATTCATACCTTGGTTTTTGTGGTGAATGTGAATGAAAAAAACTGTTTTGATAATGTTTTTCATACACATACCTTGTCCATAATGTAAAAGCCTATAGGATAATCATTGAAGAGGTAAGGGAGGAGGATGGTAAATGTGATCTGCATAACATACCAATACCAATTGACATACCTTTGTATGCCTCCTCCCTCTGTATACTTGAAGACAGACACAAAAGTGAGCAGTTCAGTCATCTGCACCCAATACAGCTAGCCTTCAACATATTCTTATAGCCTACATATTCTTACCTCTTTGTTGATTGATATCCACTGAATTATGTCAATTTTGTTTTAGGAAGATTTAAACAAACATCACAAGATGGTATCATCATAAAACAATATCAATTTAGATCATACAAGGGAGAAATCGTACCTTCAATTGAGGAGATCTTAAACATGTTCAGTTAAGTGCCTGCACCTGCTGTTCTCTCAAATTCAAATCCACATTTTTCAGTTGGGCAGTTAGGCTCCTGCAAGAACCCCCAAGAACTAAGGAGATTCCTTGATTAACCCCACCTCCTATGGGCTTCTTGGGAGTACCTTTTGGGGATCTTTTTCAGTGCCAAGAACCCTACGGTTCTTCAAAGAACTTTGAGTATCTTAGAAGAACCCTTGTTGAACACCTAATTGTTAGAGTGTATATTACTGTTTTAACATTTCTACTACACAGTACCTTTCTGTGCAAACCCAACACAAAGTAAGTAATAGTGAAAAAAAATATCATTGCTCATCCTTATCAATAAACAAATAACAGGAAGGCTGTGTCTTTAAAAAAGTTGCCTATTTCACAACAATTTATTCCCTCTGAAAACTGATTATACATGGTGCATGTTTGAATGGACGGCAAACTGGTTGAACTATTGTCTATCATTCCTGTTTGAAAGGTTCAGTCAACTGTAAATGTTATGTACAATAACAATGCCATATACTGCACCATTATTGAGGGTTGTTGTATAAAGACAGTATAACTGCCACAAAGAATAGGCAGTTCATCATTAATTAAATGCATTAAAATAGCTTGGTATGTAAAATACATTGTTTTATTTCTTCTTTAACCACAGACAAAATGGCTGTGAAATTCAGTGTGGATGTAAGGAACAGAATACCAAAATAAAAAATCTTGTAACACTACGTTTGATATTTACAGCACGTTCAGTCACAGAATAAGTAACTGTTTACTATTATTCTCTTTCTTGACATAATACTGCATGTGTTGTTTAAAGACCTACTGTAATATGAATAATTCTAAATTGTATATAAAGTATTTGACTTGAACAAAACATGATGTATGATTTATCAATACATAATTTCTAAAGCTGCAACTGCAGTCTTGCCTTGATAATACTCTTAAACAGTCCATAATAGGACATAGGCCTATATCTGCAATAGCCAACTCTCTAAAAGAACAACTGTATTTACAATGAGAGACATAGAACCATACAGCTGGCTGTCATCTAATGTTTTATATGGTCTGTAACAGCTGACACTTTGACTGCCACTATCCACTGACTTCTACATATCTACTGTATATTAGAGGTCGACCCACTATGATTTTCCATCGCCGATACCGATTATTGGAGGACCAAAAAAAGCCGATACCGATTAATCTGACGATTTTTATATATATTTGAAATAATGACAATTACAACAATACTGAATGAACAATGAACACTTTTATTTTTAACTTAATATAATACATAAATAAAATCTATTTAGTCTCAAATAAATAACGAAACATGCTCAATTTGGTTTAAATAATGCAAAAACACAGTGTTGGAGAAGAAAGTAAAAGTGCAATATGTGCCATGTAAAAAATCTCAAGTTTAAGTTCCTTGCTCAGAACATATGAAAGCAGGTGGTTCAATATTCCCAGTAAAGAAGTTTTAGGTTGTAGTTATTATAGGAATTATGACGCGTCGACTATTTCTTCTCTATACCGTTTGTATTTCATATACCTTTGACTATTTGATGTTCTAATAGGCAGTTTAGTATTGCCAGCCTAATCTCAGGAGTTGATAGGCTTGAAGACATAAACAGCGTTGTGATCAAGCATTGCTAAGAGCTGCTGGCAAACCCAGTAAAGTTTGAATGAATGCTTACGAGCCTGCTGCTGCCTACCACCGCTCAGTCAGACTGCTCTATCAAATCATAGACTTAATTATAATATACTAAACAAAGAAATACGAGCCTTTGGTCATTAATATGGCTAATCCGGAAACTATCATTTATTAAACAAAACGTTTATTCTTTCAGTGAAATACGAAACCGTTCCGTATTTTATCGAACGGGTGGCAACCCTAAGTCTAAATATTGATGTTACATTGCACAACCTTCAATGTGATGTCATAATTATGTAGAATTCTGGCAAATTAGTTCGCAACGAGCCATGCGGCCCAAACTGTTGCATATACCCTGAGTCTGCGTGCAATGAACGCAAGAGAAGTTAGTTGCCCTAGTTAATATTGCCTGCTAACATTAATTTATTTTAAGTAAATATGCAGGTTTTTAAAAAAATACACTTCTGTGTATTGATTTTAAGAAAAGCAAAACGTGTATGGTTAGGTACATTCGTGCAATGATTGTGCTTTTTTCGCGAATGCGTCTGTTAAATCATCACCCGTTTGGCGAAGTAGGCTGTAATTCGATGATAAATTAACAGGCACCGTATTGATTATATGCAACGCAGGACAAGCTAGTTAACCTAGTAATATCATCAACTATGTGTAGTTAACTAGTGATTATGTGAAGATTGATAGTTTTTATAAAATAAGTTTAATGCTAGCTAGTAATTTACCTTTGCTCCTTGCTGCACTCACCTAACAGGTGGTCAGCCTGCCACGCAGTTTCCTCGTGGAATGCAACATAATCTGCGTCCAAAAATGCAGATTACCGATTGTTATGAAACTTGAAATCGACCCTTTATATCATGCAGATTAATCGGTAGATCTCTACTGTATATATTACGTTTTCTATATTGTAGACTGTACAATGCAAAGTGTTTTTAAAACTGATCATGTCAATTTACTGTGGCAAATTAAGGTGATGAACCATATTATCCAGACACTAGAGGGCACTCGAAATTAAACCATCAAAAGAGTAGAAATAATTATTGAAGAACTGACAGAGGATGAAAGTTGGCCTTGATGGAAAAAGAAGACAAAAAAAGGAACACATTTTAACCAGTAACACTGGAGGGCAGCCAAGCTCTTTAGCCAAGACAGAGAACACCAGACATTAACTCTTATCTCCTCTCACAATTTACAGGATAGGATGTTCAGAAATGTCCTTTAGCTTAACTACTTACAGAATGAACATAGGTTTTGCTTGTGACTCTGAGTGACAACCACAAAGATGCACTTGGGTATTGCACATTTTGAGTCAAGAATGTAATATTTTCCTGAATGAGGGCATGTATTTCTCTTTGTCAGGTCTCTGTCACCAACACTACAGCTGTACCTGTAGTTAGTACTACATCCACCAGAGGGCCACCTTTGACTGTCCCTGTATCTAAGCAGTGGTTCTTAAACTTTTTCAGCCAAATTAGAAATTCTATGTTATTTGGGACCCAAGGTTATGAAAATATACAGCTATGCGTAAATATTGGTACATTTCAATATTGGTACATTTCAAATAACAATGAATTTCAATACCCATATAAATGGCTATTCATGTTTATTTTCCCCCATTAAAAACACACATATCTGTCTAGGTTGGAACTGTTGCTGTTAAAATATAAGAAATAATTTTCATTCTGAACCCAAATAAACTGATTGATCACATCACACAGATGAATAACAGTACACACACACAGGATCCGTTTTTGTAAGTGCAACCGTAAGTAACAGTACAGATGAAAAATGATCAGGCCTACTGTATATCTTACTGTAGAAAGTATTGTTAAAAAAAAGTCTAAGTTGGAACTGCTGCTGTTAAAATACAATAAATATTTGTTAATACTGAACTGGAATAAAAAGCATCTTGCTTCAATCAGTTTATTCCAGTTCAGAATAAAATAATTACTTGTATTTTGACAGCAACAGTTCCAATCTATATTTGTTTTCAACAATAATTTCTACAGTAAAATGTACAGTAGGTCTGATCATTTTTCATCGTCATCTGGATGTACTGATACTTACGGTTGCACTATCAGTAGCTAGCTAGCTTGCTTTGGCTAACGTTAACTATTAGGTGTGTACAAGCCCTGGGGATTGTTTGAAAGAGAAACTCACATCTACTACTATGAGAGAGAGTACTCCCTTACTTCTGCTAATCGTCACCTGTTATAAAATGACAACAATGCCTTGCTAGCTGACTTACTTTTCAACTGTCGAAGCACTGTTTCCTGAAGCATTCTGCCCTGTTCTGAAATAACTCCCTGGGTTTACCATCATGCTGTGGATGTTTGGTCAGGACGTGTCATTATATTAACTTGTTCGTTTTGAGAAACTCGTTACAGACAACATCCCCGCACAAAACACATTGTGGGCGCGCCTCGTTATTTCTTATAGTTTGTATGAAACCAAGAGAGAGAAACTCATCGCTGTATTTGCGTTTCATGACGATTGAGCTCAGTCAGGACTTGAGTGATGGCGAGTGGGAATGACAAGTCGGTGGCTGACAGCGCATCATCTGCAGCTGAACGACAGCGCTGCAGCTTGTGGGGATCTTCAAGAAAACTGCAGAACAGAAAAAAGATCCGGTAAACCGCGAAACACACCGGCATCTCCCACACGCGCAGCTGCTAAACTGAGCAGAGACCGTTGCTAAGCAGAGAGCGCACTAAACAGTGAGCGCAGTTGCACTTGGCCAAATCAATTCCAGTAATCAATGAAATAATTATGAGTTTACTCTGACAAGTCGCGACCCATACTTTAAGAATGGCTGATCTAAGGATCTGAGCTTTCTCTCCTCCTGTGTAGTAAAGTAGAGCTATAGAGTTGTGTAATAGTTCATGTAGGTAGATCGATGTGCAATCGGTTGTGCTAAGATAATGAGAGTTAATGACTATAGATACTGGTATGCATGTGTATATTCTGTTGTACTAAGACACTTTAAATATACTGTTTTTGTTGCTGTCATAATGCACTATGTGGAAGTTCTTCTTCCCCCTTCATATTCAATCATATTATGTTTTAATTGAATTTCCCTTAAATCTCTGAAACTGTGGAGATCTCTGTCTCAATTAATCTTTCCTTCAGTCCTCGCATCCGCTCTCCTAGCCCACTTCACAAAACTCATTGCATAATATGTTCCAAGTGGAGGGACCTTGGGCCTTCTCTTCTAATAGGGTTGACAAGGAGGAGAGGAGATAGGAGGCGAGGAATCCCAGAAATAACTAATTGAGACTTAGCCCTTTTCAGAAGATTGGCTGAACAGAGTGCTTTCACGGTAAGTTAGCCAAGACCCCCCCCGCGCAAAAAAAAAGCTGACTGGCAGAGTTGACATGGTGTTAAGAACATTATTGAAAAACCTATTGAGAAAGATTGAGACCTACATTTCCCACACAATACCTTGAATAACTATCCACACTGATAGAAAAAAAGCCCCTATATGGCTAGTCTGTTGTAGGGTTGATAGCTAGATTATTGTAAGGCCTTGAAGGGCCTACTGTATGTCATGAAAGATCATCTGTTTTACAATAAATAGTATTGGACTTCAAATAAGTCACATGGTGCCACAGTGGAGTGTTAGGAGGAGTCCTTGTTATCCTGACCGGTCTTCCACTTCTCATTTTCTTTCACCATGCGTTCCTCTTTTCATAATTAACTTTCACTGTTGTTGTTGTTGTGGAATATGCAGACCTACTGTATGTCAAATCTAAAGAATGTGCTGCATTAACAGACTCAACTCAGGGCCCGTATTTATCACGTCTCAGAGGAGAAGTGCTGATCTAGGATCTGTTTAGCCTTTTGACCATATGATGACACTGTCAATTATCTTGTAATCTTTTTGGCTAACCACGTTGGAACACTAATCTTTAAGGACATGAACTGGAAGTGGTATGAGCAAAGTATACTGCTATTGTTTTCAGGAATGTAAACCAACGGCAGGGACAGGAGGGGTGGAAGGAGAAATGGGTGGGATGATGAGAGAGATAGGAGTGGTGATAGGAGGGACAACAGGTGTGATAGTAGAGACAGGAGGGACAGGAGGGGTGATAGGAGGGACGGTATGGGTGACAGGAGAGACGGTAGGTGTGGTAGGAGAGACTGTAGGGGTGATAGGAGAGACGAGAGGGGTGACAGGAGAGACGAGAGGGGTGATAGGAGAGACAAGAGGGGTAGGAGGGGTGATAGACGAGAGGAGGGACGGGAGAGGTGATAGGAGACAGGAAGGATGATCGGAAAGACAGGAAGTGTGATTGGAATGGACGGGGAGGGGGTGATAGGAATGGATGGGGAGGGGTGATAGGAGGAACGGGAGGGGTGATAGGAGGGACGGGAGGGGTGATAGGAGAGACGAGAGGGGTGAAAGGAGGGACAGGAGGGGTGATAGGAGAGACAAGAGGGGTGATAGGAGAGACGAGAGGGGTGATAGGAGATTATGGAGGGGTGATAGGAATGGACAGGAGGGGTGATAGGAGGGATGGGTGATAGGAGAGACGAAAGGGGTGATAGGAGATCCAAGTGAGACTGGAGGGGTGATAGGAGAGATGAGAGGGGTGAAAGGAGAGACGGAAGGGGTGATAGGAGAGACAGGAAGGATTATGGGAGAGACACTGAAAGGGTGATGGGAGAGACAGGACGGGTGATTGGAGAGACAGGAAGGATTATGGGAGAGACACTGGAAGGGTGATGGGAGAGACAGGACTGGTGATGGGAGAGACAGGAAGGTAGACAGGAGGCATGCGGTGGCAGGGATGTGTGATGTGAAATAACATGATTTCATGATGAAATGTTTTGGTAGTGAGGGTGTGTAATGTGAAGTGTCCTACGATGAATGTCAACAAGATGCATGACCAGCATTGTTAAAAAGACCTACACAAAAGTTCCATCTAACTGAAGTGTCTGTATGCTGAGAGACAGTGATGCACTAAACAAACAATGTGTTCTTTACCACCTGGAACACAACAATGGTTTCAGTTCTGTACCCTCCTCATAATCACCATTAACCACAATTAAACGGTTTTAATTCAATCTGAACATAACAGTTGTTGTCTAAAAGAAACAATAGCAAAGCACTCGCCGCTAATGTTTTGGTAGAGAAATTAGGTACAGGCCTGGAGAAATCAAACCACTCTCAAATTCATAGACAGGGCTATGGCTACTACAAGGACTGACCATCCATGATATAAACAAGTACAGTTTAACCATGTGTTGAGGCTACACAGTAGTAGTTTACATTTACATGTGTGATGTGCATGTCTTCATTAACCCAGGTGTATGTATCTGTCTCCAGGTGCAACTCATTGCAATTAGGGGCGGGCTTGGCTGATATATACCTTGCGTTTGGGTCAGTCTACAAATCCCTGTGATGTGTGAGGGTTGGTGTGCCCTGGGAGGATGGAAGCTGAGATGGTGTCGGTTTTATTCAATTCCAGTGTGGCCCGCTGGCGTTTGTACAGTGAGGGGAAAAAAGTATTTGATCCCCTGCTGATTTTGTACGTTTCCCCACTGACAAAGAAATGATCAGTCTATCATTTTAATGGTAGGTTTATTTGAACAGTGAGAGACAGAATAACAACAAAAAAATCCAGAAAAACGCATGTGAAAAATGTTATAAATTGATTTGCATTTTAATGAGGGAAATAAGTATTTGACCCTCTGCAAAACATGACTTAGTACTTGGTGGCAAAACCCTTGTTGGCAATCACAGAGGTCAGACGTTTCTTGTAGTTGGCCACCAGGTTTGCACACATCTCAGGAGGGATTTTGACCCACTCTTCTTTGCAGATCTTCTCCAAGTCATTAAGGTTTCGAGGCTGACGTTTGGCAACTCGAGCCTTCAGCTCCCTCAACAGATTTTCCATGGGATTAAAGTCTGGAGACTGGCTAGGCTACTCCAGGACCTTAATGTGCTTCTTCTTGAGCCACTCCTTTGTTGCCTTGGCCGTGTGTTTTGGATCATTGTCATGCTGGAATACCCATCCATGTCCCATTTTCAATGCCCTGGCTGAGGGAAGGAGGTTCTCACCCAAGATTTGACGGTACATGGCCCCGTCCATCGTCCCTTTGATGCGGTGAAGTTGTCCTGTCCCCTTAGCAGAAAAACACCCTTAAAGCATATTGTTTCCCACCTCCATGTTTCACGGTGGGGATGGTGTTCTTGGGGTCATAGGCAGCATTCCTCCTCCTCCAAACACGGCGAGTTGAGTTGATGCCAAAGAGCTCCATTTTGGTCTCATCTGACCACAACACTTTCACCCAGTTGTCCTCTGAATCATTCAGATGTTCATTGGCAAACTTCAGACGGGCATGTTTATGTGCTTTCTTTAGCAGGGGGACCTTGCGGGCGCTGCAGGATTTCAGTCCTTCACGGCGTAGTGTGTTACCAATTGTTTTCTTGGTGACTATGGTCCCAGCTGCCTTGAGATCATTGACAAGATCCTCCCGTGTAATTCTGGGCTGATTCCTCACCGTTCTCATGATCATTGCAACTCCACGAGGTGAGATCTTGCATGGAGCCCCAGGCCGAGGGAGACTGACAGTTCTTTTGTGTTTCTTCCATTTGCGAATAATCGCACCAACTATTGTCATCTTCTCACCAAGCTGCTTGCCGATGGTCTTGTAGCCCATTCCAGCCTTGTGTAGGTCTACAATCTTGTCCCTGACATCCTTGGAGAGCTCTTTGGTCTTGGCCATGGTGGAGAGTTTGGAATCTGATTGATTAGTTGCTTCTGTGGACAGGTGTCTTTTATACAGGTAACAAACTGAGATTAGGAGCACTCCCTTTAAGAGTGTGCTCCTAATCTCAGTGCGTTACCTGTATAAAAGACACCTGGGAGCCAGAAATCTTTCTGATTGAGAGGGGGTCAAATACTTATTTCCCTCATTAAAATGCAAATCAATTTATAACATATTTCACATCCGTTTTTCTAGTTTTTTTTGTTGTTATTCTGTCTCTCACTGTTTAAATAAACCTACCATTAAAATTATAGACTGATCATTTCTTTGTCAGTGGGCAAACGTACAAAATCAGCAGGGGATCAAAAACCTTTTTCCCTCACTGTATGTGTCTTGTTCTATTATTTTTGTCGTCTTCTTTCATAATTCATCTTTACCAACGGTCATAATCTCAAAATCTATCCCTTCTCAATGTCTCTCTTTCTCTCTTTTTTTCCCCAGGCCTCCCGTTAACCAGGTCAACTCTCCCATTGGCCACAACTTAACAAGCGACCTTATTGGTCAAAACTTTCATTTAAAAGTAAACCAACTGATTCACTTATACATTAAATAAATATTTCTTCAAAATAAATGCATTAACAATATTACAATAAAGGATCAATTCAATCACCTGTTAAAATCTAATACCAATTAATTATAACAAATAACTCAATATTTGGTTCTAACAAAGGTATTACACATACTATATATATTTGAGGGTAATTTTTATCTGAAAGTTCTGTAAAACAATTATGATTATATAACAAATGTTTAACTGCATGTCTCGCATCCAACCATAAATATTTTCATTTGTAACATTTTTCAAATCAATTCAAATTGTATTGGTCACATACACATGTTTAGCAGATGTTATTGCAGGTGTAGTAAAATGCTTTTGCTTCTAGTTTCAACAGTGCAGTAATACTGTATCTAACAAGTAATAGCTAACAATTTCACAACATATACCCAATACACACAAATCTAAGTAAGGAATGGAATTAAGAATATATACATATATGGACGAGCGATGTCAGAGCGGCATGGACTAAGATACAGTAGAAAAATATAGAATTAAGCAATAAGGCACGAGGGGGTGTGGTATATGACCAATATACCTCGGCCAATATACACTTTTGACCCTGGTATTGTGCCAAATTAATATTCCTAACCTACAGTAAAGCACTGTTTCATTATGTTGTTGTTGTGTTTCATTTACCAGAAAATGTTTCATGTGCCACTGGCTTTTCTATATCTTAACATTTGCCCATTTTCAGCTGGAAAACTATACAAAATGGCCATCCCTGGAATGTACTGGTCCTGATCAGTAGGAATGTTATTTTCAAATACAAACACAGCAGGCAGATGAAATCATGAAATCTTTCATGATTTTATTAATTTGCTACAAAAAATGATTTTGCTCTGTTTTACAGTCACTGAAATACAGTTTTTCCGAATAACTGGTCTGACAGCACCCTCTACTGGACCTACACAAATCACACACTAACAGTGTGGAGCCGATTACGTGTAAACTAGGTATTCTTGTGATTATTTGTTTATACAATAGGGTCCCCTAAAGACGTGTGTGAGGTGCTGATCGTGAGAATGTAGACTTTCTCTCAGTCAAGCTGTCCAATACAATAATGGTTGTTGTAAAAAATAAATAATGATCGAAAACAGGTAGACAACATGTATGCTTGTGTACTTACTGTATCTGTCTGTCTGCCATTATCTCACATTACAACGTAATACACTTCCAAATCCAATGTCCAGTCGGGACCTAACAGACTTAGCTAGCTACTGCTACTCCTTTATAGCCGCAAGAAACATTTATTATAAAGTTAGAGATAGATAAGTAGGCTAAAAGTAGGCTATTTACCGGATATCTACCAGTTATCTGTTCGCTATTATGAAGGCCTTACTTTGTTAAACAAAATGAAAACATTTTGCGTTGTTTTATGCAATGGTAGCGTAAAAGCGCGGATAACGTTGTTCTTCGTTTTTCCAATGTATTTTAATGTTAGTATTGTCTAAATGACCTATGGTAAAAAATAACCTATAGTGGGTGGTCTCATTAATCTACTGGTAATTTAATAGATTATATTATGTCAGGATGGCCGAGCGGTCTAAGGCGCTGCGTTCAGGTCGCAGTCTCCCCTGGAGGCGTGGGTTCGAATCCCACTTCTGACATTAGTTTTGTAATGTAGATGCAATATGCTTTTCTTTGTAACATATTTATATTCAACCAGAAATTTAAGTCAGAATCATGGGGTTGTGCCAATAATTTATATATACACTAATTGACTTATAGGGTTGAAGCCACTGTGCCTCCATCTTGGCACTCCCCCACAGTTGTAAAAATATTTTGGAAGCTATAGAAATGCATTTATTAATGTCTACATTTGTTTTTGCCACAGGTGTATTCTATTACAAACACCTAAATGCATACATTACAATAATATTATGTGAGGTAAAAAATAAATATATACAAATATTTTTCAAAAAGTATATATTTTTTTATATTACTAATGTTACTATCCCCACTACAACAAAAACATACTTAAATACATGTAATTTTGTCCTTGAAACATTTAAACCTGCAATAGGTAACTTTTTGGGTGACCCCACCAAATTCAGATAGAAATAGGTACTTCATGTTTTTGATGGAAGACCAGGTGTGTTGAATTTAGGCAATCACTAAACTGATCAATTAGCTTAAACCACTTGAGTGTTGCTTAGGGTCATTGTCCTGCTGGAAGGTGAACCTTAGTCCCAGTCTCAAATCTCTGGAAGACTGAAACAGGTTTCCCCTCATGAATTTCCCTGTATTTAGCGCCATCCATCAGTCCTTCAATTCTGACCAGTATCCCAGTCCCCGCCGATAAAAAACATTCCCACAGCATGATGCTGCCACTACCATGCTTCACTGTGGGGATAATGTTCTCGGGGTGATGAGAGGTATTGGGTTTGTGTCAGACATAGCGTTTTCCTTGATGGCCATAAAGCTACATTTTTGTCTCATCTGACCAGAGTACAATCTTCCATATGTTTGTGGAGTCTCCCACATGCCTTTTGGCGAACACCAAACATGGCTTTTTTTTTTTCTGGCCACTCTTTCGTAAAGCCAAGCTCTGTGGAGTGTACGGCTTAAAGTGGTCCTATGGACAGACACTCCAATCTCCGCTGTGGAGCTTTGCAACTCCTTCAGTGTTATCTTTGGTCTCTTTGTTGCATCTCTGGCCCTCTCTTGGCAGGTTTGTTGTGGTGCCATATTCTTTCAATGTTTTAATAATAGAGTTAATGGTGCGCTGTTCAAAGTTACTGATATTTTTTATAACCCAACCCTGATCTGTACTTCTCCACAACTTTGTCCCTGACCTGTTTGGAGAGCTCCTTGGTCTTCATGGTACCGCTTGCTTGGTGGTGTTGCAGACTCTGGGGCCTTTCAGAAAAGGTGTATATATATACTGAGATCTTGTGACAGATCATGTGACACTTAAATAAAGTCCACCTGTGTGCAATCTAACTAATTATGTGATTTATGAAGGTAATTGGTTGCTCTAGATCTTATTTAGGGGCTTCATAGCAAAGGGGGTGAATACATACAGTTGAAGTCAGAAGTTTACATACACCTTAGCCAAATACATTTAAACTCAGTTTTGCCTGACATTTAATCCTAGTAAAAATTCCCTATCTTAGGTCAGTCGGCTGGCCCTCGCTACATATTCGTCACCAGACCCACTGGCTGCAGGTCATCTATAAGTCTATGCTAGGTAAAGCTCCGCCTTATCTCAGCTCACTGATCACGATAACAACACCCACCCGTAGCACGCGCTCCAGCAGGTATATCTCACTGGTCATCCCCAAAGCCAACACCTCAATTGGCCGCCTTTCATTCCAGTTCTCTGCTGCCAATGACTGGAACGAATTGCAAAATTGCTGAAGCTGGAGACTTATATTTCCCCTAACTAACTTTAAACATCAGCTATCTGAGCAGCTAACCGATTGCTGCAGCTGTACATAGTCCATCTGTAAATAGCCCACCCAGTCTACCTACCTTAAATAAAGGTGAAATAAAAAATGAATTTAAAAAAAAGTTAGGATCACCACTTTATTTTAAGAATGTGAAATGTCAGAATAGACAAATACATTTAAACTCAGTTTTTCACAATTCCTGTTATTTAATCCTAGTAAAAATTACAATTTCAGGTAGCCTTCCACAAGCTTCCCACAATAAGTTGGGTGAATTTTGGCCCATTCCTCCTGACAAAGCTGGTGTAACTGAGTCAGGTTTTTAGGCCTCCTTGCTCGCACACGCTTTTTCAGTTCTGCCCATACATTTTCTATAGGATTGAGGTCAGGGCTTTGTGATGGCCACTATAAAATACCTTGACTTTGTTGTCCTTAAGCCATTTTGCCACAAATTTGGAAGTATGCTTGGATTCATTGTTCATTTGGAAGACCCATTTGCGACCAAGTTTTAACTTCCTGACTGATGTCTTGAGATGTTGCTTCAATATATCCACATAATTTTCCTTCCTCATGATGGCATCTATTTTGTGAAGTGCACCAGTTCCTCCTGCAGCAAAGCACACCCACAACATGATGCTGCCACCCCCGTGCTTCACGGTTGGGATGGTGTTCTTCGCTTGCAAGTCTCCCTATTTCCTCCAAACATAACGATGGTCATTGTGGCTAAACAGTTCTATTTTTGTTTCATCAGACTAGAGGACATTTCTCCAAAAAGTATGATCTTTGTCCCCATGTGCAGTTGCAAACTGTAGTCTGGCTTTTTTTATGGCGGTTTTGGAGCAGTGGCTTCTTCCTTACTGAGCGGCCTTTCAGGTTATGTTGATATAGGACTCGTTTTACTGTGGATATAGATACTTTTGTACCTGTTTCCTCCAGCATCTTCACAATGTCCTTTGCTGTTCTGGGATTGATTTGCACTTTTTGCACCAAAGTACGTTCATCTCTAGGAGACAGAACACGTCTCCGTCCTGAGGGGTATGACGGCTGCGTGGTCCCATGGTGTTTATACTTGCGTACTATTGTTTGTACAGATGAACGTGGTACCTTCAGGTGTTTGGAAATTGCTCCCAAGGATGAACCAGACTTGTGGAGGTCTACAATTTTTTTCTGAGGTCTTGGCTGATTTCTTTAGATTTTCCCTTGATGTCAAGCAAAGAGGCACTGAGTTTGAAGGTAGACCTTGAAATACATCCACAGGTACACCTCCAATGGACTCAAATGATGTCAATTAGCCTATCAGAAGCTTCTAAAGCCATTACATCATTTTCTGGAATTTTCCAAGCTGTTTAAAGGCACAGCCAACTTAGTGTATGTACACTTCTGTCCTACTGGAATTGTGATACAGTGACTTATAAGTGAAATAATCTGTCTGTAACCAATTTTTGGAAAAATGACTTGTGTCATACACAAAGTAGATGTCCTAACCCGACATGCCAAAACTATAGTTTGTTAACAAGAAATTTGTGGAGTGGTTGAAACACTTAGGTTGGAGTCATTTAAAACTCATTCATGTAAACTTCCAACTTCAACTGTATGCTTGCACCACTTTTCAGTATTTTTGTATTTTTTTTTTATGTATTTATTTTCTTCATTTCACTTCACGAATTTCGACTATTTTGTGTATGTCCATTACATGAAATCTAAAAAAAAATTCATTGAAATTGGAATGCAGCAAAATAGGAAAAACGCCAAGGGGGATGAATACTTTTGCAAGGCACTGTAGGTTCTAAGTTCTGGTACAAATTTCAGCCGGATACTGACTGTTCCTTTATGCCACTGTGCCAGCTCACAATTGCATCTCTGAGTTCCTTATTAGATTGATTTTTGTTGTTGTTGACCATATGAAATTGGTAGATTGCTCGTGCACCTCTTTCACCGCCTCTATGACTTTGTTAAATGTATCTTCCTCTAGTCCACCTTTTACGGGACTGTCGGGACCCCAGGACACCATTTCAATAGTTATTATTCAAGCTCCTCTCCCAATGGTGTACAGGGTTTTTAAATATCTTCACCCACGGCACTATTACTCTCTATTAAAATGTTTCCAGGTAGTCATACCCACTTCCCCGCATTGTAGTTACAGTATGGGTCCCTAATCATTTGGTCACGGGACCTAATACCTTGTGTTGGAACCATACTGAAGCGTCTGCCAATTTACTACAGAAGAATATGAGAGACCTAATGTCTTATTCCAGTGTCACTCCTCAAGGATCACTGTAGTTGACAACACACATTCCCGGTATTGACAACCAATGTTTTTATTGCCACACAATCAGTCTCTAATACTTAGCCCCTCTAGGGCACAAACCAATCTCCTTACTTATCGCCTCAGCCAGTCCACAGCCATATACACACACGTATCGATTTCAAATAACTTCTTAATACTTCTGTTCTTCTCCACACACGAGGTGAGCCCCCTTTACAACTCACAGGCAACAGTCGATCACAATTCACATTACCAGATAGTGACAATGTCTCCTCCTTGACAGCCACTACTGCCGGAAAATGCCTGTAACCTTATCTACATACTACACAAACAATACAGACACTTAAACAGTCTACATTTCTGGTGGCTAAACCCTAACCTTCTGGTGGCTAAACCCTAAACTTCTGGTGGCTAAACCCTAAACTTCAGATGGCTGAACCTCTTAGGGCTCCAACCGGTCGCATATATACAATGGATAAATCCAGGCTTTCTAGGTCGGTTGCCAATCATTTATATTCAGCCTACAATCCTCATCTCCCAAAGATGTCAGAATGAGTCGAAACAGCTATACAAACGCTGCCTATCTCGTTTTTGTGTACCGGCTTCTGTTCCACTGAGTCGGCCTGTAAATTGTGGTAAATCCTGCCGACAATGCCAATTGTTCTGGTACAAATTCCAGCCGGACTCCAAAGAAAGCTCAAGCTAGATTTATTTGCCACATTGGGTCATACAGCTGCAAAGACAAGATATGAAGTCACAGTTTGATGAACAATCAATCTCTGTTGCTGTGCAGATGGTGTTAGTTCCGTAGTCCGCCACGCATCTCACAGGTCTTGTTATCAGTCACAAGAGGCCATGAGGTTAGGGATTCAGTCACATAATTGCTCTTCTTATATGCAGAAAGAACACTTATTGTATTCTAATAAATGATATAAAACATCTTAAGAGAATATATAATGACAAACACATTGAGAAAATATGATATAAGAGAGTAATGTATGATCTATCAGCTCTAACACATGTCTCCTGTCCCACCCTTATGGACAGACCTTTGTTTACTTCCCTCTGGCCAATACCATTTAACATAGATCATTCTATCTAACCCATAACACAATCATCACTATTGCTAGGATACTAATATGATTATAAACATACTAAACCAGCTATTGTTGAATTACTTAGCAGTCAAGTCAAATATTTTTATTGTATACAGCAAACATAGTTTTCAAACAACACCTCAATTACTCCAGCGATAGCTCCGGCTAATGCACCCACTGCTGCACCAGCTGGTCCTGCAATAGCAGCTCCAATAGTAGCTCCACTTGCAGAAACAGAACCTGCAACAACAAGATAACGCCCAGCTGTGTTTCTTTCAGCTTTCTCTCGAGCATCTCTTTCATGTTTTTCCCTCAGCTCCATTCTTGCTTTGTCCAGAGCCTCTCCTTCAAAAGATTTCTTCAGTTTCTCCTCCTCTTTGTTTCTCTTCTCTTCATTCTCTCTGAGGATTATGTTCTTCTCCTCTTCAATTGCTCTCTCGGCATTCTGGAACATCTCAGTGGTGTAATGGCTCCCTCCATTCATCTCAACCATATAGTTTATTTTTGCAAGCAGCTCAGTGACCTGGGAGCAATTTGTATCTTTGTTGTTGAAGACATGATATCCCCTTTGCATTGCTCAACTAAACTTACTAGATTTGGATTTCCAGACAGAAATTTTTCAATTGTTTCATCCCGAAGTTTGTCTCCATGTGTGAAGAGAACCATGGTGTATTTTGATGCTTCGTCACCGAAGAGTTTCTGAATCATCTTCACTGTTTTCTGCTCTTCTTCAGTGAATCTCCCCAGCTTGATTACAACCAGGAACACATGGGGACCAGGAGAAGAGAGGTTGATGCACATTGTGATCTTTTCCATTGCTTCCTCCTGTGTAAACTTTGTGTCAAACAACCCTGGGGTGTCAATAACAGCCACACTTTGCCCACACACCATCTCTCTTCCCTTATCACAGTCTTTAGTCACAGAGCTGGAATGTAATTTTGATTTGAACAATTTCGTCCCCAGGATTGTGTTTCCTGCTGCACTCTTCCCTGCACCAGTCTTCCCCAACAACACAATCCGTTTCTCTGTTAAATAACAAGGAAAAGTTGTTACTGTTGTAAAAGCAGCTGCTAACTGTTGATTCTGAGAACTCCTGGTAGGCCTATGACCAGGGTGGAATTTAAACAACATCACAAGTCAGTTGCATTTTAGCCGTTTCTATTATGACGCATAATCAATCAACACTGCAGAGGACATAGCTGACATGAAAATGCATAGCTTTATCACGTGTTTTCAAAGACACACTGGCAATACTGGGAAGTGATGAAATAGAAGAAGTATGGAGATTAAAAGTAGTGTTCTGACAAGCACACAAATGACCCTATATTTTAGCCAAAATTACTTGCAAGGCATGATGTTTTGTTATGAATAAAAAGTAGAACAGGAAAAATCAGTTTCCATCACCATCTTGTACAGTGAAGTGAAGACTAAGTACTCACCAGTCATGTTTGAGTTTTGGAGCATTGTCAAGCTCTTACCAGGTCTAGCGTTCCCAACCAGAGCAATCCGGGTCTCTGTTGGATAAAAAAATAAAATGTTGTTACTGTAGAGATAAGTCTGATGTTGATGTTCTTTCTGTTTGGCCATCTTGTGGAACATCTACTAAAGCTACATTTCAGTCTCACATTGCTTCTTAGACTTACATTTTTGGTCTAAAAATTACAAACTCTAAGCAAACTCTTAACAATGACAATATCTACAGATAACTGCCAAAATAAAGGAAACACCATAGACAGAGCTGTCATTGTCGATTCTTTGCCTACCCTCCAAGTTTCCACATTAGGCAAATATGGCAGCAGTGTCTTACTGCCTTGGATAGAGCACCAGTTTAACAGCTGCAATAGAATCCATATTGTGGGGGACACATAGAAAAAAGTAAACAAAAAAAAACTCAACGAGAGAGAAGCAAGGAAAATGCATCTGAAAGAAAGTTGTAGTGGGGTTGACCTCAAGCCTGCTTTCCTTACGGCTCTAAAAGATCATGGTTGAATAGTGTGTACCATCCTACATATATGCTGAGAGATGTTGCTGGTAGGCATGCTATATAATGAATATACCACATAGCTACAGGTATAAGGGCTACTTATTATAGGCAGTGTTGGATGGTGACCACAGGCTTTAACGGAAGGGCAATATATGCACATGCAATGTCATCGTAAGGTAAGACTAAATCCTCAGTGTGTATTATAGCATTAATAACTGTTAAAATCTGAATTGTATATATATGTTGCATGATGTATCTGATCAATTACATTTGTATCTAATAATATTTCCCTCTCTATGAAGCAATTCAGAAGCCAAGTGGAGAGGAGGTTTGTCAAGAAGAGGCATTTAAGAGTGAAGATGTACAGTATGTTAAGCTTAGTATGTTTAGTACAATTTCACCAATCTGAAATGGTGTCAGCATCTCTTTGCAATATGAGCTCCACTTCAAATTCTAAGAACATTGCACAACATGGCCTGATAGCAGCCTTCTGACAGGGCGATTTTGATTGTTTACACTCGAGCCCTTGCCTTCCTTCTCTACCTAGATTCTGTGTACGATAGCTAAAAAGACATGGGAGAAGTTAAAGGCCATTATCGTAACGTTGTTGACCCTCTCATACTGTCAGCAAGGGAGCCTTGACCGCCTTATATGATGTCCTGATGACAAGGAATCAAGTAATCTAATGGGTATGCTGTGGCTTGTGGCAAATGCATGGCTAAAATTACAATGACATATTTTAGACATGACTAGTTCAATATTTTTTTTAGATATTGCACTTTAAAATGAATTTAATTAATTCACATGGCAGAATACAACTGAACTCTGAATTGCATGATAAAAACAAAAAATATATACATGCAACATACATTTAGGGAACTATTGTTGTTTGGAGTTGGTGTTCATGTAGGGCAGGCAATCCTGGTCCTGTTTTTTATTTAAACGACCTGGAAGACCAAGTTTGTTGAATTTAGGCATGTAGGGCAGCGATAGGAAATCACGTAGGGGAGGTGTAGGCAATTAACTGGGGAACACAGAAATGATTACATCGTCGCCCCATTTTCCTGACAACCTACCAGTAAAACAACACCACATTTTACTAAAGCAACCTTGCCCTTGGCTGCACGGAGTCGCATTAAGAGCAAGCCCATGCAGCCAAGTTTCGAACACTGAAATGTGGTATGTAATCTACATCTCGATTAGGCTGATAGTGTGGGGTTCTGATATTTTTATACCATAACAGTATTGACAATTGCTAATAATCATATTGGGGTTAGTCAGTAGGGACTTGTGTATGTGTGATCCCTGTGCGGACATCTTGAGAAAGTTGCTGACCTGTGGTTAAAGTGGGGGTGTGAGGTATTTACGACAGGACCCTGGCTAGTGCAAAAGTACTGACATGCCAAGAAGGAAGATAAATCAAACAGAGCGCCAAAGGGGACCAGCCCATGTGACAATGATTGGCCCGGCAAGTCTAAACCACGCCCAGGCACTGTTCTGATAGGCCGGCTCACGAAGCAGGAACTAACTCTGTCAGAACATATACCCATGTTATCAGTAGTTAGCCAGTTCCATTGTTTCGTCCTGCGAGATGTTACAGTGAACCCGTGATATACGGAAATTGTATTTGCCATTCATTAACTTTTGTATTAAACAATTGTTTTAACCAAATTCAGGTTTACTATCGTTCCTAACTCAGTTGAACCTACGCAAAACCTAACAATAGGAATCCTAATTATTTAGTTGAATGATTTTCAATTTGACTGTCATTATTTCAATACAGCCTACACTTCCTGAACGCCTTGATCACACTGACAGTGATTAGCGCAAATTGGCACGCAGCATCAGCTGGATATGTCATTTGGATATAATTTATGTATAGGCACTTTAACTATACATTCATGTACGTACTACCTCAATTGGCCCGACCAACCAGTGCCCCCGCACATTGGCTAACCGGTCTATCTGCATTGTGTCCCGCCACCCCCTCTTTTACGCTACTGCTACTCTCTGTTTCTCATATGCATAGTCAATGTAACCATATCTACATACTATTTCAATCAGCTCGACTAACCGGCGCCTGTATATAGCCTCGCAACTGTATATAGCCTCGCTACTGTTATTTTTCACTGTCTTTTTACTTCTTTACTTACCTATTGTTCACCTAATACCTTTTCTGCACTGTTGGTTAGAACCTGTAAGTAAGCATTTCACTGTAAGGTCTACACCTGTTGTATTCAAGCACGTGACAAATAAACGTTGATTTGATGTGTGCAAGAAAAGTTCAACATTCACCTTTTGCTACCATTTCTGTCAAGCCGTCAACGCATACAGTTTGACACATATGTTCGATAAATCCAACATACGCACCACACAGAACACACTGTAACTGCCTCTGCAACACAATTCTGCAAGTTTTACTCCAATGTTTGTAAACAATGTAAACGTGAACAAACACTATATAGCCTCAAAACATGGTTACAACTATGCATTTGATATCAGTCCATCAATACCTCTGCGTATGAATGAGAATGGTTATGTTTTTCCAGCCCCAGCCCTTAGTTGTTTAGGGGATCGGGTGGGAAGAATGCTTTGTTATTGTTTCAATTAAGGATTAGTTTTAAAAGGGTAAGAATTTTTTGGGCCTGCTATAAAAGCTAAGTGCAGAATGTGTATTAAATATTTAAGTCCATATTAGTCCTGTTTTAGGAATGTGCATAACTCCTACATCATAATGCCTATATTTACAAATTACATGTATCCATTAGATACTTATTACAATAAACATATTATAGAAGGCTTTGTATAAAATATTGAATTAGTCTTTCCAAAATATTCACAGATATTAAACTTCTTTAAACTTCATTTTTGAACATCTATTTGGAAAGAACACCCATTTCTAATATCAAAACATGCAACAAGAAAGTGGTTCAGGCTTGTGCCTTTTAATAGTAACTTTATAGACGCCCTTACCTTTGCCTGCCTGTTGAGTTGTGTAGTCTTCTGTCTACAAGTGGCGACATGCTGATCTTTAATAGAGATGTGGGGCATGCCTCGTTGTGCTTCATGATGTGATTGGTCACCCTTTTAAGTTTTTAGTTTTTTAGTCAGCCAGGTGATTTCTTGTAAAGCCTGGGTTGAGATCCTGCACTACATTGCTGACTCACACCAGATCTTCCAACGCCTGGATGGGTATATAATATCAGCTAACTGCATAATGTGATAGTGCGAGCTGGATGATGTGGCTCACAACCATTGGTTAATAAAATACAACGCCTGCACATCTTCACAGACAGGACCTCGACCATGCGCTCCTCTGCATGATAAAACCTAGGTTATGGACTCCCTTTTAATCAGTCAGGTATTTCTTCTAAATCGTGGTCTCAGATAGCTACAGTGCATTCGGAAAGTATTCATACCCCTTAACTTTTTCCACATTTTGTTACGTTACAGCCTTATTCTAAAATTGATTAAAACAATTTTGTCCCACATTAATCTACACACAATATCCAATAATGACAAAGCAACAACAGGTTTTTAGAAATGTTCGCACATGTATTAGACATAAAAACCTGAAATATCACATTTACATAAGTATCTGGATCTGCAAAGAAGAATGGAGAAACTCTCCAAATACAGGTGTGCCAAGATTGTAGCGTCACACCCAAGAATACTCGAGGCTGTAATCACTACCAAAGGTGTTTCAACAAAGTACAGAGTAAAGGGTCTGAGTTTTCTTTTTGTTGTTTTTTTACCTGTTTTTGCTTTGTCATTATGGGCTGTTATGTGTAGATTAATCTGGGGAAAAAAACAATTGAATACATTTTCTAATAAGGCTGTAACGTAACCATCACGATCTTCTTTAGTGACAGACCAAGGCGCAGCAAGGCATCCAGTATACACCTTTTATTAAACAACGTAACTTGGAAAAAATAGCGAAACGAATGAAGACCGTAACTATAACATAGACTGATACAACAAAGAAGCTATGTAACAAACAATAAACCACAAAATACTATAGGAAAAACCCCAAACATATATATGGTTCCCAATTAGAGACAACGACACACAGCTGCCTCTAATTGGGAACCATTACCCCAACATAGAAATATAACACCTAGAACGAAAAAATAACTACACAAAAACAAAACTAAACCCACCAGCCTGTCTTCTCAGGCCTGGACGTGACAGTAACGCAATTTGGAAAAAGTCAATGATACTTTCCGAATACGCTGTAGCTATCTGAGAGCATGATTTAGAAGAACCCCTGACTGAATAAAAGGGACTCAATGACCTAGGTTTTATCGAGGCCCTGTCCGTGTGCAGGCGTTGCATTTTATTACTGTATATAGACTTTTTCTAATGTGTTATTGACTGTATGTTTGTTTACTCCATGTGTAACTCTGTGTTGTTGTTTGTGTCACACTGCTTTGCTTTATCTTGGCCAGATCGCAGTTGTAAATGAGAACTTGTTCTCAACTTGCCTACCTGGTTAAATAAAGGTGAAATAAAAAATATATATATATATTAACCAATGGTTGTGAGCTACATCATCCAGCTCGCACTATCATATTATGCAGTTAGCTGATATATTAAATACCCATCCAGGCGTTGTAAGATCTGGTGTGAGTCAGAAATGTAGTCTGAGCAGGAACTCAACCCAGGATTTACAAGAAATCACCTGACTGACTAAAAAACAAAAACCTGAAAGGGTGACCAATCACATCATGAAGTACAACGAGGCATGCCCCACATCTCTATAAAATATCAGCATGTCTCCACTTGTAGACAGACGACTACACAACTCACTACACAACTCAACAGGCAGGCAAAGGTAAAGATGTCTATACATTACTGTTACGAGCCATAAGCATGAACCACATTCTTGTTGCATGTTTTGATATTACAAATGGGTGTTCTTTCCAAATAGATTTTCAAAAATGAAATATGAAGAAGTTTAATATCTGCAAATCTTTTGGAAAGACTACATATTCAATATTTTATACAACGCCTTCTATAATATGTTTATTGTGATGAGTATCTAATGGATACATGTCATTTGTAAATATAGGCATAATGATGTAAGAGTTATATGGACTTAAATATTTAATGCACATTCTGCACTACATTTTTTGCCTGCACTATTAAAGCTTTCGTACCCTTTTAAAACTATAATCTTTTATTGAATCAATAACAAAGCATTCTTCCCACCTGATCCCCTAAAATGGTAAGGGCTGGAGAAACAACCACTATCGTTCATAGACAGAGCTATGGGTGGACTAATATCAAATGCATAGTTGGAACCATGTTTTGAGGCTATACAGTGTTTTTTTCACATGTACATTGTTTACAAACATTAGAGTAAAACAAGCCTAGGCCTAAATTCAATCAGATCAAGCGTTAAACTGCGATAGCCAACACTACACCTGCATAGATTCTATTTTGACAGTGTCAGAGGTTTAACTGAGATGGGGCTGTAAAATGGTGAGCATCTGCTCTTTTGATCGTTGTCAGGAAGCCACACCCATCCCACTGGTGTTATGCCTTGGTACACTAGAAGGACATTCATTTCCAATGGAACGCTGCGTTTGGGTTGCAGCATAAAACAATAGATAATAAATGAATAAAAAAGTAACAGTGCGTTCTGTGTGGTGTATATTTTGGATTTGTCGAAAATATGTGTCAAACTGTATCTGTAGCAGAAGGTGAATGTTGAACTTTGTTTGCACACATGCAAGAATGCTGCGTGCCATTTTGCGCAATATACTTTCGGTGTGATCAAGAATGTAGAAGTTCAGAACGAGAAAGTGTAGGCTATATACAAATAATGGCAGTCAAATTGAAAATCATTCAACGAAATAATGATGATGATTTGAATCGGCCTAATCGAGATGTATATTACATCAAACATGTAAAACTGGCGTGCAACTCCACCCAGCCAATGGCAAGGTCAGTTTTAGTACAATGCGGTGTTGTTGTACTGGTAGTTTGTCGACACAGATTATTTGTACCAATGCGCTCTGAGGAAGAACAACAAAAGTACTGTCGTCAGAAAACGCAGAGATGTGTAATTATTTCTGTGTTCCCATGTTAATCTGTTTTATTATTTCTCTACGATTGTAATGAAGCAAAGACTAATTACATTTGCGCGTCTGCATGTCACCCACCTTACTTTTATTTGACACATCAACACCAAAGTTATATTAACTTTTGGATTGAAACCTCTAGCCATTGTTTAAAATGGCATCCATCAAACTGTATGTACTTTGCTCTGTTTGCCAGTGTTCATATTTTCACATACATTTTATTATAATAGATATTTTAGACCAAAGCCTTGTCGTAACTAAAAGTACATTATTATGCACATACAGACAAGTGTCAATTTTCAACAGCAAGTGATGCTACACTACAATAAATGGTGATGGGGTCGGGGTCTACTTCCAGTGGTTGTGAGCTCGTCATCTCTGCTGTACTGTGAAGGCTGTGTAGGTCTAGTGCTTCACCAGCTTGGGGCGCTATTTTGCATCATTGTGCCTTGGAATAAGCATCACCAATAAATCACAGTTCAAACTTGTAGTTTTACCTGTCTGTAGAATGCCATGCATTTTCAAGAAACCGCCAACATATGACCTTCTTCTGCAATTGGGCTAAAAGGTAATCACAAATTGATCATGACATGAGGAATTATAGGCCTATGTCAGCACAGGATGGGCAAAGGAACATCGGTCTGTCCAGCAGATCAACGCGATTTAGACATAAACTAAATTTGGATCAGTGTGTTGTCAGAATCTCAATTCTTGTTTTCTTAGTTCAACCCTTGGTCCCAGATACACTATATACATACAAGTATGTGGACACCTCTTCAAATTAGTGGATTCAGTTATTTAAGCCACACGCATTGCTGACAGGTGTATTAAATTGAGCACACAGCCATGTAATCTCCATTGACAAACATTGGCAACAGAATGGCCCTACTGAAGTGTTTAGTGACTTTGAACGTGTCACCGTTATAGGATGCCTCCTTTCCAACAAGTCAGTTTGTAAAAATTCTGCAGTGCTAGATCTTCCCCGGTCAACTGCAAGTGCTGTATTGTGAAGTGTAAACGTCTAGGTACAACAATTTCTCAGCCACAAAGTGATAGGCCACACAGGCTCACAGAACTGGACTGAAGCGCGTACGTCTCTCCTTGGTTGCAACACTCACTACAGAGTTCCAAACTGCCTCTGGAAGCAACATCAGCACAATAACTATTAGTCAGGAGCTTCATGAAATGGGTTTCCATGGCCGAACAGCCGCACACAAGCCTAAAATCACCATGCGCAATGCCAGCGTCGGCTGGAGTGGTGCAGAGTTCGCCACCATTGGATTCTGGAGCAGTGGAAATGCGTTCTCTGGAGTGATGAATCACACTTGACCATCAGGCAGCCGACGGACTAATCTGGGTTTGGCGGATGCCAGGAGAACGCTACCTGCCCGACTGCATAGTGACAACTGTAAAGTTTGGTGGATGAGGAATAATTGTCTGGCGGCTGTTAATCGTGGTTTGGGCTAGGCCTCTTAGATCCAGTCAAGGGAAAGCTTAACGATACAGCGTACAATGACATTCTAGCAGATTCTGTACTTCCAACTTTGTAGCAACAGTATGGGGAAGACCATTTCCTGTTTCAGCATGACAATGCCCCTGTGCACAAAGCAAGGTCCATACAGAAATGTGTTGTTGAGATTGATGTGGAAGAACTTGACTGGCCTGCACAGAGCCCTGACCTCAACCCCATCAAACAACTTAGGGATGAAAATTCAACACTGACTGTGAGTCAGGCCTAATCCTAAAATCATGAGCATTAATATGGAGTTGCCCCTCCCCTTTGCTGCTATAACAGACACCACTCTTCTGGGAAGGCTTTCCACTAGATGTTGGAACATTGCTGGTTGGGCACTGATGTTAGGCGATTAGGCCTGGCAAACTGTTACCACAAAGTTGGAAGCATAGAATCGTCTAGAATGCAATTGTATGCTGTAGCGCGTTTTACCTTCACTGGAACTAAGGGGCCTAGCCTGAACCATGAAAAACAGGCCCAGATCATTTAAAGGTGTCCACATACAAAGTCAAAGTCACCATTATTAGTCAGTTGTACAACCGAATGCCTTCAACCGAAATGTGTCTTCCACATTTAACCCAACCCTCTGAATCAGAGAGGTGCGGGGGCTGCCTTAATTGACATCCACGTCTTCGGCGCCCGGGGAACAGTGGGTTAACTGCCTTGTTCAGGGGCAGAACGACAGATTTTTTTCTCTTGTCAGCTCAGGGATTTGAACTTGCAACCCTCCGGTTACAAGTCCAACGCTCTAACCACTAGGCTATCTGCCACCCCTACTTTTGTATGTATAGTGTAGATACATACATGCATACATACATACATACACAGGATCTTACTCAGGTATACATTATTTGTAGTGTTTCCAATATATGGTTGTTTGGCATACAAGGGAGAACTTAGTCAAAGCGTAGTTCTGTTACCGTGGAAATGACTTCATGCACTCCAAGCTTTCATTATGCCCTTACAATGAAACTGTGAAGTTGTATCACAACCTGTGAATGTGTGGAAGCCTGACAAAGCCAAACTCTTGTGCATTCTAAGCTTCTCGTGGATGGTGTTGATGCAAATCTCCCGGTAGTTTTTTCCAACACCAAAAGCAACCCACAGCTTTATGGTTGGATAATCCTTGGTAAGATAGTAGAACAGACCAGCAAGGAGGTCAATGATGTCTGTATCCACTGTTGGAATGATAATGGTTTGTGCACCCTTTTGAAGGGCATCTTTAAGATGAAGGTATACTCTTGTGTCTGCCTCTTCCTGGTCCCATTCCAGCATTGATGT
Organism: Brachymystax lenok tsinlingensis; assembly: GCA_030435695.1. Classification (NCBI taxonomy): domain Eukaryota; kingdom Metazoa; phylum Chordata; class Actinopteri; order Salmoniformes; family Salmonidae; genus Brachymystax; species Brachymystax lenok. The sequence continues at coordinate 40,040,553 of CM059810.1, forward strand.
CAGAGGACCTTTGAGACCAGACTCATCAGTTGTAGCATAGATCTCTTTTCCATCTTCAGATTCATCTTCACACCTTCTGTGTCGACATTTTGAAAAACTCCTGTTATTAGGATTTCTGAGAAAGTCCGAAAACATACATGGAAATTTGGTTGTCTCCAACTTTCTTTCAGACGCTTTTTCCTCGCTTCTATTGCAGCTGTTAAACTGGTGCTCTATCCAAGGCAGTAAGACACTGCTGTCATATTCGCCAAATGTGGAAACTTGGTGGGTAGGCAAGAAATGGACAATGACAGCTCTGTCAGTGGTGTTTCCTTTATTTTTGTCTGTTACCTGTAGATAATGTCATTGTTAATTTTCTTAGAGTTTGTATTTTATAGACCAAAAATGCAAGTTTAATGTGAGACAGAAAAAGTTGCTTTAGTAGCTCTTCTGTAAGATAACACTTCTCTCTACAGTAACAACATTTTATTTTTCATCCAACAGAGACCCGGATTGCTCTGGTTGAGAACACTAGACCTGAGAAGAGCTTGACAGCATTCCAAAACCCAAACATGACTGGTGAGTACTTAGTCTTCATTTCACTGTATGTAGGCTACAAGACAGAGATGGAAAACTTTTTGTTGTTGTTGTGGGTTTTCACAAAATAATAGTATTTTATTAAATGTTTAATACATTTTAAAAGAATGAATGTAGCTTCATTTATAGATAATGTAATTGTTCATTTGCTTACAGTTAATATTCTATAGACCATCAATGTCTAAGAAGTAATGTGAAACTGAACATGTTCAGTAGGTGTTCCGTAAGATGACCAAACAGAGAGAACATAAACATTCGAATTCTTTCTAAAGTCACAATCTTTTCTTCTTATCCAACAGAACAAAATAAAGAGGTCCGGATTGTTCTGGTGGGGAAGACGGGAGCTGGGAAGAGTGCATCAGGAAACACCATCCTGGGAAGAGAAACTTTTAAGTCAAAAATGTCGTCTACTTCTGTGACATCAACATGTGAAAAGAAAAGAGGAAAGGTGGGTGGGCAAAGTGTAGCTGTTATCGACACACCTGGCTTGTTTGACACCAAGTTATCACAGGAGGAAGCAATGAAAGAGATTTCACATTGCATCTCTCTCTCCGCTCCTGGTCCCCATGTGTTCCTGGTTGTGATCGAGCTGGGAAGATTCACTGAAGAGGAGCAGAAAACTGTGGAGATGATTCAGAAATTATTTGGTGTTGAAGCATCAAAATACACCATGATTCTCTTCACAAATGGAGACCTTCTTGATGATGATGATGTAACAATTGAAGCCTTCCTGAATGGAAATCCAGAACTGGAAACTTTAATTGCCAAATGTAATGGGGGATATCATGTCTTCAAAAACAATGATCAGAATCCCTCTCAGGTCACTGAGCTGCTTGAGAAGATAAACAAGATGGTGAAGATGAATGGAGGAAGCCACTACACCACTGAGATGTTCCAGGAGGCTGAGAGAGCAATTGAAGAAGAGAAGAAGAGGCTCCTGAAAGAGAACGAAAAGCAGAGACTCAGAGAGATGGAAGAACTGAAGGCAAAGTTTGAAGGAGAGCGTCTAAGAGAAGAAGAAGAGAAGCTGAGGAAAAAACAGGAAAGAGAAGCTAGAAAGAAAGCTGAGAATACATACCACTTAAGGCTAGGTGCCGGAATCGGCGCGGCTGTGGGAGTAGTTGGGGGCCCAGTTGGTATGGCAGTTGGTGCAGCAGTGGGAGCTGGAGTGGCAGCTATAGTAAATAGATGCAGCACACAATGAGAGTCCATAGCTAACAGTGCTGTACATTCTACAAGTTGTTTGACTTCATTACTTGATTTTTAAAGCTTCCTCTATATACACAGAGTAAACCAAACATTTGGAACACTTTTAGTCATCACTACTTACAGAATGAACATGAAGATAGATCTGGGTATCGCACATTTGAGAGCACAGAATTGTACATTTCCCTGAGTAAAGATGGAAGTTAAAAGTGTATTTCTGCCTGTCAGGCTAAAAAGCTATGCACTACTGTAAGATTAATTTACAGTTGCCGTTACAGTTACAGCTACCGTTGCTTCCCAAGAAGCATGATGAATGAGATTGACTATTTAACCACAAACCATTACTATTTATTTCATAGTTACTTCATGGCACTATAAAATAAAGGGCTCCTGAAAATACATCCCAGTTGTTTTTATTGCCAATTCTGAAATGAAAAACCAAAGGACTATATCCTTCTTTTCTGTGCTATAGTCTAACTATCTACACTGAACACTTGGAGAAAGACACCTATATGGTCGTCTTACTGTAGAGACATGTCAGGAGATATGAGAGATGGAAAGTGTTGTGGTTAACACAAGGCACATTCACAGGAGATGTAAATTAGATGTTAGCGAAATCTATTGCAACGCATCACCACTTCTCACTTCTGAGACTTTTATGTTTTGTTGTGCATTGTCCCTGTTCAACTACATTTAATAAATATATTTTACTGTCATTGTAGCCTACATTTAAGAATGATACTTGTATGTGAATATTTAGTTTTTTTTTTTGAGTAAATTCTTTTTTTAGGAGTAACAGACTCCTGATAAAGATGGGAGGCACTCACAAATAAAGTATTACCTAGACGTATTGTTAACACTCACAATGGACACATTTCAGCCATCAAGCAGTTGTCATAATGTAATTCATTACTTCATGTGTTAATTCTGTTTAGTCTTCTTCTTAGGACCTCACAGAACCATGGTCCTCATAATTGAAAAAAAGCCTCATTATCCACTATGCACCACAGTCTATGTATTCCCTCATGTTGAATAAAACTAGATACTTGATGCATTACGGACACTTAAGTCAACATACGTGTCAGGGAGGGCAGGGAGTTCCAATGCAAAGACACATTTTTCAAGAAATCATGTGACTTAAGCTGCTAAATCAAACTCAAAGAGATGGTAGCATAACAGGAAGGAGAGACCTAAAGGAGAGGTAACATTTATGCAGAAGAGGTGGGTATATGGTGTATAAACTTAAGCTGCACTTACTATATTATTAGAATATAGTTTGTGTTCACACATTTTGGATAAAATTGTTCAATAAACCCATTGCTGTAAACACTTGATCAACATGAACATAATAGCCATGGCTCAGGCCAACCCCTGCCAAACACATACAACCAGACATTGATTGATTGGAGCCAGTTTGTCAATTACAGAACATTTCCTACCTGCAGCAACACTGGTTGAAATTGCTGGAAATACCAGTAAAAGCAACGTGCCTCCATTGCCTCTCTAAAAAGCATACGGCTCTGGTTAAAAAGTGCACAATTTAGGGAATAGGGTTTAGTTTCAGACGCAACCAGTCTATCACGGCTCAGGCTAAGACCCAGATGCAGACACAGGAGGCAGATAATACAAGTCTCAGAGTTTATTATAGTTCAAGGGGCAGGCAAAAGGTAAGTCAAGGCAGGCAAAGGGTCGTAATCCAAATCAGAGTCAAGCAGGTACAGAACAGCAGGCAGAACGGTCAGAACTGGGACGACTAAGAAACCCAAACTCGAGCACAGGAAACACACTGGTAGGACTTGACAGGACAAGATGACCTGGCAAAAGACAAACAGAAAACACAGGTATAAATACACAGGGGATAACGAGGGGAGATGTGAGACACCTGGTTGGGGGTGGAGACAAGCACAAAGACAGGTGAAACAGATCAGGGTGTGACAGCATCAACAGGCAAGGAACAATCAGCCTTTATAAAATCAGGAGTGCAACATACAATAATTTTGTCACAAAACAGTATCTATTGTTGGGTTAGCTGTCACGCAAACTTTAACTGATAAACATTCTTACATGTCTTAAATAATATGTTGTTCAGTCAGTGTCCATCTAGTGTCTTCTCACTGTCACAAGAGTCCTCCGGTCCTGCTTATATTCACATTACTGAATGTTAAGTGTAGCACTTGGAGTTACAAATATATACTGTAGAATATACTGCATAGTGTAGGGTGATATAGGTTCCAAGTTACAGTATTGGGTTGTGGGTGGTAAATACATGTATAATCATCACATAAACTAGGGATTCTACTCATGTACTTCATTGAGCAGCAGTTTCCCATTTTGATCATCACTAAACAGGTAATAGATATTAAATCATATATGCAACATCTCCAATGTTATTTGGACTGGAATTGCCCTTTAAACAGGCAAAATATACAAATCACAATAGCAGATATAACAACAGTTTCTTTCTTCTACATTTGTCCCATCACTAGCCTATTACATAGCCTACTGCACAATGAACATAACTCTTCTCTCAACTACTTAGCTTTCAGAAGCTAAAATCAGTAATGATTTGAGACTGGTGTTGGTCGGTCTGAGTGGAGTGGGAAGAGTGCAGCAGGAAACACCATCCTGGGCCAAAAGCTGTTTGATTCCAGAATCAGTCCCAAGTCACTGACCCTGAAGAGTGAGAGCAGAGAGAGAGAGAGCTGTGGGGGAGGAGAGTGATGGTGGTGGACACCCCAGGTGACAGTGACCTCTCTGAAGAGGAAGTGAGAGAAGAGATAGAGAGGGCTTTGTCTCTGTATGCACCAGGTCCATACACCTTCCTACTGGTTATTTAGCTGGGCCATAGCCAGAATGATTTTTCAGTGCATGGTGATCAAACAGGTTTCCATTCATCAGCAGTGAAGGAAGGGTGAAGTCTGTGAATACAAAAATAATAATTATACAGATGATTAACAGAATGTGCACACCACAGTATTCATACCTTGGTTTTTGTGGTAAATGTGAATGAAAAAAACTGTTCACTTTTGACAACTGTTTTCATAAACATACCTTGTCCATAATGTAGAGACCTCTGGGCTCTTCATTGAAGAGGTCAGGGAGGAGGAAAATGGCTGCTGTAACTGAGTCCTACACTCTAAAAAGACAAGGTTGCTGGGTATCCGTTAAGGATTCTTCTAATTGAAACTGTGGGGGAACCCCTATACGTTTTATCTAAGAAACCCTTTTAATGGATCCTCGAATAACCTTTTGGGGTAACATTTTTAATCCCTCCCGTTATTATTATTCATAATAATAATAATAATAATAATAATAAGCATAACAACACAATATTTAGTTGTAATGTTTATTATGATTTTAGTGGCAATGTAGAAAAGTTGAATAAAAATATCCAAATATGAGGTAAACTCCCAGCAGAGCCCAATAGGTATACCCCCTGGCGTGTTGATGGTAATGTTCTCCATATCATTAGCCAGAATTATTCTGCAGTGCGTGGTGATAGAACAGGTTTCCTGTTATATTCAACAGAGGTGTAGGGAGGGTGAAGTCTGTGAATCCCAAAAATAGCAATTATACAGATGATTAACAAAACATGCACACGACAGTATTCATACCTTGGTTTTTGTGGTGAATGTGAATGAAAAAAACTGTTTTGATAATGTTTTTCATACACATACCTTGTCCATAATGTAAAAGCCTATAGGATAATCATTGAAGAGGTAAGGGAGGAGGATGGTAAATGTGATCTGCATAACATACCAATACCAATTGACATACCTTTGTATGCCTCCTCCCTCTGTATACTTGAAGACAGACACAAAAGTGAGCAGTTCAGTCATCTGCACCCAATACAGCTAGCCTTCAACATATTCTTATAGCCTACATATTCTTACCTCTTTGTTGATTGATATCCACTGAATTATGTCAATTTTGTTTTAGGAAGATTTAAACAAACATCACAAGATGGTATCATCATAAAACAATATCAATTTAGATCATACAAGGGAGAAATCGTACCTTCAATTGAGGAGATCTTAAACATGTTCAGTTAAGTGCCTGCACCTGCTGTTCTCTCAAATTCAAATCCACATTTTTCAGTTGGGCAGTTAGGCTCCTGCAAGAACCCCAAGAACTAAGGAGATTCCTTGATTAACCCCACCTCCTATGGGCTTCTTGGGAGTACCTTTTGGGGATCTTTTTCAGTGCCAAGAACCCTACGGTTCTTCAAAGAACTTTGAGTATCTTAGAAGAACCCTTGTTGAACACCTAATTGTTAGAGTGTATATTACTGTTTTAACATTTCTACTACACAGTACCTTTCTGTGCAAACCCAACACAAAGTAAGTAATAGTGAAAAAAAATATCATTGCTCATCCTTATCAATAAACAAATAACAGGAAGGCTGTGTCTTTAAAAAAGTTGCCTATTTCACAACAATTTATTCCCTCTGAAAACTGATTATACATGGTGCATGTTTGAATGGACGGCAAACTGGTTGAACTATTGTCTATCATTCCTGTTTGAAAGGTTCAGTCAACTGTAAATGTTATGTACAATAACAATGCCATATACTGCACCATTATTGAGGGTTGTTGTATAAAGACAGTATAACTGCCACAAAGAATAGGCAGTTCATCATTAATTAAATGCATTAAAATAGCTTGGTATGTAAAATACATTGTTTTATTTCTTCTTTAACCACAGACAAAATGGCTGTGAAATTCAGTGTGGATGTAAGGAACAGAATACCAAAATAAAAAATCTTGTAACACTACGTTTGATATTTACAGCACGTTCAGTCACAGAATAAGTAACTGTTTACTATTATTCTCTTTCTTGACATAATACTGCATGTGTTGTTTAAAGACCTACTGTAATATGAATAATTCTAAATTGTATATAAAGTATTTGACTTGAACAAAACATGATGTATGATTTATCAATACATAATTTCTAAAGCTGCAACTGCAGTCTTGCCTTGATAATACTCTTAAACAGTCCATAATAGGACATAGGCCTATATCTGCAATAGCCAACTCTCTAAAAGAACAACTGTATTTACAATGAGAGACATAGAACCATACAGCTGGCTGTCATCTAATGTTTTATATGGTCTGTAACAGCTGACACTTTGACTGCCACTATCCACTGACTTCTACATATCTACTGTATATTAGAGGTCGACCCACTATGATTTTCCATCACGATACCGATTATTGGAGGACCAAAAAAGCCGATACCGATTAATCTGACGATTTTTATATATATTTGAAATAATGACAATTACAACAATACTGAATGAACAATGAACACTTTTATTTTTAACTTAATATAATACATAAATAAAATCTATTTAGTCTCAAATAAATAACGAAACATGCTCAATTTGGTTTAAATAATGCAAAAACACAGTGTTGGAGAAGAAAGTAAAAGTGCAATATGTGCCATGTAAAAATCTCAAGTTTAAGTTCCTTGCTCAGAACATATGAAAGCAGGTGGTTCAATATTCCCAGTAAAGAAGTTTTAGGTTGTAGTTATTATAGGAATTATGACGCGTCGACTATTTCTTCTCTATACCGTTTGTATTTCATATACCTTTGACTATTTGATGTTCTAATAGGCAGTTTAGTATTGCCAGCCTAATCTCAGGAGTTGATAGGCTTGAAGACATAAACAGCGTTGTGATCAAGCATTGCTAAGAGCTGCTGGCAAACCCAGTAAAGTTTGAATGAATGCTTACGAGCCTGCTGCTGCCTACCACCGCTCAGTCAGACTGCTCTATCAAATCATAGACTTAATTATAATATACTAAACAAAGAAATACGAGCCTTTGGTCATTAATATGGCTAATCCGGAAACTATCATTTATTAAACAAAACGTTTATTCTTTCAGTGAAATACGAAACCGTTCCGTATTTTATCGAACGGGTGGCAACCCTAAGTCTAAATATTGATGTTACATTGCACAACCTTCAATGTGATGTCATAATTATGTAGAATTCTGGCAAATTAGTTCGCAACGAGCCATGCGGCCCAAACTGTTGCATATACCCTGAGTCTGCGTGCAATGAACGCAAGAGAAGTTAGTTGCCCTAGTTAATATTGCCTGCTAACATTAATTTATTTTAAGTAAATATGCAGGTTTTTAAAAAAATACACTTCTGTGTATTGATTTTAAGAAAAGCAAAACGTGTATGGTTAGGTACATTCGTGCAATGATTGTGCTTTTTTCGCGAATGCGTCTGTTAAATCATCACCCGTTTGGCGAAGTAGGCTGTAATTCGATGATAAATTAACAGGCACCGTATTGATTATATGCAACGCAGGACAAGCTAGTTAACCTAGTAATATCATCAACTATGTGTAGTTAACTAGTGATTATGTGAAGATTGATAGTTTTTTATAAAATAAGTTTAATGCTAGCTAGTAATTTACCTTTGCTCCTTGCTGCACTCACCTAACAGGTGGTCAGCCTGCCACGCAGTTTCCTCGTGGAATGCAACATAATCTGCGTCCAAAAATGCAGATTACCGATTGTTATGAAACTTGAAATCGACCCTTTATATCATGCAGATTAATCGGTAGATCTCTACTGTATATATTACGTTTTCTATATTGTAGACTGTACAATGCAAAGTGTTTTTAAAACTGATCATGTCAATTTACTGTGGCAAATTAAGGTGATGAACCATATTATCCAGACACTAGAGGGCACTCGAAATTAAACCATCAAAAGAGTAGAAATAATTATTGAAGAACTGACAGAGGATGAAAGTTGGCCTTGATGGAAAAAGAAGACAAAAAAAAGGAACACATTTTAACCAGTAACACTGGAGGGCAGCCAAGCTCTTTAGCCAAGACAGAGAACACCAGACATTAACTCTTATCTCCTCTCACAATTTACAGGATAGGATGTTCAGAAATGTCCTTTAGCTTAACTACTTACAGAATGAACATAGGTTTTGCTTGTGACTCTGAGTGACAACCACAAAGATGCACTTGGGTATTGCACATTTTGAGTCAAGAATGTAATATTTTCCTGAATGAGGGCATGTATTTCTCTTTGTCAGGTCTCTGTCACCAACACTACAGCTGTACCTGTAGTTAGTACTACATCCACCAGAGGGCCACCTTTGACTGTCCCTGTATCTAAGCAGTGGTTCTTAAACTTTTTCAGCCAAATTAGAAATTCTATGTTATTTGGGACCCAAGGTTATGAAAATATACAGCTATGCGTAAATATTGGTACATTTCAATATTGGTACATTTCAAATAACAATGAATTTCAATACCCATATAAATGGCTATTCATGTTTATTTTCCCCCATTAAAAACACACATATCTGTCTAGGTTGGAACTGTTGCTGTTAAAATATAAGAAATAATTTTCATTCTGAACCCAAATAAACTGATTGATCACATCACACAGATGAATAACAGTACACACACACAGGATCCGTTTTTGTAAGTGCAACCGTAAGTAACAGTACAGATGAAAAATGATCAGGCCTACTGTATATCTTACTGTAGAAAGTATTGTTAAAAAAAAGTCTAAGTTGGAACTGCTGCTGTTAAAATACAATAAATATTTGTTAATACTGAACTGGAATAAAAAGCATCTTGCTTCAATCAGTTTATTCCAGTTCAGAATAAAATAATTACTTGTATTTTGACAGCAACAGTTCCAATCTATATTTGTTTTCAACAATAATTTCTACAGTAAAATGTACAGTAGGTCTGATCATTTTTCATCGTCATCTGGATGTACTGATACTTACGGTTGCACTATCAGTAGCTAGCTAGCTTGCTTTGGCTAACGTTAACTATTAGGTGTGTACAAGCCCTGGGGATTGTTTGAAAGAGAAACTCACATCTACTACTATGAGAGAGAGTACTCCCTTACTTCTGCTAATCGTCACCTGTTATAAAATGACAACAATGCCTTGCTAGCTGACTTACTTTTCAACTGTCGAAGCACTGTTTCCTGAAGCATTCTGCCCTGTTCTGAAATAACTCCTGGGTTTACCATCATGCTGTGGATGTTTGGTCAGGACGTGTCATTATATTAACTTGTTCGTTTTGAGAAACTCGTTACAGACAACATCCCCGCACAAAACACATTGTGGGCGCGCCTCGTTATTTCTTATAGTTTGTATGAAACCAAGAGAGAGAAACTCATCGCTGTATTTGCGTTTCATGACGATTGAGCTCAGTCAGGACTTGAGTGATGGCGAGTGGGAATGACAAGTCGGTGGCTGACAGCGCATCATCTGCAGCTGAACGACAGCGCTGCAGCTTGTGGGGATCTTCAAGAAAACTGCAGAACAGAAAAAAGATCCGGTAAACCGCGAAACACACCGGCATCTCCCACACGCGCAGCTGCTAAACTGAGCAGAGACCGTTGCTAAGCAGAGAGCGCACTAAACAGTGAGCGCAGTTGCACTTGGCCAAATCAATTCCAGTAATCAATGAAATAATTATGAGTTTACTCTGACAAGTCGCGACCCATACTTTAAGAATGGCTGATCTAAGGATCTGAGCTTTCTCTCCTCCTGTGTAGTAAAGTAGAGCTATAGAGTTGTGTAATAGTTCATGTAGGTAGATCGATGTGCAATCGGTTGTGCTAAGATAATGAGAGTTAATGACTATAGATACTGGTATGCATGTGTATATTCTGTTGTACTAAGACACTTTAAATATACTGTTTTTGTTGCTGTCATAATGCACTATGTGGAAGTTCTTCTTCCCCTTCATATTCAATCATATTATGTTTTAATTGAATTTCCTTAAATCTCTGAAACTGTGGAGATCTCTGTCTCAATTAATCTTTCCTTCAGTCCTCGCATCCGCTCTCCTAGCCCACTTCACAAAACTCATTGCATAATATGTTCCAAGTGGAGGGACCTTGGGCCTTCTCTTCTAATAGGGTTGACAAGGAGGAGAGGAGATAGGAGGCGAGGAATCCCAGAAATAACTAATTGAGACTTAGCCCTTTTCAGAAGATTGGCTGAACAGAGTGCTTTCACGGTAAGTTAGCCAAGACCCCCGCGCAAAAAAAAGCTGACTGGCAGAGTTGACATGGTGTTAAGAACATTATTGAAAAACCTATTGAGAAAGATTGAGACCTACATTTCCCACACAATACCTTGAATAACTATCCACACTGATAGAAAAAAAGCCCTATATGGCTAGTCTGTTGTAGGGTTGATAGCTAGATTATTGTAAGGCCTTGAAGGGCCTACTGTATGTCATGAAAGATCATCTGTTTTACAATAAATAGTATTGGACTTCAAATAAGTCACATGGTGCCACAGTGGAGTGTTAGGAGGAGTCCTTGTTATCCTGACCGGTCTTCCACTTCTCATTTTCTTTCACCATGCTTCCTCTTTTCATAATTAACTTTCACTGTTGTTGTTGTTGTGGAATATGCAGACGTACTGTATGTCAAATCTAAAGAATGTGCTGCATTAACAGACTCAACTCAGGGCCCGTATTTATCACGTCTCAGAGGAGAAGTGCTGATCTAGGATCTGTTTAGCCTTTTGACCATATGATGACACTGTCAATTATCTTGTAATCTTTTTGGCTAACCACGTTGGAACACTAATCTTTAAGGACATGAACTGGAAGTGGTATGAGCAAAGTATACTGCTATTGTTTTCAGGAATGTAAACCAACGGCAGGGACAGGAGGGGTGGAAGGAGAAATGGGTGGGATGATGAGAGAGATAGGAGTGGTGATAGGAGGGACAACAGGTGTGATAGTAGAGACAGGAGGGACAGGAGGGGTGATAGGAGGGACGGTATGGGTGACAGGAGAGACGGTAGGTGTGGTAGGAGAGACTGTAGGGGTGATAGGAGAGACGAGAGGGGTGACAGGAGAGACGAGAGGGGTGATAGGAGAGACAAGAGGGGTAGGAGGGGGTGATAGACGAGAGGAGGGACGGGAGAGGTGATAGGAGACAGGAAGGATGATCGGAAAGACAGGAAGTGTGATTGGAATGGACGGGGAGGGGTGATAGGAATGGATGGGGAGGGGTGATAGGAGGAACGGGAGGGGTGATAGGAGGGACGGGAGGGGTGATAGGAGAGACGAGAGGGGTGAAAGGAGGGACAGGAGGGGTGATAGGAGAGACAAGAGGGGTGATAGGAGAGACGAGAGGGGTGATAGGAGATTATGGAGGGGTGATAGGAATGGACAGGAGGGGTGATAGGAGGGATGGGTGATAGGAGAGACGAAAGGGGTGATAGGAGATCCAAGAGAGACTGGAGGGGTGATAGGAGAGATGAGAGGGGTGAAAGGAGAGACGGAAGGGGTGATAGGAGAGACAGGAAGGATTATGGGAGAGACACTGAAAGGGTGATGGGAGAGACAGGACGGGTGATTGGAGAGACAGGAAGGATTATGGGAGAGACACTGGAAGGGTGATGGGAGAGACAGGACTGGTGATGGGAGAGACAGGAAGGTAGACAGGAGGTACGGTGGCAGGGATGTGTGATGTGAAATAACATGATTTCATGATGAAATGTTTTGGTAGTGAGGGTGTGTAATGTGAAGTGTCCTACGATGAATGTCAACAAGATGCATGACCAGCATTGTTAAAAAGACCTACACAAAAGTTCCATCTAACTGAAGTGTCTGTATGCTGAGAGACAGTGATGCACTAAACAAACAATGTGTTCTTTACCACCTGGAACACAACAATGGTTTCAGTTCTGTACCCTCCTCATAATCACCATTAACCACAATTAAACGGTTTTAATTCAATCTGAACATAACAGTTGTTGTCTAAAAGAAACAATAGCAAAGCACTCGCCGCTAATGTTTTGGTAGAGAAATTAGGTACAGGCCTGGAGAAATCAAACCACTCTCAAATTCATAGACAGGGCTATGGCTACTACAAGGACTGACCATCCATGATATAAACAAGTACAGTTTAACCATGTGTTGAGGCTACACAGTAGTAGTTTACATTTACATGTGTGATGTGCATGTCTTCATTAACCCAGGTGTATGTATCTGTCTCCAGGTGCAACTCATTGCAATTAGGGGCGGGGCTTGGCTGATATATACCTTGCGTTTGGGTCAGTCTACAAATCCCTGTGATGTGTGAGGGTTGGTGTGCCCTGGGAGGATGGAAGCTGAGATGGTGTCGGTTTTATTCAATTCCAGTGTGGCCCGCTGGCGTTTGTACAGTGAGGGGAAAAAAAGTATTTGATCCCCTGCTGATTTTGTACGTTTCCCCACTGACAAAGAAATGATCAGTCTATCATTTTAATGGTAGGTTTATTTGAACAGTGAGAGACAGAATAACAACAAAAAAAATCCAGAAAAACGCATGTGAAAAATGTTATAAATTGATTTGCATTTTAATGAGGGAAATAAGTATTTGACCCCTCTGCAAAACATGACTTAGTACTTGGTGGCAAAACCCTTGTTGGCAATCACAGAGGTCAGACGTTTCTTGTAGTTGGCCACCAGGTTTGCACACATCTCAGGAGGGATTTTGACCCACTCTTCTTTGCAGATCTTCTCCAAGTCATTAAGGTTTCGAGGCTGACGTTTGGCAACTCGAGCCTTCAGCTCCCTCAACAGATTTTCCATGGGATTAAAGTCTGGAGACTGGCTAGGCTACTCCAGGACCTTAATGTGCTTCTTCTTGAGCCACTCCTTTGTTGCCTTGGCCGTGTGTTTTGGATCATTGTCATGCTGGAATACCCATCCATGTCCCATTTTCAATGCCCTGGCTGAGGGAAGGAGGTTCTCACCCAAGATTTGACGGTACATGGCCCCGTCCATCGTCCCTTTGATGCGGTGAAGTTGTCCTGTCCCCTTAGCAGAAAAACACCCTTAAAGCATATTGTTTCCACCTCCATGTTTCACGGTGGGGATGGTGTTCTTGGGGTCATAGGCAGCATTCCTCCTCCTCCAAACACGGCGAGTTGAGTTGATGCCAAAGAGCTCCATTTTGGTCTCATCTGACCACAACACTTTCACCCAGTTGTCCTCTGAATCATTCAGATGTTCATTGGCAAACTTCAGACGGGCATGTTTATGTGCTTTCTTTAGCAGGGGGACCTTGCGGGCGCTGCAGGATTTCAGTCCTTCACGGAGTAGTGTGTTACCAATTGTTTTCTTGGTGACTATGGTCCCAGCTGCCTTGAGATCATTGACAAGATCCTCCCGTGTAATTCTGGGCTGATTCTCACCGTTCTCATGATCATTGCAACTCCACGAGGTGAGATCTTGCATGGAGCCCCAGGCCGAGGGAGACTGACAGTTCTTTTGTGTTTCTTCCATTTGCGAATAATCGCACCAACTATTGTCATCTTCTCACCAAGCTGCTTGCCGATGGTCTTGTAGCCCATTCCAGCCTTGTGTAGGTCTACAATCTTGTCCCTGACATCCTTGGAGAGCTCTTTGGTCTTGGCCATGGTGGAGAGTTTGGAATCTGATTGATTAGTTGCTTCTGTGGACAGGTGTCTTTTATACAGGTAACAAACTGAGATTAGGAGCACTCCCTTTAAGAGTGTGCTCCTAATCTCAGTGCTACCTGTATAAAAGACACCTGGGAGCCAGAAATCTTTCTGATTGAGAGGGGGTCAAATACTTATTTCCCTCATTAAAATGCAAATCAATTTATAACATATTTCACATCCGTTTTTCTAGTTTTTTTTGTTGTTATTCTGTCTCTCACTGTTTAAATAAACCTACCATTAAAATTATAGACTGATCATTTCTTTGTCAGTGGGCAAACGTACAAAATCCCTCACTGTATGTGTCTTGTTCTATTATTTTTGTCGTCTTCTTTCATAATTCATCTTTACCAACGGTCATAATCTCAAAATCTATCCCTTCTCAATGTCTCTCTTTCTCTCTTTTTTTCCCCAGGCCTCCCGTTAACCAGGTCAACTCTCCCATTGGCCACAACTTAACAAGCGACCTTATTGGTCAAAACTTTCATTTAAAAGTAAACCAACTGATTCACTTATACATTAAATAAATATTTCTTCAAAATAAATGCATTAACAATATTACAATAAAGGATCAATTCAATCACCTGTTAAAATCTAATACCAATTAATTATAACAAATAACTCAATATTTGGTTCTAACAAAGGTATTACACATACTATATATATTTGAGGGTAATTTTTATCTGAAAGTTCTGTAAAACAATTATGATTATATAACAAATGTTTAACTGCATGTCTCGCATCCAACCATAAATATTTTCATTTGTAACATTTTCAAATCAATTCAAATTGTATTGGTCACATACACATGTTTAGCAGATGTTATTGCAGGTGTAGTAAAATGCTTTTGCTTCTAGTTTCAACAGTGCAGTAATACTGTATCTAACAAGTAATAGCTAACAATTTCACAACATATACCCAATACACACAAATCTAAGTAAGGAATGGAATTAAGAATATATACATATATGGACGAGCGATGTCAGAGCGGCATGGACTAAGATACAGTAGAAAAATATAGAATTAAGCAATAAGGCACGAGGGGGTGTGGTATATGACCAATATACCTCGGCCAATATACACTTTTGACCCTGGTATTGTGCCAAATTAATATTCCTAACCTACAGTAAAGCACTGTTTCATTATGTTGTTGTTGTGTTTCATTTACCAGAAAATGTTTCATGTGCCACTGGCTTTTCTATATCTTAACATTTGCCCATTTTCAGCTGGAAAACTATACAAAATGGCCATCCCTGGAATGTACTGGTCCTGATCAGTAGGAATGTTATTTTTCAAATACAAACACAGCAGGCAGATGAAATCATGAAATCTTTCATGATTTTATTAATTTGCTACAAAAAAAATGATTTTGCTCTGTTTTACAGTCACTGAAATACAGTTTTTCCGAATAACTGGTCTGACAGCACCCTCTACTGGACCTACACAAATCACACACTAACAGTGTGGAGCCGATTACGTGTAAACTAGGTATTCTTGTGATTATTTGTTTATACAATAGGGTCCCCTAAAGACGTGTGTGAGGTGCTGATCGTGAGAATGTAGACTTTCTCTCAGTCAAGCTGTCCAATACAATAATGGTTGTTGTAAAAAATAAATAATGATCGAAAACAGGTAGACAACATGTATGCTTGTGTACTTACTGTATCTGTCTGTCTGCCATTATCTCACATTACAACGTAATACACTTCCAAATCCAATGTCCAGTCGGGACCTAACAGACTTAGCTAGCTACTGCTACTCCTTTATAGCCGCAAGAAACATTTATTATAAAGTTAGAGATAGATAAGTAGGCTAAAAAAGTAGGCTATTTACCGGATATCTACCGGTTATCTGTTCGCTATTATGAAGGCCTTACTTTGTTAAACAAAATGAAAACATTTTGCGTTGTTTTATGCAATGGTAGCGTAAAAGCGCGGATAACGTTGTTCTTCGTTTTTCCAATGTATTTTAATGTTAGTATTGTCTAAATGACCTATGGTAAAAAATAACCTATAGTGGGTGGTCTCATTAATCTACTGGTAATTTAATAGATTATATTATGTCAGGATGGCCGAGCGGTCTAAGGCGCTGCGTTCAGGTCGCAGTCTCCCCTGGAGGCGTGGGTTCGAATCCCACTTCTGACATTAGTTTTGTAATGTAGATGCAATATGCTTTTCTTTGTAACATATTTATATTCAACCAGAAATTTAAGTCAGAATCATGGGGTTGTGCCAATAATTTATATATACACTAATTGACTTATAGGGTTGAAGCCACTGTGCCTCCATCTTGGCACTCCCCCACAGTTGTAAAAATATTTTGGAAGCTATAGAAATGCATTTATTAATGTCTACATTTGTTTTTGCCACAGGTGTATTCTATTACAAACACCTAAATGCATACATTACAATAATATTATGTGAGGTAAAAATAAATATATACAAATATTTTTCAAAAAGTATATATTTTTATATTACTAATGTTACTATCCCCACTACAACAAAAACATACTTAAATACATGTAATTTTGTCCTTGAAACATTTAAACCTGCAATAGGTAACTTTTTGGGTGACCCCACCAAATTCAGATAGAAATAGGTACTTCATGTTTTTGATGGAAGACCAGGTGTGTTGAATTTAGGCAATCACTAAACTGATCAATTAGCTTAAACCACTTGAGTGTTGCTTAGGGTCATTGTCCTGCTGGAAGGTGAACCTTAGTCCCAGTCTCAAATCTCTGGAAGACTGAAACAGGTTTCCCTCATGAATTTCCCTGTATTTAGCGCCATCCATCAGTCCTTCAATTCTGACCAGTATCCCAGTCCCCGCCGATAAAAAACATTCCCACAGCATGATGCTGCCACTACCATGCTTCACTGTGGGGATAATGTTCTCGGGGTGATGAGAGGTATTGGGTTTGTGTCAGACATAGCGTTTTCCTTGATGGCCATAAAGCTACATTTTTGTCTCATCTGACCAGAGTACAATCTTCCATATGTTTGTGGAGTCTCCCACATGCCTTTTGGCGAACACCAAACATGGCTTTTTTTTCTGGCCACTCTTTCGTAAAGCCAAGCTCTGTGGAGTGTACGGCTTAAAGTGGTCCTATGGACAGACACTCCAATCTCCGCTGTGGAGCTTTGCAACTCCTTCAGTGTTATCTTTGGTCTCTTTGTTGCATCTCTGGCCCTCTCTTGGCAGGTTTGTTGTGGTGCCATATTCTTTCAATGTTTTAATAATAGAGTTAATGGTGCGCTGTTCAAAGTTACTGATATTTTTTATAACCCAACCCTGATCTGTACTTCTCCACAACTTTGTCCCTGACCTGTTTGGAGAGCTCCTTGGTCTTCATGGTACCGCTTGCTTGGTGGTGTTGCAGACTCTGGGGCCTTTCAGAAAAGGTGTATATATATACTGAGATCTTGTGACAGATCATGTGACACTTAAATAAAGTCCACCTGTGTGCAATCTAACTAATTATGTGATTTATGAAGGTAATTGGTTGCTCTAGATCTTATTTAGGGGCTTCATAGCAAAGGGGGTGAATACATACAGTTGAAGTCAGAAGTTTACATACACCTTAGCCAAATACATTTAAACTCAGTTTTGCCTGACATTTAATCCTAGTAAAAATTCCCTATCTTAGGTCAGTCGGCTGGCCCTCGCTACATATTCGTCACCAGACCCACTGGCTGCAGGTCATCTATAAGTCTATGCTAGGTAAAGCTCCGCCTTATCTCAGCTCACTGATCACGATAACAACACCCACCCGTAGCACGCTCCAGCAGGTATATCTCACTGGTCATCCCCAAAGCCAACACCTCAATTGGCCGCCTTTCATTCCAGTTCTCTGCTGCCAATGACTGGAACGAATTGCAAAATTGCTGAAGCTGGAGACTTATATTTCCCTAACTAACTTTAAACATCAGCTATCTGAGCAGCTAACCGATTGCTGCAGCTGTACATAGTCCATCTGTAAATAGCCCACCCAGTCTACCTACCTTAAATAAAGGTGAAATAAAAAATGAATTTAAAAAAAGTTAGGATCACCACTTTATTTTAAGAATGTGAAATGTCAGAATAGACAAATACATTTAAACTCAGTTTTTCACAATTCCTGTTATTTAATCCTAGTAAAAATTACAATTTCAGGTAGCCTTCCACAAGCTTCCCACAATAAGTTGGGTGAATTTTGGCCCATTCCTCCTGACAAAGCTGGTGTAACTGAGTCAGGTTTTAGGCCTCCTTGCTCGCACACGCTTTTTCAGTTCTGCCCATACATTTTCTATAGGATTGAGGTCAGGGCTTTGTGATGGCCACTATAAAATACCTTGACTTTGTTGTCCTTAAGCCATTTTGCCACAAATTTGGAAGTATGCTTGGATTCATTGTTCATTTGG